>OZ010589.1:18056225-18113725 GCA_963932145.1 Acanthosepion lycidas
TTTTCCAAATGTCACATGTTCTAGATGCATTCCTCACTCCCCACCCCAGACTACATGAAAGATGGGAGCCAAAAAACTTTCTTATTGCTTGAGTTGTGTGTGTATATTTGTATTTTTCCCTTATACAAACCGATTAATAATCTTTAAATTTGTTCCTAAGTGTTTTACACATTTGATGCCTGTGATGTACTCTTTCATGTGGTCACATTTTTATCATTATTTTGGGTATGAAATGCTGTTCTAAATAATTTAAAAAATCAATCATCTTTAAGGGAGTCAACATTATAATTTCTATGCACTCTCTACAGCTATGTCGCCTAAATTTTAAAAAAAAGAACACGTTTTTTTTTCCTGCATTTTAATGCTAAGAAACTATCAAGTGACATGAAAGGAGTATTGTAATCTTTTGGCCAGTCAAATTATTTAAACTTTCTTAATTGTGTTTCCCTGCCTCCATCATCCTCTCTAAAGATATTGAGGGATGCTCTGAAAGTAATACTTCTCTATTTATTTCTATTGCATGATGCTAGAATATACATTGCACTCAAATTTCTTACCAGACCTTCATTTGAAGCCAGTTACAGAGTTGATATGTAGTTCTTCCCAGCCACTGAATGCAGAAATACATGATTTGACACCTGTATTAAGTATTGCGAGCACAAACACACACATATACATTTTATGTATTTGAAAATGCAGGAAAGCAGTCTTCTTTCAACCAACACTTCGTCAGAATACATTGGTAAATATTAAATTGACAGAATAACAATTCACACAGCAAGAAAAGAAAAATATTAAGAGAAATAAAGGAACCACAACTAAAATACAAATTTATTAATAAAACAAGGAGTGGGGAGGAAAAATATACTGACAAAAGAGCTAATGTGAAGGGTTCCTAGTGAGTATAAAATGAAAACATTCACTCACATACTGCCTTAAAGACTCAGTCAGCAAACAAAATGAGCCATCTGTCTTCACAGACACAGCTGATGTAACTTAATAAGAACCACTTCTAATATGCATAAATGCTGAGTAGACTAAGCTCTGTACAAGACAGTAAAAAAAATCATCACTGTATCTTGCCACACACTCCAGATTGTCTAATGGCCAAGTCGTGAGATAAGAAGCATTTTTTAATAAATTATGTCAACCTTCTCTGTACAGACAGAAGGAGCATTTTGTCTTTTAAGAGGTATGTGAGTGAATTTTTCCATTTTATACTCCCTAGGAACCCTTCACAATGGCTCTTTTGCCAGTGTGTGTGTGTGTATATGTATATATATATATATATATTATTATATTATTTTAGTTCTCAATACACACACACACACAATTTTTTTTCTTCCACCTCGTTTTTACTAATAAATTTGTATTTTGGTCATGGTTCCTTTTTCATTTTTCCTCTCTCATAGTATCAATTGTTATTCTGTCAATATTTACCAAAATATTCTTCTGACAAAGTGTTGGTTGAAAAGAATCCTTAAACAAGAATGCTTTCCTGTGTTTTCAAATCTATACATGTTCTGTGGTGACAAACTTCTGTTTAAAAGAAATTATATATAACAGAAGTTGACACCACAGAGCTAAATTTTATATATATATATAAAAGGTTTAAAAGCTCAACCCAATCATAAAAAAAAAACCTTTATGAAGTTGTCAAAAAAAACAAATTGTAGCTCAATACAACACTTTTATATACACACAACCCTTTTAGAAAAAAATGAAAAAACAAATAAATCTCCATAGACACTTTACTGTGAACCAGACTAGACGGTATGAGTTTAAATGTCATCTTCAGCTTTAATTTAGACACCCCAACCCTACCTTGACTTGACCTCTTTCCGAAAGTAACTGAGATATTGATACAACTTATTAACCCATACGCGCCTTATTTAAAAAATTGCTCTAGCCGTTTCCATAGTAATCTAATTGGAATAATGAATATGCTTATAAAGACGCATAAATTTCAAGATTAGTTATTCCAAAAATTTCGCTTGAAGATGAAACAGAGCTTGGTACTTTAAGTAATTAATTCAAATTAATTCTAATAATTGAAGTTTTCAGCTCTTGTTTTTGAAACATAAGAACTCTTATGTAGGGGAGAAATCATATTTCTAAATATATACTATGGCTAAAAGTTTGGGGACATCCTCAGGATTTATTAATTAGTAAGTTTCATCCCTTCTTTAGTTTAATTATTTATCCCATTAGTACATGATGTCCAATTTTTTTTTAGAAAGGTTACCTAAAATTTCAATCCCACCAGCTTTAAGATTACCATTAACCAGCAGTAATGGGTTAATTTTGTTATTATTATTGAATATATGATAAAATCCTTCAAGGAGAGAAAGTCTTTCTAGCTCAAAGTGAACTCGTAATTAGTTTTGAAAAAAAAAAAGTATGCAATCTTCACTTTATAGATGATCTTTCAAAATCCAGAGGGTAGCCCCAAACTTTCACTCAATAGTGTGTATACTTAAGGATTCTGTATTCATTTATATATATATATATATATATATATATATATATATATATATATATATACACACACACACAGATTCCACCAAAACATGTATCTACACATCAGGAAAGGAAAACATTGTATACATATTGTAATACTAAATTTCTTCAGACATCACAAGATTAATAGAAATTACCTTTGCATTCTACAATCCCAAGAGGTGCTCAAAATGGTGGCTTTTAGCTTCCAGACATTTATTATTATGCCAAACTACTTGGGAAATGCTAATCAAAGTGTCCAATCAGATTGTTGCTCATGCATTTTCAATTTCTTGTCTAAGGACACCACTGTAGTCAGTATTTTTGCAATACACAATATCCTACAGTGAAGAGTGTTATCGCAATTTGATAGAACTATGAAAGACCAGTTTTTCCTTTCCTGAAGTCCGTATATATTTGGGGGGGCAGACTCTGTATGTATGTGTGTGTGTGTGTGTGTGTGTATATATATATATATATATATATATATATATATATATATTCTCCTCCATTTTCTTTTTCCATTTTACCATACTTTAAGTTTAAAATTTAATTTTCACAATTATAATTTTCTTCACTCCTTTTTCTCCCACTTTTTTTTTGGTTAACTTGACTATTTTTAAGGTTCAATATTAAAAATCTCCAATATTAAGTATCACCACATGAGTATCATGATAGATTTCGATAGATTGCCTCATGTATGGAACTTAATCATGCTAAAGGTGTGCGATAGCGTGTATATTTATAAATATATATCTCCAAGTACGATGAGAACAAATAAAGTACACTTCCAACGTTTGTAACATTTAATTTAAATGAGGGCTCAAGACATAGTAGAGCAAAATATATAACCACCCCAGAGATAATTTGAGCAGTCTCTCACACATGGCAGACAGAATGCAAGCTCAAAATATCAGAACGTAGTCCTGGAAGCAGTTTCACATCCATATACTGGCCATGACTAACTGACAATTTTAGGAGTTAAATAAAATGTAAATTTTAGTAATGAAAATTGGAATCTCATGTCATCAGCTTGCTATTATGCCCACTTCATTACGTTTCCACAGAAACTACAACAGCTAAGGGGAGCTCAATAGCACCAATGGATAGAACAAGTTTTCAGATACAAAACACTATTTTCCATATAGTCACCACCATTGGCTATGCATTTTTGCTCCAAAAGTAATGCTCTATAGAAACTAAAACAGATACAGAGAGCCCAGTGACCTCGTTGGATAGAGCAAGTTTTCAGCTACAAAACGCTATTTTCCATATAGTCAATACCATTAGCTATTTTTTCTCCAAAAGTCATGCCCCTGTATTTCAGATGCAGAGAGCTCAATAACACTGCTGGATGGAGCAAGTTTTCAGCTACAAAACATTATTTTTACACACATTCTCTACTATTGGCTATATATTTTTTGACACTTTCCATATTGTCGGCTGAACTGCCATATAACTGGCCACTGCTAAAGCACATTACTCACCTTCTACGTTATGCTATAGCTATAAACTGTTAAATGTGTTAGAAATATGTAAGAACTTATCAAAATTATTAGCAAATTGAAAAAGAAAGTCTCTGATTTTTTATTTTTTTTTATTTTTTTGTAATCCTTATTGAGTAAAATCAAATTTTCGGTTTTGAGGTGACCTTTTTCAAGAACTTAAAACAATGTTTTTTTTCATTCCTTATAAAAGTTCATTGATTTATGACAAAGGAACATAGTTACAAAACGTCATAACCCTAACCCGCACACACCAACAACCACACAAAGCCAATATCTTCATTAGGTATACTCTCTTAGTATCAAGTTGTCCTATGGCTATATCACATTGAAACACCAGTTATCATCTGATCACCAAAGTTAAACAACGTCAAGTCTGGTCAGTAACTAGATGGGTGACTGTGAATAACAGGTGCTGTATGTTTGGATGTGCGGGTGCTGTAATGGATAACAGCTCCGAATTGGAAAATTGGAGAACCAAGTTCTAATTCCAATCAGAATAGTCATATTACGTGCAATTACCTTTGGGAAAGGTATGAATCTACCTCTTTTCCCTCCTTCCAATAAGACTTTTATCAGTAAATTATTATTTACATTTTTATATATATATATATATATAAAAGAGATGGATGGCTGCCTATCTGTGTGATACCTTTTCACTTGAGATCCATCTAATCGACTTTGACCAAACTTGTCACATACATTGTGCAATGAAAGAGATAGGTTTTTAACATAAAAAATCAATAATTTTTAAAGAATCAATAATCAATAAAGCCGATCAAAAGTCGATAAATTCAACTTTTTTTCCTCCAATTTCGTTCAAACCCAGTATGTAGGTTACTTACATCATGACGAGCTCAACGACACCTCATTTTTATTTCTACGCCCCTGCGTTTAGCAAAAATGAAAAATCAGTTTGTGTTGAAATTTTAAACTAAAAACTTCCCCAATTTTCAAGCAATCTAATACAAATTTCACTCAATTGTAGTTAACAATAAGTTGATTGTTTAACAGTTATTTAACTTATACAGTGAAAACCTGCGTAAATAGCAAAAAATTGCAATTTTTACTGTTTTCTTTCTTATTTTTCGTTAATCTTTCCACCAATTTTCATCAAAGTTAACAATTGCTTTATAAATGTATCCTCTTTTACATCTCTGGTAGCATACTGACAAATTGAATTTCAAAAACTTCAAAATAATTGTGATGTGAAGTGGGTCTTCATGTTGCCTGTTTTACCCCTTCATGTCCTCAGCTAACTTCGATTGAATAAATACAGACGACTTCTGTTATATCAGTAACTGCATTAATTCAAATTTTTTTAAGGAAAATACTGTAAAGTAATTGAAGAAGATAGACTTTGTTACATCTAAACATGATGCTGTTTTTGTTGCATTCTAATTGAATGCTTTTTCTGATCGACCAGCTGGCTATGGCTGCTAGTTATATACTAAAAAAATTCTTACAATCTAAAAAATAATTTCTGGATTTAAATAACCTGGGAGAAGTTGATAAGCCATAAAAAACAACTCCATCCATCTAGTATCGAGTTGGACCCCCTTTTGTTTTAGAACTGCCTCAATTCTTCTTGCCATAGATTTGACGCTATTCTTGAAACACTCTTTCGAAATTTGGGTCTATGCTGTTATTATGGCATCCAGCAATTCTTCTCAATTGGTCGGCTGCACACCCAGGATGCGAATCTCCTTTTCCATCACATCCCAAAGGTGCACTATGGGTGTGAGTGTGAAAGATATTTTAATGCAAAAAAACCTCATTATTGTGTTGCGTGAACCAATCTGCCACTATTTCTGATTTGTGACACACCATAGATATCAATTGAAGTATACAGTCAACCACAGTACCTAAGTAGACTGCAGAATTTAAATGACCAAGGATTGCAATGTATGCCAAAATAAAATTATATATTTATGACAAAATAAGTCAGGTTAACAATAGTTACTTTATTTCTAAACAATAAATTAAAAAGTTACTTTTTTTGATTCATGTTATATTTTTGTTCCAGAGTTCATAGTTCCAATATGGTTTTGTTTCTCTTTGTACATGGATAAGAAATTCAAAGACTAAAATGCATATGACATGTTAACGGAACAGGAACTGATGGATCCAAAACTTTACCAAATTATATGTTAATTTTAATAAGACCTGAGTAAAGAAAAAAATATACCAAGATAAAGAGGATTAACCTTTTGAACCAAGTTAATTATACTCCTCTAAATCTCTACATTTTTTTCTTTGAATTTCTTAAGCTGACTACATCAAGAAACTACCACAAACTCAAACTTAAAATCTTTGCTCTCAGAGGAATGATTAGTTTTGTGACAGATTTCCAGTTCTGGACATGAATTGCACTATGACTTGGCCTTTAGTAAAGAATGCCTTGTATCTAGCCAAATGATATACTTCTAGTATATGTCCTCTTTCTCCAGCATATGTCTGGCTTGGAGGTGTCCCTTCTACAAAAGTAGAGTTTTTCTTAGTCTTTGACTTCACATTTCATTCCTCTGCAGGGTTCCAGTGACTGTCTTCTTTGAGATGTCAATTTCAAAGTCATTCGCCCTCTTTGATTTTCTCTTTGAATAATTTTCCTTCCCTTCTTAGATCTATATGTCTAATCTCAGTTTGTTCATATGTATGGTTTTTGTTTCATTCAAACCGTTTTAACATGAATAATTAGTTCAAAGATTAAAATGCATATATCATCTTGTCCACTCTTGTTAATGTATGCAAAGTGATGGATTCAAAGCTCTGCAAAGTTATATTAATTGTAATAAGACCTGAGTAAAGAAAAAATATACCAAGATAAAGAGGATTAACTTTTTGAGCCAAATTAATTCTGTTCTTAATCTCTACGTTTTTCTTTGAATTTCTTAAGCTGACTACAGCAACAAACCACCACAAACTCAAAATAAAAATCTTTGCTCCCAGTGGAACAACAATATTTGAGATAGGCCTCCAGTTCTGAACGAGAGATACACTATGATATAGCTTTTAGTAAAGAACACCATGATATTCTGTACTGGGTAGTTTTGCAGCCTGCAGGTTAGTTTTATAGTGTCTTGCTCAAGCACATATTTCTTTTGAAGGTTTCTTTACAACTTCTGTTGTACCAAATTGACTTGCTCTATATTTTAATACTGACATTTAAAACAAGTTATTGGCAAATCAACAATTTTTGACTGGCCGTAACTTTTCAATCTCCAAAGATTTTTTTTTTTTTTTCTTTTCTGAATTTTTATTGAGTAGTTTTTCTCAAGTAAGAATCAACCAAAAAAAGGATTTTTTTTTTTTTCATATTCACTGTTCATGTATATTTTAAATCAGTGACTGAACTAAAAAATATTTCTACAAAATTAAAAAAAAAAAAAATCTTTAAAAATAATTTTATTTATTACCAAATAATTTTAGAAAATTTCAATAAGATCTTTTTTTTTTGTCTCCAACTTTATTTTATTGCTCAGCCCAAGATAGGGGTTGACTAGTTTGAGTGGGAGGGAAATGTATTATTCCAATGTCCTATTTCAAACTTAGTCTAATTGTGTGTGTGTATATTAAATATATTAAATGGTGATGGTAATATTAGCCGTTTCCCTATAAGGAAACATCTGGCATTCATTGACTGAGCAGTCAGTACTGTTTTTAGTTGGAATTTATAAAATCTTTCTCTTAAAACAATTTTTTAGGAAAACAAGCTTCTGAAGACAAGTAGCTTTTATTGCTCTTTCCAGTATTGATGGGAGTTTCCTTCCAAACCTTTTATTTGAAGTGGTGTGGAATGTCAACATCTTGATTATGTCATTATTTTCTCTTCAAGTTAAATCTGCTATCCATTTTAGCTGTTTTTTAGAAAGTTCTCAAGTGATGTGGTTTCTGTTATTTGGTACAGTTCTTTCTTTGTGATTCTGTAGCACCAGTCGACAAGTTTCAAAGCCTTTTTTAATCATTGATCTTAAAAAGCGACTGTATACAGCTGACAGTTTAGATATTTGTAAAGGGGTTTGACACCATCCATGGCATCCATATGAAAGTCTCAATCTGACAAGGCAATTTAAGAACATGGCCCAAGCTTATGTAAGTCACTTACACACAACGTAGACTTTTGCATATACATTATATATGTGTATACAAAGTCACACACAAACAGTGTGTGATGGACATAAAATCAACTCTTTTATAATCTAGATTTGGGATATTTTAGTATTACTAAATTTTAGTATTATTAAGTCTTACTAAATTTATTAGAAAAAATCTTTACATAGTACCCATCAGATTAATACTAAATGAAATTAGTTTTTATCCCTTGAACAGCCGTTAGATTCAGTAATTTTTTTTTTTCAGTTGCATTCCAAGCAACTCCGACTAAATGTTGCTGTGTCTCATTTTTACAAATGGTATCTCCTTGTCACTGACAATGACATTTCTCTGCCAAGCAAATGTAAGATTGGTTGGTTTTGTTTAGCGGCATATCAACCTCTATAGGTTATTTAATGCCGAAATTTAAATATTTTGTACGCGATTTTCTTTTTGGAGATCATAATGGTTTAGTGATACAAGTCTTACTAATTAACCCATGGCTGGGAGGAGAAGACTGGCTTAATATGTTTCCTAAGGGTATTTGCGCATAAGTGATTATAACAAAGTGACTGGAATTGGGCCTCAGTGCTTCGATTAACAATTACGAGCTATCAATTACAACACCTGCAAATCCAAGCTTGATACCTGGTATTCACAAGCGATGACTCAACTAGGTCCTGACCAGGCTTGATATTGCTTAACTTCATTGATTGTACAGGGACCGGCATTTCAATGTGATGCGGCTATAAGCTGCAGATGTAAGAGGTTGTCTGAAACAACCTGTCATTGTCTGTGATAGTCTTTTACTATCTCCCTGCATTCCCAGTGGTCACTCATTTAAGTATTGACCATGCTCAAGACTGCTTAACTTCGTGCAGCATGTTTTTGTCTTTGTTTTTTTTTAAGCATTTCATCCCCAATAAAGTGACTAATGAGCCACTGAGAGTGATGTAAAGTGACAAAACATTACTGAGGAGAAAGGACAATTGAAAAAACAAGATTCAAGGAGACAGGAGATTTTATTAATCATTTCACCCCCAAGGAAGGTGATAAAGCCACTAAGATGCAACTGGTTACTGGGAGAGATGGAAATTAAGAAAATGTTACTGAAGATAAAGGACAATTGAAAGAACAGGATTCAAGGAGATGGAAGATGACAATTGATGTTGCATTTAAATCTTTGTAAATTGTAGTTGAAAGAAAAGCAAGACTTTTTTTTTTTTACAATGATGTTCACTCTGTATAAGGCTCGAGAGCAACTCAAAGTAGAGGTTTTCAGTGTAAGTGACACAATTTATAGGGATATATGGAAAGGATAATGGTTAACCCTAGACTTGAACAGGTTGAGATTGTAGTGCTCAGGGAAAGCATCCTTTTAGGAGTCGGTTCCACAAAGCAGCAGTTTGTGATAGCAAGTTGTTCAAATGGAACTTACATCTCACCAGGTGATTTGTGACAATGTGCATTGCATGGAGAATTCCACAAGCAAGAAGTGCAAGAGAAGGAACTATTAGAATAGAACTTACACTGAGCATCAATTTCAACAGTAAAATGATGAAACCTTTATAATGCTTTATTTATCATCATCAGCACCCACTCACATCACAGCATCCTCTTTCCTTATTCCCTTTCTCCCTCCTGGCGACAGTGGGGGGAAGATAGATGTGAAGGGCCAGCCTACTCCGGAAGAGCCATGAGCAGGAGTCACAGTGTGGGTAATGGATGCAGCTGGGCAAGTCGGGCTGTCCTGACAGCATGTCACAGATCCTCTTCATGTTTGACTCAAAAGCCTCAGTCCCCACTCGGATGGTCCTATACCTGTAAAGCCGATTTGCAGTAATGGTTACCCTGGTATCAGGGTCAATGTTAGCCTGCTTCAGGGATGTCTTCAACTGATTCTTGTAGCGCTGTTCTGGGCTTCCATATAGCTTCTTGCCATAAGCAAATTCTTCAAGCAGTATGATTCATGGGAGTCAAGTGAGACATATTCTGGACACGTGACCCGCTCAGCAGAGGCAATGTTAAAAGATGGTAGCCTCAATGCTGGTGGAAGATGTCCGAGAGACGACCTTGTTGTTGGTGATGCGATTCACCCAACTGATATGAAGGCGTTTTTTGTTGTTTTTTTTTTTCTATTTATTATAATTGTAATTCTATATAAAAGTTGAAACCCTCTGCAACAATGGTTGTCTGCTTTCTTCAGCTCATTATTAATAGAATCTGCTGACTTCCTGGCTAAGTTATCTGCCAAATTTTATTGCTACAATCACATCAGGCTGGAATCACATTTCCCGAAATTGCCAATATATGAAAAAATTCTTTCAAAAAGTTATTGTCAAAATGGCTTAATTAATTTCAATATATTTTCATTAAACCTTTGTGCCTGAAAAAAAAACAGTATGTCAAAAGAACAGTTATTCCTTTGATACATCTGTTACTGTTTACACTTTTGACTCCCTTGGCAATGTTTATTGACAAGAATTTTAATAAAAACCAAACATATGAAAGTGAATTTATATATTTTCTTTATTATTGAGAACTGACAACAAACATGTTAAACAATATTTATTAAATTGTTTATTTACAAGATTATAAAAATATGTGAACCAACTATAATGAAATATTCATTATTTACCATTTTATAAAGAAATAAATATATAAAAAAAAAACTGTGTTCATAAATTTATAAAAATGTCTGTGAACAAGAAAAATTAAATAAACACATGATTTATGAATAAAAATGACAATAGGAAAACTGGTAATTGCTGACGCGTTTCGTCCAATGTGGACTTTATCAAAGCAAAATACGCAAATGAAATTAATTGAACAAAGTAACTAATAAAAACAAAAACAGAATGTACCTAGCAACTGGAATGTAGAGAAACGCTATTTTCATATTTTTAACTGAAAATAATGTCAGTATTTACCAGTTTTCTTATCATTTTTATTCATAAATATTGTCTTCTCTACTGGTTAAATCGGAGAAATTTTCACATAATGGCAAGTAACTAATTATGAATTTTGAAAAATGGATTTTCTGAACACTCTTTCATTTGCTCTCGCATAAATTCACTAAAATAGGTTAAGAGCATATTTTCCTTTGAACAAAACATTCTTTTAATTTATGTTTGTCATATATTTATTCAAATTTTCTTGTTCTATAGTTATTTATAAAATGATAAATAATGTAGCTGGTTTACATATTTTGATAATTTTGTAATTTTTTATAAATTTTTTAATAAAAAGATTACTTTATAAAAAGTAAATAATAAATAATAGCTCATTGTACTTGGTTCTCATGTTTTCATAATCTTGTAAATAAATGTTACTGAGGGAGTCAAAAGTATATACAGTAATAGTGGGGTCAAGGAAATAACCTTTTGACACACAGTTTTTTTGTTTTATTTACAAACACAAATTGCCAAGAAATTATTTTCTCAAGGTTGTGTAAGTCATTTGAACAAATTGAGGTTCATAGGACTTTTATTGGTAATTTTATTAAATATTTCTAACTAGCTAATACTCACCAAACCAAAATAAGCAAAAACTCAATTTCTGTAATCAACTTTGTCTTCTGCATTTGCCATTCTATTTAACCTATGTCTTCTTGGTAACAGCTTAAACTGTCATCTTTTCCTTCTCACCGCACACACACACACATATATATATATATATATATATATATATATATATATATATATAGAGTGCTGGTATTAATAAAAGAGTGCTCAATGTAAAATAACTAGAGCTATAAATTATATATTAATAATAAATATATATATATTTTTTTTTTTCACACCAGTAGCACAACACTGGGTTTCATGCACAATGCAATCTTTAGGGGCTGAGTTAAAACTGACCTTTATATAATTTAAATATATATATATATATATATATATATATATAAAAATTTGGAAAAAATTTTTTTAAATTTATATATAACAAAAACCCTGTAAATAATATGATCTGTTCCATATTACCATAGTCCAGTATCTATATATTAGGTTGGTGCAAAAACAATGACGTAATAATGTCGTTTTCTGACGTTAAAAAATACGTCAAAAAACGACATAATTACGTCATTATTTTTGCACCAACCTAATAAAAATTTAAATTATGTAATGGTCTGTTTTAACTCGGCACCTGAAGATCGTGTTGTGCATAAAGCTTGGAGTTTTGCTGCCAGTGAGGAAAAAAATGCATTATATATTGTTTTCCTTGAGACATGTCTCATTTATTAATTTAGACAAGTTTTGTTTACTTATTTTCAATAGGATTCTCTGATATTCACCGACAAACTTCCTATTATCCTTATTGAAGGAAGAGAGAAAATTACTATGATGATACATATTCATTTATTCTGAGTACTTTTGACATTAGCACAATGTCATCATCAGTGTTGTTTTGTTTTTTGTTTTTAAATATATGGACATTTCAAAACTTAGTTACCTCCCCTGACGTTTACATAAATGAAATTTAAACCATGCAGTGCATAACCTTAGTATTTTTCTCTTCACAGTTAAAAATTTAACCTTCAGATGAACACAACAATTTTGTCTTGGAAAAAAACAACAGCCTGATGATGACATGGAAAGTTGAAAGAACTTCAAATAAATTAATATGTATATCAACATGGTAATTTTCTCTCTTCCTTTAATAAGGATACTAAGAAGCTTATCTGAATATGAGAGGATCCTATTGAAAATAAGTAGACAAAACATGTCTAAATTATTCAATGATATGTCTTATATATATGAGGGAGAAGGTCTCAGTTTAAACTGACACATACATTTTTCCATATACTGTAAGTATTTTGCTTAAAAGTTCCTGTTTTCTTGATTTCAAATGAAAACTGGAAAATTTTTCAAACCTATTTCTGTGGAGTTTTTACTTTGCAAAATTATAGTTTAGACCTTACATGTAAGCCACTAGTGGCCCACTCGCAGGCCGCCGGTGGCAATGCCAGTTGTCCTCTAGTGACAGTCACCAGTGGTAAAACACAAATTGGTGGCTTGCATGTAGGGGACATAAGGTAGTTGGGGTGGGGAGGTTTAAACTGACGCCAGGTCGATACCACTTAAGCTGTCACCTAAAATGACGTAAAATCAATTATCCTCCGTGATATATTTATAACTTGTAGTGATAGCAATGTTTTATTTCTCAAAACCTGACAACAAAAAGCCCTAGCTACCTCTTTATGGCTTTCCATGTTTTTGCTTAAATTAAAACAAAGGGTCTGCTTTTGCTCAAATTCAATGACTTCGACAATTCAAAAATATTGCCAAAGTGATATATATATATATATATATATATATATATATATATATATATATATATACTTCTCTTTGAGCTTCCTGATTATGAAGTTAATCTTGAGAAGAATTATAGTCAAGAAATCAAATCTCATCCACCTGGAAATGATAATCGGTTCAGAATAAAGTGAAGTTTGTGCTGGCTATAAAAAGTCATTTAAGTGCCATGCATGATACATGCTTGGGCGATCATGTATCTTTAGATACGCGACTGATGAGGTAGATTTTTCCCGCAGTAGGTTACCATTACTTTCTGCAGTAGACTAGTTGCCAACCAAGGCTAAAGAATCTAGTCTATGCTGCTATTTAACCCATAGTTGGGGGAGAAGAGATGGATTCATACCTTTCCCAATGATATTTGTGTGTTAGTGAATCTAGCAAACTCGACTGGTATTCGAACTTGGCTCTCTGAGTTCTCATTTGGAGACGATATCCATTACACCACAATGCACATCATGAATAAATAAATTATAAAATGTACAATCTCTGTTTGAAAAAAAAAATACCAACTCTGGTTTCATTAGACCAATAAAAGCAGACATTAAAAAGTAATTCATAAGAAAAAGAAACCATTCATAACAATATTTGCAAGGGAAAGGTAAACAATTTATATAAGTGTATTAATTTATCAGGTTCAGTGATAGCTGAACATTTAATTAAACACTGACAGTGTGCCCAGTCTTACAGCCCAGATATGTTCTCAGTGCTGAGTAGGGCTAATACAGATTATCACTTAAAAGTTTTGGAATCAGTGTATATTAAGTCCTACCAGCCATCTCTCTGGAACCAGAAGAAGTGATTGGTAGGCTTTAAAGGTAATTAGTCTTTAATGTTATATTTTGTTGTTTACATATAATATTCTGGGGTTGTATATTTTTTAGTTCTTGTTCACTTTTTTTTTTTTTTTTTTGTGTGTGTGTGTCCTTGACTTTTACTCTGATGAGAGAGGATCGATAAACTGGTTTAGCAGTTTTTTGCTTTTTCTTAATCATTTTGGTATTGCCAATTTATGGTAATATATATTTTTGTTACATCCCTTTTTTCTTTTGAATTGCTTTTGAATATGTCCGCCTTTATGGCTCTAACTGTGATTTAAAAACATGTCTTAAGTACAGGGTGTCCATAAAGTTCGTGTGCACTTTAAAAAATTTATAACTTTATTTATATTTGTGATAGAAATAATTTATAAAAAGGATTAGAAAGAAGTAAATCTATATTTTTTAGGGTTTTATTGAAATTTTATTTAAGTTTCCACATGTCCTCCATCATTAGCAATACGATTTTGCAGTTCAAGGAAAACATTTGCCAACTGAATTACAGTGATGCCTGAAATCACATTAGTTATTTTAGCTACACTTAAAACTAGGTACATTAAACTTTATATTTTTTTATAGATTATTTCTATTGCAAATACAAATGAAGTTATAAATTTTTTAAAGTGCACACGAACTTTATGGACACCATGTATTAATTGTCTGAGTTTAGTCTTATTCATGGATGAAAAATTGTTCAAGGCTTTTTTTTTCCTCCATAAAGAAATAGCTTATTCAACCAATTGAGATGGGTCAGGTTTGAACCTAGTATTTATCAGAAAGTTCAAAACTCACATTTTAAGCTTCTTTTATTCCTTCTTCTTTTTTTTTTCTTTCTTTTTTTTTTCTTTCTTCTTTTTTTTTTTTTTTTTTTTAACAATATTAGTGATTTAAAATTTATTTAAATTTCCTATTTTTTCTTTTTTCCATAATAAAGGCAAATTTAATTTTAAGGATCCTCATCTCTTAATTATCGGATAATAGTAACAACAAAATAAAAATGGCTTCCAATATGCCAACAATGACATTCTGCTCTAGAAATTCAGTTTCATGCATCTCAAAATTTGTGAAAAAAAAAAAACATATTTATAAACAATAATCTATTTTAAACTCAGGGTCTAAAAGTTGTGTAAAGCATATAGTATTCTTTCTTGCTTTTAAATTTAGAAGAAATACTGCTATTACGCTAACACCTATGCAAACATTATGTTTATCCCAATAATGGAATATCTTTTCATTCCACATATCTCATTGAATTATTTTAACTATGTTAGCAAATTTACTATTATTAAAAAAAATATTTCTCCTCTTTCTACACATATTAGATTGATTGATGTGTTTCTTCATTCAGTATGTGGAAGATAGACATATTAGTCATAAATTCACTCAATATTTCAGTCTTGATTGAATGAGTGTTCAGTATGAATATAAATTAACACATTTAAAGAATTCTGACATTAAAAATGTAAATCATCAAGAAATATCCTTAGATATGTGCTGCAGGAATTTTTGTTGAGTAACAAAAATATTCTGAAAATTTGGTGCCAATTTAAATGTTCTTTTCGTCCCCAAAACGTCACAAACACTTTACTTTCCACAAAATTCTAGATTTCTTTAATAAAAAATGGTCTTTTTTTTACTCTTTTTTTTTTTTTTTTTTTTTTTTTTCTCTGCAATTTGTCTTGATGTTAAAATCAAAGGGAGACAACTTTATTTAATTCTGTTTTCATTCTTCGCCGGACATTTCTTGCTTGATGATCTGTACATTCTCAGGATTTGTAACGAAATATTTTTGTGGCATGATTGAAATAAATAAAAAATGAAATAAAAATAATAATAATGCCACACTTTGTATATTACTGCTGGCTTTTATTTTCTCTCACTGGAAAAATTAAAAATAAAAATAAAGACTGTGATATTTTTGAAAAGTAGTTTGGTGTTACTTTTTTTTTTTTTTTTTTTTTTTTTTTTAACCTTTTTCTTGCTTTTTCTTTTTCTTTGTTTCCTTTTTCTTTGTTTCCTTTTTTTTTTTTTTTTTTTTTTTGCTTTTTTCCACCTAAAATAAAAGTAAAAATGTTACAATTTGTTTATTTAGAAATTCTGTCTTTAAATTTTTCTAATAGGCATTTATACACTAACATATAGAGCTTAACCTCTATATGCCAGTGGATCAGAATCAATTACTGAGTGCACTACATCCTCATTGGACAAGAAATGTTAAAAACATTTCTAATTTACATTTTCATGTTAGTTATAGATTTTTGTGCAAGCTAAACACAATCCAGGCTCCAGAGGCAAGTTTTACAATAATTGCTTCTGATTGGCCAATATATCTTAAAGTAATAATAATGCCTACGCATACGTGTTTAAACACAAAATACCGCTAAAAATCTTGAAATGTGTTCACGAGCCATACACGTGACCAGGAAAGTAAATAAATACGATGCACGAACACAAGTTTATCAGTGAGCTTCATGACGGATAACCAATTGCCAAACTACTCAATGTCACTCATACTTTTGAAGTTGCAAAGTTAAATTTATTTAACACGAAACAACTTAAATACACTCACTCACCAACCTCTGAAATCACTCCTGAACTTTTACCAATTTTAGAACACACAATTCCAAACTTTATTCTTCTAAATTACAAGTTCAATATTACTTCTTCTTAATATGAACTCCGGTACAGATATTACCAAATCAAAGGGACACGACTCTGTCCTACCTTTTCAGTTCGCATGCTTGTACATCAAACATTAATAAATCTAATTGTTATGTTTTGAAATCATTCCATTGAGTTTTGTATCTTATTCTATGTATGAATATAGAGATTTTAATGATAGTGGAAATCGTTAATTTTCACACAGCCTATACTCAACAAGTGTTTACCCATTATAATTAACACATCTACTACAAATATAAAACATATGCGCACTCAAAAATGTTTTCAAAATACACACTTTACTACATATAGTTTTGTGTGGGTGTGTATGTGTGTGTATATATATATATATATATATATATATATATCAAGGTGATCCTTATATCAGGCCTGGCAATCATGCATTTGGGGTCCATGACTGGAGGCAGACATGTTAGAGACCTAAATTATTACTAAATAAAAATTTCCAAGAATATTTTTAACAAGGAATTTGTTACTAATGTCCCGTATGTCAAGTATATATAATATTAGGAAGCATCCTACAATTATTGACTTCTTTCCATAAATGCAAATGTACAAAGAAAACAAAAATATCATAAATTAACTAAATGTACAAAAATCACTTTATTCACCATAAATTTGACATTTTTAGATAATATTGCAAAAATAACTTAAAAAAAGTTAATTTGTTTATGCTAATTTATTACAGAATATATAATTGCATGATAAAATCAGAAAGCAATTTCAGCATTTTACAAAATCGTGTATCAACAAAGTCTGAAAATACTTTTAAAAAGATGTGAATTTCAGAGAAACAATAATTTTGATAATCTTTAGAAAATTTGTGATTTTTGTTAGATGTACAATTTGTTTCACAGAAAATGAAGAAAATACTTATTTTGTTATGACACAATAATAAATATTACCAGTATACATAGTTTTACAAATTAAAATCAATTTACATTAACAAGAATACAAAATTAATCAACATGATAATTTGGGGAGTTATCCAATTAAAAATATGTAAAAAAGTGGGGAAATTGAAAATAAAAAATAGCTAGTAGCCCCATGGTATCCGGTGAAATTTTTAAATTACCACAATCTATTTCTTGAAGATAAAAAGTAATATTATTAAAGATTTCCTCTTCTATGGGACAATCTTTTCTTGTAATACAGCCTGCTATATAAAAAAAAAAGTGACATTTTAATATCTTTAGGGATCCTAGTTTCAAGGTCTGCTAAGTTATCAAATGTTTGACATGTTTTGGTCATCCAGCAAATGTCCACATTTTGAGCAATTATGGTCTGGATCAAAGTTGTTTTATTCTTTGACTTCAACATTTAATTTAAGAAGTAGTTTTAGTTTTTTCAATATGAAATTTTTCAATAACATTTTGAACTGTTATAAAATATGCCTCTCCAGAATTTTCCAAATTGATTTTCTAAGTGGTAAACTCATCAAACATAACAACATTAAACCCACGACTTAGCAAATATCTGCAAGCATCAATTAAGCCATTGCTCAAGTATGTTCAAGGCTAAATTAATATCTCTTGTTAATGATTTCACTCTTTTTCTTTGATTCCTCCCCACCCCGACTCTTTTTGTTATTTTTCCAGAATTAGAAAGATGTTCATCATCTAAATCGGGTATCACCTTTTAGAGTGGATCATTTTTCTTAGTATCACCAGATATTTCTTTGTCAGACAATATTCCAAAATTCTAAGACTTTTTCAATGAAATTAACTGTTTCTGCTGTATCCTTCCCATTTTAACAATGGGTGTGTTTTAATGGCAGCTACAGTTTGATTACAAAGAACAACCTCTAAAGTATGGGAAATATTGAAATACACTTTATCAGGGAAAAGAATACATTTTTTTTTTTTTTCAGATTTTCAGAGACTTCACTAAAATATCACCAAGAAAATCAAAGACATCTAATTTTAAAACTTCTAATGTCAAAGCTGGTAATGTTCTCAGACCAGGTAACTTCCTGCAATTCATTATACAATGGCCAAGATATAGCAAAGTATTCAATAAGAATATCACAATTAATTCACACAGAAACAAGTTTTTTTGTTGGTTTTTGTTGAGGACTATGTAATACACTTATGGTAAATAATCAAATATTGATGGTAGATTTCTCAGTCGCACTCTTCTTGTAATAACCACTGTTTCATAATCAGATGTAAAATATTTGTCGGAATGTTGTCTTGAGATATTGATATAACCATCATTCTTGCTCATTCTGATCTTGGGAAAGACAAAATACACAAACCTTATTTTGTTAATCATAGTTACCATGACACAGCACCTTTTTATCATTTGGAGAAAGATTTTGGGGAACTGAAATTAAAAATATATTAACTTAAACTATTATTTTGTAAAATAAATAAAGCTAGTCCCCTCCAAAAAGTACGGATCTGGTATTGTTGTTGTGGGGTTTTATTTAGACCCCTATATTGGTGAAGGAGGCCTAGCCCCCTAAACCCAACTTCTTCAAGTACAGCTCTAGTATTGTTGTAGTGGGGCTTTTCACTTATTTAAAAATATAGAGGAGAGGGGCTTTGCCCCCAAATACCCCCTCCAGAACAGCCCTAAAATCAATTTTCAATCGACTTCTCTTTCATCGTTACCAAATTTTCATACCTTGTCAAAATTCCTGCATCTTCTGTTACCAAATTTTTCAGGCACAAGTATCAACATTTCACATGTTATAAACACAAATTATTCCTTAAAAATGAATTATGTAATCAAGATATTTGTTATGAAGAATAACAGGATAAAGAAAAAAATCAAATTAACTTTCTGTGAGAAAATTCTTAACATTTTTTGTGACATTATTTACATTATTTGGACTATTGTCCTCATCTTTGCCGCCATATTTATTACAATGTTTCGGACGTTCTTCAGGTGGTTGGAATGTCAAACTGAACCCTTTATTTTGCTCACTGGAGTAAACTGTTCTAGTTCCACGTGCCATGTTTAATAGTTATCAGTTATCTGTTAATTTCCCTCTGAAAGTTCTCCACTGCCTTAACCAGGTATTGAACTCACACTCTTTGGGTCCTGTCACTGGATCTAACCAACACCTTTATCCACTGTGCCATTTGTCCTTGAGGAATTAGAACAGTCCACCCTAGTGAACGAAATAAAGGGTTAAGTAAGGTAATAAATATGGCGACAAAGATGAGGACAATAGTCCGAATAATGTAAATAGTGTACATAATACCTGATCTCAGAAATATAGACAGATACTGAAAGGCCGAAAAGTTGTAATAAATATGTCGACAAAGATGAAGACAATAGTCCGAATAATGTAAATAGTGTACATAATACCTCATCTCAGAAGTATAGGTAGATACTGAAGGGACGAAACGTTGTAATAAATATGGCGACAAAGTTGAGGACAATAGTCTGAATAATGTAAATAATGTACATAATACCTCATCTCAGAAATATAGACAGATTTTTTTGTGAATTTCAGTGTTTAAAATAATCCAAAACAATGTGAAAAAGAGAAAGACTATATTGACATGTCTTCTTTACAATTTTATTTTGTGGTATATTTAGTCATAAAATATTAAATTTAATAAACTTAATTTTTGTCATTAACTTTGTGATAAATTCTTTAATAAGTTTCATTTTTTCATTAATTTCACAATGACAAACGTAATCTTAATTTTTAATGTCTTCAATTTATATACTAATAACAGAAAAATTCAACATGCTTTTAAAAAATACTTGTTTGTTCTGTTAAAGAGAAACAAATAATCTATATAAAAATTAATGTTTAATCTCATTGTAGAAGAATAGCATAGAGAAAAATAATAATTTATATTAACTTTATTTTTGTGTAATAAAATTCTTAATGACAGTTGTGAATGTTGACCCGTAAAGGTTTGTTTAAAGATAGGATATTATTGCAAGTTCAAATCAAATAAATAAACATTATTTACTTCGGTATCTTGAATAATAAACGTAATGTAATCCAAAAGTAAAAATTTCTTAAAATAACTTAATTTCTTAATCCAATTTCAGCAACATACTTTTGCATGTTGACAATTGGTCTCTGATGAGCTATACACACTGTAGAGGCCTGAGTTAAGGATCACCTTTATATATATATATATATATATATATATATATATATATATATATATATATATATATACAAACATACACACATTCACACAAACAGAAATAGTAAGAATAAAAACTGAAGTTTAAAATATAAAATAAATTTAGGAGTCAATACCAAAGTCAACAAAGACTTGATATAATAATTTATTAATTCAATAATACCAAAATCCACTACTTAGTGTTTTGTGCAATAGCAATCATCATAATTTCCATTCTGATGATTGTCATTACATGAAACTCTGAGTAATGGATTTTGGTATTATTGAATTAATAATATGTTATAATAATTATCATATTAATATAATTAATATAAATATTAAAAATAAATTAATTTTTAAATATATAATGAAATGGATTAAATTTGACAATTATTTTAATATATTTTCAGTTCATACATTATTTCTATAGATACAAATATTTAAGTAAATGCTCTGTTTATTATAAACAGTATTAACAACATTTAACTGCCTGACTGTCTGAGAAATTTCATGGAAAATATGTGTCCTATATTATAAACAGAGCATTTACTTAAATATTTATATCTAAAAATAACATATAAACAGAAAATATATATATACAGTGTGCGATAGGTAAATTGTCGCGATTTTATATTTTAAATTTTGCGCATATGTGTTGTTTGTTTTTGATTTTGTTAACAACACAGTAGGGTCAGTTGTGCATCATCTGTGAGAAAAAAAGCACCATGATGCAATTCACCCTGCCAGAAATTTGGAAATGGCATGCTGTATTGCTTGGCATTCACACCAGAAACTCCAATATGAACATTTCAGTGTGTTTGGATGTCAATGAGGACAGTGCAGTAGATTTTGAAAGAGTTGGATGAGACTAATGGTGATTATGAAGGTGTTTGGAGTGATCACTAATGATGGCAATGTTATACCTCCATTCATCTTTCCATAGGGCCTCAGGCTCAACACGGAGGCCCATAGCAAGTGCCTTGAGGAGGTAGTACTGCCTTGGGTCAAGAGGGTGGCTTCTGGAAGACCCTGTGTCTGGCAAAAGGACTCTGCACCATGCTACACAAGCAGGAGAATGCATATATATCTGTCAGACAATTTCTGCAACCACATCACCTCTTACATCCGGCCACCTAACTCCCCAGACTACAACCCCCTTGATTATTATTTGTTGGGTGAAGTTGAGCAGGAGATCAACAAAACTCCTTGTTACACCAAAGACGAACTGAAGGCAAGGATTATGGCAGCATTCACCAACTTAAGGAGACCATCCAGAAGAGTTGCAGGAGATTCCAAAGTCTTCTGGCAGTAGTGGTTGAAGCCAATGGTGATTTTATTGAATAAATTTACTCTTTAGTATTTCAAGATATTTTTGTGTAATTTTGATAAATATTAGGTTGGTGCAAAAATAATGACGTAATAATGTTGTTTTATGACGTATTTTTTAACGTCAAAAAACGACATTATTACGTCATTATTTTTGCACCAACCTAATATATCTGTTAAAATGAGATGTCAGTTTTATTTTCCTTTTGTGTCATTTGTAAGATAATTTATCCATCGCACTTTATATATATATATATATATATATATATATATATATATATATATATATATTTGGTTGGATTGATGTGAGTTTGTGACCCTGGGTTTCACGCCTTTGCGATCGTCAGACAAACTGATTAATTTTTTTTAAATTTTGGGTTTATGTAGATTGCATGTATTGGTGTTATTATGGAAGTGGTGGTGGGGAAGACGTCATCGTGGTGTCATCGTGCTAACACAAACACGATTTTTAAAAAATTAATCACTTTGTCTGATGATCGCAAAGGCGTGAAACCCAGGGTCACAAACTCACATCAATCCAACCAAATATGTTAGCTCTATCTCTGATATTGAGCGCTTTCTAATAAGTACCACGCATATAATATATAAATAATTATATATATATATATATTTATTTATATTTATATACACACACTTTTCACATATATTTATATATATATAATTTTAAAAACTTTAACTTATTTGATTGTTTATATTACAACTGTTTTAAAATAAAATAAAATGTTACAGTTTAAAAACATCTTTATGACTTGAAAATTTACGAAGCAAAAATTATTTTTGTAGAACTTACCTAAAACAACTCCCCCATCTCCTCCCTCAGGAATGGAGATCATGTTTTTCTCCATTTTTTTTTTTTGCTCTCTCTCTCTCTCCTCTCTCTCTCTCTCTCTCTCTCTCTCCATTTCCACTTCTATTTTTCATCTTGCAAAATTAAATTGACTTAATACAATCTGAGCAGATTTCCCTTTCAAATGTTCATTTACTTGAAATGCAATGTCAATTGTCATCTCCCTCCTTCACAAAGCCGAGAAGATGAGCAAAAATGTCTATAAATACAAAACTTTCTAAATGATATTAAAATGGAATTTTGGCAAATCAAACTTATTAGACATGTTTCTTTTCTTTCTTTCTCTCTCTCTCTCTCTCTCTCTCTCTCTCTCTCTCTCTCTCTCTCTCCTTCTCTTGGTTCTTCTATCTTTTTTCTTCTTTCTTTCTTTTTTCAAAATCCATCCTCTTGTCCCATTTCCGCTTTCTTTCTTTCTTTTTCATTCTTTCCTTTCTTTTCTCTCTCTCTCTCTCTCACATGTAAAAGTTAAAAGGAAAATTGTAATTACCTACATTATTTACATTATTTCAACTTATCCTCATCTTCATTGCCATATTCACAACATTTCAGCTGCTGCATGCTTCAGCCTTCTACAGGTGATTGGAATTTCGAACCAAACCCTTTATTTTGTCAACCGGGGTAGATTGTTCTAGTTTCACATGCCATGCCTCTTCCGGATGACTCAGTTATTTCCCTTTAACTCAACTCTTCAAGTTTAGGGGTCACCACTGCTGTAGCCAGGTATTGAACTCACTACTCTTTGTAACTGAGACATCCAGAAGAGGTATGGCACGTGGAACTAGAACAATCGACGCTGGTAGACAAAATAAAAGGTTCGGTTTGAAATTTCAATCACCTGAAGAAGGCCAAAGTGTACAACAGCCAAAATGTTGTGAATATGGGAGTGAAGATGTGGATAACAATTCAAATAATGTAAATAATGTAAGTAATCATAATACCTCATCTCAAAGATATAGACAGAAAATTGTAAGTTCAAATTTCCCATGTGGCAGCTTGCATTTCACCTAAGACTAATTCCCTGGGAAAAGTACATTCTCTCACCAGATATCTTCATAAAATTGATCTATGGTAGGGTTTTTTGGGGTTTTTTTTAAATGTATTACTGGTAATTTTTTTTTTTTTTTTTACTATGAAAATGTATTACTGCTAATTTTTTGTAATGTATATTTGTTTTGACCCCAGTTTAAGGGTTAAATATTTACCCATGGCTGGGACCCTAACAGGTGCTACCACCCTGGGTCAGGGTGGACCTGGAAACAATAGCAACTAAGAGATGGTTCCACAGTCTTCAAAACCTTCCAATCAGAAGCCTTGCTACCAGATGTAGTTTACCATCACACCCATAACAGGAGAGTCAATAAAGTAGTGATAAAAACTTCACAACTAAAATAAAGGCCAATGAATAAATTTTTTAAATATTCAATGCTATTTATGATTCATTGATTACTCCTGGTATTATATAAACCACTTTTTTCTCAAAATATTTTCATGTTAAGAAATTTCTATGTAACATAACAGTGAAATGAAAATATGTCTTGGAAGAAAATGATTAGGAACAGAACGACAAAGACAACAACAACAAAGCCTCTTTTAAGACCAAGATGATTACTTAATGAACAAAGATATCTGAGTGCCTCACGTGAAAAACTTGAACAGATAAGACTGCAATCTAAGAAACTTAGGAGTAAAGGAACTGATTAATTAGACAGTTCATTTTGCTCAAGAAGTAATTTTGTCTACAGATAAATATTTTATTTGTATAGATTATTAAAATGACTAATGGAAGTAAATGCTTCTAAATTTACTAGCCTAAGTTGATTTACCTCCCTTCCCACTACAGATGGGACAGGAAATATATAAATACACATTAATAATTATTATATGGTTTGATTTGATGATTATATATAATTTTTGATGATTTAGTGTTAAAGAATAAAATCTAATGTTAAAATAAAAATATATTTAAAAAAATGAGGCCCCCATGAGAGTGTGGCCCTAAGCTATAGCTCATTTAGCATATAGGTAAGTCCAGCACTGGATGATGAAAAATGGTTGGGGAGGAAAGATGGTCAGAAGTGTTTGTTTGAGGATGATCAGATAGGAGTTCCCAAAATTTTTTCCATCATCACACACTTTCACACAGAAAAATTTTTCATCACCCAGCTGTATAGTAAATATTCAAGAGCATACCAAAATTGTTTGGTAAAAGTTTGTTACTGGTTCATAAAGTGATTTATGATGTAGTAAAAATACCAAAGGAAGGTAACAAATAATGCTAACTTATGTGGAGGCTGCTGCTGCTTCTACCATATTAAAGAATAAATAAAAGCAAACTTGACCATAGAAAGCTATATAAAAAATTTTGTTTTATGGTAAAGGTTAGCATTGCAAGCATTGATAAAATATTAAACAATTTTTGTTCATAGTTATAAAATTACAAAGAATACTTGCAACTAATAAAAATTCAGTGAATATTTTATTGTTATGTCTAAACTGAAGGACTATTTGAATGTTAATGACCCTTCTCAAAACTAGAAAATACCAAAATATTTGTTGTTTGCAGGGATATTTATATCTTATCTCAAAGTGTGACCCATTTAATTTCTCCTTTGAATATTTTTTGGTCGGGGAGGTAGCATATGTTGAAATATTTTTTAATACTCAAAATTCTATATCATCCACCATTTTCTGTTCAGTTGATTATCACCCACCCAACAGTTGAAATCTGTTTGAAAAATCCTGTAAATTTAATTTTACAAGGTGAAAATGATCATTTACATAATCGTATCTTAATTCCAATTGTATTAAATATTTTGTTCTGTTTATTATAAACACATTGAGCTCTATGTGTGAATCAGTTTTAATATTAAATATTTTATATTGTGTTAATAGGATTCACTTGGATTATATACCAACAGATTACTACCTATATATATATATATATATATATATATATATATATATATATATATATATATATATTTATATTTATATATATACATATATATTTTTTATATCTATAAAAAATTTCACTTGAAGATGAAACAGAGCTTGATAATTTAATTCAATTTAATTTTAATAATTATATTGAAGTTTTCAGCTCTTGTTTTTGAAACATGAGAACTCTTATATAGCAAAGGAATCATATTTTTACAAAATAATTGTAATTTAGCCTCTACTTTTGTATCGAGCACTGTTTTTTAAAAATAAAAAAAGAATACTAAAGAACTTTGGATTATTTACCTCACAATTTCTTTCTTATTTTCTATATATTTGCACATAAATATATTTATATATATATATTTATATTTATATATATTTATATCTCTATATATATATATTTACAACCATATAAAGTGTTTCATTCCCAGGGAATCTGGGGATCTTGATATATAAAGAAAACAAGGAATGTCCTCTTTTATATATTTTTTAAAAATCATTTCACCCCAAGCAAGACAATAAAAGATGCAAGCAAGATTCAAAAAAACAGTAAAGACAATAAAAGATCAGCTTTTAAAGGAAACAGAAGATTGCATTTAAATTTTTGAAGATCATAGTTGACAGGAAAGTTGATAACTGGAGGAGAGTTCCACAAGTAAGAAAGAAACTATTAGCATAAAACTTGTAGTTACATTACATCTAGAGATTTCAACTGAAATTATGAGACCTAGTTGCCAATCTAGTACTGCACTTAAATTTATGAAGTTAAGGTACCAAAAGGGAAATTTTATCAGAATAAATGCTATGAAAATATTTATAGAAAAGGCACAGGTAAGCTACATTATGTCTGTGGGGAAGTGACTGAAAGTGAGATACCAAATCAAAACTAGTAACACAGATTTTTCTTGAGATTTTGTTAGGAATCTCAAAATACATAGCAAAAGCACTAAACCAGATGTGGCAGCAATATTCAATGCATGGATGAATGGTAGACTTATAAATATGCAAGATAGATTCTTTTTTGGATTTTATCAAGAATCTCTAAATATATAGCAGAATCACTAGACCAGATGTGGCAGCAATATTCAATGCATGGATGAATGGTAGACTTATAAATATGCAAGATAGATTCTTTTTTGGATTTTATCAAGAATCTCTAAATATATAGCAGAATCACTAGACCAGATGTGGCAGCAATATTCAATGCATGGATGAATGGTAGACTTATAAATATGCAAGATAGATTCTTTTTTGGATTTTATCAAGAATCTCTAAATATATAGCAGAATCACTAGACCAGATGTGGCAGCAATATTCAATGCATGGATGAATGGTAGACTTATAAATATGCAAGATAGATTCTTTTTTGGATTTTATCAAGAATCTCTAAATATATAGCAGAATCACTAGACCAGATGTGGCAGCAATATTCAATGCATGGATGAATGGTAGACTTATAAATATGCAAGATAGATTCTTTTTTGGATTTTATCAAGAATCTCTAAATATATAGCAGAATCACTAGACCAGATGTGGCAGCAATATTCAATGCTTGGATAAATGGTAGACTTATAAACAAACAAGATAGATTTGGATGAAAAGAAAAGAATTGTCTAACACAGGTAGATGCTTCGGAACACTCAACACTCAAATGGGTATTGAGTCAGCTTTCCTTACTCCTATGTGGTGAAAGCCTGCTTAATTTTATCAGCATTTTTTACCAGGGACAACTCAAAGAGTGAAGATCAAATTGACACAATCTGATATTCTGAATTGTAAAAATATGTTCCCAACATTCAAATACTTTCAAATGATAAACAATATTGTCTGTTTAAACATGCTAATCTTTATCTGGAATTAGCACATTCCTAGTATGCCATGGTTAAGGTTGCAGGAGAAAAATCTCAAGTTGTCCCATTGGAGATAGAGTTTTCCATCTTCCTGATCTCATTAATCATCTATCTCAGGGTTTCCCAATCTGGGTGATAAATGTTATTAATACTGTTTATTATAAAACAGAGCATTTACTTAAATATTTGTATCTATAAAAAGAATGTATAAACATAAAAATGTCTTAAAATAATTTGTTGGACTTTGTCCATTTCATAATGTGACATCATTTGTTTACATTTGGATACACTTTGAGCAGATATGAATGTACGTGAGAGATTCATAGAAGATTGTAGTTTAAAAGCAGTAAAATCGACCTTGCTAACTGAACAATCATCTGTGGATCAATCAGTTAAGGCATGTCAGGCTATATGACGGTTCCTTATAGAATACAGGTTTGATTCCTGTCGGAGGACAAATATTTTATATGAAAATTTCTCAGACATTCAGACTAGTAAATGCTATTAATACTGTTTATTATAAAACAGAGCATTTACTTAAATATTTGTATCTATAAAAAGAATTTATAAACATGAAATTGTCTTAAAATATAAATATATTTATATAAATATATATATATAAATATATAATATATAAATATATATTATATATATATAAATATATATATATGTAAATATATATTATATATATAAATATTTTTGGTGTGCAACTTAAGTTTTATTGGTTACCCAACTCATTGAGCACAAGATATAGCTTATTGTATATATATATATATATTTTTTTTTAAATATGCAGGGGATCATGGTAGGAACGTTGCTACTTAGTTCAAAATTAAGATGTTGCGAAAATAGTACAATGCCAATACCAGGGTTCAGGTGCAGAAAATGGGATGTAGTTAGGAGTCATTGGAAAAAAAATTAAAAATTAAAATAAAATTATATATATATAAAGAAAATTCCTCCTCAAGGTGGTCTGCTCTTTGACTTAACCCATAGAACTTGGATGCCAACCAACGGGTGTGAGAGTATAGAATAAGCAGAAGTGAATTGCATCAAATCAAAGGGGCAAATGTCAAAATTAAACACACCATGCCAGGACTCCATGCAGTCTTCTGGGTTACAATCATACTTCAAATTTTCAATTTAATAAAAATAAATACCCAATAAAATTAGCTCCTGCCAGAAAATAAAGACAGGCCCGTGGAGTCTACACAAGACCATAAAAAACAAACTTTCATTCAACTCAGTAAAAGAACTGACAGCAGTAATGAGACACGAGTCAACCTCGTCGTACTGTCTTTCTCAACAAAGCAATAACGGACTCCTTTTCATCTTGTTTTCCAACTCCACTTTCTCTCTTCTTCACTGAAAGACTATGTTCATTTCCTTACAGTCAAAGTGAACTTTCTAACTTTCATTTCATACAGTTAAAATTCGTGTATGCTACGTTTCATTTTATATCTGAACACGCAACAATTTTTTCTTCTTTTTTTTTTATTCAAACGATGAGCCATGAAATCTTTCCCCAACAAAAGTAATCTCTCCACATTTAAGTGTCTTTGTTGTTAAACACTCCGTACAAACCGAGTGTAGTGTAGAAACATTTAGGGAAGGAGGGCGAACGAGAAAGGAAGTTAAGGTCAGTAGAGTTGGCAAGAATTAAACCGTTTCAACTCAAGTCAGCAGAGACAAAAAAGAGAAAGCATATGTTTTAATTGAAGTAGAGTATACTGTATAAAGAATTTACTAATAACTCTACTATGCAGTCTCTAACATGAGACATCGGCTGAATGGCTGATTCAAAAACAAGTCATAGTCCTTTCTTTTTAGTTTAACCATCTACAATCAATTCGGTCAGGATTTTTTTTTTTTTTTATGAACAACTTGGGATTTTGACCTGTAGTCTGAACTGAATGCTTTTTTTACTCAAATGACTGAAGTTACATAGTTGCTTAAAAAACATATGCTTGACTAAAGTGAGAAGAATGAAATTTCTTCGGTGTAAAACTGAACTAGTTTAATCATTAGTGATAATGTTTTTAAAAAAAAAGTCTCTCTTCATATACGATCTACAATTCGTAAAAAAAGGAAAGTAGATTAAAAATTAAAATCTAAAATTTAAAATAAATGTTAGTTCACTTGTTTAAACGATTGAAATATCAATTTTTCTACATTGGTTGAATCTGCTTCCTATTTAGTTTTTAGTTAGTTAAGTTGTAGAATTCTTGAATACAGTTAAAAAAAAATAATGTATTTATTTACTTAGCAACTAATTTTTACGTTTTTCTATCTTATTTTTTGGTTGTTGTTGTAGGGGTTGGATGAGTCTTTTAAAGCCACACCGACGTCAGTAGGGGAGTTGCTTATGATTTTTTAGTTAATTTGAGTACAGTTGCTTAAACGAGTCACTTAAAAATAAAATTTAATGTCAATCTTTATCTTGTTTTAATTCATATTCTTTTATTGCTCTTTCTCCTTGATAATGTTTTTTTTTTTTCATATTATTTCACACTCAGTAAGCCCTTGCGTTTCAGTGGCTAGCTTGCCTAGCTTGGGAGTAAAAAAAATGGCTTTTAAAAAATATTGACAATATGCACTTCGTCCAGAAATATTATTTTTAATTTAATATTTTTTTTCATATCACTAAGCACTCTATGAATATGACAATTTATTAGATTTTAAAAGTTAATTAGCGGGGTGGGGAGTCCAGATTGCTATGTAAATTCATTGTAAATTGATCCCCCTACGGAAGCCAAAACAAAATATGCTCGCATATGTAAAAGATTTTGTGATTATTATAGAAAGTTAGAAGTTTGCTATGAAAATTCATTGTAAATTGAGCCCCCTATGGAAGCCAAAACAAATATGTTCATACAACACGATTTCTGAAAAAGTGAGAAAAAAATTAGTGTAGCCCGGATATAAGAGACACGGATATAAGGGACCCTGATATAAGAGAGATTTTATATGGTCCCAAATTAGAGCCTGTGTTAATATAATATAGACCAAACCCGGATATAAGAGAAACCCAGATATAAGAGACTTCTTCTCCGGTCCCGACAACTCTCTTATATCCGGGTTACACTAATTTTGAAATTCGTAATCTAGATTTCTTTTATTTCAAATATTACTACATTTTAATATCATTAGTATGTCGTGTCCACTAAAATATCAACTACAATATTTATAAACCAATCACACTCAAGAAAACACTTACATCTTAAAACACACCAATAAAATCATAGATTACAAATCAGAATGTTTGTTGTATTAGTCATCATCATTTTTAGGTAGATACCGACCAAATATCGTACGGACGTAGTAGAAGACATATCACGTGACTTCTTAGGGCCAATTAGGAATAAATAAATAATTTAATTCTGGAGCCGATATTGTTCGGAAAAAGTGTATAAAAACATACGAAATCCGTTCCCGAAACAATATACACGCGGCTGCCAGTAAGCTACACACACCTCTCGCCGATGACCTTCATGACCTCATGTCAAAAACGACAGCGTTGACAAACTCCAGACCACGGCAACACCGCCAACAGTAAGAAACAATTCGTATCTCTCGTATCCGTTTTTACTATGAATCGCGCACACACATGTTGACTTTTTCATACAAACACACATATCACAACATTTTATTGTTTCTCACACACGTACACAAAGACAGTTTATATTTTATTTCAGAAACTTTATCAACCCAAACAAAAGACATTACTTTCCAATCTATTATCAACTGTTTGTATTCCTATCGTTAAATCAATGTTTATTTGTTGAAACTACGTCGACTTTTCTACTGAATTTTATTCCTTCAATGAAAAGCGTTTGATTATTTTAGACGGCCAAATTACGAGCAACCCTGTAACGATATTTTATTAATGTATTGAATCCTGACACTCCAAATTTTAACATTCAACGAAAAACCGAGTAGAAGGATTCCTACAAATGGTGACCACGACTATTACCTTGTGAAAACACGAATGTTGGTAAATAGAACACACAAATTTACGTATCTTAAAAAAAATAATCTAACAACAAAACACAAATAGCACGGAAGCTTCGTTGACAACAGTCAGCCTGTATTTACCTTTATATAACCCTAACAACATAAAATCATGGCTTATACAAATGCAGGCAATATTCAACGCGAAGAAAATTGTTTCGCAAAGAGTCCGATACTGTTATTTAGTAGAAAAACTTCCAGCAGAAGTTGTAGAAGTGACGGACTTACTGGAAACAATGCCAGAAGAAAACCCCTACGATACATTAAAAACGGCCATAATTAAACGAACTGGAATTTCGAATGAGACAATGCTGCGCGATTTGTTTACCCGAGTGGAACTAGGTGACCGAACTCCTCCCCAGTTATTAAGACATATGAAAACTCTGTTAGGTACTAATGTCATGGCAGAAAATATTCTACGGAGATTGTGGTTGGACAAACTACCCAGCACAATGACGCAAATTTTAGCACCCATGGCAGAGGAAACTGAACTGGAAAAACTTGCGGATTCTGCTGACCGAATCCATGTTGGTTTTAGAGACAGGGAGGTGAACACATTGACACCGCAACGTACAAACCAACAACAAAACGAACAAATTGAGAAACTGCAAGCAACGGTTGCAAGTTTAGCCAAACAGATGCAGTCTATCTTGAACCTACATCAACAACAACGAACTTCTCGTAATACTACCAGACCTAAGTACAGACGAAGGAGTAACAGCAGGAGTTTCAGCAATGATAGAGGAAGACGAAAATTCGACATCTGCTACTATCATTATAAATTTGGTGCAGAGGCAAGACGCTGTTTGAAACCTTGTGCCTTTGTAGACCTGGCATCGGAAAACTTAAATTCCAGCCAGTAGAGACGACGACTGTTGCTGGACTCTCACAAAAAGGTCGTCTGTTCTATATCCTTGATAGAAATCACGGATATAATTTTTTAATAGACACCGGAGCCGAAGTGAGTGTTTTACCGCCGAATCCAAAGCAAAATTTAAAACCAGGACTCTACAAACTCCAAGCTGCCAACAGTACAAAAATTGATACATTTGGCGAGAAAGCAGTAACCATCGACCTGGGTATGCAGCGAAATTTTCTATGGGTTTTTACTCAAGCTAATGTTACCACACCAATATTAGGTGCAGACTTTCTAGCTAAATTTAATTTATCGGTTAACATGACCACTTATTCCTTAGTTGACAATCTGACAGAACTTTCTGTGAGAGGAATTTGCTCCCGATACCAGTCAACTGGAATTAGTTCTGCCTTACCACAAATTAGCGGTATTAAGGAATTAATACAGAAATACGCGGAAATCACTCAACCTTTTAAAAACACAGACACAATATCACATAAAAACAACAGGACAACCGGTACACTCTACACCGAGACGATTAAAACCGGACAAATATAAAATAGCCAAGGCAGAGTTTCAACAAATGCTACAGTTGGGAATCATACGTCCTTCCAAGAGCGCATGGTCATCACCATTGCACATGGTCCAAAAATCCAACACGACAGCATGGCGTCCATGTGGCGATTTCCGCAGATTGAACGCCAAAACCATCCCTGACAGATACCCAATTCCGCATAAACACGATTTTGCAATGGGTCTCCAAGGTGCACGCATTTTCTCGAAGTTAGACCTGGTAAAGGCATATTACCAAGTACCAGTTGCCGAAGATGACATCCACAAAACTTCTCTGACGGCACCTTTCGGATTATACGAGTTCGTGCGAATGCCTTTTGGGTTACGTAACGCCGCTCAAGCCTTCCAGGGACTAATCGGCGGTGGTATTTAGAGGTTTACCTTTCATATATGCCTACATAGACGATGTTTTAATCGGCAGCAAAAACCGAGAAGAACATAAACTGAATTTGGAACAAGCTTTCCAAAGACTTTCGCATTTTGGACTCAAAATCAATGTGCACAAGTGTGTTTTTGGAGAACCAAAAATAAATTTCATCGGACATGAAATTGACCACAAAGGTATTTCACCTTTACCAGACAAATTGGAAGCTATTACCAATTTTCCGCAACCAACGTCACTAAGACAATTGCGAAGATTTAAAGGCCTTATCAATTATTACAGGAGATTTATACCCAATTGTTCAGCGGTACTGTCACCTTTGACAAACCTACTAAAGAACAAGAACAAAAAGATTATGTTACAGGGAGACACTCTAGAAGCATTCAACAATGCCAAAACAGATTTAGCTAACTTTACTAAGCTGAATTACATCAAGGATAGCGAGAAAATTAAGCTTACCCTCACAACAAATGCTTCATCAACAGCTGTAGGTGCGGTTTTACAGCAAATCTTAGACAAATATGTCACACCTATATCTTTCTTCTCCGCTAAACTAAATAAGGCACAAACTAAATACAGCACATTTTCGAGAGAGCTATTAGCAATATATCTTTCTATTAAACATTTTCAGCGCCTCTTGGGGGGCAGAGATTTCATCATATACACAGACCATAAACCATTAATATATGCATTACACACACATACTGACAAATATAATCCTCGGGAAATCAGACACCTAGATTACATTTCCCAATTCTCTTCAGATATCAGATATGTGACAGGTCAAGAAAACATAGTGGCAGATGCATTATCACGTGCCACAATTGCTTCTTTAGATTCTAGTTCTTTGAACTTCGAATTAATCGCTGAAGAACAAACCACAGACACTACACTCCAAGAAGTACAACAAAGCACATCACTAAAATTAGTTGAACTACCTGTTCCATTCAGTGATACTAAATTTTATTGTGACATTTCACAAACTCAACCTCGACCTTAAATACCACCAAATTTGAGACAGCAAATATTCCAACATTTCCATACATTGTCTCACCCAGGAAAACGTGCAACTGTGAAGTTAATTACTGAACGTTTTGTCTGGCCAAATATGTCAACTGACATAAGAAATTGGACAAAATCTTGTTTATCATGCCAGAAGAACAAGATAAATAAGCACACCAAATCACCCGCAGGCACATTCAGCACACCTGATGCAAGATTCACGAACATACACGTTGATATTGTAGGACCTTTACCTTGTTCTCAAGGATATACATATATCCTTACTATCATAGATAGGTTTACTCGCTGGCCTGCTGCAATAGCAATCAAAGATATTACAGCTACAACAATAGCTAACACTATCCTTACTGAATGGATCGCAATATTTGGTGTACCTTCAATAATCACAACAGACAGAGGAGCTCAGTTCCAGTCTACATTATTTAGAGAGTTCAATCACCTACTCGGAACTCGACACATAAAAACTACAGCCTATCATCCTTGTGCAAACGGAATGGTAGAACGTTTCCACAGACAGTTGAAGACAGCTCTAGCAATGAAACTAAACAAAACTAATTGGCTAGAAAACTTACCACTGGTACTTTTATCAATCAGAAACATTGTAAAAGAAGATTTGGGTGGTACACCAGCTGAAATGGTTTTCGGCACATCACTGACTTTACCTGGTCAATACTGTGATTACAACACGAACATTTTACCGACAACAACGTTTGTACAGGAATTAAAACATAGAATGTCATCATTAACATTTACACCAACACGGAAAGCAAACAAAAATATATACCTACCAAATGACCTTTACACTTGCACATATATATTTATAAGAAATGACGGCGTAAAAAAACCTTTATGTTCAAACTACTCAGGTCCATACCAAGTTATTAACAGAAAGGACAAGTATTTCACCATCATGAAAAATGGAAAACAGGACAATATTGCTATTGATCGGATTAAACCGGCTTATGTCGATAACCAATTCTCACAGCAACCACAAAAAGAAAAACATGAGCATTCAGGCTCAAATATCACACAAAAGACGGATGAACAAACATCCAACAAAACAAATGACACCTCACCAGGGACAATAGCAGAGAAGAATATTACAACAAGATCTGAGAGACACGTGCATTGGCCAAAACATTACAGAACATATCTGAGATATTAAATAATTGTTTCCTACATATCATTATAAATAAATTTCTAATGATCTGGAGGGGTCCTTTTGTCGTGTCCACTAAAATATCAACTACAATATTTATAAACCAATCACACTCAAGAAAACACTTACATCTTAAAACACACCAATAAAATCATAGATTACAAATCAGAATGTTTGCAGTATTAGTCATCATCATTTTTAGGTAGATACCGACCAAATATCGTACGGACGTAGTAGAAGACATATCACGTGACTTCTTAGGGCCAGTTAGGAATAAATAAATAATTTAATTTTGGAGCCGATATTCAGAAAAAGTGTATAAAAACATACGAAATCCGTTCCTGAAACAATATACACGCGGCTGCCAGCAAGCTACACACACCTCTCGCCGATGAGCTCATGTCAAAAACGACAGCGTTGACAAACTCCAGACCACGGCATCACCGCCAACAGTAAGAAACAATTCGTATCTCTCGTATCCGTTTTTACTATGAATCGCGCACACACATGTTGACTTTTTCATACAAACACACATATCACAACATTTTATTGTTTCTCACACACGTACACAAAGACAGTTTATATTTTATTTCAGAACTATATCAACCCAAACAAAAGACATTACTTTCCAATCTATTATCAACTTTTTGTATTCCTATCGTTATATTAAATCAATGTTTATTTGTTGAAACTACGTCGTCTTTTCTACTGAATTTTATTCCTTCAATGAAAAGCGTTTGATCATTTTAGACGGCCAAATTACGAGCGACCCTGTAACGATATTTTATTAGTGTATTGAATCCCGACACTCCAAATTTTAACATTCAACGAAAAGAAAAACAGAGTAGAAGGATTCCTACAAATTGTTCTCCAAAACATGAATTTTTAAAAAATTATTTTTTTTTAGATTTTCAGAAATTAAGGTGATTTTCTAAACGTAACTTAGATGTGGCACAAGGCCAAAAATATGGAGCACCCAGTGAGTATCAAAGTCACTACTCAGTCATAATTGCTCTAGCAAGACAATCTTGCTATTACACCACGTCAAAGTGCCCAATTTTCAGAAATTATGTTCTATGAGCAAATTTGTTTTGGGTTTCCGTATGGAGATCAATTTACATAGGAAACTGGACCACACCTTCATTCACCTTTATAAAATTAATTTTTTTTTTTTTTAGCTACAGTCTAACCTCTGTAATCTGGTACTTCATGACCTGAAAATTCCCAAGGTCTATTTTTTTTAATCTGCTGCCATTAGTTCATTGAGCAGCTACGAGGGCAGCACCACATGTTGTTAACAACTTTTCCACAGCAGCAGAGTGTTTTAGTGATACGGTCTTGCTCATTTTTTTATATGTAGCTGCACATTTACCCATTCAGGATAATAAGTATAAATTATTTTGGGGTTTTTAGTTTTTTTTAGCCTTTGTATTAGGTTAGAGAAAATGAAAACAAAAGAAAACTCATGCTTAACATCAAGAAGAGACAGTTTGAAATTTCAGGGGCACATAATGAGGAAGGAGGGCTTGGAAAATCTGTTACTCACAGGACAGATTGAGGCCAAGAGGGATAGAAGAAAACAACACATAACATACTTGGCAAGTTTGTGAAAACTGATCGCGGAATAAAATTTAGAGATAGAGAAAAGTCAGAATTTATTTAGAGCTGCAAGAGACGGGAAATTGTGGAGAGCCATGATTCTGAGGGAACATGGCACCTAAAGAAGAAGATTGGATGAAACAATAAATGTTGTTTGAAAGCATTAATGATTTTATTTCCGGTTTTAAGCTTTGTTCTACCTTTGATAACACAGCAATATATATATATGTGTGTGTGTGTGTATATATATATATATATATATATATATATATATATATATATATATATATATATATATATATAATAAAAAGGCTCAAACACTAATATTCCATGGAATATTAGTGTTTGAGCCTTTTTATTATATCCTTACTCTGTCCTGGACATTGAGTTCTACCTGGATTCTATCCTCTTGGATTTATTTTTTATACAAATATATATGTATGCGTATGTATGTATGTATATATATTTATATATATTTTAGATATATGACTGCATATGTATGTGTATATTTATCACTAATATTATCAATATATATATATATATATATATATATATATATATATATATATATTCATACACGTTTCATTAAATAATATAGACAAGTGTTGCCTATTTATTTTATGTAAATTTTTTTCGTAACGTCTGATAATTTTAATAACATTATCGTTCAATGAAAAAAGAAATTCACAATATTGATCCATATTTTTTTAAAACAATCTAAGCTTTCGGCTTGCATAAGCCATTATCAAAGATGTCAATTTCAACATATTAAGCAATATACGGACACGACAGTGATGATAGTCTGTCATTGTTTTCATGGATGATTTCTAAGCAACGATAAACATGCGCACATAAGACCCTAGAAGCAAAAATCGCACCGCATCTCATGACGTCACACATGACCACACTTGTCTATATTATTTAATGAAATGTGTATGAATGAAAAGATGCTGCCTAAATACACATAATATATATATATATATATATATATATATATATATATATATATATATATATATATAAATAATTATTTATTTAAAAATATGATTCCAACACACTGTGTTGGAATCATTTTTTTAAATTATATTTATGCTCTACTTTTGTATCGAGCACTATTTTTAAAAAATAATAACAAAAATGCTAAAGAGCTTTGGATTATTTACCTAAGCAGTTCTTTCCTATTTTCTATATATTTTCACATATATATATATATATATATATATATATATATATATATGTAGAATGATCTGGCAAGATGATGTTCGCATGGGTACTTTTTAGGGGTGATTTCTGTCATTCAGCCTTTTTCAATGATCTGTTAGTGACCTGGTCCAAAGGGTGCCGGATTAAAGAGGTAAGACTGTATTCATGATTTGGAGTGCTTAATCTATAGTGACGTGAAAAAAAAAAATTGAAAAAAAAAATTATTTGTGGTTGCAGTTATGGAATTTTTTAAAGGTTGTGTGTTGATATCCTGTAAGTGTGTGTGTGTATTCGCATATAAATAATTAAAGTAGAAGCAACAAAAACTTGTGTTTATAGTTTTACTACTCCAGAAGTGTTAAGATAGACATCATGACAAGGAGAGTTAACTAACTCCCTAGATGGAACCAAGTTATGCCCCTTGATCATAACTCTCCAGAACACAGACAACAAAGGGATTTCAAAATGGCTGTAAGGTATTCCCTGATGTTTCCACTTGTACACTCTTAATCCACCAGTAATCCACTGGTCATGTTTAAATCTTTTTGTTTACTAATAGTGAATAAAATCTATAAAAGTTCGAACTGCATGTTTATTCTTATTTGAAACATACAAGCACACCGACAGATACAACAAAAAGTAAGTTAAGGTAAGTAAGGATAAGAATGGTTAAAATGTTCAAGCTCAAATCAGCTTTGCACTGAGTTGGAACAACCAAAGTAATTACTTCATGAGTGGAGTAGCAAAACACGTCTGAATGCTATACATTGGAAAGTGAAAAGAGAAAGTAAAGCCTTAAGGTACTGGATGATTTGTTTCGCCCTGTTCTGATATTTTTAGTTCTTTCTTTTTTTATCTCCAATTTTTTCCTTGGGTACCAATTTGTTTTGACATATCTTCAAATTGAGCTATCGAAGGTTTTTTTTCCAAACGACTATTAATATTTGTATAATATATATATATATATATATATATAATTCAACATGATTTAGACCACAGAAAAGCACATCAGATCAGAAGATGGTGATTTTCCCTCCAAAGGGAGAGACAGGTTTAAATGCTGCCAGAACACACACACACACATGCACATACATACAATGATAATAAAAAAGTTTATTGGTCAGAGGTGAATTGTGTGGGGTTCCATGTAAGGAGAGACACTGCCAGTTAGTAGATTTAATTCTACATCCAAATATTTGACAATTTTCTTATTCATATCGATTTCTATTTCAAAGTCGAGGATTTTGAATAGCTTGAAAAGCACTTTTCTTATTTTGTCATTTGCATTTGTTCTGCTCTTGTCTGCTACTATCATCAGTCCATCATCCCTATATAGTCCGTGGTTGTTTATATGTACAATTTCATTGATTTCATATAAAATACGAAGCCCTATTAATTCCGAAACCTCAACATCATCAAACGACCCATGTGTTACATTGAAGCCTGGAGAAAATTGGATTAAAAATCAAAAAAAGGATGGCCTTATTTTATTTGCTGACATTGCAAATGCCAATCTTACTGAAAGCTGAAATCTAGAATTGAGGATCTGGAACGGAAGATCTTTACCTGATAGTATGAGTTTAATTCATGGAATGAGTACTTGCTTCGCATGATGTGGTCCTTCCGTGATAATGTCTCCTTCAATCATGTATTGATCCATTATGGTAACTTGAATTCTTGTACTGTTGAGAATTTCAAACCCTGCCAGAACACACACACACACACATACATACATACAAGGATAATAAAAAAGTTAATAGTCAGAGGTGAATTGTGTTGGGTTTCATGTAGGGAGAGACGCTGCCAGTTTGTAGATTTAATTCTACATCCAAATATTTGACAATTTTCTTATTCATATCAACTTCTATTTCAAAGTCAAGGCTTTTGAAGAGTTTGAAAAGCTCTGTTCTTATATTGTCATTTGTTCTGCTCTTGTCTGGCACTATTATCAGTCCATCATCTCTATATAGGCCATGGTTGTTTATGTGAAAAATCAGAAATTATGACTTGTATACATACTAAAAAGTTCCTTTTGAGTTCATTTGAAGTGGGATGAAAAGAACGTATGTATAGTTCATTCAATCCCCCACCGATACATTTCCAATACACTTAATTTCCCCTCCTCCTCCTCACCTTCTACCACATTGTGCACTTATTCATTTATTTTTTTTTTTTAAATATAGCACTCATAAGTGTTAAGAAATTGTTGTGGTAGGATCCACCTAATTTGCATAGTGGAGTACCGACCATATAAATATGGTTGGTACCGGGAAGAGAGTGGAAGGAATGGAGAGATCCAACCAGAGACTCTGCCCGACTGCGACTCAGTCAACACACATTCCAGGAACGGTCTTCCCAGGAATATACAAAAGACTATATGTAAATATTGTGTACACTTTCTTGTTCAATACATTTTGTTCTAAGTACATTTTGTGTTGCATTATTACTCCATGCATTAGTCAAGTTTCAACAATGGCGACGAGGTAGAAAGAACCATACGAAAAAAAAAAATTAATAATTGATAGCTTCAACAATTGGGACCAGTCATTGAAGAACCCAGGCTGAAGGAAAAAAATTATTAATTAAAAGTCCAACATCTAACGGAACGGCGAAGGATTCTGAATTTCTGGATATTTAGAACTCGTTAAAGGACGACTAAGCATAAAGGAACGTTCACTCAGAAAAATTTGAAAGGTGTCGTAAACGAATAACGGTGATTTTAAATTGAAAAAGTTATCTACGAGACACCCGTTAAAAAAAACAAAAAAACTGGCCGACTACAAAAACATGCATGGAATTAAAAGGCGCACAAATACACCGTGTCGATTTTGAAAGGTAATGAACTTTTAAAAAATTATTTTTTTTTTGTTTTGTTTTGTTTGCTCAACAATATTTTATAGTGACGAATTTACCTCTGATAATAAAAATCAGAGGTTTGTCATTGAAATACGCGAACAGAAGTAAAAAAAAAAAAAAAAAAAAAAAAATACCAAAGTTGATTATCACGGGCTTGAATGTAAAAGCAAGACATAAAATAAAGTCGTACATTGTTTCGATTTTTCTGGTCAGCTTATATGATATCCATAGATACACAAATTAAAGGTATATTCTTTGTTGCATGAACACTATCAGCTAAAGATGGATGAATTATCCAAAGTCATATCTGAATTATTCAAATCCCAGCAGTTGAGTCAGGCTGAATTATTCAAATCCCAGCAAAAATATCAAGAAAAGCAAGAGGAAAGACTTTTAGAAATTCAAAAGTTAATATTGGAGAAATTAAACAACAATCAGGTAAATGAGGGAAGTTCTTCATATTCTTATAACACCATATTTAATTCATTGGAAACTTTCAACTATGTGCCAGACGAAGAAAAAACGTTTGAAGCGTACTTTAAACGATATGAAGATATTTTCTACACAGACTGTGAAAACTGGTCAAATTCAAGAAAAGTCAATCTATTACTAAGAAAGCTGGGTACAGCAGAACATAGCAAATTTGTAGATTTTATTCTACCGAGAAGAACGAATGAATTGGAATTCTCGGAAACAGTGAAATTGCTAAAAGAGCTGTTTGGAGCAAATATGTCGCTTTGGCATAAGCGATGGTTATGCATGAATGTCACTAAATCCGACGATCAGTATTATTTAACATATGCATCTATAGTGAATAGACATTGTGACAACTTCAGATTGGCAGAGATTACGGTTGAAGAATTCAAGTGTTTAATTTTTGCTCAAGGACTGGTATCCAGTAAGAGTGCCGAAATAAGGCGTAGAGTTTTGTCTAAACTCGAATCTGAACAAAACCTTACCCTGAAAAAGTTAGCAGAGGAGTGTCAGCAGGCCGTAAGTTTAAAGAAAGAGTCTCAAAAAATCGAAGAAGCTGGCATTGCTTATATTAAAAAAATAAAAAAACAGTTAAATTACCCATCAGAAAAAAATTGGAGTAAAAATTCGGCGTATTTTAAAAATAGACAAGAAAAATTAAATAAGAAGAACGAGGAGGAAAAAAAGGTTCCACCATATAATTGCAGATGCTGCAACAAAAGACACTGGGAGGTAAATTGCCCATATAGAAATAAGAAATGTTTTGTGTGCCACAAGAAGGGACACAAAGGATCGTGTTGCAAAACGAAAAAATTCAATAGCCGAATTAGACAAACAAATTTGAATATCGAATCAGATAGAGATTTGAGGAAATATGTGACGACTGAAATATTTAAAAAGAATATCAAATTTCAACTCGATTCTGGTTCAGATTTAACAATTATGAACTATAAAACATGGAACATTTTAAAAAGGCCTACAATAATGAAGTCAACGAAACGCACTCGAACGGTAACTGGAAAGGAAATTAACTTCAAAGGCGAGGTTGTACTTCCCATGAAATTGAACGGGATCGTTAAAAAAATAAAGGTTTTCATTCTGAAAAATGGAGAAAACTTGATGGGTACATATTTTATTGAAACATTCGAATTGTGGGATAAACCGTTAAACTCATTCTGCAGAAAAGTAGAAAGTAATACGCAAACAAGTCAGGACATTAAAGATGAATTAAAGAAAAAGTTTCCGGAAACCTTCACACCTGGTCTTGGAAGATGTAACAAGTTTGAAGCTAAATTTGAATTAAAGGAAAATACTATGCCAATTTTTAAAAAGAAACGTAACGTGCCTTTCGCAAGTGTAGAGAAAATTAACGAAGAACTTGATAGGTTGGAAAAAATGAGAATTATTTCGAAAGTAGAATCTAATTCATGGGCTGCGCCGATTGTGTGCATAAAAAAGAAATCAAACCAAATCAGAGTCTGTGTTGATTTTTCGACAGGGTTGAACTCGGTAATCAAGGACTACCATTACCCATTACCGAGTCCGGAGGAGATTTTTAACAAGCTAAATGGTGGAGTTATATTTTCAAAAATCGACTTATCAGATGCCTATCTCCAAATTCCCGTCGAAGAAGAATGTCCAAAGTTACTAGGGATAAACACGCATAGAGGGTTATTCAAGTACAACAGGCTTCCTTTTGGTATTAAAGTGGCACCAGCCATTTTTCAACAAGCTATGGATGTCATGTTGAATGATTTAGACTTTGCGTGCGCTTACTTAGACGACATCATAGTAAGGAGCGAAACCGTCGACGAACATCGAGAGCATCTCAATCAAGTATTTAGAAAGATTCAGGACTTTGGGTTTAAAGTCAAAGAGTCAAAGTGCGAATTTGGTTTGGAGAAAATTAAGTATTTAGGTCACATAATCAACAAAAATGGCAGATTTCCAGATCCGAAAAGGTCCATTGCGATTAGAGACATGCCGACGCCCACTAATGTGGCGATGCTGCAGAGTTTTCAGGGGCTCGCAAATTATTATCAAGCGTTCATTAAAGGAATGTACAATCTAAAAGCTCCGTTGAATGAACTACTAAAAAAAGACAAGGCATGGGAATGGACGGTAGAATGTCAGAAAGCCTTTGATGAAATAAAGAAAATGCTTACATCAGACCTCTTTTTAACCCATTACAATCCAAAACTTGATATTGTAGTGGCAAGTGACGCCAGTTCATACGGGATATGAGCGTGTATTCAACACATAATGCCAGATGGTTCTAGAAAACCAATTACACATGCTTCGAGAACTTTACTCCCAGGAGAAAGAAGTTACTCACAGATCGAAAAAGAGGCGCTGAGTATCATTTTTGCCATAACAAAATTTCACAGGTACATCCACGGCAGACATTTTATGCTTGAAATGGATCATAAACCTCTGATCACTATTTTTGGTTCGAAGAAAGGGTTACCTGTTTATACGGCAAATCGTCTGTTGAGATGGGGAACCATTCTTCTCAATTATGATTTTCACATAAAGCACCTATCATCCAAAAATATAATTCATGCGGATAGCTTATCAAGACTCGTACCGAGTCAAGAAGAAAGATTCAAAGAATCAATTATTGCAAATATCAGAACAGATTATGAGGTGAAAAGCATGGTAAACAACATTTTAAGAGAGCTACCGGTTACATCAAAGGAAATCAAAAAAGAAGCTGAAAGCGATGATTTCCTTTTAGAAATAAAAAGCAAAATCATAGCAAATGACCAAATAGTGCAGGAGATTTATTCAATTTGTGACGGAGTTTTATTATATGGTGAGAGAGTAGTAGTACCAAAAAAGTTGCAGAAAAGAATACTACGGGACTTTCATATGGGTCACCCGGGGGTTAATAGAACAAAAAGCTTAATGCGAAGCTTTGTATATTGGAAAGGAATGGATGTGGATATCGCAAACATGGTTCAGCGATGTAAAGGGTGTGCGTTAGCAGCTAAGGCACCACTTATAGTACACAAACCATGGCCCAAGACGGATCATCCGTGGACAAGATTACACATTGATTTTGCTGGTCCAGTAGAAGATTATTACTACTTAATAGTGGTAGATAGTTTTACAAAATGTCCGGAAGTACTACGCTGCAAAAAGCCTACGTCCAATACCACAACAACTTTCTTGCATGAACTATTTGCACGGTTTGGTGTGCCAGAGTGTATTGTGATTGACAATGGTACACAATTCACTTCTGAAGAATTTAAGGAATTTTGTGAGTTATATCAAATTAACCATATAATGACGCCGCCGTATCATCCGAGGTCCAATAGACTCGCAGAAAGATTTGTCGATACTTTAAAGCGCGCGCTGAAGAAAGCCTCAGGAGTTCCAATGGAAAAGGCACTTCAGCAATTCATACAGGTATACAGAATTACGCCAAACCAGAGAACACACTCAAACATGGCACCAGCTGAACTAATGTTTGCTTGGAAAGTTAAGTCAGTGTTTGACAAGCTTTTGCCAGGAAAAAATAGAGTAAAGAATACTATGTATACAGCGAGAAAAAGATACACCGCCGGAGAGAAGGTGTTTTTCAAGTGCTACAAAAACAACGTTGAGTTCTGGGAGCGAGGCATAATGGACAAAAGAATCGGTGACCTGATTTACATAATTAAAGTGCCGAAGAATACTCATAAAAGGCACCAGAACCAACTTAAAAAATGTTACATTCTAGAGCATGAAGAGAGTATACCGGATGAGGAGGAAGATCCCATTGATGTAATGGATGATATGTTTCAAGTAGAACCTCCGCAGAATATTCCTGAACCGAGAAGATCTGGTAGGAAACGAAAGTTCAAGGACCCATTGGACGTGAATCCAAAATGAAAAAAATATTAAAAGTATGCAAATGGATTTACAAAGAAATAGCCATAATCATCAACCCATATAGAAAGCCAGTTTGAAATCCAAAAGGGATTCCAAGGCTTGGGAGGGAGGTGTTGTGGTAGGATCCACCTAATTTGCATAGTGGAGTACCGACCATATAAATATGGTTGGTACTGGGAAGAGAGTGGAAGGAATGGAGAGATCCAACCAGAGACTCTGCCCGACTGCGACTCAGTCAACACACATTCCAGGAACGGTCTTCCCAGGAATATACAAAAGACTATATGTAAATATTGTGTACACTTTCTTGTTCAATACATTTTGTTCTAAGTACATTTTGTGTTGCATTATTACTCCATGCATTAGTCAAGTTTCAACAGAAATCAATTGAACGAAATCATCTGAAGATACTGAAAGGTTGAAACCAAGGTAGCAGAATCAGCTGATTTCCTAATCATATATATATATATATATATATATATATATATAAATGAAATGGTTGGCTATAACTCATTTTTGAGCACACACATCTGCCAGGGGGACTAGTCGAACCCTATTACAGACACTGGCTCAATCTACAGAGCGCACATGTGCTTTATGATGCAACTATGCTGAGCAGACCTTAGTCAAAATTCCTGGGAGAAAGCCCATGTTGAATTTGTTGAACAAGGCCAGTATACTCAAACTGTCGGTCATGATAACTTGTTACTTCATCGAACAAGGTTTAGGTCAACTTGTGGTTTGGTTTTCAGGCATTTTCCATAGGCACTGCACACTGGAATCATCTCCCCCAATTGATAACATCTCTATGAATAAATAAAATATGATGAGATTCAAACTCGGATCTAAATTAAAGCAAGCATTCTATTTGGCCATGTACTCATACTGCCTATTTTGAATGGAGTTTTTATTTCGTATTATTTCTTCTTATTATAAACACAACTTTTAACACAAGTTTAGCAACTCAAATGCATCTACCCACAAAGAATAAGTAAAACAGTAATAAGATATATTCCTATGCATATATTGGGAGACAACAGTTGTTTTCCTTTGGGTTGAGTTCATTGGAGTTCAATCCCTTTAGAGAGGAGAACTCTTTTTGCTTTTGAGGAACAGTTAGTACCTTCCTGACCACCAGGGCATCCATACATATGGAAGATGGACAACATATGCACAGCCTAATGTGGAGAAATAAAAGTAATTTTGATTTACCTAGCTACAGACAGTCAAAGGCCATAAGGCTGGTATGTTATTTCTTTGTTCGTTGTTTTGTTAAATATTCTCGTCCTTTGGACACTATGAACAATCATTTGTTTTGGGACGTGTGTAAATCCTTTTAATATGTGCTTATAAGTTGTATTTTGCCTTATTAAATGTTTAGTTTGTTATGGGCACATAACTTGTCTTTCTATATTTAGATTCAGTGTTAGTGTATCAATGGCTACACTAATACTAATATTAGTACTTGGTGTACTGGAAGACTAAGGCATTATTCATCTTAACACTAAACAGCCAGTAAACTATGGCTGGCTGATAAACTATATTAATACATATTACTATTGCTACAAGTACTCATTTTGAAGGATTTCGCCTGTATTAGTGAATGTTTCATTGTAACCAGACCAACTTCCTAGCTATTCAACCTAGAAGACAGAACTCCTTGTGAGAAAATGAAATAAAATTAATAAATAAAGTAATAATAATAAATAATAAAAAAAAGAAGAAAAAAATACATTTTCCCATGTTGCTAAGAGTAAAGGAACTGGAAATATGATTGGTTTCATCAAGTGCCACTAGGCGGCAGTGTTGAAGTTTATAAAAGTATAAACATTTACTACCTCACTCTTTTCTTTTTCTCCTCCTTTCTCCAAGATGTTGTAATTTGTAGAACAATAGAAAATCCCATTGGGGGAATATTAGTTTCCCTGGCCCACTGACAATTGACTGTCTCTTTCCACTTTCCAATGCATGGCATTTGCATGTGGCTTCTAAAACCTCCACCTATGAAGTAAGTCAAACTTTTCCTTTGGTCGTTCTAACTCAGCACATTCTGACTTGAGCTTGACCATAATAATGATGCTTATCCTTACTTACTCTAATATCTGGACCAAGGAAAAGAAAATGTCCCTCCCATAACCGTGTTCATACCTTCCAACAATTAAGTACACACTTTTCTTGTTAAAAAGGATAGACCAACATGAAGAAAAGAGAGAGCTGTCTATGGGAGAAAACAAGTCATTTTGAAGCTGAGAAAAGAAGGAAAATTGGACGAACATTGGGCATAGCCAACACAACAATTTGGAATGTTCTGAAAAACAAAGACTATTGGTTAGCAACAGACATACAACAGATTGGCCAAGGAAAACAACAGCAGTTGATGACAGAAACATTGTTAAACTTGTGAGAAAAAATGCAAAACAACAATCAGTGACATTACCAACAACCTCCACTGTACAGGGGTGAATGTTTCACAATTTACCGCCATTTGAAGAAGACTTTGGGAGCAGAAATATAAAGGCCATCAGCAGTACAAATGAGAAGGCCAGATTGGAATTTGCAAGGAAGTACAGAGATGAGCAATAAGAGTTCTGGAAGAATGTTTTATGGACTGATGAGACCAAGATTAATCTCTACCAAAGTGATGGAAGGACCAAAGTGTAGAGAAAGAAAGGATATTCGTATGATCCATAGCATACAAGCTCATCTGTGAAGCACGATGGAGGCAGTGTCTTGGCTTGGGTTTGCATGGCTGCTTCCAGAACAGACTCATTTATATTTATTGATGATTTAACTGATTTTGTTTGCAGCAAAACATATTTAAAAGTCTATAAAACATTTTGTCTACCAATTTACAGAGAAATGCATCCAAACTAATCAGGTGGAAGTTTATCATGCAGTAGGAAAATGACCCAAAACATACTGCCAACACAACTAAGGACTTTATCAGGGGAAAAAGTGGAAAATCAGCTGACCATAACACAATAGAGCATGCATTTCATCTCTTGAAGGACTGAAAGAAGAAACCATCCAAAACAAACAACAACTGAAAGAGGCTACATTAAAAGTCTAGAAAAGCATCACAAATGAAGAATACAACAGTTTGGTGGTGCCAATCAGTTGCAGGCTTGATGCAGTTATTGCAAGCAAGTGTTATGCAACCAAATATTAAATGTTATTTACTTTAATACTATTTGTTCCTTTAATTTGTTCAGCTAAAAATGGTGTGATCTGATACAAATGGAGGTATGTCCTAAGCTGTTCAACACATTTAAATGTAAATAGTAGAAAATGAAAGCTGAAATTCTGACCTCTTGTCTCATATTCATCTTTAGATCTTAAACCAAAATGTCTTCAGTGAACAACAAAAACAAAGGAACTGCTCTTGCCATTCCAGTACTTTTGGAGGGGACTGTATATGTATTTAATCATTTCACCGCAAACAAGGCAATAAAGCCATTAAGATACAAAGAGTTACTGAGTGTTAGTTAATATGAGAAAAAAACACTATTAAGGAGAGAGAACAGTAAAAGAACCAAAATTAAGAAGACAGAAGATAATGATTGACACTACGCTTTAATTTTTGAAGATCAAAGTTGACTTGGAAGCAAGAAGCCAGAAGAGAATTCCACAAGTGAGAAGCGTGAGAGAATAAACTGTTAGCATAGAAATTATGGTTACTTCTAGTTATTTCAACTGTAAAAGGATGAGACCTTGCTGCCAATCTAGTACTGAACTTAAATTCATAGAGTCCAGGTTCCACAGAGGAAAGTTCATCAGAAAATTACCATGAAAGTATTTATAGAAAAGGCACAGGGAAGCTACATTATGGTGGTGAGAAAATAACTGAAGCTGGGTTGCAAGGTCAGGACCAATAATATTGCAGATTCTTCTTTGGATTTCATCAAGAATCTCTAAATATACAGTGGGAGCACCAGACTAGACTTGACAGTTATATTCCAAGCAAGGACAAATGGTAGACTTATAAATATGTAAGATAGATATCCAGCTAGAAAAATTGTCTAGCACAACACAGGGAGCCAACTTTCCTAGCAGGCGATTTAGCAACTGATTCAATATAATGTTTCCACTTCATGACAGTGGAAAATGTTACTCCAAGAAGATTCAATAAAAATAATAGTTGTAAAAGACACATTATAAATATATAAACAAATAAAAATTCCTTATACATGTCAGATAATGTTATTAATTTTTAAATGCTTCCTTAGGACATCCTCAACCATATTTAATTGAAATAAATTCCTAAATTTCAAAAAAGAAAAATATGTTTCAAAAGAACATTTTTTTTTCTGTTGACGCTACTATTAATATATACTACCAAGACTCACTTGGCAATGTTTTTACAAGAATTGAAAAATATGTGAACCAAGCACAATATGATATTTATTATTTACCATTTTATCAATAAATAACTATGAAAAGAACTTTTTATTCATAATTTTATTAGAATATCTATGAACTATAGAAAAAGAAAATTTAAATAAACATAGGATTTTTTTGGGATATTATACATTTTGAGTGTGAAATAATAATAACTCCTTTACCCACTCCCTTCAAATGTTGGGGACTGAGGGAAAAGATAAAGGAATTCATGAGCCTATGTGGAATTTTTTAGATCAATGAAAACATTGCCTTCACAGAAATTGACCAGTGAACTAAGAAAAAAGAAATAAATTCACGAGCTTATGTGAAATTGTTTTTGGAAACATGAAATCCTTGTCTCCACAGAAATTAGTTGCTGAGCCAAAATGAAGAAAGTAAAGAATGCAGCAAGCCTCTGCAAAATTCTTTTTGATATAAAATGAGGAGAAAAATTAAATTAATCAAAGAGCATCTGAAGCCATGTGAAAGGTTTTGTTTCTGTTCACCATGTCCAACATTGAAGTTTTCACCAGTGTAAAATTACTCATCAATTATATCATCAGCTTTTCACCAAGCACATGGCACTTCAAAGAATTTTCGTTTAGCAATCCAAGAAAGCTAAGTATTTCAAACTATCTCTCTTTGTCTACTTTTGAATATATGCAACTATATATCCCTTCTGTGAGCAACAAATCTCTTACCTTTGTTTTAAACATTTTTAATATTATTTTTTGTCTGGTCATATAATCTATTGTATGAAAATTTCCTCTTTATGACAATTTGTTAAAACTATGGACTTTAAAAATTTCTGATTTATTTTCCTGAAACAAACTACTGACACAACTTCAAGTGTACATTTATAAATAAATTCCTTATCTTGTTTTGTTAAAATAACCCATGTGTTTCCTTGTCATTATCATCCTTCATTAACCTTCTTGGTGTGAGTAAATCATTTGTTCATTTTAACCCTGAAGCTCCACACCACTATAATATTAAAAGTGATATTTTGGATTAATTTTTGCTTTAATTTTCCAATTTTTTTTTAGGATCAAGGGTGCCTAATCAGTAGAAATCCAAGGCCTGAAATTCCAACAATTATAGGTTATAATTATAGGTTAACTCCACCACTTCCTGCTTTTTTTTTTGAAAAACATAATTTTGAAATTTAAAAAAAATTTTTGTTAATTTTTCTAAAAATTGCCTGGTAATTCTGTCAATAAAGTATTTATTTTCAAGCACTGATTGATGACAAAATCTTAAATGAAGAATGGACACAAAGCACCTTGACTAAACCAATTGTCAAAGCTGGTAAATTGTGTTCTTTGGAATGATTGGCAAAACATTGTTTAATTGCCAATTGATTCAAACTTTATAAAATGGTAAATAAAAAGATTACATTATAGTTCATATATTTTTATAATTTAGTAAATTTTAATAAATTTATGGATAAACTGTTTTCATATTTATTTCTTTGTAAATTGGTAAATGATAAACATTGTATAAAGGTTTGCTTATTTATATAATGTTATAAATATAAAATTATTCTTGTAAATAAACAATCTAATAAATAAATAGTGTTTAATATTTTTGTTGCAAATTCCCAAGAACAAAGAAAATGAATAAATTAACTTTTACATGTTTAAGTTTTATTAAAATGCTAATCATTGCTTTTTAAAATAATAGATATTGCTGAAAGAATGAAGGGAACATACAATAATAGTGGTGTCAAGGGAAAAAAACATCATTTTGATATACCATTGTTTTTCAAGCATGGAAGTTAAACTTTTCCAAAATATTCAAGAAAAGTAAAAACAAAAGCAGATAAAATGTAAATGCAAAATTTTTATATTCCAGAAATTATTTAGGTATTCTACAAATTTTGTTTTTTGTCTAGTTTTTGTACAAGAAATAAACTAGACCTAGGGTTGGCTAAACTTGCTTAATATAAGAGCCATATATGATAAGATTCAGATGTTTGAGAGCTGCAAGATTTGAACAAAATTTACATATATGTTTTTGTTACATACACATTAAACATACATTTTAATTCAATGGGGTCTCAATTCATACCCAGTAAATAATTATAAAGCTTGAAATTTTTCTTATTTACCTTTTATATTAACTGTGATGGAAAAAGGAGCTAAGACAACATATTTCCGTGGGGAATATTAAAGGTGAAAGAGCCACATGTTGCTTGTAAGGCACAGTTTGGCCAGCCTTGAACTAGACAAAGGAATATCACTTGATGACTCCTCTTACTACTTCAGCCAGTACTGTTACTCTGACTGCCACTCAAGCTGATTTATTGATACATTATACTTTTATTTATACCTGGCATGCAAACATAGTAGTAGATACAGGAAAGTGTGTGAATATTTAGCAGAAAAAATGTTTGGCCCTATTTGAATGTGTTAAACAAAGAATATAAAATTTCTAATAACTTAATAGCTATACATGCTTAAAAGCTGAAACATTGCAAGTTAATAATTTCATATATGTTATAAATGATGTGTAATTTTATCTTTCTCCATAAATTATAAGTTAATTAAATTTTTAGTATTTACTCAATAGGGATATTGTATCTTATTAATAATTTTTAATAAAAAGGTTTTTATTCTGTCAGAAACTTATTAATTAATAGAATATATATTAATAATGTGTCGCTTATAATTCTAATTTAATTTGTTTGTTTTACCAAATCTTAATTTATACAGATTTTTAATGTTTTTCTTCACAAACACTACATATATATTGCTAATATACAACCAAGTAAAAAATTACCTATACATCTCAGATAGCATTATTAATTTTTGTATGATTCTTTAGAGGAGCTTCCACAATAAATTTAAATTCTCAAAGTTTGTGTTCAGTATAACTAACAAAAAGATATTTGAAGTTTCATGTAAAAACATAATTATTGAACTACAAAGTAAAAATTTAACTTTCACTTTGAGATTTGTAGCAATTATTTTGTAATAATAGTAAAATATCTTTAGCTCTTTTAAGCTTTATTATATTTTTTCTTGTTATCTTTATTAATTAAAAAAAAGTTAGATAATTTTGTAGTCCTGTTATTTATATCTTAATTCTGAAGTAGAAAAAATAAATAAAATAAAATAAGCAATAAAATAAATGTTGTTCTATAAACAAACAAAAAAAATCACATTGTTTTCAAAATGTCCCACCTGCGTAAAAAAGTAAACAGATACTTTTAAAAAATATATATTTAAAGCAAAATAAAATTTTGATTACTATGTAAAACTAAAAAAAAAAAGTCTAAAAAAATAAATGATGTGATAGCCTTGAATATATAAAAGTAAAACTGAAATATTTTTACATTCATTCCTTCTTATAGCGTATAAACTTTTCAGTTCTCTTCTTTAAACTTCACTTTTTCAAGCTGACAGAATAAAAGAAATCGAATACCAACTAAATAAACACTAATTTAATTTTATAAAGAAAGGCCTACAAGTATTTTGAGATTTTTAGGACCATAGAGAGTTAGCTGACCTTACTATCACCAATGGCTGATAGAGGTCGCAGCAATCAACTTCCGGCCGATGACTCCTGTTCATATCTTGTTAGCCGCTGTGCACTTTACTTATACATGAAAAATAGTAAAACATATGCGATATAGGTATAGAATTTCGTATGCACATATTTTTGATAAAAGTATGTATTGAAAGCATAAGACGCATGCGATGCATACAACTCGATCAAAGAGAGGAAGAACCATGATAAAAATCGATAAGGTAAAATATGCCTATAAAATTATTATTATTATTAAATTAGCTTTTTCTTCTCATCCCAAGGTGCGATTGTGAGTGAACATGTTCGTTGTGTTGTGTATATATTAAAAATAAATATTAGTCTATTATTCTATGTATTTAGTTTTCTATTTCATGTAGTGTGTGTGTGTGTATATATATATATATATATATATATATATAAAATATCATCTTATTAAGTAGCAGAGGTAGTCCGGGGAAAGTATTTTAATTTAATTAATAATTTCCCAAACTTTATTAACCCAAAATTTATTATCAATTAGGGGGAAAAATCTGGTGTGTGTCAAAAATTGCATTTTCGTCACAGGTCTTTGTTTTTTGTTTTTATAATTAAAAATAAAATAATTAAATATACGTGCATTAAAAAAACACAAAAGACTTACAGATATTTACTTTAAAGTTTAAAAAAGAAAGAAAAATATACAAATTTTAATTACTTATTTTAGTTATAAAATACGTGGCAGGAATAATAATAATAATAACTTAATAAGTTTTTTTTCCTAATTATTCTTATGATAAAGAGGTTATAATATTGCCTGCATTCATCATTAATTGAATTTGATGTGCAATTATTCAACAAAAAAAAGAAAAAAATCACCGACTTAGAAAAAAAAAAATAAAATAAAGTAATCAAATTTAACTTTTCTTTTTAATTTTAGCTTAATGAAAAGAAGAAAAAATAAAGAGTAAAGAAAGATTATTTTTTTTTTAGCTAAAAAAGTAAACTTTAAATTAAAAAAAGGAAAGAATTATTATCCGAAAAATAAAATTGAAATTGTTTAGTTTACCTTCTTAAAATGTTAAAAATCATTTATGAAAATTTGAACATTTATTAAATTTCAATTTATTTAATTAATTATTAAAAAATACCGATATATTTAATCATTTAAACTACAATTATTTTAATTTTATTTTTAAATATATTTTTCGGCAACAGAGTGAAACTAATTAAATTAATTCACCAAAATTTATTATGCAATTATTTTTTTAAAGTTTTATTATTTTTTATCATCTACATTTCAAATTATTACAGAATTTTTAAAATAACATTTTTTTAAACTTTTTCTTTTATTAACATATATTTTTATAATTTACTTATTGTATTTTTCCTCATAGGTAAATAAACTTTTTAAAAGACTTTATTAAATTTCTATCTAAATATTTATTTACTGATTGATAACGCATAATAAAAAAAATGGATCAGAATCAAACGAAATGCGTTCAATTTTTTTACTTATTTATTTTTATTTAGCATTTTATTTTAATTTTTTAAGAATGAATCAGTCTCTTGTAGTACAAATTATTTCCTAATAAACACGACAGACATCTGGTCCATGACGATGTTGGGACTGTTCGTCGTGTATGGAAGAAACATCGTTATTTCCAAGCGGACATATCTCTTTAATGAGTCATTTTGTAGTAGAAATAAAGGCACAACAACATCGCCCGTAAAAAAGAAAGAAAGAAAAAAAACATTATTAATCATTAGTATTAGTAAAAGAAAGAACATAATTTTTCACCATTATTCTTTATCTTGTAATCATAATGTAACCCAATTTTTTGCTGATATACGTGACAACTGAATTTTTACAACAACCCCATCAGAGCTTTTACTTTTTTTTTTTTTTTAAAAAACTTTAATTTGTTGCATAATTTAAAGTTGGTTTACTTAAATTGTATGTGTTTGTATGTATAAAAATGCCGATCTTTTGTTGAAAATGTGTATTTTCTTTTGATATCAATGGTAACCATTCTCTTCCACACTTAATTCAGAAAGGTATTTTTTTTTAAATCTACTTTTCTTTGCTTTGTTTGATAAGTAATGATTCTTCGTCTTCTATAGACATCAGCAAATACCATTTACAGCCTCATCAAGGTTAGTTTTTATTTATGTATTTATTAAATGGTTTTATTAGTAGGTTTTGATTTAAATGCCGCAATTATTTTTAGTTTTCAAGTTTTTATTTTTAATTATTTTTTCATTTTTTTTTTTACACTCATAAAAAAAACAAAAAATACTTGATTGCTTCCCTTGAAAAGTCCTTTGTGTATGTAAAATGTTTTTATGTGTAATTTTTAATATATATATATATATAAATGTATTTGTTTTTGTCATACTTTGTTTAAGCAGTGACAGAAATTGTACAAAAATGAACCCTTTTGGTAACATATTGCACTGGGATTTAAAATATAGTGACCCCATGCAACAAAAATGTATTTTTCTAAAGGGATTAAGGAATATATAATTAAACAATTTTTAAGTTATATGAAATGTAATTATTGCTATATGCAAGTTCAGATTTTTTTTAAATTCATTTGATTTTTATGTTTTTAAATTATATATAACATAATTTAAGAAAAGTCAATATTGAGAAAAAAACATGAATAAATTTTCTCCTGTTAAATAAAAAATAAAATTGTATTGAGTTCATCTTAACTGCTAACTTAAATACCTTTTATTTTTCTGTTAATTTTCTTCTTTATTGTTGTATAAATTGACATTATTTAATTCAGTGTAATTTTTAATATTAGCAATAATGAAAAGTTTGCTGGAGTCATGTGTTTGTCTGTGTAGTATTAATACAAATATAAAATTTGTCATAGCTGATTAATGTTCAGCATCCAACTCCAGAGTTTCATAGATGAACATTTTTGTAATTGTTTGGTCCACTCATCAGGAGGTTTCAGTAATTGACTGTGTGACGGGTACACACCTGGCCCAGGGTCGAATCCTTTGGTTACGGCGCCAACTGTGACGTCGCTCCTCCTGGTCGCTCCTCCTGGTTCCAAGCGTGCCGCTCCAACCTCTTGGTTAGATGATCACCAGCCTCGCCTTTCCCAACCCGCTTCCAATACCTGGTTGCTAAAGCAACTGTACTGATCTCCGGTCTGTCTACCCACGCTGTGTTTAGATCTTAGACAGACGGGACCAGCAGGGATTGGGCCGTATGCAAGTTGAGTCCGACAGGGGTGGCAAAACACAAGTAAAAGAAAAAAAAAACTCACGAGACAAAAAATTACTGATAAAAAAAAGGGTGACAACCTTTTATATCTAATGTCCGTTACATAAAGAAAAATTGTTCTCATTCCCGACCCGCTCTGTGGACTATGGCACCAAGCTTCTATCATACAACTTAACGATTTCGAATTGTCTACTCTCTAGAATTGTGTATGTCGGAGTGTGGTTTAGTTCGACACTGGGGTTAATTTCTATCAATCATTCGCAGTTGATTCTTCTCTTCGAGTTGTATTTCTTCACTTCGATCTGGTTGGGTCGAATTCTGTTCTCGGCTGGGCTTGATTTTAACTTCTTCTTCTTCTTCCGTCC
>OZ010589.1:18116225-18513725 GCA_963932145.1 Acanthosepion lycidas
AAAGTGTGTGCAAAGGAGAGTTTTGTCAAACTCATTGATTTCCTTCACTGACATCCACACTTGCTGAACATTTATAGACTCCAAACATCAAATGTGAGCACAGTTAGGTGGTAGATAATTTGTTGTGGCAGTAGTGTGAATGACATGCTGTATCTCGCAACAACTAAATGTAAATGACACATTCCTCAAAAATAGTGGTGACTATATGGGAAAATAGGGTTTTATACCTGAAACCTTGCTCTATCCAGCAGTGCTGTTATACTCCTTTGTTTTATTTTCTATGACAATACATAAGGGGTTACTTTTGGAGTGACAAATATGACAATATGGAAAAATAGTCTTGTGCGTTACTGTATTCCCAGTATCTTGTAGTTCCCATGGAAATACATAAAAAGCATTACTTTCAGTGCAAAAATGCATAGCCAATGGTGGTGACTATGTGAGGTGGGGAATAATGTCTTGTAGCTAAAAACTTCCATTCAATGAGGTTGTTAGGCTCTCTGTACTGTTGTAGTTTCCATGGAAACAAATAGGGGCATTACTTTTGGAGCAAAAATGCATACATAGCCAATGGTAGTGACTATATGGAAAAATAGTGTTTTGTACTTGAAAACCTGGTCTATATGATAGTGTTTGTTTTGTTGTATTTCAAGTGCCTGATGTAGTTCCTATGGAAATACATAAGAGCATTGTTTTTGGAGCAAGAATATATGTCCAATCTTGGCAACTATGTGGGGTGGAAATAATAGTATTTTGTAGGTAAAAACATGCTCTAACCAACAATTTTGCTCTTCTCCCTGTACCTGTTGTAATTTCTGTGGGAATGTATAGGAGGCATTACTTTTGGAGCATCCCTGCATGTTCACACGTGTGCCTGTATGTCTGTATATATATATATATATATATATATATATGAATGTGTTTGGTCTAAGGTAGGCACAGGCATTGGTAGATCCCTTAAGAGTGAGGGCATGATGGTAATCATTAAGGGCACTGCAACAATTGTTGTTTTTTTTTGTTTTTGTTTTTTGTTTTTTTTTTTTTTAGAATTTGCAAAATTTATGTTCTTTATTTGTAAAAAGTAATATTAACGTAAAATCTTTAAAAACTGATAAAAATAAACAAAAGAATTTTTAAAATCAAATATTTTTATTGATAAATAATATAGATTATGATGACTAGAATTATCAGCCATAATTTTTGTTGGCCAGCTTTCAGAAGAACTTCCTCTACTCAGGAAATAGAAATCTTAACTTTATTTAGAATTTTGAGGGTGTTGATTTTCTGAAGGCTGATGGGAAGAACTTAATGAAGGCTCAGATTGACCCTCAGAGGACATTGACCACTCTGTTTTAGCAGAAATTCTTTGAGTTGATCTGTGGAGAAAATATAATAAAACTAAATTAAAAAATTTGATGTATTGGCAGAATATTTTGAAAATAATAATGACTTTTTTTTTTTTTCTTCATTTGAAGCTCTGGATAAAGGAACCATACTCTTTTCGGATCAACTCGATCTTTTTCGCAGTAAAACATTATATTAATAGAAATACTAAAAAGAACAGAATAACAAAATATTTTTTCTGTGAGTTTAGACTTGTCAAAACGATCCTTTATTTTCTAACATGAATATTAATTAGTAATTTCTCTTAGATAAAAATATATACATGACTAATTTTTGTTGGCCAGCTTTCAGAAGAACTTCCTCTACTCAGGAAATTTATCAGAATGGAACAATGTTTTGATTATTTTAGATGGCGATCATGTTTACAATACATCAAAATGATCCCTGACTTTTGGACATACATGTAGTTTTCTTTCCTTTTTGAGGGGACCAGTCTATTTAAGTATTGCTGTTTATTATTGCCAAAATATATTCTTCCCAGTTTAATTTTTTTTTTAAATACTGCTTATTGCTCTTACATTCAAACTTTTTATTCTGCTTTCTTTATACATTGTTTTTATAGATAAACATAAAAAACGTCTTAAAATAATTGTTGGACTTTCTCCATTTCATAATATATGATGTCATTTGTTTACATTTGGATACACATTGAGCAGATATGAATGTATGTGAGAAAATCCTGGAGAATTGTGGTTTAAAAACAGTAAAATCGACCTTGCTAACCAAAACGCTCCTCTGTGGCTCAATTGGTAAAGGCATGTCAGGCTATATGATGGTTCCGTATAGGATACAGGTTCGATTCCTGTCGGAGGACGCATATTTTCTATGAAAATTTCTTGGACATTCAGGCCGGTAAATGTTGTTAATACTGTTTATTATAAACAGAGCATTTACTTAAATATTTGTATCTATAAAAAGAACATATAAACATAAAAAATGTCTTAAAATAATTGTCAAACTTTGTCTATTTCATAATGTGTGATGTTATAGATATATATATATATCTATTCAGATGTAGCTCCAAAAACCTTTGCAGTCTGCAATTATTTCCTTCTGTCTTAACCTTTATCACTCTGTAGGTGACTATTTTCACCATGCAAAATGTTAGTTCTACCAATGCAAGCTGAATTTGAATTTCTTGCTTCTGTCATCATAGCCTTCTATGGCAACACCTAAAACAATCTTGACAAATTAAGAGCCAGACTACTGCAATTTCAAAAATATAGAACTAATATATAAAACATATTTTGAGGGGATTCCAAATACAGTAAAAGGAGGAAGTAGTATTTATAAGTGATGCAGAGTGCTAAATGTTAATATAAGCTTATGATCTTCTATATACCATGTCTCTTCAGAATATGGGTGTTAATGGCTCTCCACAATTTCCTATCCTTTGTAGCGCTTAGTAAGTAGTGTCTTTTCACAATCTCTCTCTCTCCTTGTTCTGCCATCCATTTACACAAGCTCGCTAGGTTGAGTGTCAAATTCTCCAAGCCTTCTTTCTTCAATTATGTGCCTTACAGCTGCATCATATTGAAACACTGGCTCCTGTATAATCACTGAAGTTAAGCAACGTCAAGCCTGGTCAGTATTTAGATGGCTGACCACTCGGGATTACCAGGTGGTATAATGGATAATGGCTTGGAATTGTTAATCAGGGAACAGAGTTCCAGTTCTAGTTGGGCTCATTATATTCACTTACGTACAAATACCTTTGGGAACAGGTATAAATCCACTTCTTCCTCCCCCCCCCATCTATGGATTAATTAGTATGACTTGCATCACTTAAATCATTATTATCTCAAAATAAAAAAAAAGGCATACAAAATGTTTAGATTTCAGCATTAAATAACATATAGCAGTTGATATACAGCTAAACAAATGTAACCAACTTGTTAGGTCCCCTAGGAATTTCAACACCTAACTTGTTATGTCCCCTAGGAATTTGATTCTAAGTATCAGTGTCTTTTTTGTTTCCATTTTATTAATATTATTAGGTAGACTTTTACAAGTTGTTGAAACTCCACTGGGTACTATTCTATTGATTTATTATGTTGTTGAAAAGTATTTTCAAATAATATATCTCTGTCTTTTATTTCCATAAAAGATGACAAACCATTTTTATGCAGCACATTAAACAAAATATATTTGAGCTAGAAGAGCACTTCTCAATTTAGTGTTATGAAACTAATGTTTAAATTTCTAACATATCAAATAAAAATAGTAACTCCACTGTATTAAAAAGCAACTATTCAAATGGTAATAATTAAGGATATATTGTAACATTTTTGTATGCTCACCTTTGGGGAAAAATGAAACTGTCTATAAAACTTGACTTGTTTATTAGATATACTTGACAGTTGGCACTTTAAAGAATAGATTATTTGTAGACCCTACAAAATAGTTTTGCTTAATACGGAGTGGCCACTGAAAGATTGAATGATATAAAACAAAAATAAACACATTTCTTTTTAATTTTTGGACCATTTGAATCTTGTATGAAAACAATTTTAAGTCCAGTTTCAGAATCTTCTGAAGTGATGTTCTAATGATACCTAGTTGAGCAGAGCGACAACAGGTAGAAGCCAATGGATTCCTTAAGAACACTCTGCCATACAGCTTCCACCAGTGTGCACAGTGTGCTTAGGATTTCTTCCTGGAAGATCACCAACTTTCAGAATGGGCGATTAGATTCTGAATCATGTTATCGCTAGGAGATACTCTGACATTAAAATGTTGCTGGTAATTTCTCCGAGTTTGAATAATTGATCTTTCATTGGAATAGAAAAATTCAGTGAGTTCTACTCGGTACTGGATATCATACATAACCATTTTAATCTCCAAGGGATGTTCTATAACCTGCAACAAAAAAAATAAAATAAAAAAAAGATTGAAAATGAACAAATTATGACTTTTTCAAATCTTCAGCTTTTCAATGACTGCCCTGTATTTAACAAGTGGCATGTCAAATGTTCATGATTAATTGAGTTGCTTTCTGAATGACTCTGTCAACTTGCTACAAAGTGTTGCTATTTTTTAGTCATAATAGTTCTGTGAATTACAAGCAGTTTTATTTGTTTATTGAAAATGAAATAAAACAAATTTTAGTATATTTGAACTTTTGAAACTTGTAAATTATTTTTTTTAAATATTAACCCCGCTATTATTTTAACTACCTTCACTCCTTGGCAATGTTTATCGTTTTAAAAAATAATTGATTAGAATTGTAATAAAACCCAAACATATGAAAGTGAATTTATACATTTTCTTTCTTCTTGAGAATTGACAACAAAAATAAGAAACATTATTTATCATATTGTTTATTGGAATAGTTAGCAAAACATCAGCTAATTGCCAATTGATTTGAACTTTATGAAATGGCAAATAATAAGGGCTTCCATATAGTTGGTTTATATATATTAATAATTTAGTAAATGTTTATAAATTTATGAATAAAAAATTGTTTTCATATTTATTATTTTATGAATTGGTAAATGATAAATATTGTATTAGTTTTTAGAATATTGTAAATATAAAATTATTCTTGTAATTAAACAATCTAATAAATGAATAGTGTTTAATCTTTTTGTCAGTTCTCAAAAAAAAAAAAAAAAATGTGTAAATTCACTTTCATCATATGTTTAGGTTTTATTAAAATTTTAATCATTGCTTTTTAAAACAAACATTTATGAGGAATAAAGGTCGTTAAAATAATAGTGATGTCAAGAGAAAAACCATAATTTTAACACTCCATTTTTTTGATGGCTTTAAGCTCCATGATGACCAAAATTTCTGTGTAAAATTATTCAAGTTAACCAAATTATTTCAATAATAATAAAGATGTGATTTTCTTTTTTTTTTTTTTTTTTTTTTTTTTTTTAATAAAAATTACGTAAAATTTAAGAAGTAATTTGGTTTTTGTTTTTAACTTTTAAACTTTAATTCATTTTTAAAACTTGAATATTTTAGCATTTTTCATTGTTGTTACAACTTTTATTAAAAACAAATAGAAGATTAAACATTGAATGAACCAAAATGAATATTTATTTACTAAACATTTTAATGGTATTTTTATTATGCTATTAATAATAACAAAATAATAAAAAGAAAACAAAAAAAAAAAATCAGCACTTTTAATTTTTCCAATGGTTTAAAATTGTTTTCAGAATGTTTTGTTTTTTTCTTTTTATAGTTCCAGGATGATAAAAAATTTAGTCGTTAGACCTGTTAAAAAGTATTCAGAAACTATTTCTTTATTTCAGAGCTTTCTCTCAGACAAAAAAAATATGGCTTTTGCTTCTCTAGGTAGGACAACTGTCAATGCATTAACATTTATTACTGAAATTCTGTCAAGTTTTAGATAAGAATGGTGAAGCTCATACTGTGACTTTCAATGTTTCTAAGGCATTGAGCAGGCTTTGGCATGCTAGCCTTATCTACAAACTGAATACTAAAGTAACACAGGACAAATTTTTGATTTGATCCAATCTTTCTTAAATCATATAATGAAAGTTATGCTGAACAGCCACATTTCTTGATCCTTCCATAATAATGTGGGTGACTTCAACAATGACGTTCCAAATGTCATCAATGACCAACTCAGTATTTATGCTGAAAAAAAACTATTTACACTTGTCTTAATAATAATAATACTATAGCTCTCAGCATCCAAGTGTAAGTTCTATTAAGTTTAGACTCAAGGGTTTTATTTAATGTCCAAGCAGTGGCACAATACATTAAAACCAATTCTACAGTGGTGTAAAAGAATCTCTGCTTGAGGTTGCCTGGGGGATCAGATTTCCAGATTGTATCCATTTTATTCACAGTGGCCCAGGTTTTAGCTATACAAATTTTCACATCCTTTTCAGTAGAATTTATTTCACTCACTGAAAAAGATGTGAAAATTCACATAGCTAAAACCTGATCCTGACTGAATAAAATGGATCTAATTTGGAAATCCAAGCTGAGATTCTAGTGGTGGTGTTACTGTATGGTGGCACTGCTTAGACATTAACTAAAACCCTAGAGTTTAAGCTCGATGGAACTTACACCTGGATGCTGAGGGCTATACTTATCATCTCTTGAAGAAAACATCCAACTAAATCACATATCTATGGACCCATCTCTGATATTTCTACAATCTTATGTGAACACAGAATGCACTTCACAAGACATTGCTGGCAAGCAAAACAAGAACTTGTGAATGATCGACTGCTCTCAAGACCTGGCCATGGTGCAAGAGGGGTTGCAGAACCACCTACATTGACTAACATTTTAATGATACAAGATGCCACTCTCATGACCTTGGTGCAAGATTGTGATGGTTAGTGTGATAGGCTCATGAATGTTCAATCTAGTTTGACTGAATAAATTAAAATATTAAGTTCGATAGGTCTAATAAAATAAAACTGGCCGCTGATCTTGAAAATGTCCATCAGTCAGTTGTTAACTGGAGCAAGAAATAGCACATAAATTTTAACACCTACAAAATAAAACTGTTGTCTTTTAGTCATTTTAGGGAACAATTTCTGCCTTCTATCAACATGGCTGATGGTAACCTTCATGAAAGCGTCTCATTGTACTTTCTCAGTCTTGTGTTTTCCACTAACATGAAGTGGAATGATTATATTCAATCAATTGCTTGGTCTGCTGTTAGGAAATTTGGTTCACTGTATCATGTGAGACAATTTTGCAAATCCATCTTGCACGTTTATAAATCTACCATTCATCCATACATTGAATATTGCTGTTACATCTGGTCTGGGGCTTCTGCTATATTTTTTTAGATTCTTAACAAAATCCAACTAAGAATCTACAATATTATTTTCTTGACCTGGCATCTCGACTTTCCCAACACTTCCCTATATATTTCTATAAATATTTTCATGGTAATTGTTCTTTCTCCTCATGGACATTTTTTCATTTTGTTTCACTCACAGTAACTTAGTTGTATTATTTACCTTACTTTCAAGCTGAAAGGATTAAAAGAAAAAAAAAAGTTTGTAAAATTTTAAAATTTAATCTACATGCTTTTCAATTATGACCCATGGCAAACTCTGTATTCCTTATGATTTGTAAACAAATATATTTTACTATACATGGACATAAAAGTATGATATTTGGGAAGTAACTCAATTTTGGAAGCAGTATAAATCCAAATTTGTCCTGTTTCTGTCATTGTCATTTGATTTCCTGTCTCTTGTTGAATTTAATGTTTTGTTACCCTTACTGTGACGTTATATAATTACACTTGTTAACCCCTTTTTAAAGGGGGAGATCTTAAACATTGATGCAAAAATCTCTGCTCCAGTCCTCTTATTTGACATAACTATCAAATTATTGGATATTTGTTTTCAACAGCAAAAAGCTTTAAAATACTACAAATAACAAGAAAAGACTTTTGTTAGAAAGTTGTTTATATAACTAGTTTTATTCTCATGTAAGTTGATATTTAAACACATTTGAAAGCTTCTTTTTTTTTTTTTTTTTTTTTTTTTTTTTTTTTTTTTAATCTTTTATGGAAACATTGTACAAAATATTTTTTTTTTTTTTTAATTGTTTGGGTATTTTTTGTTTCCATTGATAGCTCTCCAATGAGCATCACATGATCATACATAAAAAAAACAAAAACTAAAAAAACATCTCCTGAGGTTCGACAAAGCAAAGGGTTTTCATTGAGTGAAGAAAATATTTGGCCTCAAAAACTCTGTGTGGGGGGTATGGTATATTATATATATATATATATATATATATATATATATATATGTCAAAGAATTTGTGATTATGAATGTTCTGTATATGGACATAGGTATGTATGTATGCACAAATAGAAAATTGCTTATATAAATAGAAGCACATGAATATCTATGAAAGATGTGAAAATACACACACACACACACACGGTGCGATGGGTAAATTGTCGCCATTTTATATTCTTAATTTTGCACATGCATGTGTTTCTTTTCGATTTCATCAACTGCACTGCATAGTCTGGTCATTTGGGCATCGTCTGCGAGAAAAAAAGCACCATGACACAATTCACTCTGCCAGAAATTTGGAAACAGCATACTTGGCATTCGCACCGGAAGCTCCAATACAAACATTTCAGAGTGTTTGGGTGTCAATCTGAGGACAGTGCAGACGATTTGAAAAGAGTCTAATGCTGATGACGAAGGTATGGCAACTCTGAAAACTCACTCTGATTGTTTTGATAAGAAAAGAATTGCTGAATTTGTTGGTGTGATCCAAGCCATGATTGACAATGATCCCTCCAAGTCATTCAGGTCCATAGCCAGAGGCACAGGAGTACCCGACTTTCTTATCGGGCAGGTAGTATATGAAAACATTCGGTATTTCTCATACAAGAAAAAAAAGGACTAATTTTTATCTCAAGACGTGCAGGACAAGAGGAAAGACAGCACTACAAAGCTTTTGAACAAACTCAAGTACCCCCTCTAACTGGACACACTTTGATTTTTCTCAGATGAGAAAAATTTTTGCCAGGATAAGATGGTGAATACACAGAACAACCATTGGATTGCTGTGTCCCCAAAAGATGTACGGAGAGTGATGAAAACCAAATATCCAGTCAACATCATGGTGCTTGGAGTGATCATCTTCCTACATGGCCTCAGACTCCACATGGAGGCTTATATCAAATACCTTGAGGAGGTAGTGCTGCTCAGAGTCGAGAGAGTGGCTACTGGAAGACCAACAGGACTCTGCATCATACCAAACAAGTAGGAAAATGCAGTCATGGCTGTCAGACAATTTCAGTGACTACATCATCCCTTACATCTGGCCACCTAACTACTTAGGCTGCAACCCCACTGATTATTATGTATGGGGTGCAGTTGAGCAAGAGACCAACAAAACTCTTTGTAACACAAATGATGAACCAAAGGCAAGGATTATGGCAGCATACACCAACTTAAACAAGGAGACCGTCCAGAAGAGTTGCAGGAGATTCTGGAGGCTGTGTTGAAGCCAGTGGTGATTTTTATTGAATAAATTTACTCTTTAGTATTTCAAGATCTTTTTGTGTAATGTCAGTCAGTGTTTTTCATTTTTGCATAATTTAGATGGCAATTTATCCATCACACCATATATATATATATATATATATATATATATATATAATTGTATATTTGAGCAACAATCCATCTTTTATACATGTTCCATTAAAGATGACTGACAAGATTCTATGATTAGGCTTTTTCAATTTTCTTGCATTCATACAAGTATTTCCTTTTCTGGACATAAAGTGTGTAAAAATAACTGTTCAGATCGAATATATCTGAGTGCTTTCGGCTATTCTTTTAGCCATTATTAACAATGATTTTTTAACCAAATATATAGACTTTTATATATGTGTATCTGTAGTGATGAACACAGCCACAATGTACAGACCATGTTTGGAAAATAAAACATTCCCATCACTATAGATACATATATTATTAAGAAGAAAAATAGATACAATACTATATCATAATCTGGGATTTATGACATAAAATGCCCAGAGGAAAAGTTACATTGGCAAAACATTTTGGAATCTTAAAGCCCCAACTACAGACCTGAGAGACCTACATTGGGACAGCCCTTTAAACTTACTCTTAATGCACAGAAATAAACAGGCAATAACTTCAGTGTTATAAATGCCACCCTAATTAGAAAACAACATAATTCATTACACAGGAAATACTTTGAGGGAATTCTGATAAATATTTTACTATCTATAAGCACACATCAAACATGCTTTATTATATCAGCAATGTTTATGAAAATGCATACTTAAGGAGTCTAGGATATGTCTACTTACTACAACCAGTGTTACTTAAATTTTTTTCACCATCACACAAAATGTCCCCAAATTAACATGTGAACAACCACCAAGCATGAATAAAAATGCCTACTTGATAGATCATAATCCGACAGTGAGAAAATTAGAATTCTGATACATTTACACACATGAATTATACGCACACAAACACTGCTTAACCAGTGAAAAACAAGCAATACCAAACTAAAAACATTTTCATAATTTTCTTTTTCTCCATATTTCATTCTCTGATGAAGATTAAATAAAAGCAAAACATGTTAGACTTGCAAACATAGACTATTTTTTCTTTATCCTATCTCTCTCTCTCTCTCTTTCTCACACACACACACACACACACACACACACGTAAACATAAATATAAAAGTGGACAGTGAAGTCAACAGTGAGCAGCCACAGTTTGTTTCATGTTTTTTAGACCATGTGTGTTGTGTTTTGGCTCAACTATTTATATATGCTGCTTAATGGTGCATTATGGGTAGCAAGGTCTATTGTAATATCATAACAGTTATTGGGTAGGTAGTAACAGTTATATTTCAAACTATTTCAGATACTATTGGATTGGAATAATTGTAGATTCAAAAGCAGTTATTTGTAGTTATTTATAGTGATATGCTGGTGTTTATAATTTATCTTATTGAGTATTGGCTTTTTCTATTTTATTATTAATGTTTCCATTATATTTAGCCTTTTTTTTTTTTTTTTACGTGGGTGAGTCTATTATGGTCATATTTTTCACAATTGCTGACAGTTTGTATGAATGTTCATTCATTCATTCATTCATTTATATATATATATATATATATATATATATATATATATATATATATATACACACACACAATCCGTTATAACATCAAGCACTGTTTTATTAACACTGGCACTCAATGTGTGATTGTATATATACACACACACACACACGGATATAACTATACACGTTTTTATTCAAAGGTAGGTATTGTATATGGGCACATGACTTCCAATTTACATTGTAGCTAAAAAAAGAATATATGAAGACAAGGAACAGGCTTGGATGATTTCAAGCTGTTATTTACACTCCCCTTTCCAAACTCTTGGAAGTTATAATATGTGTTCCTTAGCTACTTTGAAAATTGATTATCACATGATTACGTCTGCACTTAATTATTAGCAGTTAATACTAAATTATTTAGTGCAATTTATGGGTCAGTACTAAAGTATTAGTGTAAAGAATTATAGAAACATACATGCATAAAAAAGCAGGCTTATTAATTTCTTTAATATCATTAATATCCTAAGTCATTTTTATCAATAAAAATGTTTGGTTAGATTTAAAAAATAATAATTATTTTTATTATTTTGCATTTATTTAGTTTGGCCTAGTCTGGCACATGACCATGTAAAGGATTCTTAGTGAGTATCAAAATCCCTGTGGTAATAGTGGTTTTCATGAGAAGCTTATACCAAGGAAACTTTAAAATTTATGTTGACCATTTTAAACTTCAGATTATTCTGATCTTGATTATTATAGACAACATTTTCGTCCGGTACACTCTGGCCATCTTCAGGTGTCCCTAGTTTTGCGCTGATATGGAATATCTGGTGATTATTATGTTAATTTGTCCCCATGATGCCAACTATTGTTAATTCCTGCCTACCAGTATTTTACTACCTGATCTAGTAGCACATGTTTCATCAACAACTAAATCCACTATACCACTGACCTGAAGGAGATCAGTGGTGTATTTTTAGAGACTTGATGTTCAAATGTCATGGTTTTGACATTTGACTATCATGGCAGATCCATACCACTTCTTGATGATTTTGTATTTCATTTTGGGACGAGAAATTGTCAATATGATTTTTAATTTATCTGTATTATTGTTCTCTTCTTGATTATTATAAAGGTTAATGTAGACACCATGTTTCGGCCAAGTACCTTCTGACCATCTTCAGGTGTTTTGGCTATATGGGATACCTATTCTCTTCTTGATTATTATAGATAAATGTTATAGATAAAATATTAAGAGAAAACATTCTACACCACAGAAATTAGTACAAATATTGGAGAAAGAAGGTTGAGGTAATTTGCTGTTTACTTGTTTGCTCCTATTTCTTTCCAATGTTCATCCTGAGTAAGACAATAAACTATGTCCAACAGCAAGGCTGCTGATCAGGAGGTTTTGAGAAGCATGGAACCACCTCTCAATTGCTGATGTTCCCAAGTCCACCCTGACCTGGTGTGGTAGCACCTGTTAGGGTCCCAGCTATGGGCAAATAGTTAACCCCCAAACTCAGGTCAAAATGTTGCAAATGTGTTTGGCAGGTCCATTCTAGCAAGGTGGACCAACCCACCTGCAACATTAGGCACTCTCCTATAGAAATGAAGTAAAATTAGCTGGCTTGCTTTTTCAAGAAGACATGTTAGCAGGTAAGTCACTTGACTTCTACAACTATGAAAGTGTAAAAATAGGTTTTAATACCAGAAATACTTTGTAAAAAAAAAAAAAAATTACCAGCAATACATTTTTTGAAAAAAAAAAAAAATATTACCAGCAAAGGAAAATTCTTACAGAAATAGATTTTTTGAAAAAAATATTACCAACGATGAAAATTTTGTTGGCATTAAATAACCTATTGAGGTTGATATGCTGTAAGACAAAATAAACCAAACTATTTTTTCCATTGTATCTGTCATATGAAGATTATGTTTTAAGAAGAAAAAAAGCAAGATACTTATCACTATCCATTATCTATGGCAATACAAACTGGTCAGAAGGTAGCTAAAGCATAATGTGGCCTCGGGGTTGCCCACTGGAGTATACATGTGGGTAGACCTATCTATAGGCAACATGGCACTGCAAATACCTCGTATTATTTAACTATAGACCTGAGCATCCTCTCTAAGCACTTACCAAAGAGCTTGGGCTCCTTAATAACAGTCAGGATGCAAGCAATCAAAAAGATGCTAACCTGGTTCCCTCACAATGAAAAGTCACAAGCACTGATCAATCAGATCATCCAAAAAGTTAAGACATTGAAATCATTAAGGCCATGGAAGAAAGAAAAGAATTCGTAAAGCATATCCTAAGCAGGAAACAATGGATAAACCTTTACTCCTGTTCAGTAAACACCGGTGTAGAAATTTGAGAAATAAATATTGTAAGAAAAAGAGACAAGTTTGCAAAAAATAATTTTCCAGTGAACAAAAATTGTTACATTAAAAAAAAAAAAAAAAATCATATCAACTTTAGTATTCATATAAGCCTTATCCAATCTTTTGACCTAATTTTTACCAATATTTGATATGTCATCGAATATGTAAAAGAGTATAATCTTAAATTCCTAGAACTGATTTTTTTCTTTTATCTCTCATACAAACATGCAGACATTTTATTGAATCCAAGCAAAATTCTTATGTAAACACAGATTGTTATTAAAACATTTTTACCTTGAGCTTTCTGAGTTTCATTCACTAGTTTAAAAAGAAGTGTTTAAGTTTTGTTTATTTATATTATTTCTATTTGTGCTATTGTCCTCGTCTTTGTTGTTGTTATCACAACATTTCAGATGTTTTTCCCTCCAGCCTTCATCAGGTACTTATTAATCCCTTTAACCTACATAAAATTATTAACTGAACTCTTTATTTAATCTACGGTGTAGACTGTTCTCATTCCATTATTCATCTTTAGGGATATCTCATCTAATTCTTATTTTTAGTACTGCTCAGTTATTGCTTGCTCTTTTTCCACTAAGTTCAAGTAGTTCATGTACCAATGCTTTAATCCACTAGGCTATTGTCATGGAGGATGCAACATTGTGATACACAAGCTCATTAGGTAGGTTGCTTTCTTGTCTTCAATATGACCTTTGAGTGTTGAATTCTCCAATCCCTCTTTCCTAGGTAGGTTGCTTGCTGCTTTCCTCTGTCCCTCTTGCCTTCAATATGTTTTGTCAGTGCTAAATTCTCTGAGCCGTCTTTCTTCATTAGGTGTTCAACTTTCTGATTCTCAGTATCCTTTTCATTTCCATTTCCCTCAAAACTTCCTCATTGATCACATGTTCAGTCCATCTTATTCTCAGAATCCTTCTGTAGAACGACATTTTTGTTGCTCCAAGTCTCATCTTCATCTGTGAGGAGATTGTCTATTGTTCATATAAAAAGGACAGCTATTACATCAATTCAGCACTCCTTTCTTTGTTTCTAGCAAAATTTCCCTGTTTCGTAATACTTTGCTTAGTTTTCGGTAGGTATCTTTCAGTATTCCAATTCATCTTTGTATTTTAATGTTACATTTTCCATCCTCTGTGAAAACAATTTTCAGATATTAAAATTTATGTACTTGTTTGATTATGTTATCTTCAATTCGTTGTTCACATCGTGCATTGTGCAGACAACCAGACAATCTCTTGTCTTACAATTAATTGTTTCTTATCGCTTTCATTTACTACCTTCTCTCGGAGTTCTTGCAGTTTCCTTTCTGTGACTGCTTATCAACACAGTGTCATCTGCATATCTTATGTTGTAAAAATTTTCTTCACCAATAATAAATCCTGGTAGTTCTCTTCAGATTGTTCTATAAATCCAGCGAGAAGACTTATTTTATGCTCCTTTTTATTTTTGAGTATTATGTGAATTTAAATTGCACCATATAACTTAAAGGTTCCTAATGCAGATACAAGTGAAAACTTTGAATGAACACACACACACACTGTGTGGTGTCTGTTGATCTTGAGAGACCATGGCTATGAACCTGAGGATGTGTGTGTGTGTGTGTGTGTGTATGTATGTACGTATGTATGTATGTATGTGTGTGTGTGTGTGTGTATATATATATATATATATATATATATATATACACACACACACAGGTTGTCCCTTACAAAATTGACATAATTTTAAATGTGAATATCTGACTAACTACATGTCACAGGCAAACAAAATTAAATAGACTTCATGTTGAGCAGTAAAAGATTTATCAAAATTTGAACAAAATATTCAGATGTAGATTTTATGACCGATTTCATAAATGTTCAGTATGCACTCCACCTGTAACACGACACACGTCAAGTTGGTAGGCTTTTATATCATACCTATTCATTCTTCAATATTCTTTAACAGAATTAGAGACAAAATCTTTGAAAGGATATAGAAGAAATAATAATAGAAATGCAAGACTTTTTACATATATATAAGTGAACATTGAAGTCAACACTTAGAGACGACAGGTTGTTTCATGCTAGACGTAATCATCAGTCCTGACGACGGTGTCGAGCATGAAACAGCCTGTTGCCTCTAAGTGTTGACTTCAATGTTCACTTTTATATTTACACACGCTCTATCTCTGATATTGAGCACTTTATCCCATAAATATAACACACCTTAAGATTCTATCTATCTATCTATATATATATATATTATGATTTTATCATGTTGACAAAACCATTTTACTCACTACAAAGATGTAACTTTGTTTCAGTGCATTTCAACGGCACTTCAACAGGATAAAATTATAATAAATAAATAATTATTGCTCTACTATCGGTATCGGGCACTCTTTTGGATTAATGCTGTGAAAGTTGGAATTTATATATTACTTTCGTTCTCATCACATCGGGGAGATATCTCTATATATATATATATATATATATATATATATATGCACAGTCAGTTTTGTAAGAAAAAGTTTGTGAAAGAGGTTTTTCAAATGCCTCCACTAGCCATTTTAATTTTATGAACTTTCAATAAAATATCTTTTGAACATTAAAAATATTTTAGATTTTTATAATCTCCTGGAGATGTTATTTGAAACTTCAGGCTGAGATGTATAACTTAAATATGAAAATAATAAAAATCTAAAAAAAAATTTTTTCTTGGGCACTTCTGAAATTTTCACTGAGAAATGTGAGCAAAATTCAATGAATTGGAAATTTTTAATAAAAAATGATAATTTTTTTTCTAGGTACAGAAATTAGGATGTATGGAAGATCCTTAACAAATAAGACTATTTCCTTTGGTTACGCTTGGTACATTTTAGCACACAATTTTTTTTTCTCTTTTGGTCACCTACACTTCAGCTGTCCCATGCAATACTCCTACATCTAAGCAAACTTTCATCAAAGCTAGCTAATTTTTGGATAACATAATTAAAAATAAGTCCTAGAACCTGTTTTAAGTACACAAAAATATTTATTTTTTTGTTTCTGCTGATATTTTTTCTTACAACTTTGTACCATTTTCTAGTAATTAAAATTAAAATTTTGAACGTCAAGGAAGATAAAATTACTGTAATGACTTAATCTAAATAAAAAATAAATAAACCCATGAATGTAGCTACCAATTGTTTGAAACTTTTTGTAGCTCTTACAGTTTGTGGTTTGTCATTTTACTGACACATGATGAACCATCCATAGTTTTTTTTTTTTTTTTTTTTTTTTTTTTTTTAATCATTTCACCTCAAGCAAGGCAATCTAGAGATTCTTGACAAAATCCAAAGAAAGTCTGTATTGTAATCAATCCTGACCAGGCATCTCGACTTCAGTCACTTTCTCACTGACATGACGTGGTTTCCCTCTGCTTTTTTCTACAAATATTTTCATGGCAATTGCTCTGATGAGCTTTCTTCCCCGGTGCCCTGAATACATGGACTTAAGTGTGCTACTAGATTGCCACATAGGTCCCATCCTTTTACTGTTGAAATAGCTAAATATAACCGGCACTTCTACTCCAACAGTTATCTTTTCTCACACTTCCCACCTGTGGAACTCTCTTCCATTCATTTGCTTCCCTGATAATTACAATTTAAATGCAACGTCAATACCCCATCTTCTGTCTTCTTGAACCCTGTTCATATTTTGTCCTTTCTTCAATCCTCCCTATTCTCAGTCTTCTCTTTCACTTTCATTTCTCATAACCGACTGTGTACTAGTGGCATTACTGCTTTGCTTAGAGTGAAATGATTAAAAAAAAATAAAATAAAGTCACTAACATGCAAGGGGGTTACTGAGTGTGAGAGAATATAAGAAAAAAAAATTATTAAGGAGAGAAAATAATAAAAGGAATTAAGAATACAAAAGATGACAATTGACATTGCATTTAAATTTTTGAAGATCAGAGTTGACTGGAAAGCAAGAGGCTGGAAGAGAGTTCCACAAGTGAGAAGTGTGAGAGAAGAAACTGTTAGCATAGAACTTATGGTTATATCTTGCCATTTCAACTATAAAATGATGAGACCTAGCTGCCAATCAAGTAGTATTTATAACTCTGTAACATTGGCAGATGTATGTGTAGTGGTTATCAGTATAGAAAGTGGGATTGGTGTATCAAATTAAAATTCCAGCCAAGACTATTGTGTTTACTTTCACACAAATATCCTTGGAAAGATATGAATTTATCTCGGCTTCCAGTTATGGGTTAATAGCAAAGCTTTGGTTGGCAACCAGTTTAAGAGAAGGACAAGTCTAAATTCAAAACTAGTAGGGTATGAGGCTAGCAACTCCTTCTACCTACTATGAAAACCACACCAGCAACACCTAATGTGGTGAGGCTGTCACGCTCTACTCCACAGGGGAATCTACAGGTACAGCAACATCTAGTGTGGTGGGTTTGTGGCCCTATACTCCACAGGAGTATAGGGCCACAACATTGGAGTGGTGGTTTTGTGGTCTGTGTCTTATCCCCACATAGCTTCACCAGTTTCAACAAGAAGGCATTAGAAGGTGCTGTTTAGCATCTATAAAAACTGGACACTTCCAGTTCTCTCTTTTTCCTCCCATCATGCTGGAGTGGCAGCACCAACTGGGACCTTCAACAGAACGTGATGATATCTTTCCTCTTAGTGACTAAACTTTTTCTTATACACACACACACCCACAAGTGTATCAGCCACATAATTACTAATTTTTAATAACTTTTTTTTTCTTGCATGCCTACTTGTGTATTTTTTTTTTTTTAAATAAGATATTACATTCTTCCATTTCCTTACATGTGTACAAAATAGTGTTGCCACTGGTTTTAGTCTAACTAGGATCAGCCCTATTTTTCCATCGGGACAGCATTAATATATATGACTATAACATTGATCAATTAGAAATATCAGTTCCTGTGATTCATATGTCTTTTGCTTAGTCATTGATAACTTCTGTTTTGCTCATATTAATATCAGGGTGATTTATAAAGCATCATTTTTCACATTACCATTCAAGGCAAAGCAACAGTTCTTTTTCCACAATTCTTTGTGCTTTTCCTGTTTGTCACTTTGAGACCTATGGAAAATGGTGCTATTCCTGCTTGTCGCTTTGAGACCTACAAATGACTATTCTTGATATACTTACTTTGGACTTCTTTCTAACACTTGCTTCCCCCTTTGATCATCTTCAAGCAATGAATATATTTATAACTGGTATCAACTTCATTAACTCTTTTAATCATGCCTTTTATTATTTTTCCATCAATAATAAAATGTTTCTTGCAGTGAGACCCTCTTGGATTGTAATTGCAACCTATTATCTCTTCTGGCTTCAGATTTGTAGCATTCAAAGGTTTTTTTTATTTGTGTTTTTTTGGTTTTTTGGGGTGGGTGGGGTGACGGTTAACCTTGCCTTTGAATCAGATGATACCCATGTATATTACTTCTTTAGCAATTTTAATTATTCTACAGCCTGTTTGTCAGCTTCAATCAAATACTGGTTAAAAGCTATGTTTGCATCTCAGGACTGTATTGTTATGCAAAAAAAGCAGGTTTTTTTTTTTATTGTAACTAGTACAATTGCTGTAAATCCATAACTTGTTTTAGGGTTCCTCAGGCCTCTAACTGCTTTCTTCTTGGTGTTGCACTAATATGCAAGTTTAAGTTGATTTATGCTGGTAAGACTCAAACCCAGTACTTGCAAAACTTTTATAGTCTTTAACATTTCAAACATTGTTCTTTCCTTTTCTTTTGACAAGAATATAGCCTACTTGTAACTCTTTGCTACTAACCATACATATATATATATATATATATATATATATATATATATATATATATATATATATGTGTGTGTGTGTGTCTCCCAGGAATTCAAACTAACTTTTTTGCTATTGTGTCAGAGCCACTCTGAGAAACTATTTTTAATCAGTTTAAGCTATTTTTTAAAACTTTTAATAAGTTTAAATCATCTCAAAATGTTTTTTTTACTTTACCTTTTGTTGATTTTTCTTTTTAATCGTTTATAGTTGTTCGTAGTATAATAAAAGTGCCATTTTTAAAATGTTCATTTTGTTCTATTCAATCTTAAAAGTGTACTTTTCATGCTTTACAGTCAGTACTCCACCACTTGGTCACTGTTTTCTCTGGGTCATATTGCTGAGCAGGAGAGACATGGATGCAAATTTGCAGGAGGCAATTGAATTTTTCCATTTAATTTAGGATAAGCAGAAACCATAAATGTTGTTTGTTAATTAGTTCATTGACTGAAAAAAAAAATTCTTGCTTTGTTTATTAAAGCAAAATTAGTTCTTGCAATTAGATCCTGATGGTCTTCACATTTAGAGATAAATAATACAAACATCTAAATTTAACTCCTTCAAACTTCATTTTTTTTTTATTTTTTTTTTTTTATTTCATGTATTAAAAGCTCACCACTGTTGGTGAGAAGTAAGAAGTTCTTTTACTTTAAAAATTTTGTATCATCTATGCATCTTCCCAAAAAACCTAACCATTCAGCCTCAACTAAGGATCTATTGTCCCTTGGGCCAAATGTAATTTTGAGCTCTGATGTGTCCACAACTTTCCTAGATACTTCTGGAACCTAGTGTTCATTCATACACACACACACACACACACACACACACACACACACACACACACACACACACATATAGCTGTGATTTTTGTTGAGGCAGTACTGTGATTAATCTTGCACAAAGCTAGCAGGGTCCTGCCTGACAAAGGATTAGTTATTATGATCTAAGGCAAAACTTTACAAGACTGGATACTCTTCCTGGCACCCAAATCAATCATTCATGGTAGTAAAAGTACACCAGGTGTTTTTATCAAGATGCCATCTTTAGGAAGGTTGCCATTCAAAGCTTGAGATGATGCCATCCTAGTCTTTTCTGCTGGTGAGAAGAGTGGCATGTCACCCCCACAGGATGAAAAACAAGACCTGTCAAAGGGTAGATGAGATTTTTATAGGTACCAATATATATACACATAATATATTTTCTTAGAATATCTTGAATCTGATCCTTACCAAAATATTTTACCTAAGAAATCATATTTCCGCTATATTGATGATGCTCTATTCATATATCCCTGTGATACTGATTTACCTGATCTGGTAGATAAACTAAACAGACTAAGTACATAAAATGGAAGAAAACAATACTTTACCATTCCTAAATATCATACTACATCCTATTAATAGCAGCTTAAAACTTAGTGTCCACCGAAAATTAACTAATAAAAATGATCTCATAAATTTTTATTCCCATCATAAGAAAAAATAAAATCTGGAATGATCATTAGTTTCTATTTAAGAGCACTCAGAATTTGTAGCCTTCAATATTTACATGAAGAGGAGAAATACATCAAAAATAATTTCCAGCTCCTACAATACCCTATTTCATATTTAATGTGAAACAAAAGGCTAATAAAATATTCTAAAATAGAAAATTGGCCCCTCTTGACAAATCAAATGAATCTAAATAATATATTGTTCTACCAATTAAATCTATCACAACTAAAATTGAAAAGAATTTAGCTAAACCCAACATAAAATTTGTCACAACTACATCAAAAACAAGAAAAGACTTAATAAATAAAAAAAAAACAAAAAAAACTTGTTTTTCATCCTGTGGTGGGTGACATGCCACTCTTCTCACCAGCAGAAAAGACTAGGATGGCATCATCTCAAGCTTTGAATGGCAACCTTCCTAAAGATGGCATCTTGATAAAAACACCTGGTGTACTTTTACTACTATGAGTGATTGATTTGGGTGTCAGGAAGAGTATCCAAAACTTGAAGGAGGAATTTACTCTATCACCTGCAAGGATTACCAGAAAGAATATTTTGGAGAAAACTCAAGAAGTTTAAATAAAAGATTATATGAACACAAAGGGGATATTTTAAAAAATAATGCATTAAATGCATTAGTTGCTCACCGTAATGAGACTGACCAAAACTTTGATATAAAAAATACTATACTAATTAAAAGAGAAAACAATTCACTAAGACAGAAATATTTAGGAAGTGCTTTAATTGCTAGTTCATCCATAGTAAATTTGTGTTCAGGTTCTTGTGTTTCATCATTCTTGGCCGATCTTCTATTATCACAATGTGTGATATTTAATAACAAAGATGATGGAAATAAAAAGAATCTAAATGAAACTGGCTAGATTATAGACCCAAAACCTATTTTAAAAAATTAAATAAATCAAAAAAGGAAAAAATTATTTTTTTTAAATGTAAAATTCTCAGCAGCTTTCATTTGTGCACATGTGTAGTGACATCAACATAAACAAAACTTGTCCAATAAAGTCCTAAAGGATGAAACGCATCACACAAAAGTTTTTACCACTTTGTCATGCATCTTTCCTTCAAAATAATATGTATATTATACACTGTTACATTAGAACATGTAAGTTAATACTACGAAACTGTACATTTTGTTTCAACTTTTAATAAACGTCTCATCAGGTAGTTAACAATGATGTTAACTACCTGATGAGATGTTGTTTATTAAATGCCTAAACAAAATGTACAATTTTGTAGTGGATATTTACATGTTTTAATGTAACAGTGTATAATAAAAAATTTATTACTCAACTCTTGTATTGAGCCGTGTTTTAAATTAATTTTTTGAACGTTGGAAATTTTTTTTCTTCATTCATTTACATTCGTGTGTGTGTGTGTGTGTGTGTATATATATATATATATATATATATATATATATATATATATATAATATAAAAGGCTCGAACACTAATATTCCATGGTTGTAATTTATTACATTGGAATCGTAATCACAATCCAATTCATCAGACCTACAAATTCAAAAGAAAATATGTCTGAATGTTTTTTCTAAATGTTCAAATTTTATCTATCATGATATATAGCTTATTGCTCAGATCATTGAACTTGTTTGTGCAACATAATTGTTGTAAAGACCATAAAACTAAAATCTCTAAATAAAATTGTTGTTTATTCAACATCACACTTTGTCAATATTGGCATGCGGATGTATGGTTTTAAGTGGGGGTGGGGGGTCTCTGAACATTGATCTCCTCATGAGGATATGAGAGTCTTGTTCTTTTCCCGCTCGGGTGGAGCACATATAACTTCCTGTCATCTGGTTTTCCAATATGTGCCCATATTAAGCACAGCTGGGTCAACCACATTTACATATTGGAGGCAGCCATTGATATCCTTTGAGGCATGGTGGATGTGTAGGTGGTGTAAAAGATAGTGTATTGAAATGAGAAACTGGAGAGCTGAGTTTGAATTCAAATTGGGATTCGTTATATTCACTTATGTGCAAATACCCTTGAGAAATTTATAAATCTCTTTTCCCCAGATATGGGTTAAATAAGACAGGTATCTGAAAAAGCCATTGTTATTCTCAGTCAATCCTTTGAGGCCAGGATCAGATTATGAGGTCACCTTCCAGATAAAGCTTGTTGTTGGAAATCCTCTTCTGTAATACCTGTCTTTAAGAACGCTGATGAACCTTCTGGTCCCTTGAATTATTATACCAGATGCTCTAATTAACTCCAATGAATTGTTTAAATATCTCACTCCACATAGGCTTCTTTCAGATAAGCGATATGGCTTTCATTTCTCTAAGTCAACTACCGATGTGTTAATATTAATTACTGAATTTGTCTATCAGGCTAAAGATAAGAATGGTGAAGCTCAGGCTGTGACTTTAGATATCTCGAAGGCTTTTGACAGGGTTTGGCATGTTGGTCTTCTTTACAAGCTCAAGGGCTGTGTTGTCTCTGGACGAATATTTGACTTAATCCAGGGCTCTATCCTTAAACTTTCATTGTTTCTTATCTTCATCACTGACTTTTTCAATGTGATCAGTTCCCAACTCTGGATTTATGCTGATGACACAACTAGTTACTTCCATCTTAATAGCAAGTCTGATAGGTTAGACAAAGTAAAACAGGTAGCTGCTCTTGAAAATGACCTCCAAGAAATGGCTTGTAGATTTTAACACCTCCAAAAGGAAACTGCTCTCTTTTAATCATCATAGAGAACCATTTTTGCCTTCCATCAGCATGGCTGATGCTAACCTCCAGAAGAGCAACTGATTGTACCTTCTTGGTCTCATATTTTCCCATGACATGAAGTGATTATACAGAACCAATTGTTAGGTCTGTTGCTTGGAAAGTTTATTCACTATATCATTCTAGATATTTTTGTTCATCAGAATGCATCTTGCACATTTATAAATCTACCATGCATTGAATATTGCTACCATATCTGGTCTGGTGCTGCTGGTATATATCTTGAAATTTTTTAACAAGATGCAAAGAAGTGTCAGTAATGTTGTTGGGCCTAACCTGGAATCTTGACTTCAGTCACTTTCCCACTGCTGTGACATGGTTTCACTCTGTCTATTCCATAAATATTTTCATGACAATTGTTCTAATAATGCTCTCCTCCTTGGTACTTCATGATTTTAATCATACTACTAGATTGGTAGTTAAGTCTCATCATTTTACTGTTAAAATAGCTAGATGTAACCACAAGTTCTACCTTAATAGTTTCTTTTCTTGCACTTCTCACTTGTGGAACTCTCTTCCAGGTTTATCACTTTCCTGCTACCTACAATGTTCAAAAATTTAAATGCAAAATCCATCACCATCTGTCTTCCTGGATCCTATTCTTTTATTGTCCTTTCTCTTCACTAAAGCTTTTTTGTTTCTCTTTCACATTCAGTAATCCCTTATGTCTAATGCCTTGCTTAGGGTTAAATATTTAAAAAAAAAAATGCTTCTCTGATGAACCTGGCTCTCCACATGTTCTGGTGCAACAAAGTCTGGTATCTTTTAGGGTGAGCTCAGTACATATTGAGGGCACCACAGATCAACTCTTCTTAGAACAAAGGTTCCTTATTGACATTAAATTCAATTAAGACCTCAGATTTTCTTAGTGTGAATCATATACTTCACTGATATTGTAAAGAAAAACTTAATCTCCAGTCAAATTACTATTAAACTATTACAATATTTCAAGACTTGTTATAAATTCTATTTTACCTACACAAAAAAAACATCTTGGTAATTTTTGTTCTAAATTGAAACTGATTTTTTTTTTTGTCTAAGTAATGGTATGATGACTTATTAAAAACTCAGTTCTGACCGTAAAACATTGTGTCCTCAAGTCAAGTGTTCTATCACTGGAGTTATATTACTTAAAGAGAAAATAATGACGTAATCAAGACATTGACATTACAAACTACTTTGAACTCTACTGGAAAAAGCAATAATATCTACTGGACTTGAGAAACCTCTTTTCCTGAAAAATTGTTTTACGGGAAAGATTTTCTAAATTTCAATAGTAGTACTGGCTGCTTGGTCAATGAATGCTGAATGTTTCCTTATAAGAAAACAGTATTACCATTATCATACCAATAAATGCTCCTTAAATGCATATGAATAAATATGGTAATTTTTATTTTCTCTTGACTTCCAATATTGAAACCTGATTTATAATGAATATTTTGTTTATATTTTGAAATGGCTGTCTTATTCCAATCTTTTGTGAAATGAACAATATTTTTATTTTCTGATCTTTAATTACCTATCACATTACCAAATATAAAACTTATTTAAAATTATTTTTCTTATATTTGTTGCTATTTCACACCTATCTACCTAAGTGTCATTCATTAATTCTAATAAATTCAGCTTAAACAATTGCTGACAGTTTTCATTTTATTTGTATAATTGATGTAAAATAATAAAACTAAATAAAATGAAATTACTATCAGTTTTTCTTTTATTTGATCTATCAGCAAACAAGAATTTTGCTTAAATTCACTTAGATTATTGAATGAAAGTTAATATTATTGTCGTTGTCAAAAAAAAAACCTCCTGCTTCCTATCCCACAGATGTCAGTGACATCACGGTTTATTATAAGCGAGTTGCCATATTTGCCACGCTTGACCTGCAAGTTGGCAAGGTGTTTCTGGTGGGGACTCTCATGTAACTGGGTGTTCAACACAATTGTTTTTTTGTTTTGTTTTACTTATAGCAAATATAGGAGTGGATATCACTCCTGGTTTTGAATTCAAATTTGTTCTTTCTGTAACCAAGGCTAGAAAAACCCAGTATACCCTGTTATTTTACTCATATATGGAACAAGTAATAATTTTTTTTTATTTTATTTTAAAAAAAAATCAAACATTAATTTTTTATTGTCTTTTAAAATATTTTTCTCAGGTTCTCATTCACTTAGTTGGATATTTTAAGCCAATAATGTGAATTTGTAGGTACAAATAAATTTTGAAATTTCATAAAAAACCTCTAAAAGGGGTTAAATTACTTATGAAATTATGATATTAAATTATTTTATTAAAATGTTCCTTAGTGGGCAATGGTATGAGTGACCTGTTTGTTTATTCATTCTATGACATGAAAAGTGACCATTGGTCAGTTTAAAACTCCTGTTATCCTCTCAACATGATAATTTTATCAACTTCATCATTGAATTCTTCAAATAAATCAAATCAAAATAAGTTTCTCTGCTTCATAAAATTAATTAAAAGTTTAACTTCTTGCAAAAAAACCTATCATTGTAAACAAAATACCCACATGTATGCTTTCAATCATTTTGTTTGCTACAAAGCTATTCTTTTGTTTTGATAGTAGTAATTGTTTTTTCCCTCTTCAGCAAATGAAGGGCCCGTGGATGTTGTAAAAATTCAAGTACGAGTAGCCACCAACAATATAAAACAGATATGTTTTATATTTAATAAGTGACGTTTTATAAATTAGCATCAAAGACAGTTTTTATTTATTTATTTTTGATGGCATTTAAAAATAATGATTACCTATCAAATTGGGGTAGGCACCAAGTATTAGTCATGTTATACAAGATCTATATAGACTCAACGAAGGAATCAAGGGAGATAATCAACCATTTTCTTTTTTAGTCACATGACCAGATGTCTTGCTGCTACTGCAATGGAAGTCGGAGCAAGCCTTTGTGAATAATAATAATAAAGCGGCGGCAGCAGTCAACAGACTACATACTGCTTTTCTAGCAGCTAACAAATTACATACGGACTCGTTTTACTCATTCAACTGGGGACACTTACTTATTCTTATTTACATATTATCTGGACATTTTCAAGTCACTGAACAATAGAGCATTATTTTCTTTCATCTTTCTCGCCCAGTCCAACTCACAACTCGATCCTCTTTTCGTCACCATGGAAAATGGCTGACGATTTGTGCCACTGGTAAGCTAATTTTACGATCGTTTCTTTTTCTTTTCGTTTTTTTTTTTTTTGTTTTTTTTAATTCTTATCGTTCGGACATTTTCTTTTGTAGCTTCTGAACTAATTAAACATCTTTCTTCAATGTTAAAGCTCCTGATCTAAATGTTCTTTCGTAAATCTCTTTATTTTTTTTTTCTCTCTACTAATCTCACCGTTCCGCTCACCCCTCTTTCTCAGTAGTACGTTATTCGTACACAGGGTGGCTCTTAACTCGGGGATTAGTTTATAATTAGAACCATATATTAAATTGATCCCCCACTTTTTAGAGGTATTTTTTTCTGTTTGAGTGAGTGCGAGTAGTACGCTCTAAGTATTGACTTTTTCTCTGGTTATCGTTTTTAGTTGTACAGCGGTTACCAATAGTGATGATTCGGTTAATACTGCTATTAATAAAAGCATTGATGTCGTTAATATTATTTTGAGGGGGTCATCTCTCAAGAATATAGAAAAGGAAAGAGAAAGTCGATATGACGATAATAATAATAATGTCCTTGTTTCTTCTTCTGTACTACGACTTCTGCTACTATAAACGAAACGAGAGTACTTGAGCCAACTTAGGCCACTCTATCATCACATATCCCGATGTTGTCCGTTATATCTTCTTCTTATTTAAACAAACTGATTACGACAGTTATATAAAATTTATCATCCCGAGTTTTATTTTTCTTACCTGCGTGTCTTAATATTTTTAACAAACATCAAGAAGCAGCTTGTCTTGTAAAGAAGCAATAAGTGAAAAGTGAATTAAGGCCATCATCAAGGTCAGTTAAATAATGTTCTAATGGCATTTTTTTTTTGTAAACTGTTTAAATATATATTCAAGGTCAAAGGTTTTCTTAAATTTACTATTTTGATTCGCCCTGATTTATTTTGTATGCGCCCACTTTCGCTGATCTGACAAAAATTGCTCTGACACAGCAAAAGCGATCCCCGATTTCGTGACCAGCCCGGACACTTCGTCTCTTGTCTCTGCAAGTCTATGAAATGGCCAAGCCCTATAATCAGCAACCAAGAAAAGACTCGACTGTTTTTAGCCCCGTCTTTTTTTTTTTTTTTTTTCTTTTACCCTTTCCTTTCTTGTATATTAATATGCTAAAACATTCCACTAGATGGAAAATCGCACTTGCTTTCTAATAATCACCAACCAATAAGGATTTGTGAAGAAGAAAATATCAAAACATTCAAAAAAAAAAAAATGTATTTTTTTAAAAGTAAAACTGAATAATATCTACACCTGAATTTTCAATCTTTTTTTTTTAATATTTTAAAACATTTTATTTTTTTTTTCAATCGGTTAGTGTTTCTTTTATTATTATCATCCGACCGTTATTGTTTGTTTTCAATATTATTGCCGATGATGACGTGTGTTAAATCTTATTTAAACCTGTGAAACTAAAAGTATTCTTCTTTTATAAATAAATATTGAATGATTAATAAAGAAAAAAATAGTATTTTTTCTGTAATGCTAATTCAAGTGTATTACAAATTACTTTTTTTGTGATTGTCGATTTTTTTTATACATAAATTGCATTTTTGCTGGTCCTTTTTAAAACTAAAACAAAATAAAAAACGATTGCTACTGATCAGTGGCTTAATTAGAAATAAATTTAATAGCGCGAAATCATTGTTTTTGTTGTTCAAAATATTGCACCCAATACATTTTTAGACTAGTAGACTGGTTGCTTAAAAATTAGTATTACGTAGTTATCTGAAAAAAAATTTCCCTTTTAGATAAGGTGTGGACAGCAGTATTTTTAAATTCTATTTAAAAATGTGATAAATTAACTACAATTATTGAAAATGACAATGCACAAATTATTTTTAATTTCATTTGTCATTTTTTTATTTATTTTTTTATTTTTATTTTTTTTTTGGAGGGCTCCTGTGGGTGTGTTAATTCAATTGTTGTTGCATAAAAAATGGTCATTTTAAAAATAAAATTTGATGTTTTTATTATAGTTTTGTTAAATTGTTTGTTTGATCTGTGCACGTTTTCTTATTGTATTTGCAAGCATATTTGGTGTAAAAAGTGTTTATATAGATTTCTTTACCCGGCATCATGTAAACTTGTTCCTCATAACTTCCTCCTTCTGACACATTTTAAATCTGTAAGAACGGAAATGCTAGCTTTGCTTTATTTACTAACCCACCTTTTTGGCTTCGATTTAAAATAATTGTTTGATATTTAAACATAATTATTTTGAGCCTCATGTTTGGGCTAATATAATTAACGGATTTAATGAAAAAGAAGAAAGAATGAATATTTCTTTAAAAATGATGTCAAACTTTTTATGTGGTTTTCTTCCTTTACCCGCCGAAATATTTTACCCAAAAATTTGTCCAGAAATGGACGGGCTTTGTGTGGCTTGTGAGGGGAACTTGTTGTTTCATTTCTCTCTCTCTCTCAATTTGAATCCATTATTCAGTCAAACAAATTGTTGCTTTTTATTATTTATTGTTTGTAAATTATTGTACTGCTTTTTTTATTTTTATCTATTTTATTTTTTATAAATATCTGCATTTTTGTTCAAGCAATAGTTCGTTTTACTTTTATTTCAAGAAAAAAATTTTTTTTCTGGCATAGATTCGTTTTTCTAGCGATAGAATTGATTTTCCCCTCTCCTTTCGTCTGGCTTTGTCTCATTTAACTTCATTTTTACAATCATTTTTTTTCTTTTTAAAATTTAAATGTGTATTATTTCCCACCTTTAACAAGGTTTTTCTTTATTCTTATCTCAGATGTTTGAATTTATTGATCACCTTCGGTAGCTCCTTTGCGAACTGCAAATTACATCAGGAAAGTTGCTTTTGAGCTAAAAATAAATAAATAAAAATTAGAATTTCCTGGATCAAAATTCATTTTTACACGGTTGCACATAGCACTTACTAAGGTTGTGGGTGAATAAATTGTCAAAAATAAAGAAAAACTTATCTCGAATATTTCCCGGCCATATCATCAGGTTTGCCTTTGTTGAAAATTAATTTATTTAACTTAATTCCTTAATTTAACCATGTCAATTCAATATTAATTCCATTAATAGTTTGTTGAAGATGTTTTGAACAATTTATAAACGTAAACGGTTTATTACGTTTTTATTTTTAAAAGTAAGGTGACGAGTTTTGATATTTTTGTGTTCTCAATGAGTCAATATGTTTAATTTAAATTACTACAGATGTTGTTTTAAGATTCATTTGATCATTTGAAAACAAACTATTTTGTTTTTTAAGCTATGTACAGTAAAAAGTACCCCCCCCCCCCAAAAAAAAAAAACCTATGTAGACTTAAGGGAGCCATCAGAAAATAGGTTAATAAATAATTCTTTTTATATTTGAAATTGAGTCTTAAAATTATTAATAAATTGGAAGAGATAAATTATTTCATTTAAGGCTTAAGCTAAACAAGAGGACTTTGTACTGTTTTGATGTCAACAATTTCAGTCTTGTTATTTCTATATTGTTTTCAAAAAAAAAAAAAGCGGTAAAATTCCTCTCTGGACATATTCATAAATAAATTCTCCAAAACTATTTGATTACATTACATTCATTAAAGAAACTTGTAGAGATGTACCAATGTTGTACAATCAATGGGTTATTTCTAAATATCAGTAATAATAATTGTACTTTTTTTTTTTTTTTTTTTTTTTTTTTTTTTTTGTGGTTATCAGTGCAATTTTGAGCACAAGAATAACTATGGCAAGCTTTAATAAGTCTAATGTACATCTTGAGCATTTATCTAAAAACGTAATTTGAATGTAATTTTGTTCTTAAATAATATAGCAATAATTTGAATGTAATTTTGTTCTTAAATAATATAGCAATAATTTGAATGTAATTTTGTTCTTAAATAATATAGCAATACTTTTCACTGCTGCCTTTATTTAGTTGACTTTTTTTACATTTAATAAATTCATTGAAAAATATTTACAAGCTGGAAGTGAATTAAAAAGAAATGTGTTCGTTTAAGGAAAAATTATACATAAAGAAATTGATTAAATGATAATGTCAGGTACTTTAGATTTTGTTGCTTTAAGCAGTCGCTTTTGCCATAAAATAAATAAAAATATAAACCAGAATTTTTCTTTCAAAAATGGTATTTTTATATTAAAACAAAATTGAAGAGAAAATATCTTGTATACAAATTTCTTATTGCAAACGTTATTTTTAGTGGTTACACATATTTGAGCTGCTATTCCTGTTTTTATTTTATTAAAAACAGTGAAATTAATAATAACCGGCCTAAATAGAGAAGTTCTACTAAAGAAAAAATTGTGCTGCCAACAGGAGTGAAACATGCATTCCTGTTGATGTCACAATTTTTGTTTAATAAAACTTTTCAATTTGGGCTGATTATTATTAATTTCACTTTTTTTTTTTTTTTTTTTTTTTTTTTTTAAGAAATAAGGTTGGAGAAAGAAAATCCTTTCAAAGATTATGTATAAAAATTTCAGCTACATGTGGCTGTTAAAGTATATCATCTGTACTACCATGTTTGATGATGGTTGAGAAATATAGTGATTTAAAAAGTAAAAAAAAAAATTCCATTTAGAAAGTCCATTTTTATCTGAAATGGGAAAGAAAAAAAGTTAATTCTGCAAAATGAAAAGATTAAGATCATTACAGGTATTAATTATAACAACATTAAAATGTTAGAAAGAGTACAGGAAATTTCTCAACCCAACTAAGAAATCCTTTTCTTAACAAATTCTTCATAATCATTTGGTCAGTTTTGGAAAAAATCTGTCAAGCTGATAACTTTTCAGCTCCCTTTTGTATTTTCCTTGCAAAAAATTAAATTCAAGAATAATTTTCAAAGTAAACAATACAAGCAAAATAATTATTTTTATTGTTTACTTTCGAATAAGGATACACTAAAATCTGATATTTCTTGAATATATTATTGCTTTACAAAATTTCTTGTAGATTAAAACTAGAAAATATAGAAAGCAATTATTTCTTTATAGATTTGTTAATAAAAGTAAATGTAAGAATGTATAATAATAGTTTAAAATCATTTATTTCTTAAATCATTTTTCACTTTGATTAAAATTAAATATTTCTTTTCTTTTAGGCATTAACCCTTTCACTGCATAATTAAATTTCATGGTCTTTCCTGTAATGATGCTAATTATCCACCAAATTAAGAAAAAATCAAATCAAATCTGCTTCTTGCAGTATAAAGATAAGGTTTTTTTTTTTTTTTTCAAAGTTGTGGGTTAGATCCGCAGTTAATGTTAATAGGGTTGAGTGGATATATCCGCTTTTGCACAGCATGAGGGTTAAGCTCTTTGAGAAAATTCTAAAGATTTGAATAAAATGGAGTTTCGGATATATGAGCTAATCATTTAGACCTCCATGTCAGTTCACAATATTTTGTTTGATAGATTTTACTTTTTGCCATTTTTATATGAAATCATGAACTACTTTCACAGAAATTTATTTAAAAATTGTCTGTTTCTGTATACCGTCATTTTATTTGCTATCTATTTTTGAATACAAAAAAATTCTATAGCAATGCTGGCTAAAAAGATAATTTATAAAATCTTCAATATAAAACTGGCGTATAATTTATCTCATTTATCTATTTTGCTAAAGAATATAATTTTTTTTCTCTTTTTTTCATAGTGCCATGTTCCTTCACCATGTAAGCTTTCTACGGGTTACTTTTTTTCTCGGTTTCTTGAGAAAGATAATGGCTTTCTGTTGACTTTTCTCTGGTTTTGTGTTCAAAGTTGTCCTTCTAGACTGACTACAACCCAAGGCTCAGTCTATTCAATTATTTAAACCCTAGCCAGTAGAAAAAGAGCTGGATTCATGCCTTTCTCAAGGGGATTAAGGTGAAAGTGAACACTGCAGACTTGGATGGAGCATGAATTCAGCTTGCTAATTTCACTTTCTGCACACATTAATTACCCACGCATAAATGTCTACACCTTTTAAAAGGTGGGGAAAAAAAGTAACATGAAAACTTTCTCTGGAACTTTATTTTTTCCTAGTTAAGTGATTGGTTTATGCCGTTGATATCTTTTATTTTTAAATATTTTTGCTTGTTTTAAAAATAAAAATCCAATGGTGTGATATTATTGAATTTTGGTATCCAAACTCTTTTGTTAATGCTAAGGATTGTTAGTATTATAGGATTTACAAATGCTAAACTGTCTGTTTGTGCAGGTTTGAAATCAAGTATTTTCTTATCAAGCCTCACTGACTTAAATATAGATTTCTTAACATGCAATCCCATCCCATCATGCTTTTAATTTGGGGATCTTGACACTTCATTAAAGTTGCCATGTTTGAGCATGAAAGAGAATATTCTTGGTTTAATATCAGAACCAAATTGATAGTAAAAATCTTTTGAAAATGTTCGATTGGTTGATAGTTGGATGATGTTGACCTCATGTAATCACATGTTTTAAACCTTATCTAGTGATTAATCTTCAAAGCAAATTGTATTAGGTTGGTGCAAAAATAATGACGTAATAATGTCGTTTTTTGACGTTACGTCAAAAAACGACATTATTGCGTCATTATTTTTGCACCAACCTAATATTAATCATGAAACAAGCCATAGAAAGCCTTTGAATTATGAGGAGATCTGAAAGTTGTTTGGCCCAACTAAGAAGCCCTTCTGAAAAAAAAAAAAAAAAAGTTTGGTCAGATTTCAGGATGTGACTTGAGCTGGATACTTTTCTTAGAATTTCCTATATTCAACAGAATCTCAAAATATGAATTTTTCATATTGGCAACATTACTGGTTGTACTTAAGAGTGTAATGATCTCTTAAACTATAACAAATTTCGATAAACTCTGATTGGACTGAACAGATAGTCATTGTAAATGACCACTGTGTTTTCAAAATGAAAAATGTGCAGAAAAAGTAACATTTTATTGAAATTAGGCTTTTTATAAAGAAAGTAACAAATGTTTCACCCCACCCTTTTTGTTTGTTTTTTTTTTTTTTTTTTTTTTTAATTAATGATGATAATATTCTTTTAAGTGTAGAAAGTGTTCTTGTTATCAGAGAGAGACTGTTACTGTAACAGCTTTGTTTTTTTTTTTCTTCATTTCATCTGTTGTCACTGGTAGGATTTCTTGTATAAAGTTAGGCTGAACTGATGAGGGCATTAGTAAATGTACTGAAATAAGATTAATTGTACTGCTAGGCAAATATTGCAATGCATAACCTCATATTTTTCACATACACAACTTGTGAATTTCATTTCATAAATAAAAAAAAACAAAAAGCATTGGCCTGCCTGATGAAAAATATCTTCCTTGCTTATTTAAAAAATATATAAATAAATGGTAGCAAGTATAAGCAATATTTAGTTTCTAATTGGGCTTTCTCTACATAATATTAAATCTATAGGAAGTCTAGAGTTCTTTTAAGCTATAATTTAAAATTAGGGTATTAGCTAAAGCACTTCTTCTTTGTTCTACATGTAATTGCTGCCATCTATATATTTGAACTGTTGCTTTTAACAAGCCATTTATTGAAGTTTATATGAAAAGAGGTTAGAGCTATGGGAGTTTCTTTTTCAATTGTCATTCAAATTAGTTTTTGTATAACTTGTCGATAATTTATTACCAACTGAATTGATTTAATATCATTAAAAAAATCCCATCTCATAATTTGCATCTCTTATCTATATCCTGTAATAATTGAATTAATATTAGTTAAAACATTTATCACCATGACTTTCAGAAATTTTTTTTTTTTTTACATTCTCATCTTTATTCACACACACACACACACACACACACACACACACACACACACACACACTATATATATATATATATATATATATATATTTATTTTGAGGCATGAAATTGATAGGAATCAACACTGCATAGTGACTTGTCTATATCTACAAATATTCAATCTCCCCTCTACCTTCCCACCATAAGTAATTCTCAAAAATCTATTACAAACCTACATAGCTAAAGTTCCTTTGTTGACCATAATAGCAATATCTATACTCAAATGGAGTTAGTTGGACTTCTCCATTTACTACTATCCAATTACTAATATTTTGTATCAAAAACAAACATTAAAATTTACAACTTGTATATAGGTAATTTCATTTCACCAGCAGTAAAAAAAAAAAAAATGTTTTTATCATTTTGACACATACTGAATTTAAATAGTAGATGAATAGGAATCTGTTGGAAACCTAGCTTCTTGCATCTTATCTACAAGGGATGCCTTCTGCTTATTTCCACAGAAACTTCAACTGAGACAGAGCAAAATAATGCCATTGCTTAGAGCAGATTTTTCCAGCATGAAACGATTTTCTTCACTTTTGCACAGCAGCAATAATTCTGTCCATATGATCCAATATAGTCTAACTTTTATTGGACTGATTGTGGCTTGTCATACCACACGTCGTTGTCACTGTTGAAACATACCTCCTGCTACCTAACTGTATTCACAGCTAATGTTTGATCTCTATAAATGTTCAATGAATGTCAATGGGTGCAATTTTTTTCCAAATTGAAGGAATATCTCTGCTTTGTATGCATTATCATGTCAGACATCATTGCCTAACTCTCACCTACTATCTATAACTAGGGAAAATTAAAAAAAAAAATGATTTATTGTTGTGAAGGTTCAACTTCTACCTTACTACCAATATTTACCTCTGATATTGTGAGATAACATAATAAAATAGGATGCATTACTTTCAGAGTACCCTTATACGTAAGGTGGCAGAACTTTAAACATTAAGGAACAATTTTTTACCATCTTCACCGCCCCCCCCCCCAGTCATATGGGCCATGTAATGGAGAATTGAGTAATTTTTGTTTTATCTTCATTTTCTTATTTTTAAATGATATGCAACAGCTGAATATTAGATAGGTCAGTTTAAAGTTTTATCTTGAAATTGATAAAAATAAAATTTGTGGAATATTTATCAGAAAAATTCTGAAGGAATAGCAAAAGGAAAAAAAAAATGTACAGCCACTGACAACAGATGAAATGAGAAAGACATCAAGGTTGTTAAAAGTACTAGTTGCCCTCCTCAAGAACAGGTTTTCTATACTTCATAAAGAATAATATACTCATTAATTCAAAATAGTGTGGAAAATGGATCGGTTTCTTACACTATGCATATAAGACTGATATCTGTATTTGTTACTTTCAATAAAATGTTGTTTTTTTTTTTGGGGGGGTGCACATTTTTCATTTTGAAAATAGTAGTCATTTCCAATAACCATCTGTTCAATCCAATCAGCGTGTTTGATTCAACTGCAATGTGTTAAGATTTCAGAGATCATTATATTCTTTTAAGTATAACCATTGATGCTACCTGAATGTTGTTAATGTTAAAATTCATATTAACAGCTTGTTTTGAATTATAAGAACATCATTATGTTACATTATGAAATGAATTTGAATACACATCCCCATAGGGGTGCTGAAAAGTTTAAAACCCAACCAAGACACCCTAAAAAAACGGTTCTACTGTTTGACTAGATTTTGGAATGTGGATTAGGTCAAGAACTTCTTTTGAATAATTTTATATTTCTTAAAACAGAAAACAAAATTATATTAAAAAAAAATGTGATCCATTGAATGTTTCCAAAAATACTCTTTATGAAAATAAACTCTCTTTTTATTGTCTAATTATTTGTATTGTAGAAAGATTGTACATTAAATATAAGAAGGCACTAAATACTAATTTGTAATGGTCCTTTTTGTTTCCATTTTATCATGTTATTTTGTTTCTCTTATTGTTAATCATCATTTCAGAATTGTTGAGCAATCAATGCATTCCATGGAGGTGGAGGGGTACTGAAAAGTTCTCAGCCTGACCAAATAGATTTTTTTTCTAATCTTCTCTATAGTCCATCTGAGAAATTTTCAGTACCACCTCTGAAATTAGAAACTTTTGTAAAAAAAATACTAAACAAAAAAACTCCCCCCTCCCTCTTCCTTCTTTCTCCTATCTTGAATCTTGGTCAGTCTACAAGATTTTCCTACAGCTCTATGCAATAAAAGTATGCTTGTATAATAGAATGTAATTTGAGAATAAATTATAATAAAAGTCAATTTTGAGTTGTTTAGTCCCCAAAGGAGTCAACTGTAATTCATATAATTGTGTAAGCAGGATAACACATAAATTATTCACTGTATAGCTTTCGTATTTACCTTGTATAACATTATTGCTATGAAATGATCAAGATAAATGACATTACATTTACAAATCTAGTTAAATTTATCAGTACAATAAGTATAAATATGTCATATTTATACTTAGTGTTACTCATTTTTCTTTGCTGCTTCTAAAAAAAAAAAGCTAAATTTATATATTTTTATTTATTGTTTTTTTTTTTTTTTTTTTAAGTATTTTCTTGGTAAATAATAATAATTATGTATATGAGTTCATTAAATTGTTTCTTCAAAATGTTTTAAAGATCAAACATTTCTGCTTAGTTCAATAATTTATGCAATGTAAGTCTTGAATAGTAACTATTTTATAGAATAATTTTATGCAGCAAAAACTATTACAGCAAAATTTTTTAAAAAAATGACTTTTATTAATATGTTACATTTTGTTTTTTTCTTTTTTTGTTGTTGAAAATGTAAATTCTCCAATTCTATAATTTTGCTATAAAGTTATTCATCTTATTAATGCCAAAGTCATCACTTAGTAATTTTGAACTTTGCTCTTTCCTCATGTTTTTGTCTGTGGGCTGACCGAGCACTTCTTGAGACAGTATTGACTGCTGAGTGCCAAATTATTGATTCTCTGCTATCTTAGCTGTCTCTGAGGATATAACGACGTGTCTACAATTGTGCATTGTTCTACATCACCAGCATAATGATTATACTAGTCTTTCTTTCTGATTCTCATCGTTTAGAAAATTCTTTATTATTTATACATTAATGTATGTCTTTCTCTTCTTTGCACTTGCATTATGATTCGATTACCAGAATAAAAGACAATTTCAATCTCCAGGAATAACACATACTGAAGTAAATCGCCTGTTTTACAATGTGAAATCTTTTCATCTTTATTTAGAATAACGTCTTATTAAATTCATTTTTCGAACCAAGAATTTAAATGAACTAACATTTTCATGTGAATTAAGTGCTGTATTCTCTTATTTCCAAAGAACATGTGGATAATGGGCTACTTCGTAAATTATACAGTAAATTAATTTCACATCAATTGAAGTATCTGGTTAGCTAAATATGTTGGTTTTATCCAATCTGTATTTTATTTAATAAAACAGTATATTTTAATGTGAAAAATGATATTACTTCAAAATGATGATAATTACTGTTGTGAGTTTTGGAATATTTTTGTATAATATCTATAAACTGCCAAATTCCTACTTGTATTTTTCCAATATAAAGTGAATAATTATGAATATGAAGTAATAAGTTCAAAGTGAAGGTTGGGCCTATATTCTCATCAGTAGTCTAGTTCTTTTTATTCACAGTCTAACCATTGGAGCATTGATGAAAAATTGATTAATTACCTGTTTTAATTAGCAATGAATGCCATAGAATAAGAATCCATAAAGTACATATTATTGACAAAAGTTGTTGTGGGCTTTTTTTTTTTTTTTTTTAGTACATTATTTTGTGGCTACATCAGTTTAATACTGTAGCTATAGGGCATGGGTTTTGCATACAGGTAAGCAAAAATCAGACTTTTTAGTATTAAAACTTTATATATCAGACTAAATAGTGCATAATTGAATGACAAAATAGTGAAAGTCCTGTGTTAATGTTTCATCACTTGAATTGACTTCTTCAGACTAATAAGTTTCATTGATGGTATCTAATGTATGGGGAGGAGTAGCAAAGAAATACAATAAATGCCAGTTACAATTCTTTTTCTATTTTGTCACACACACACACACACACTCTTTTACAGTAAGAACAGTATTGGAGAAATTTCATGACGAAGTAGAAAATGTTTACTTGTTATGTGTTTTGTCCTTCAGGAGTTCATCAGACTAATTTTGTCATGTTGGTAGGACTACACATCTGCATGGCAGAGGTGTGCTGGTATTATTATTATTTTTTTTTTTTTTTTTTTTTTTTTTTTTTTTTTTTTCAGCCAAATTCATTTTGAGTCTTTAATATCTGCCAGAAATGGTGAAATGTAAAAGTCAGGCTGCAAATTTACTGTAGATGGCTTTGCAATTAAGGCAGTCTAGACATTTACATCATAGTGAATTATTTCTCCTTTGATCATAGTAGCATTTTTTTATGTCAAAGTTGTGGTCAGTCTTGTTACAGTGGCCAACCAATGCATTTAATGTATTTTGTAAAATGTCCCTTTTGTGTTCATATATTTCATTTAGATTCCTTGAGGTTTCTCCTATGTATTTTCTGTGACAAATATTATAGGCATTAGAGTAAACTCCTTCAGGTTTTAGCTTATTGTTTTGTTTAGTATTGACTAAGCCGTTTGTTGTTTCGGATGTAGTATTAATTGCTTTTATATTGAGTTTAGATAGATTCTTTTTGATTGTAGATGTGATTGCTGGTAGGATAACTTTTTTTATTCTGTTTCGAATGGAATATAAAATAATTAGGGTACTGGAGAACTTTGAAAGTGTTTTCAATGTATTTCTCTTGTGTAAATAATCCAAGCTGCATATTCTTAGAGCTCTTAAGTGGAATGTGATGATTATGCCGGATTTATATATATATATATATATATATATATATATATATATATATATATATATATATAATAATATGACATTTTTATGTTTATACATTCTTTTTATAGATACAAATATTTAAGTAAATGCTCTGTTTTATAATAAACAGTATTAATAATATTTACCAGCCTGAATGTCAGAAAATTTCATAGAAAATATTCATTCTCTGACAGGAATCGAACCTGTATCCTATACAGAACCATCATTTTGCCTGACGTGCCTTAACTGGTTGAGCCATGGAGGATCGTTCAATTAGCAAGGTTGATTTTACTGTTTTTAAACTTCAATCTTCCAGTAAATGAAAATTTCTTGGACATTCAGGTCGGTAAATGTTATTAATACTGTTTGTTATAAAACAGAGCATTTACTTAAATATTTGTTGTCTATAAAAAGAATGTATAAACATAAAAATGTGTCAAAATAATTGTCGAACTTTGTCTATTTCATATATATATATATATATATATATATATATATATATATATATATAGTTGGGAATACTTTACTCTTGTACAAAGAAATGTATCTTTTTAATGTGAGGGAATGATTATGTAAATAACCATTTTGAACTATTAAAGTGTTTTTATGAATATGATTTTTCTTTGCAAATGAGTGTGTTATAAATGGAGATTTTCATTAGATTTGAAAATTTCTCCACTGGCACTAAAATGAGTTTCTTTAAATTCTAAATGTTTGCATTTTACATATGTATCTTAGATTAATTGAAATAAATCTTAATGTACACAACTATTTTTTTTCCTCCTCAAATTAAAGACAACCACCAGAAAAGACAGTGCAAATGTTGCTTCATTTCTAATGTTTTATTTACATTGTTAATAAACACTAGATTCTTCAATAAACTTTATGAAATTTGGAAAAAAGTTCTCATCTTTTTGTTGATATTTTCCAACCAGAATTTCATAGATTTGTAAAAAAAAAAAAAAAAGTTGATTATTTTATAATATCAGTATGCTTGCTCCAAAAATGTATGATCTTTTTAGTGTGTATACAAGAATGTAGGTTTGAAAATGTCCTCATTGACCTATGAATGAGTTTTATCAAGAGAGTGGTGATGATGGTGGGGTGAAAAGCCCATCTTTATAAATGACTGAAAAGCTGTCGATTGGAGCAAAGTTGATTTCCTGTAAATGCTTCCTGTCCTGTTCTTGCTGCTCTTTGTGTCTATGTAAATGAAACTTTAAATAGAGGAGAGCAGAATAGTATACAATTTCAGTGATAGTAAGATTGTAAACATTTTTATCATATTGGGAATTTACTAGCTTTTATTTAAAAAAAAAAAATCCTTTATACTAGGGATTACCTTTTTTCTTTTTAAATAATAAATGGTACAATAAATTATATTTAAACATGATGAAATGTTTTTTAACATACAATAACTTAACAATGGTCTCTTCTAGCATTTGGTTTTTATCATTTTAAAAGTACATTTTGAATTTTTTTTTTTTTTTTTTTTTTTTTTTTTAATTCAGTGTTGTTTATGGTCCTTCTCAGTTTTCCTTTTGTTGCTTTCTGGATTTGTTTAGAATCTTAATATCAATCGAGTTATTTGTTCTTAGATTAAAATAAAGTTACTCTCTCTTTATATTTTAGCTGTTTAACTTGTTTCATTTGTTCTTGCTTCACCAGTGTACTTAGACTTTAAATAAAGCTGGGGTCAGATAATTGCAGGCAGCTTAAACATTGTCACTAAAAACTCTTTTGTCATATTATTTCTCAGAACATTTAACCCTTCTATATCATTAATAGGCCTTTTAATTTATCCACCTTAAGGCCAATTTAGCAGTTTCCAGTGGAACTTAATTGTTGATGATAAAAAGCAAAAAAAAGGATTAATATGAGAGTCAATTTTGAGTGACTTAATTAGTATTTTAAGTTACTAAATTGTGTGTGTGTGTGTGTGTGTAGTTTAAAAAAAAACAAAAAACGCTAAAGATTGTTTATAAGTTTCAAAAATACTGAAAACAAATAAAACCTGCATCTTTGAGAAAGTGCTATCTTGATACACTCACAGATTACAATTGTTATTTATATGTATCCCAATTTAGAATTGTCATCAAAAGAATTTTAAGAAGATTCCTAAATCAATCTATTATTTTGAAGCAATAACATTGTGAAAAAAAAATTGTATTTTTATATCATACATTTGATATACAATTTGAAACTGAAATATATTATCTATATTTTCAAAGTTTTTTTTTTTTTTTTTTTTTTTTTTTTTTTCCCACATGGGCTTTATTTATTGAAAATAAACTTAATGCTACTAAATAGTTCTTGTAAAAGAAATTCTAATTTAAATTATTCACCAGAAAATTTATATTAAAAAATTTCTTTAATTTTTCACCATTTTCCAATTCCATAGATATTAGGGTGGCCAAAAAGTTTATTTAATTTAGCCAAAAATAACTTTTTTTTTTTATACACACACAATTCTTTCCAACATTGAATTGTTTTGTTTGGCTATCTTCTGCAATCTTTGAATCATTTTCCTGGTTCCATCCTTGAACATTTTATTTTTCTCAGCAGAGAACTGCTCTAGGTACTTTTTACCATTGTTCAGGGTATTGAAATTTCTTTTATTAAGAGAATCCTGTAAAAAATCCTTTGCTCATGTGTTCAGCCCATAGTATTCTCAGTATCCATCTACCTTTATAAGATGCACAAATATCTTTTACATTTATCATATTTTTTTACTTTTGAAAATAAAAGCATATGTCAAAAATAATTATCTTTATTAATCATTTAAAATTAGTAAGTGATTATGTCAATTAAAAAAAAATTCCTTACTGTCAGGATGGTTGTTATAGTCAAAGTCTATCTTTTTTGAATGTGGTTAATTAAAACAAAATGATCCTATGGCCATTTAATGACAAAAATATAGTGTAATTTTTGTGCTCTCTAATTGAAAAAGAATTACTTTGTATTCCAAACTTAGGTGATTAGATCAGAATACTTTTGTTGATTTTTAAAAATTCTGTTTTCTTTGTATTAAGAAAAATTGAAACTTTTGGTTGCTCTTTTTTGTCAACTCCAATTGAACCAGACCATTTAATGAGTGACTTTTAGTTGTCTTGCTGTTTTTCTATTTGAAGGCATATAAAATGTCAAAAGGTCTAAGGTACTTTGAGATTGTTATCTCAAGTTGATCAGCACCGGAAGAAGGGAGTTAAAAAATGTCTTTGGGATGAGTCAGCCCAGCAATATTTTTCACTTTAGTCCTTGGTAAGAATTGTACTATGAGAGAGACAGCAGAGAGATTTCATTTAACTGTATAAAAATAATTTTATACTGTATAACAGAGTAAGACTTTTGAGAGCATCACTAAATTATTTAATGCCATAACAAATATCTATGCATGTTTTGACTGGGATAGCTAAACATTTTTGAAACAAAAAAAAAAAAGTTTTTTGTTTTAAAACAAAAAATATAAACTCTACATCTGCTTGAAGGCTTTGCTCTACAGTAAAAAAAATAGTGAGAAAATTTCCACTTTTTTTTTTTTTTTTTTTTTTTTTTTTTTTTTTTTTCTAAAGATTTTTTTCCCCATATAATTATGAAGGGTTATGTTAAAAAATTAACCCATTTCAGAAAATCTAACCCAAATTACCAAGTACGAGGTTTTTTGGGTTTTTTTTTTTTTTTTTAAATCTCCATCCAGATGGAAGCTTCTCAGCATGCCTTCCTAGAAAGGGGGGAGGCTGGCCTTAAATCTAGCTGAAATTGGAAGCAATCTTGTGTTGTGTGTAATAAAAAAAAAAGTTTTCATATATATATATATATATATATATATATAAAAAACCTAAAATGCAATACTTATATTGAATGGGCAATGCAAAAAAGCAATATTAAAGTTGGAAAAATCAAAAGAATTAAGTAAATATTATTTGGACTATTATATACTAATAAAATAATGGATATGTAATTGTAATGTGTAAATGTTTTGAAAAATTCTTTTAACTATAAATTTTGTTTGCAACAGTTTATCTGCTGTTGGGTGGGTCTAAAGTGTCAATTTATCTAGACATGAATTAATAAGCCCCTACTTACACCCTCTGACCTTATTTTTCATTTTAGCTTAGATCTGTCTCTTAATTAGTTAATCCAGACATACCCATAAGTATGTTTTTTAATTTTGAAATTAGGGTTTTCCCACCTCCTTTTTAACTTTCAAATAAGGTAATAATTTGTTTTATTTTGGAAAGTAGAAAACATTTTCCTCATAAGTTATCTATCATCATCTGATGAAGGAACATTCTAGTTCTGAAAGTTTTTGTGTAGTGATGTAAACTATTATAATAAAAATATTATAATGATATTTTGCTCAATGTTGTATTGAGCACTTTTTAAAAAGTAAATGCTAAGGACTGTGGATTCTTAATCTGCCTGTTTTTTTTTTGTTTTTTTTTTGCGTGCGTGCATATATATATATATATATATATATATATATATATATATATATATATGAGTAAAAGTTTATCACTTAGCCGATTGATGTTACCTTCAGCATCCAGACTCCAAAGTTTCATAAATGGGCCTGTGTGTATGTACCAGTTGCTTACAAACATGATATATATTTGTAAAAGCGAAAAAATCGGAAACAATTTAATAATTTAATGAAAGGTGTGTCCCCCCCCCCCCCCAAATGATTTTAAGGATAAAATTTTATATAATTAATATATTTACAAGGCACAGAAAAATTCTTAGCCTTAAACACATACTGTACTCTGAGGTTTAGTAATTGAAATAATTATTTGGAAAGTGGGTAGGATCTAGAAATTTTCAGTATAAGAGTATGATGATCTGTATTTGGTTTTTTATATATATATATATATATATATATATATATATATATATATATATATAGAGAGAGAGAGAGAGAGATCAGAATGATAGAATAAGTAACAAATAGTAAACCTTTATAAATTTATCATATTTCACCTTTATTAAAGATTCATCAGAGAATCAGATGAAGAAAAAAAAAAAACATTGTAGTATTTTTAATTTTTGGTTTTCATTGGTTAAGAAGACTTTGTGTGTATTTTGTGTAAGATTTATGTGCATTTATGATTCTAGTTTATTTATATGGGATTCAGGTAATAATGTCTATTTGCGTGTGTGTGTGTATGTATATGCCTGGTAGGCATTTTTACTTGTTTGAGGTTGCCTGCATATTGATTTGGTTATGTTTTTACATAACACCGGTTGTTGTAGTAATAGGTAGGTAGATCTTAGATTCTTTAAGTATATAGATTTTATAAAAGTTGATGTAAAATAGTTTGTTTGTATGTTTATAGATAAAATATTTATCAGAATTCCTTCAAATTATTTCCTGCATAAAGGATATTTTTAATTAGGCTCACACATTATCCAAATCTTGCATAGACAAACTAGAATCATGTTTACACACAAATTTTACACATGAACACTCCTTGACAAGATAAAATGCATGTGAAGTATTTTTAACCAATGAAAAACAGACAAAACTTACAAATACCAGAATGTTTCTTTCTTGTTTGCCATATCTCATTTGTTGATGAAGCTTTAATAAAGGCAAAACATTTCCTATCATTTATATAATATGTGTGTGAATGTGCAAAATATCCAGTTATTTAGAATATAACCTGTTTGTATGTTTCTGTTTATACTTTTTTTTTTTTTTTTTTTTTTTTTTTTTACAGATACTTATTTGAGTAAATGCTGTTTTTTAATTAAACAGTATTAATTACAGCCTGAATATTTGAGAGACACACACTCAAATTAGTGTATCCATGAACAAAATATATTAAAATATGTTGGATTTAATCCATTTCATATAATGTTGTCATTGTTAGGCTAAAATTTCAGAGCAGATATGATAGATTGAGAAAAATCTGTGAAGATGTGTGTTTAAAAGCACTAATTTGAGCTTTGCTAAACTGGAAGTTCTCTGTGGCTGAACAGTCATAGTATGTCAGATTTCATGACATTTCTTTATAGGATACAGGTTCAATTCCTTTCAGAGGACACACATTTTCTATGAAATTTCTCAAACATTTGAGCCAGTAAATATAGTTAATACTGTTTAATTAAAAAAACAGAGCATTTACTCAAATAAAATGTATCCATAAAAAAGTCCTGTAGAAACAGAAAAATATGTATGTACATTTTTTAGTAATTGGTTATTTTGTATTTCAGGATGAAATTGGGCTACATTACTGATACAGTAAATACTAATGAAAAGAAGTGAAAACAGGTAATTTTTATAAATTTACTTTTCTCTGTAGTCCATGTAATTTTTAAAAATGTAAACTGTTCTAAAACATAAAGAATAGTGATCAACATTATTTTTTAAATTTAATTATAGTCTTTGTATTTAAGATTTCTTTTTTTTTTTTTTTTTTTTCCATTTATTTAAGTGATCTGTCAATATAAGTTCATGTATGTCTTGTAATTCATTTCTAATTATATACTGAGATTTTTTTCTCCTTACATAGTTTTAATGTTGTGTAGATATTTGCCTACATGTACAATTGCTCTTAGTAATTTTGATTTATAGATGTCCTTTCCAGTCAAGTTGTGTGATATAGTAATGTTAAGTGTTGTTTGTGAATTGCATATCTTTACTTAATAATAAACCATCTCATTTTTATCTTTTCCATTCTCCTTTCTCACCATCTACTGTTAATTCCCTTTTTTTTTTCTTTTTTTTTTTTTTTTTTTTTTTTTTTTTTTTTTACCCCACTTTTCTTCATTTCTTTTCATTGCTGTTTCAAAATCTGCTTTGAAAAATCAATATGTCTATGGAATTTCTTGGTATTTCTGCTTCAACTCTCATTGCTTGATCTTGGGAAATATTTCTGAAAATGCTTGCTCACAAGGCCAGCCAGATTTCAGCTTAAGGATATATTGGCTGATTAGACTCGGTTGGCTGGCTGGTTGCTTGCTTGCTTGGCCACAATGCTTTGGAGAATTGTTTCCAATAGACAAATGTTTACCCATTAAAGTATCCTGACCCTCTTAATTTCTTGTCTAATATACATGTTGCTGCTGCTGCTGCTGCCTGAATGCTTTCCCTTCATTATTGATGGCATTGTTTATTTTGTTCAGGTCAGATTAGCTGCTTGGTTGATTTCGGAAATATCAAATCAGCTTCAACATTTACTGAGTTAACACAAAGAGTGGAATTGTTACTACTGATGTATCTATTATATAAGAAAGAACATACCTCATATGTATATATGTATGCTTCTTTTCTGAATGGTTTGTATTCAATCGAAATTCTCTCTACATTGCTCAAATCTTGAATGAATCTTTGAGAAAATGCTTATAGAGACATAGCAAGCAAAATTTGTCTGATAAAAATCCAATCGGAATTCTGAATATAACAGCAAGATTTAATATAGCATCCAAGTTTTGTCTTATAGAAAAGACAAAACCTTGCTGTAATATTTTATTATTTCTATAATATAGTATCTCTTTCTATGAAATCAGTTCAGCTATTTGGAGAATGATCATTAGTACATGTGTGTGATGGATTCTCCCATTGCCTACATCTCATCTTTTAGAACTGAAAAGTCAGATTAACTGCACATTGGATTTGATTATAGTAGTGAAGGCCTGTGCATACTTTTTGGAAGAACTGAATACAGAGAACTGGTGTATATTGTGTGTCATGAGGTATCTAAACAAGGCTAAAGAGCTCAGTCTGCCCTACTATTTAACCAATAACTAGAGGTGGAGAAGAAATGGATTCAAAACTTTTTCCAAAGATATTTGTGCATAATTTAATGCAACCATCTCAATTGGAATTCAAACTCAGCTCTCCAATTTCTGATCATAAGCCACTATCCGTTACATCAGCTGCACATCCATCCATATATATATATATATATTTGTTATACTATGAACTTGGTTTGTGTTATTTTCAAATTTTGCTCATTTATTTTGGATATGTGGGTGGTATAATGGCTCAGAATAAGAAATTGCAGAGCCCAGTTTGGGTTCCAGTTGAGATTGTTGCATTCAATTATGTACAAATATCCTTGAGAATGATATGACTCAATCTCTTCCCCCAACTATGGGTTAAATAGTAGGAATTGTGTCTGGAATAATTCTCTCTCTCTCTCTCTCTCTCTCTCTCTCTCTCTCTCTCTCTCTCTCTCTCTCTCTCTCTCTCTCTCTCTCTCTCTCTCTCTCTCTCTCTCTCTCTCTCTCTCTCTCTCTCTCTCTCTCTCTCTCTCTCAAAGAAAAAAAAAACAGTTGCTTACAAAAAAAAAAAGGTTTTGATTTTAAATAACATTCAGAGGGTTGATAAACTGTAAAAACAAATCAATCGTTTCTTTATTATTCCTTTGACATTGGTGATTATCCTGTTGGAATTGCAAATTGTTTGCTGTTTGTATTTTTATTTTTAACTATATATAACCCAGTTTTTTGCTTTTGTTTGTTTCCTTGAATTCTTTTAATGCTTTTTCTCTTCACAGATTAATTTCTTCTTGCTTCATCTGAGGATTCCTGCAAAGTTAAATTTGAAATATATGTTGTTTTTTAAACTATTTATGTACACTTGTATGTGTGGGGCTAGGATGTTTGCTTTCTGACCAGGAGACGCACGTTTGAATCTCAGTATGCTCAATTTGTCAGGAAGGTGACTTGATACTATTGGTCTGGGGAAGTGATCCGAGTGAGCAGTACTGTGTTTCATGAACATTTCCAACACCAGTTTGTTGATTTGAATAAAAATAAATATAATTCAGCAAGTCGGAAAAACAAAAATCTTTCATATAACACAATGCCTTACACAGAAAATAAATCTGTATGATACAAATAAAAAGGATGAGGATGACAGTCCAAATAAACATTTAAATGACAATATAACTCATAAGCATACATAATGGGTGGCTGATTGTTTCTGAGTATACTTATATGGTAGGGGGACTAAACAAATCCTGTTGCAGATGCCTACTCAGGATAATTTGTTTGAACACCCATAGAGCCAACCTGTGGTTTATATTACAACTATGCTGTGCGGACTTTAGTTGCAGTTTCTGGGAGAGAGCGCATCATCTGATGTGATCAACAGTTTGAACAAAGTCAGTATGCTCAAATCCTCTGTCATGATGACTTGTGACTTCATGCTAGCACGAGCATCTGAAAAACCAGACCAAGGGTTAACCCAAGCATTGAGAGTGAAATTGGCTAAACAGAATTGTACATTGATAGTTGTCCCTAGCAGACAAACTCAGAAACGAGTAGCCAGCCAAAACAAAAACTTGTGTTGAAAATGCTCATGTAACATGGATGTCTTCTGATTACTTTTCCTTTCATTGTTTTATTCTGTTCAAAAATTTCTGGAAATCTTAAATAATTATCAAATGTCATAAATATATTGATCATTTATGATGTTTGTGATTTTTATCTTTTAATCTTCAACTTTTGACCTGAAACCTTTTCTTGCTTATAATTATTTTTAGTTGGTATAATGCTATGTTTTGTTTGCTGATAATTTACAAGGTAGTTCTAGAGTGTTTTTGTCTTGATCAAGAAGGAATGCCAAAATAAATAGATAAAATGTATGATGTTTGGTCATTTACTCAGATTTTGGAAAGAGCTTTTCAGCACTCCCTTGTAGTGGTAGTGTTGTTGTATTATGTAAAGAAGATAAAGTTTGCTCCAAAAACTCATTTAATGATCATGCTTAATGATTGTTAAATGAGCATAAAATCATTAAGATCTTAAAAAAAAAAAAAATCTCTCAATGTATTCAGATTTTTTGGAGATTCTCCAACATTTCTTTTTCATTTTAGAAATAGTTTTGTTGCTGAGTCAGGTGAAAACTTCAAAGCATTTTATTTTCAGCTTCAAATAAGCAGTGGAGTTTCAATCAAAATTCTGGTGCATTTAAATGTTTCTCTTTTAGGCGTAAATTTAACCAATTTTGGTAATTTGTACAGCAACTTTTTGGGTAACTTAAAAAGTTAGTTCTATTCTTGACATTAGATAGCATTAGGAGTGTTTTAGTTATTAACTTCATTTAGAAGGATCATTTTTGATTATATTTATATAGGGACCTCCAAAAAAATGCGATACCTAAGGTTTAAAATGAATTTAAAAAATGAAAAATCTTTTATTTTAATTTCAAGCTAATATGTAAATTTAACATTTAAAATAACCAAAATACTTTGCTGTTTCAAAAACTAATTTAAATTGACTGGAGGGTTTTTTGGTGTTTTTTTTTTTTTTTTTTTTTCTCTAAAAATAGATGATTAGCACTGTTTTTTGGTTGTCTTTCATTGCAATTTAATTTCTGTATTAAAAAAATCTTCCAAAATAAAACATTTTTCTGAAACTATATTTTTGGATAATTAACTGATTTAAAGTATAATTAATCTGATTTGAAAAAAAATATTATTTACTTTAAGTTTACAATAACACAGAAATGCATTATTAAAAATAATATAGTTGTATTTTTAACTGACAGTAGCCTTGTTTACATGATTGATGAGCAATGACAAGTGCTGATAAAGGTGTTCACACCTTTATTGTTGCTTTACAGAGACTTTATCTGTTAAAACATAATTTTTAAGTAATCAGTAACCTTAAAAATGTTGGAAAATATTCTGTTTCTAATTTTAGGAATGTTGATTTTAAATTTACTATAGTCAATGCTCTTATTTTCTGATATGTCATGTATAGTTACACATACTTTGAATATGGGTACATTTATACGCATTAAAAAAAAAAAAAATTCTAAAAATCTTGGTGCAAAATGATTTGTATTAAGCTTTTTAATTTTTGATTCGTAAATATAGTTTTCACTTAATAACAATATCACCTCATGCAATCAATGTAATGCAGAATTTTAAAAGATTTTCTATATAAATAATTAAAATTAAAAAAATAAAAACTCTTGTAGAAATTCATTCTTCATTGAAATTTCTTTTTCCTTAAGACAATAGTGTCCTTGATAAATCTTATTTATAAAAGCAGTTAAAAGCTTTTCTAATTAAATAATGTCATGGTCTTCTGCCTTTTTTATTTTACGATTCGGAGCAGATTTTCAGGAAATGAGTAGCAATTTTGAAAAAAAAAGAAAATTATTTACAAGCTCCAAGGAGTCCTGCTTTTAATTAATTTTGTTATTAAAATTTAATTTCTCAAAATTTCATGAAAGTGGGGATAACATATGTAAAAAAAAAAAAAAAAAAAAAAAAAAAAAAAAAAATATTTTTAAAATAAAAACGATATAATTCATTTGTGAATAAGTTCTGAAAGTTTTATTAAAATCTAACAATTATATGATTTTTACAAGAATTTCCAAGTCAATGTATTTTCCACTAGAAAAAAAAAAAAAAAAAAAAAAAAGCTAAAAAACAAATTGTAAATATTACATCAATCACTGATGGAAAAAACAAACAAGATTTTTATCCAAAATTTCAAACCTGCTAGAAAAGATTTTAAAATTTAATAAAATAATAAAAAACACTTTGAGATTTTCTCATAATAATAAAAATAAACATTTTTATTAAAAAAATACTTTTTTTTTTTTTTCCCCCCCATCATGCTATGCTATTTTTTCAGTAAATTAGTGTTAAGTACCTATATTTATAACAGCTGTTCTATCAGTGTCCATATTTTTAAAAAATCTTTGACAAAATATTTTTGTCTGATTTTAACATTGAAGATGGAAAAAGATAAGCAACATTTTTTTATTTATTTTTTTATTTTAAGAAATGTAAAAGTAACTCTATCACAAAAATATTCAGTTTATAGGGGTATTATGAATAATGACTTGTGTTAGAAGTTAGCAAAGTTAAATTTCCTTCAAAACAATACTTTATAGTTTAGCCGTTCAATCGAGGTTGATGGTTTATCAAATCAATGTTATGATATGGAGGTAGCTAACATAGTGAATATATTCAAAATCTGTACTGAAAATTACCAGCTTGGTTATGTTAAGTGCTTTGGTGTATGGCTTCCATATAAGCAGAAAATAACATTACTTGAACTGTATTTTCATGATTTTTTTTTTTTTCCCCACAACCAATTATGTTGATTTTACAAAATTATGAGGCACAGAAAATGAATTCCTCCCTAATCTTACCAAAATGTTGGTCTCCATCCAACCAAACAAATGTTATCCAATTTGATGGAGTTGGAAGGAAGTCCTCTGCTATGATCTCCTTTTGGAGAAGCAAAAGTTAATCATTTATCTGTCGTATTTAACAGATTTTGGGATTAACATATATATTAAGGTTTTTACAGAATTCTCTTATTGGAAGAAATTTTAGTTCCTTTGTTAAAAAGTTCTTAGAGGCATTCTGTGTTGAAGAAAATTGTTCTGGGAGGATGGAATTAGAAAGTTACTTGAAAGATGGCAAAAGATAATAAAACATCAGTCAAGTTAAAAAAAAAATAATGTTCTATTTTTAATAAACTAAATGAATGTTTTTAACATCCAATCTTATTAACAATGAATTATCTTTTTGTTATACACAACTGATTAATCTTCAAAACAGCAAACAAAACCTATTTTACTGTTTCCATGATAAAAAAATTTTATTACTTAAAATTGTTAAAGAGTTGTGTGTTATTACTTGTAAGAACTAATTATTTTTCGAGTATTTTTGCTTTGTGGATACTTAAATTATTGACAATTATTTTCTATCAACAATTAGAACAAGTTTTCAGGTCAGTTAATCTTTATATCTTTGTATAGGCCGTTTTGGACTGATTTCCTTTTCTTTGTTGATCTGCTTTATCAGAATATTTTAGCTACCTTCCTTGGGTCTTGTTTTGTGTTCTGGAAAGTTCAAATTTCACTCACATAGCCAAAACATAATCAGAAATGAGGGAATATCTTTCAAATTGACTATTGGAAACCTGGCTTATTTTGGACTGACTTTTCATCTCATTTTTAAGTCAGTTGTTGTTTTTCAGAGATGTGCCTGCTTCTCAAATGTCTTTGCTGTTATCACATGACACTGTTTTCATTTATTGTTGCTGATTTCTGCATTACATACCCTTGTTGCTTTTTTATTATTATTATATTTTAATATTTTTTTGACTTTGTGAAAAGGCAACACAAGTCACAGTTTTAGTGAGTGCTCAACAGATGTCATTAAAGATTTATTACCAAAATCTACCACTTTTTTTTTTTTTTTTTCTTTTCTTTCTTTCTTTGCTGATCAGATATTGATTACCTATAAATATACTTTTCATGGTTGGTTTTAAAATTTTTGTAAGAGCCAGAGATTGTTTTTGTCATGGTTTGTAAACACTGAATGATTTATTTGTGTGTGTGTGTGTGTGTGTGTATATATAAGTGAACATGAAAGTCAACACTTAGAAGTCAACACTTAGAAGTCAACACTTAGAAGTTAACACTTAGAGGCCTCTATGTTCACTTTTATATTTACACACGCTCTATCTCTGATATTGAGCACTTTATCCCATAAATATAGCACATCTTAAGACTATATTTCTTCATCTATATATATATATATATATATATATATATATATATATATATATATAATATATATAGGAATTTAGAAATTTCTTTTTAAATTATTTTAAATTAATCTTCAGATATGAATAAAGTTACTGTAAATATTACTTAGAATTTCTCAACTATCTATCCACTTTCACACATGTATGTTATGAACATAGATTTATTTTTTTTATTATGCTTATTAAGTTTCAGATTCTTTTAGCTCTGATTTTTCTCTTGAACTGAATAAATAAAATTGTAATTTGTAGATTCTTCTAGTCTGTCATTTTTATTTCCTTGCCTAATTGATATTAATTTTTCAATTACTCAAATTTTATAATAAATATGCAAGTTTGCAAGTTGAGGAAAAAAAACAAATCTATACAAATATTACTCTCCAATGTACTGATATTGGGACTAAATCCATCTACCATGTCTTGAAAATAGTTAACTATTGGGCTTGGATGAGTTAGCAGTATTCCTTTTTAAAAAAAAAAAAAAAAAAATCACTGTAAACCATACTCACTCACTAACGGAATTAACAGAGGATAATATTGCCACTTTCTAATGATAATAATTTTGCCTTTACATTAAAGGGTGTGTGGTGTAATAGATGGTGGCTTGAGATAAGAAATCAGAGAGCAGAGTTCCAATTCTAGTTGGGTTCATTATATTCACTTATGTGCAAATACCCTTGGGGAAATGTACAAATCAATTTCTTCTTCCCGCACAAGATATGGACTAAATAATAGAACTGGTATATGAAAAAAAAAAAAAAAAAAAAAAAAAATCACATTTTATTATCAAAATAAAATTGTTGCTACAATATTCACTTGCAAAAAAAAAAAAAAAAAAAATTATTCTTACAATCCAAAATATGTAGGTTTTAAATAAAGGGTTGATAAGGCATAAAAATGTGAAGAAAAAAAAAATTATTACATTTAAAACTTGTTGCTTAATGGTTCAGTCATATTTAAACAGTTTTAAAAAAAAATCATATTAACTGAAATTTAATCTATTTCCAACACAAAAACAATAAATGTCTCTGATATGTATTAGTTTTTCTAATGCTGTACATTCTTCAAGTCAGATAAAAGATTCTAATCCCCAAATTGTATGGGGGATTAAAATATTGTAGATAAAACCATTGTACAAAATATTAGTGATCAATAATTTAAGCATTGTTTTAATAAAATTTAATCAGTCAAGCTTTGTAATTTAAATTGCTCTGATCTGATTAATATAATAGATTCTCTTAAATTAATCATATATATATAAGCATAATATTGTGTTTGATTATTTAAGAAATAACAAAACAATCTTTGTCATTTGACGTGACAAGATGTTATCTGGAGAGAACATTTTACATTTTGGGTTTCTGATTTTGAGAGAACAATTGATATAACAAACTTGATTCAATCTTGCCTACTTGAAGAATTATCACAGGCATGGGAAACCTTTTCCAGCTAGTGGGCTGTATGAGATATGGTTCATCATAAGGCAAGCTACACTGCTAAGATTAAAAGTAATTTCTTGCTGTTGATGCCTCAGCCATTCTTACTACAGAATATAGATTAGCAACCTATATTAGAATTTTAGTTCACATATCTAAACTGCTCCTTCTTTTTTTTTTTTTTTTTTTTTTTTTTTTTTTCCCCTTTCCTTCCAACAGCCAAACAATTCACAATTTTTGTTAGCTTTCTATTTTAGAGTATGGGGATTTTTTTTTTTAATTTTTAATTTTTTTCTTTTTTAAGATTTTTCTATGAATTAAAAATTGTAGTCTTGGTATGTTATCACAGATGACAGTTAGATTTGTTTCAAATTAATTAATTTAAAAATCTTTTTTTTTTTTTTTTTTTTTCCTGCAGAGAAAAAAAGCATGTTTCTTATTTTAAAAGATGTTTGTTTCCTTAGTGAAAATTGCCAATTGTTTAAAAATATGAAAAATGTTACATTCAACAAAAGTTTACAAAATTCAAGAAACATATTTAATTATTATCTATATGGTTACATAGGTATCAGGGAAGGAAACAAAATTTAAGCAAACATTATTTTCCTCATGAAATTAGGTGTGCCATTCAGAAAAGCCATGACTGGATTGACATTAGAATTTTAGTTTACGTAATCTAAACTACTTTTTTGAACAGCCCCAAACAGTCACACTTTTTTGTTAGCTTTCTATTCTAAAGTATGTTGTCTAATTAATATGCATGATCACTTAGTTTCATTTTTACTTGTTAACTTTTCTATCCTAACTACCTATAAGTTCTGCATACAATTTGTGTCACTCCCTCTTTCTCTCTCTCCGATATACTGCCTGCTTTTCTCTTACGTTCTGCCTTTCTCTCTTAAATACAGCCTTCCTGCCTATAATTTCTCAGTGTTTTCAGTATACAATTTTGAATTAGTGATTTTCTTTCTTTTTTTTTATAGAGCCTGTTTATCTTTCTAAATTGGTTGTAATTTGGTTTAGTGTATAATTTGTGAATCTTTTTAATCTTAACAAAGAGCATTTAGATTAATGAATGAATATTTGGTTACGAATCTGTAATGTAGCAAATGTCAATCTATATTTACTCATTTCCAATATGTCCATTACTTTTCTCTTCATTTAGTATTAATTTCTGTTAATATATTTGAAATCGCAGCAAAATTTGTATTTATTTTTAAATTCTTAGTGACGTTTCATATAGTTAGAAACAATTGCAATGACTGAAATGGTCTCTTAATTCTCTCCTTCAATATTTAAGTTGTATATTTTTTTTTTTCTAAATCAAATTGATGTAATTAGTACTTTTATTTTATTAGCAAAAAGTTTACAAGCATTATATGGCTCAGATTAGTCCAAAAATTAAGCCTATTTTAAGCACAAAGGAAAGATAAATTTTTAAACATTAAATATTAATAACAGAAATTTCTCTTGTTAATGTTATTTTTAGTATGAAATAAGACTAAAACTTAAGCATTAGCTAAGCATGACATCTATTTTGCCTTAGACAATGTTGAATATCAGAAGTATTATTTTCATTAGTTTATTTTCTTGTATCTTGTATTAGTGCCTTATAGCTGACAATTTCTCGGATGTGTGGGTGGGGTAATGGATAGCTTCTTAGAATGAGAAATTGTAGAGCTGAGTGTGAACTTTTAGTTAGGTTCAATACATTCACTTTTTATGCAAATACATTCTGTGAAATAGGAATCCATCTTCTTACCCTGGCTATTGGTTAAATACTAGTAATTACATCTGGAAAACTCATTGTTATTCTCAAGAGAAAAAAACTGTTGCAATCTAGAGAACTTTTTTAGCTTAAAACAATCAAAGGATTGATAATCCATAAAAAATAATCAAATTGACAATTTCTTAATTCAATTTGCAGATTTCATAGATAATTTTTCTGTGATCAGATCAAAAATAATGTATTATTAATTGGTTTGGTCAAAAGAGATGTTTTTTCTTAATTAAATTATTCAAGTAGTTTAAATCTTAAAAATGTTAAATAAGTTAACATTTTTATGGTTTAAACTTCTTGAATAATTTCATTTCAAAAAAAATTTTTAATTAACCAAAGAAATACACTGCAAGTTAATTTTTAAAATTGTTAATTTGTAATCTTAAAAAAAAAAAAAAAAAAAAAAAAAAAAATTACATGATTTTTCAACTGGTTCTCTTATTTTTTTAATTTGAACATTATCATTTTGGAAGGAATTATTGAGAAAATCTTTCCAAGTGATATCTAATTCTGAATGAGCTTTTATTTTTATTATTATTTCTGGTAACATATGATGCCTTAGGTACATGAAAAATTTTAACTAGTTACATATATATCTCCATTTTTGCAATAATACTTGTCTTAATTTATGGCCACTGACAATCCCTTTTTGCTTGATTTTTCAATGAACAACATTGAGTATTTAAAAACAAAAAATTAAAGTCAAATTTGCAAAAGTGTGAAGTAATGATAATATAAATAGGCAACAATTTAAAAAAAAAAAAAAACTCCAAAAAACTTATATATTACACACACACACTCACACACCTCCATCCAATCCAAATGCAGTCAGGGCTTAAAATATAAGTATGATTATCATTTCATTGTTTCCACAACACCTACCACCATAATTATTATTTATTTATTTATTTTTTATCATTTCACTTGAATGCAAGGCAATAAGGCCTTGGTGTCATTAAGTGTAAAAGAATGAGGAAAAGAAATTATTAAGGAAAGAACAATAAAAGAAGACACAAGATAATGATTGACATTGCATTTAAATTTTTGAAGATCAAATTTGACTGGAAAGCAAAAAGCCAGAAGAGAATTCCACAAGTGAAAAGTGAGAGAGAAGAAACTGTTAAAACAGAACTTAACCATTTCAACTGTAAAAAAAAAACTTGCTGCTAATTAATGATAGTTTTGATACAGTTCATAAATCTTGCTCATGGTATAATTACATATATGATGTATTTTCTTGCATAAACACTTTATGCTGGTTGTTTTTGTTTTTTTTTATACAATTTGCAGATAATGCAATTTTTTTATTTATCTACCTAAATTTAAAACTTATTAAATAAAATATATAATATTTGAATTTATATAATTTTTGAGTCTTCATAAGAATGGCATGATGTAATCTTTGTTGTGTATGCCAAAAGTAACATTGTTCTTGTGGCTGTTATTTTTCTTTTTATTTATTAAGAATCATGTGAACATTTGTTGGGTGTAATTGACATTGGATAATATACCTTTTCTTAATTAACCCTTCTATTTTGGACCAATGAAGAGGATATGTGCAAGTGGGGCGGTGTAATAGATAGCAGCCTGCAACAAGAAATTGGAGAGTTGAGTTTGTTACATTCACTTACATTCAAATAGCTTTGGGGATAGGTATGAATCTCTTTTCTCAGCAACTATGAGTTAAATAGTAGGACTTGTATCTGGAAAAATCATTCTTATCTCCAAGACATTGTTGATGCTGCAATATTCACTTGCAAAAAAAAAAAAATGAATCATAAAATCCAAGATCTGTTTCAGCTTTAAATAAGCCACATAGGGTTGATAAGCTGTAAACAAAAACAAAAAAAAAACAAAAACAATCAATCATTGACAATGAAGGAACAAGCTTCTTAATGATATTCATATTCAGAAGTGTTAAATATATAAAAAGAAACCGATTTTTTTTTTTTCTTATCTCAAAGTAAATGTGATAAATAATTGATGCAGTTAAGTGTGTAAGAAATGATAAAATGTTATCTTTTGGTTGTATTTATTACAAAAATATTTCAGCTGAATTTCTACAAAAGATGCTCAGTTGAGCAAGGAAACTTTGGTGTAAGAATTTTGAGTGTGTGTGTGTGGTTTTTTTTTTTCTTTTCTTTTTTCTTTTCTTAGAATTTTGAGATTTTATGTAGCTACATTACTCTAGAAATTAAATGTTTCCAGTTAAATATTTAAACTGATTAATATGTCACAATTAATAATTCCTATATTCAACTTTCTACTATTGTGACTTTCAGTAGAACATAAGCTTTATAATTTGGCTATAAATAAATCTTTAGATATTCATTTGATGAATATTAATCTAATATCTATATTCATTGTTAGCTCATGCACTGTAATTTTCTACACCTGAATATGTCTTCATTAATATTATCCTGTTTGTTACTCATTTAGTTATGTAATTTGTCATTTTATAAAATATATTAGTTTACTTCTGATGTATTACTTCTCTTCAATTTTCCTCCTGTTATGGAATAAATATAATTAAAAAAAAAAAAAAAAAAAAAAAAAAAAAAAAACTGACCACCTGAATTTAAGCATACTACTAGATTGGGAACTAGGCCTCATAGTTTTACTGTTGAAATTGCCAGATGTAACCTTAAGTTCTATCCCAATAGTTACTTTTCTTACACTTCTCACCTGTGAAACTCTTCCAATTTCTTACTTATCTATCACCTACAATTATCAGAAATTTGAATGTGATCACCATTCACCATCTTCTGCCTTCCTGAATCCTATTCTTTTATTGACCATTCTCTTCAGTAAAGTCTTATTCTCTTCCACTCCCAGTAAACCCTTGCATCTTAGTGGCATCTTGCTTGAGGTTAAATGCGTTTAAAAAAAAATAATAATAATAATAAAGCCCATGAAAACTCAATGAACACTTATGACTAATCAGTTAACTTAAAACAGATTTTTTGAAATTTATAATTATATAAGTGCTCAACTTCAGGGATAGAGTGTATGTAAACATAAAAGTGGATACTGAGCAGCAACAATCTGTTTCATAGTTAAATGCAACTAATTTATACTCCTTTATAGTGTTTGTTAACTTTTTGTTTATATTGCAAAGTTGGTTTCAATGCTATGATATACATCTGCTTAAATTTCTTTTTTTTTTTTTTTTTTTTTTTTTTTTCTGTTTATAGATTGCATCATCTATAAATATGAAAGCATTTTTGCATAAGCACATGTCAAGACCCAGGCATCTATTCTCTATATCAAGTTAATATTGTAAAATGTTCATCTTTGAATACAAAAACTGTATCTTCATATTTGTCAACAAAATATTTGTAATGTCTTTGATAGATATGGCTTTCTTTGAATATAATATTTTTTTTTTATAATAAATGATATTCAAAGAAAGTGATTTTTTTTTTTTTTTTTAATTTTTTAATTTTATTTCTTTGTTATTAATAAATGCATATTTGGCTGCTTGGTTAATGAATGACAAATATTTCCTTATAAGGAAACGGCTAATGATAAGAGCTGAAGAACAGTAGGATGATTTTTCAGTGATTTATGCATATTATGTTTTTTTTTTTTGTGTGTGTGTGTGTGTGTGTTTGTTCCCAAATTTGATTAACCTGGGTTCATATTTACTTGACCTTATAATGAACACCTAGCTATATTTTTCCTGACTAATGTGTTTTTAATTTCACATCTGGTGTACTCAGAGCATGAAAATTATGCTTTAGTTTAAGAATATCCTAATGATTGCTCTATGCACAACATAAAAGAAATTTAATACAGCATTTTGAAAAAGTGGAAGCTTAGAATGATTAGGTTATTGTACATATTACATAGCAGACACACAGACATATTGTTACAGGATATGTGTATATTGTATATAGTCTAGTGTGGTTATATATATATATATATACACACACACACACACACACACACACACACACACACACACACACACACACACACACACACACACACACAATGTAACACCTTGTGAGTTGATGGAAATGCTCAGGTCTTTATCTTATTTGGTTTCTATTTCACTACATTGATGGCAATTCTAGCAGCCTTCCTATCTCTTATTGATGATGATATGATGTATTCTGATGGCAGCAGCACAAGCAGCATTCTGAGAGATTCAATGCAAACTGGATCAATGTTTGCCTTGCTACCTCCAATATGTTTCTTATAGCCAACACCACCACTACCATGACTGTAAATTGCATCCACTACATTAGAAAGGAGCAAGAAAGAAAAGGGAGGGGAAAAAATTTCTCAAAGCTCAAAAGAACTTTGTACAAATTTCCTGTTTGTTTGTTTTTTTTCCTCCTGCCTTTGTTGTTTGCTACACAAATTTGTTGATATTGTGGTTTCTTTTGAATGTGTGTGATCTAAGTGGCAACTCATTTGCAACCTTGAACATTGAACCTTCTCTTCATGCTTTGCATATGTCACCGGAACTGGATAAATTCTTCAGGGCTGCTGAAAATTTCTCAGCCTGACCCACTTTTCACAAAATCTGACCAAACGATCAAACCTCAGAATTTATTTTCAAATCCCTTCTTGGTTGGGCAGGGAATTTTTCAGCACCCTGTCGTGTGAGTGAAAGATTATATAAGACTAATCAATATATTCTTGTTTTTATTAGGTTGGTGCAAAAATAATGACGTAATAATGTCGTTTTTTGACGTATTTTTAACATCAAAAAACGACATTATTACGTCATTATTTTTGCACCAACCTAATAATTTCTTTGTAGGAAACATCTTCAAGCTCTGATTTCTAAAGTTTTATAATTTAATTAAAATTTAAGACACAAATCATATCTGTGAAAGTCAAAATTCAATCAGTAGCTAATATTTTAATTTTAGCAAATTAACAACTATTTTAAGTTATTTACATATTTTAATAATTTTCTTCTTTTAAAACCAATATAAATTTTTTTTTTATATTGATCTATGAATATTAACCTAAATAAATATACCAGGAAAAAAGAATATTGTTCATTTTTATTTTATTTTTATTTTATTTTTATTTTATTTTTATTTTATTTTTATTTTATTTTTTTTAACAAAATTTTTATTTAATTCTAAATACTTTGATTGCAAATAAATGAATGAATGATAAATGTCTTGAAATATGATCTAAAAAAAAAAAAAAAAAAAAAAAAAAAAAAAAAAAAAATGAGTCATTTTAAAAATTTTATGTTCAGGTAAGCTTATCCATAACAACACTCCTTTATAAATACTCTAAGTAATTTATACAGGTGAACTTAATATCTTGAATAAATATGTTACAAAAAAAAAAATATGAAGAGAGGTGGATATCAGCATTGCTTGATAAAGGAATTCTTCCTTTTTTTGTCACTATTCCAGTTAGTGAAATAGTTTGTTGCCAATAGCAACAGTGCAAATGTATTCTTAGTACTCTAATTTTCATTAATTATAAGGAATTTGTAAACTGACAGTAACACTTGGACTATTTTGTTTCAAAAACTGTTTACCTTCAAATTATCCTTTTTCTTTATATTTTGACAAAAGTTGATTTCAAATACCTTCTAAGTTTTGTTTATTTTGCTAATTACTAAGTTTTTTGTTTTTGTTTTTTTAATTAATTTTAGGAACTAATTATTTAATAAATACATTTTTTGCTCAGTATTAATAAAGATTTTCTTGTTAAAATGTGTTTTTTTTTTTTTTTTTTTTTTTTTTTTCCTTCTATAAAAATAATTTGTTACAATTGTAAATTTATCTAAATGTTTTTTTTTTTTTTTTTTTTTTAATATGATTTTTTTCTTGCAGCAGATTGTTATTGCCCGAAGAAATATATTTTGTGTGAGCCTGTGTAATTATTGTCTAATAAACCAAGTCGTTGAATAGGTTTTTCTTATTTTTTTTTTATATCCTGTCCTTGTGCATAAGAATATAATCTTTTCAAGTGAGAGATGTCAACGTGACACATGTTATTGTTCGCTGGCCTCTATCAGTGTTAATACTACATCAGCCTTGCATAGAAGGCAACATTATTTTTCTATAATAAAACTGTTCCGCTTTTATTGTTGATAAAAATAGATTATATATTTTTTCTTTTTTTTTTTAATTTGAAAAGAGTACATTTAGTTCTTTTTATATTTTAAATATTTTACTGAATGTGAATTTGACTGATAATCTGAATATATTACTTAAATTGTTACATGAACATTTGGTGTGGCTATTTTGACAATGCAGGAAGTTGATTTCTCATAATATCACACAAGGATGTAAAGAAAATGCTTCTAAAAAAAACCAAAAAAAAACCCTGATTCTATTATGCTAAAGTGTCACTTATTTAACTGATATTTAACATTGAATATTACTGTTGCATTTGATCTGGGGCTTCTGCTATATATCCTGAGGTTCTTAACAAAATCTAAAGGGTCTGTAATGGTATGTCAGCTTCAGTGAATTTCACACTGCCATAATAGATTCCCTGTACCTTTTCTATAAATATTTTCATGGTAATTGTTTTGATGAGCTTTTCTCATTAGCACCATGACTTCATGAATTTATGTAAACTACTAGATTGGCAGCTAGGTCTCATCATGTTACAGTTGAAATTGCTAGATGTAACCATAATTTCTATGCTAACCGTTTCTTCTCTTGCACTTCTCGCTTATGGAACTCTCTTCTGACATCTTACTTTCCTGTAAACTATGATCTTCAAAAATTTAAATGCAATGCCACTCATCTGTTTTTGTTTTTTGTTTTTTTTTTGTCCTCTCCCCTCAGCATTTTCGCAGTATTTTTCAATCTCGGTAACCCCTTACATCTTAGTGATTCTGCTGCTTTGCTTGGTTAAAATAATTTTTTTAAAAAATGAAAAAAAAAAAAAATGAATAACATTTAGTCGGCTTTTCTGTTTTAATCAATATGCTTTGAGCACTCAAGCATATCATTGTTTTGAAAAAGCATTTCATTCTTTGAAAATAAAAGGCCTGAAGCAATATGTTATAAAGTTCTTATAATGCTCATAGTTAATAACACTGTGAGGAAAACACTAGAAACAAAAGATTGAGTGAAGAACAGGTTTAATCACATGAAACATGGATTAATAATATAATAATAGAGAATATCAGAGTTCAGTGTAGCAATATATACGGCTTGAATGCTACGTTTTGCAATGACTGTTCCTATAAGCAGACGTTCTACTCATAATGGATGGATGAGTCCATCTTCAACAATTTTTAGTGTAGAGAAAGGTCAGTGATCTTTCTACACAACACAAGTAAACTTTGTTTTGCATGATTAATTTATCCCAATTTTTACTTGTGTAAGATAAATTTACATTAAGTAATTAAGTCAATGAAATTATTCATGGTGAATCCTTGTCCTTTTAGATTGTCCCTCAGGTTGTGTGTGTGTGTGTGTAATGCTAAAACGTTTTTATTATTTTACTTATTTTATATGCCATGTACTTAGAACATATAGATGATAATGACTCTTCACAAATCCCTTCATGTATTCTTGGGAAATGGAGTTTTCTGTTGCTTTCTCCATGGTTTTCCTTGTAAAATATAAAACTTTTTCCTTCTGTAGTTATTTGAAAATTCTACAAAAAGTGAATAAAACTTATTTTCTCATCTTAGAGTCAGTGCAGAAGTTACAGAAATAGGGAGAGAAATATTTGGAACCCCCCCACACACACACTCTATTATTTGCAGACCGTTTGGCCAAATAGTGACTTGTACAGGATGGTGACAACATCTCAGAGTAGCAGTTCAGCTTGTCCTATCAACCAGCAAGAACTCTAATTCTTCTACTGCCCCTCTGCCCATCTTAACATTACATTACGGTGGTGTCGGACCTACCTCAACAGTTTTTCTTCACTCTAGTAACAAGTGACTCGGCACTATTTCAAAGGACAGTCAGTTCCCTGCCATGTGTTGTCCAGAACTCCCCTAAGTCCCAACTGTGACTGTTAATATAGACTCATCACTGGAAACTCTCCAATGTCCAGTTTGTTGTCACTTTACCCCAAAATTTTAATTTATTTGTCTATTGTTATATTCTCTTTTAGCCAAGTGGGTGGCTGTTTTGAAGATCCCATTTAACAGACCTTATTGTTGGTCATAAAACCCAAAACATTTAAAACAGATAAAACCTTTCATCATCCCCATCTATATATGTATCCTAATAATAGTTACACATTATAGTTTGAAAAAAAAAAACAAAACATTAAAACAATTGTAAAAAGTATAAATTGTGTATAAGCCTATGAATAAAGAGTTGTTTCCAAATTACAGACTGGTACAAACATTGCTTTGTATACATAAAATTAGGTATTTATTATTTTTCATACATTTGTAAAAACTGTCAAAATGATTTGTTTACAATGAACACTACTTATTAAGTACTTGATAACTGTAAAATATGCCAAATGACTGTTTATTATTCTGATAAACGTTTTATGAAATGCTATTCATTCATAAACTTTAAGAGTTCAATAATGGTGTAGCACTGATGGGCTGAATATGTCTCTACTTATTTTACTCTATTGATTTTTATACTCCTTCATTTCAATTCTTACAAGCCCAAATTTTTCAGAAAATATAGTTCATATCAATTCTTATACAATTGTGTATTAGTGATCTTAATATTTTGAAATAACCATGTATTTGGAAAAGCAGGTTATTATAAATAGATAAATTATGCAACTAATGAAAATGCAGTTGGTATCTCTCTCTAATTGTGTATCCTGTTATGTGGCAACCCCCAATCTGACAGCTTTTGAATATGATACTACTGCATCTGCTGATTGTTCTCTGGTTCAGCCTTAAACTGTAGTTTGAACCCAGAATTGTGTCCTTAAACTAATTGTGTGTGGGGAGGGAGAAAGAAAAAATCTATCCACAATTTGAAACTGAATGGCAGAATCCTAGATTCAATGACTTTCATTGTTCATTTTAACATAAAAATTAGACATATCTTTAATTTTTCTCTGAATCTTAGAAATTATTTTCAATACAACCAGTTAAAAAGCAGAATCGGTCATCATTTATTGCGGTTTATATTGCATAAAATTATATTGAAAATATTTTTTCATGCTATCAGAAAAATTCTTAAAAATCAAACTGCTAAAATTTGATCATAAAGAAAGAAAAAAGATTAACAATTTCTCTTTGGTATTTTCAATATTCCATCTGCTAATGATTGTCAGATGAAAGAGGTACAAATACAATTGAAAATAGAATTGATACTAAAAATATTTTTTAAAATTTAAGAGATTCTGTTGCCAATTTATTTTTTTTATTTTTTTTTGAAAGAAGTTTAGACTTAATTTGTTGAAGTTGATATTAAAGCACATACTTTCCAAACCACAATAGATACACGAGACTTGTAATAAGTAGATGCAAAAGTTTCTATCATTATTTGTTGTACAGTGCTAAGAAAATCTTTAATGTCTTTTATTGCTTGTGTGTACATTGTATTTAGGAACCATTTACAGAAAAGTGATAACATATTGGGAATAGTTTTTAGTTAAAAAAAATAAAATAAACCTTGAGCTCAGACAAAGAATGCTCTGTGAAAAGCACAAAATGAGTGACATATAGCAATAATGAAAAAATCATAAAAATAAATGTTAACTCATCTGAATTGATATATTGAAACTTTTTTGTAATAATGTGGTTGATGAACTTGCTATATGGCAATATGACACTGCTCTTTTTCAAGTTATAAATGCAACAAATGTAGACCTAGTATTAGAAGTTGTTTCTCATGTATTGTACTTTCATGACTGTTCTTTGCTACAGACAATCACTTGTTTTTTGTTTTTTTTTCTATAAAGCAGCACTCTTAGTTTGGTCAGCAGCTCTCACAAAATCAAAATTATCTAAAAAAAGCTCCTTAAAGAATTCAACAAATCAGAATTGGAATTATTATTTTGCTATAACATATACAGTTTGATCGGCTTTATTTTATATGTAGTGAGTAGTACTTGAACACTCAAAAACTACAGACAATGGTGATGTTGCACAAATTCTCAGCGTAACTCCAAATTTATATAACCTTGAAAAAAAAAAAAAAAAAAGTTGTCCTTATACTGAATTTTTTTTTTCTCCAACATAGAGTAAAATAATCTTTAATAGAGGGATTGATTTTTTTTTTTTTTTTTTTTTTTTGTGGTGTTGATATCTGCTATGTTACTAACAAATTTTATGTTGGGCATTAATAGGTTAATTTCAGAAATATTAACATATTAAATGTTAGGAAAGTCTGGTTTATTTGAGAAACAATGGCATTTAAAGATATTGTGTAATGTTTCAATTGGACTTTTATTAGAAATTCTGACCAATGATGAAATGTTTATATTGTATGTCAGTTAATCTCTTCAAGAGAAAACTGATAGTAAAACTTATTTGATTATAGATGGGATTTGTTACTTAAGATAGATACTTCATTTATCACTGCAAATATAAAAAATAATGTAAATGCCAACATTTTTAGTAACTTAAATATAAAGTCTTTCTGATACCAATGATGGAACAAGATCCCAAATCAGTCAGTTGGTTTTATTTTATGGCTGGTAAGCATTCTCATCTTGGTGTCTGTTTAAACCAGTATTTCTTGACCTTTTTTGCTTCAGGGCGCACTTGTAGATAACTAAAACTCTGGGGCACACTTTCAATTTTAATAAGGAAAAATTAGTCATGAAATTTGAAAATAGGAAAATAATAAAGAAGTTTCTTGAAATAAGTATTTATTCCAGACATTTCATTGCTTGGTGTCGTTTAGTTTTTTAAAAATAAAACTGTTTTAATTATAAAAATAATGCATAATTACATTTTTGTTAACTTGAGGCACACCTGGCTACATTTCAAGATGCATCAGTGCACATTTTCATTTTCCAAACTTATTTTAAATGGATAGAATTAAAAAAAAAAAAAAAAAAAAAGGCATCAATTTTAAACTGCTGGCAAAAGGATAGGGGTTAAAGAACATGTTAGGTGGGGATATGAGGCTTGGATAGGCCTCTTTTGTTTTTTTGTTGTTTTTTTTTTTTGTTTAATTCTTAGCGAACATTTCTTGATGGACTTAGATTATTGGAGAAACTGCTAAACTCAATGTATAAAAATATTTATATTCCTAAATTTTGGCTCTATAAATTAAACCAATAAATGTTTCTATAGCCATAATAATTCAAATAATTTTGCTCAGTTTTATAGTATTAATTGAAAATTAATGAAAATGTTGGGTTCAAAATAAACCCATTAATTCTTTAGAAGTGGCTTTGTTGATGTTTAATATACAAAACAGAGCAGATATGAAAAAGGAGAATAAGACCTGTGATACTAACTTTAGTCAAGCAGCCTAAAAAAAAAAAAAAAATGGGCTGTCGATTTCAAACATGAGTATCCACAAAAAATAACATAATTGATATAAAGTATGTATCAAATGTTTGGTGATCACTTAAGACATGAAATCTATGGGATCACCAAACTATACAAATATTCTATCCCCTCAAATATACCAAATTTTTAAATGAAATCTATACACAAGCACATTATATATCAGACCTGAAATGATTCCCAACTTTGATTTTGTACATACACTGACTGACAACCCCTCCTTTAAATAGATTTGTTTGGGGACAAAAAATTGCCTGAATTTTGTTTTTTCTCCCCCAAAATGTTTATGATTTTCAATTGAAATTGGTCATTTTAATATTTCTGCTGTTGTGGATATACTTACATCTGAATGATACTTTCATTGCCTGCTGTTGACATACACATTTTAAAGACACCATGAAATGCCAATACCTATTATTTGTGTTATAAACTAGGTACTTCGACTAATTTGGTATAAATTTTCAATACCTATGGTTTAAAATGAATTTTTAAAAAAGAAAAATCATTCTTGAAAATTTCATTTTAACTTCAATTGAAAGCTAAATGATTAAATTTACTATTTTCAGTAAGTAAAACATTCTGGCGTATTTCAACTAGAAATTATATAGAGCAGAATCTCAACTTTTTGGTCAATTTTCAGAAAATTTTATTAAAAGCGGACATTTACCTTAATTTTAAGAAAATTGTAAACAATTCAAAATTTTCGGTTTAAAAAATTAAAAAAAAAAAATATATATATATTTGTGACACGTTATTTGAGTAAACTTTGCAAATTTAAAGTAAATTTGATTTGAAATAAACATTACTTATAGCATAAAAATAATATAAAAGCATTTCTTAACAACAGATCCTGTTTTTCTTTGATCTTTATTGACATATTGATAAGTTCCAATTTGATGACAGTATGGACAAGCAGAATTGATATGAATTTGTGAAATCTAAGTGAATGCATGAAAAGTCAATAAAATATTGTTAAAAATATGTTCATTTGTAAAAATTACTAAGTAATTAAAACCACAAAAAATGTGTTCCCTTAGATTTCATAAATTTGTCAAATTCTATTAACATTACATTATTAAATTTTAAAATTAATTTAAGAAAATTTTATAGTACTTTAAAAAATACTTTGAAGTACTATAAAGTGATTATATATCACTTGTCTGCTTATCTCTGGGGCAGGAATCATTTATATTTGCTTCAGTCTGACAAAAGGTAACAATAAAGGAGCATATAGAAAAAAGTCAATACTGACAATTTTTATTTTTTTTTTTTTTTTTATTATCATTCATTACAACAAATAATTGATGTGGATATTGTTATTTACCTTAGGTTTCTTTTCCAAGCTAATTTAAGATTTTAAATCAAGAGCTAGCTTTATGTAGTTTCTTATTTTAAAATTAGTAATATCCACTGAATATCAATTTATCAATATCACCCAATTTTTAAATGTTGTTAACTTGATAATCACTTAATGTCCTAACTATAATGAAATAAATTTTATATAATGTAATTGAGTGCAAAAATTTATTCAAGCTTTATCAATAATTATTAATCATCCAAAGTCAACATAGCTAATTAAAGAACTACCATCATTATCTAAACAGTACACAATTTCACAAAAAATATCCTCTGTTTAATTTTTTAATTTGACAAAGATTTTGAGATTAATGAATATATATTATAGACATGAATCTAAAACTGGTTAAAAAAAAAACAATTCAGAGTCTGTCTATATTTCTGAGATGAGGTATTATGTACATTATTTACATTATTCGGACTATTGTCCTCATCTGAAAGTTTACAAGGACACATGGCACAGTGGATAAGGGCATTGGTTAAATTCAGTGACAGACCTAAAGAGTGTGAGTTCAATACCCGGTTATGGCAGTGGAGAACTTTTAGAGTGAAAATTAGCAGCAGATAACTGATAACTGACATCCATCAAACATGGCACGTGGAACTAGAACAGTCTACCCCAGTGATCGAAATAAAGGATTCAGTTTGAAATTCAAACCACCTGAAGAAGGCCAGAGCGTACAACAGCCGAAACGTTGTGATAAATATGGCGACAAAGATGAGGACAATAGTCCGAATAATGTAAATACTGTAAAAAAACAATTCATATTAAAAACATATATGATACACTAAAAACTAATGATTTCTATCTTAAAAATGTAATTTAAAAGCAGACTTCTTAGGGAATATGTAAAAAAGTAAATTTTATGGATTATGTTCGTCTGTAGTTAAATGTTTTGGTAAATAGTTTTCCTGATACCAGCACTGGTTGTAAATATACATAAAAATGATTAAAAATCAACTGATTATTACATTTAACATCCACATCTCAAATTAAAATGGAAAAATTTTCAAGTGGAGATTTGCATTAAAATTACTTGGTTCATCTTGCTGTTTGTCTCCAAAATTTTACTTTCTCCAATCTCAACACATTTGGCAATCATTATCATTTCAGAGAACAACTTGAAAAGATATATTATTTTCTCAAATTCCCTTTTCTATTTTACTATCTCTGAAAAATGGAACATAAGAAAACTCCTTACTCCAGGGCAGACTGAAATCAACAAAGATTGTGCTCTGTGGAATCCCGAGTTACACTGGAATTGAGGGAAATGAGAGAGCTGACTCAGCAGCTAGGTCAGCTATGAATATCATCTCAACCTAGGGACCAGAATTGGCAAGCACTTCCTTAGAAAAATAGCAATTGTTTTGGAGTAAAGAAATAGAATGGACTCTTTCAATTGAGGCCCAACCTAAGAAAGTACTCTGAAAGACAGAAAAGAACAAGACACCTTGTCCTGACAATGCATTGGGCATACAAAAATGGCACATATTTTTGTACTCAAGAAGTGGTTAGAATGTGCAATGAAGCACTTCCTGGTTGTCACAATCATGTTCTGACTAGACAGTGATTTTTTTTTTTCTCTCTCTCTCTCTCTCTCTCAGTGTGCTATCCTTCATAAAGCTTGACAGATCCTTCACACAAAATGTATGTACAGCCAGACTTATAATGAATATTGTAATCATCTAGGTGACTATGAGCTCTACCCTTGTGCAACAAAGTAACTTATTAGAATGTCAGTAAAAACTTCCTTGTCCACACTGGTTTACTGATTTTGCCCCTCAAAACACTTTGTCCAGATGGACTTAACCACAAATTTAGCAACATAGATAGAATTAATATATAACCCCATAAATCAAGCCCTAACCACATTTCTCACCCACACAAGACAGACATGCTTGCAGAGTTGTTGAGGTCTCGCACTTATTGATACTCACACAAATATATACACACATCACACACACTCCCAAAGAACTAAAAAAATAACATACACTTAACACACACATCCCAATTGTAATAAATATGGCGACAAAGATGAGGACAATAGTCCGAATAATGTAAATAGTGTACATAATACCTCATCTCAGAAATATAGACAGATACTTCTTGATCTTTCAATAGTTCTTTAACAATCACTTTTATTTAGAAAAAGCAACTCAAATTCTTTTTCATTATATCAGTATATTATTAAAATTAAATACATTTTTTCCGTGGGGTTCATTTTGTTCCATTTCCAATGCTATACTGACACACTAGAATCCATATAATAGATGATTTCATATTTTTTAGGGATAAGAATAACAGTATCATTTTGAAAATTTCATTGATAAGAATTTACAGAAGCAGGATCAAAACTTTAGATTTTGTTTTCGGGGCTTGCTCTTGAGTGCCAATCAGATATTTTTCATATCTGATATTTTCTTCAGCTGGATAAGAAATGGAGGAAAAGATTAATGTAAATTAATTTCTTCCTACTTGAGGCAGTAAGAACAAAATGATGCCGGGCTGAATGACATGAAGAAACAGGTGTGACTATACTACATTGCATATCAGGAGCTGTACTCACTCGCTGGTGCATTAAAAAAAAACAAAAAAAAACAACTATTAATCCTTAGGCTAATTTGGATTGACCTACCAACATTTTTAGTTATTCGGTATTAATTAAATATATATAAAAGACATTTTTAACTTGACAGAAAATTTAAAAAAATTTTTTTTATCATATATATATACATATGCTTGTTTGTGTGTTGTTGTTTGTTTCACAGTTGAAGAAAATTGTCAAGTTGCACTTATTTCCACTCTAAGAAATAAAGAACTCCTATATTTACGTTTTTGTTTTTTTTCCCTTTGATTGTGTTGATTCATGGGTCTCATCTGTGTTGCATTGAATCAAAAGTCCACCAATAGGCTTGTGGCATTTCGTTCAGTATCCTTGAATTTGAAGTGCTTAAATCAATCTCTGCTGTATTCATTACACTAACTTATGTCATTGTAGCAGAGAAATAGAAAACATGGTTTTGATATGCAATTATTATTTATTTTTATTTTTTTGCACTGATATTCAGAGAACTTAAAAACAATTACTTGGTTACTTATTTTAGTGTATCATTTTACTTATAATTATTGCCATGTGATGCAAACAAGTCGGTTCATACTACATTTAAATAAATTAACCCTAAATAATCAACAGTGACATTTTATAACCATCTGCCACTTATATTATTGCAAACCAAATCTATTTTTTACATTTTTTATGACCTCTTATCAATTGAAGATGACTTTAATAAAAAAAAAAATAACTTCACTTAGACAAAAATGGCAGCAAATTTTTCTCAACTGAATTATTCAATTTGATCTTTGGATGAATATTTGCCAGTAAAAAGGAAACATGCACAAGAACCACAAAAACCAGGATGGTATTTTAAGGAAAAGATTTTAATGGAAGTTTTGCAGGATATCTGGTGAACTGGAAGATTTAGATATAGACTATACAATGGAGGAGGACAAAATCTACTCAAACAATCGACTAAATTTGCATAATAAATCTTACAAATTTTGTTTATAAATTTAAATAATATATTTGCATTATTTCCAGTTTTGAAATTTGATTTAATACTTTCAAACCATCTTTTATTAGGTTTGAAAAATTCATTTAAGTAATGCTCTAATCAATTTTGGATAAATTATGAAATAAGTAATGAATTAATTGTTCATGTTACATGGTTAATTGAAATAAGGGCATAGTTTGGTGCAATTTTTTTTATTTATTTTTTTTTTTTCATGAAACTATTTTTGATCTTTCTTATTTTGGGTCTAACCTTTTCATTTTGCTTGTTCACATAACTTTCTAAGTCAAATACTGTGTAGAGTATGTGAAGTAAGGAATAAAGACGCAGCATCTGATGAGACTTGGAACTCCTATTCTACATTCTGGGAGTTTCATCAGTTACACCTTTACCAATTCAGTCATGGACACCTGTTGTTAGATGGGGCACAAATCTCTAATTATGTTGCTACTTCTTTACTCTAGAGGAATTGCCCCAAAGAAATATCTCCTGACAACACAAGATGATTAAATATTAAAGACTCTGAAGGTAGTAAATGTTCTAATTATTAATTGTGGCACTGTAAATTGGTAAAATTTGTTTTATACTATAATCAGACTCGTGCATGAATATAGAAAACTAAAGAAATCTACCTGTGAGTTTGAAACTCTAAAGTCAAAAATAGCTTGAGTATGCTCTGGGCTCTTGAGTCCATATCAGCCGTATAGAATTTGCTAGTAATTTAAAGACCAAGTACATATCTTTAGCTTAGTTTGATTGAGAATAATGATTTTTCAACTATTTTAATAAGTTGATGGATCTATTATCAAGACTTTTACACGTGATGTGTTAATGTAAGGAAGAAATTCTTCTATTTATGATAAATATTACCAGTAATGAAAATTATTTTTTTCTTTGTAGATGTTAATATCTTTTCTGTTTTGGTGTTTGCAAACATTACTGTTTTTATGCTTTTCTAAAATAATTATTCTATCCATGGGGATTCAGAATAGACAATATTCTGTTGAGTTGAAAGTTTCATGAAAGGGAAAATAAAACAGACTTAAATGTAATTTTTTTGCTGCTTTAGAGCACAGATATCTTCAGTTTTTTTTTTTTTTTTTTTTTTTTTTTTTTTTGTTTTCTCTCTCTCTGATAATGCAAAAGAGTTCTGCTTGACATTTAAATATCAGAACATTACATTCAATTTAATATTGTTTTAAAGAATTATAAATGGAATCATTTCTGTAAATGCTGATATCGCAAAAAATATGTAAATAAAATTTACAAGACCAAGACAATGTGATTAACATTTCATACATTGATTCCAGGTTGAAATCATCTTACATTTTTATTTATATAACTATTACAATTAGCTTTACTGTTTTTAATCAGCATAGTGTTATATATATATATATATATATATATATATAAAAAACCTTAAAGTGGTCCATTTTTATTTAAATTATTTGCTCTGGATTTACATTGAGCTCTCTGGATTTTATCCTCCTTGGGCCTACCCATACGGATTACCTAGTTTTTCATAAACTAAATAAATAAATATATATATATATATATATATATATATATATATATATATATATATATATATATAATGTGTCTATGGGTTCTATCTGACAATGATTAGATAAGGAATAATTAGGAAAAATTTCATGATTTTAACGTTGTATTTCTTTACCTTCAAAATGCTGAGTTAGTTACGTATCAAATTTTAAATTCTCTCTTTGTATTGGTTGCGTAGACATATATTCCTTATGGATTCTTTATGTATGTTTCTTTAATGAAAGGTTAATGTATTTTGAATTCTAACATTTTCTGAATTAAATACATCAACATCATGATGTACACATGATGAAAATAAAACAAAATTAAAATATATTGATACATAAACACTATAACGTCTCTACATGGTGTCTACACACCCAATAAACATTTGAAATATTTTTTTTATTTTTTTAAATTATGTTCACCCCCAAGCAAGGCAGTAAAGCTACTAAGACACAAGTGGTTACTGGGTGTAGAAGAATTAGAAAACAAACATTATTAAGGAACAAGAGAAGAGTAACCAGGAAGAGAGTAGATAGCAATTAACATTACATTTAAATTTTTGAAGATTAAACTTAAAGTATGGAGACAGAAGAGTTCCACAAGGGAGAAGTGCAAGAAAAGAAACTGTTAGATGCAATTGTAAGTTCTATGCTAACTCAACTGTAAATTGGTGAGACCTCATTGCCAATTTAGTACTGGGCTTAAATTCAGAGAGTCTAGGCACTATATTGAAGAGCTCATCTGAACAGTTACCATGAAAGTATTTATAGAAAAGGTGCAACTTGACGGTGTTGGGGAAAATAACTGAAGCCAAGATGCCAGATCAGGACGAATAATATTGCTGATTCTTTGGATTTTATCAAGGATCTCTAGATATATAGCAGGAGAACCAGACCATATCTAGTAGCAGTGTTTTATGCATGGACAAATGGTAGATATAAATATACAAGATGGATTCTGAAGAGAAAAATTGTCTAGCACAGTGAACCCACTTTCTTAGCAGCTGATCTAGAATACGATACATTCTTTCCACTTCATGTCCACCACGAATGTTAGCCCAGGAGAGTGCAATAAATCGCTCTCCTGGAGGTTAGCATTAGCCATGCTGATAGAAGGCAGAAAGGAGTCTCTAGATGCTTAATAGAGAGCAGTTTTTGACATCATCTGCCAATTTGACCATTTCAGACTGATCAAAACAGGAGTAAATGTTTGTGTCATCAGCATAGATACCAACTAGAGAGCTGATGTCATCAGGAAAGTTGTTAATGAAAATTAAAAACAAAGTAGGATAGACTCCTTGGGGACACATGCATTAATACAAAAGAATCCAGAAAGAGTTCAAGATAACTTTTCACAATTTGATAAGAAAAACTGGATCAGTTAAAAAAATTTACCCTGGACACCATAACCTTTCAACTTGTGAAGAAAACCTGTATGCCAAACCTTGTCAAAAGCTTTTGAGATGTCTAAAGCAACAACTCTAGTATCACCTTTCTTATCTAGAGCTTGATAGACTCTTTCAATAGTTATCAGCAGTTGACCTAGAGAAATGAAAACCATATTGCTTGTTAAATTGATAAAAGAATTTCTTAATTGTTCTTCCTCCTGTCATATAATCTATACTTCCAAAAGATAATATTTTTTCTGCCTGAATTTTTGGGATATATGCATTTGGACTATTGTCCTATTCTCTTCTGTTATCATGTTTCAGCTATTGTCCCACCAGCCTTCATCAGATGTATAACAATCTGAGTAACCTACAGGGAATTCCAAACTGAGCTTTTTATGTAATCTGCATGGGGGGGTGCAGACTGCTCTCATCCAACTCCCCATGTCTTGTTCTTAGTACTGCTCAGTTATTGCTTTTCCATTGTCCACTGAGTCCAGTTACACACTGCCCAACCCAAGGACTGAGCTCACAATCACTATATCACCAAATTCATGAACCAACGCTTTAATCCACTAGGCTATTGTCCCCTATTTCGACTCTGTGGAAACAGGGCATAATTTTCTCTTGGTGTGTTTTATTAATTAAATGACTTTGTTTAATGCTACTCTTTTGCTATATCTATGGCAAATGTTCAAATTCCACAACTTTAGACATTTACTGCTAGGATAGATCATCATCTTCCACGGAGTTGAATCATCCTCATTTCCTCCATGCTACAGATATAAAGAGGAAATTCCACTTAACCTTTTCATGAGAACTGCTACTTTGTGGAACAAAATCCCATGTGGATGTTTTCCTGAACACTACAATCTTAACCCCATTAGGATTTCCTTCATTTGAATTTTTATCCTATGCCTATTCCTTTATCATAGTCCTCCAGAATAAATTTTAAGGTTTTTATTTTATTTTTTTAAATTCTTTAATATTTCTGTTTATTCAGTTTCCACTGTTTCTGACTCATATATATATATATATATATATATATATATATATATATAAAGATGTGAAATATTATGACATTTTCTTTCCCTTTTAAAAAAAACTTCAATTTTTAAATCTGAAAGCTGTTTTCACTGATTACAGATTAAATTATTACCTTTTTAAATAAATTTTCTGTGTGTTTTTCAGCATTTCCACATCTCAATTTTTTTTAATTTCTATCTTTTAAAATGTGTTCATTTTTTTTTTTCTGCCTTAAACAATCTGAAAACTGCACTTAACAATTTGTCTGTCTTAATGGATGAAGCATCATAGGAATGTTTTGGGGCATGTTTTTCTCTTTTAACCCTTTGATGCTCAACATGCTCAAACCCACGCCATAAATATTGGCTCTCAGTCTCATTCTTTGCATTATTTACAATGATGTTGTCGTATTTTATGGTATACATGGGACAGGTTACATCTGTTTGAACATTGAGCGCTGATATCTACAGGGTGGGTTGAATGCTGAAGGGTTAAATAAATGTAGAAATAATTACATTTTCCTTTTCAAACTCTCAATTTATTAATATAATTCGACCGACCAATAGAATAAGTATGTGATGGCAATTTGAAAAGTAGTGATGTTTCTAAAATGTTCATATATTTTTTTTAATTTTCTTTTTTATAAATTTTCATAATTTGCTCATTTTAAGCTTCTTAAAAAGGCCAACATTTAAAACTTTTCTTGCTCATGCTGTTTTAGAGTTTTGCACATGGACTAAATTTGTAGATATCCTTTTTAAATTTATCTTGGTTAAAAGGTGGAAGTTACTTTTCATACAAATTGCTTCAAAATCATGACTTAATAATTTGAGGGTGAAGGTTATTTTTGTCCAACTTTTCTAGATTTTTCAAAAGTAAACAAAATTTACATATCCAATTTATGTGAAGAAGCTAAGAATAGGTATTTTCAAACTGTTATCTTCCATTTAATTTTTCAGTGAATAAAGAAATTTAAAAAAAAAAAAAAAAAATTTAGGATTGGCTGAAATTCTAAATTATTATTTTATAGTTTAAAATTTTCCTAACAACAAAGTTGAAAATAGGAAAGGTTTAATTATTTAAGAGCTCTGCTAATATCATTTAAGTTAAATGTATTGTTTTAAGTTTTATAAATGAAAAATGGATATTTTACAAAAAGGCTCAATAAGATTACATTAATAGCCAAAGATTGAGTTCAGTTAATGTATTTTTTATTTCCTAACTTATGTATTTTTGTTAATTATATATAATTTTATTTATTTTTTTATAAGTCACTTGTTTTCATCTTCAGTAAATGGTCAAATAATTCAATTTTGTATATCTTATTGGAGATAGCATCTAAATTTGTCATTTTGTTAACTAAAAAGAAATATTTAGAAATAATTTGAATAGATAAGATAAAAACATTTGGTTTTATAAATACATACTGTGTTTATCAAGGATTTTACTTTTTTTAATATATCATGTTATTATAATTTCACTTATCCCTCCCTTAGTTACTTAGCATGAACAATACCTCATAAATAATAGACTATTCTGTTTTGATCCCAGGGAAAGACATATAAGAGACACTGTTTAGATTCAGTTTGGGGAAGAAACGCTTTACCAGTACTTCATAAATAAAGGGCTGTTCACATTTTGATTGTGAAGAAAAATGGAAAAGACATATCAGAGATGCTGTTTGATTTCAGTGAGGAAAAGAAAGCCAAATTAAAACAAAGCTGCAAATTTTTCATGGGTAGTACTAGTTTGTTTTTTTTTTTGTTTTTTTTTTTTGTAACAATTACTTTTTATCATGATCTAAGGGTACTTAATCGATAGTAATATGAGGCTTTTTTTTTTTTCTTCTTTTTTTTTTTTCTTCAAGTGTCTTTAAATAAATAAATAAAAATGTTGGTTTGTTTTTGGTTCCATAGTGAGGAATCTCTTTATGATAAATTTCTATTTCACCAATTTTAACTCATGAACTATTCAGCCCAAATCAATCTTTTGCACAACTTTGGGGCATGAATTAACATAATTAATCCAGTTATTCTGTGAATAAAAACTTTGTTCCTCCGTCAGCCTACTTCTTCATATATACGATCTGCATCATTTGTTTGTATACTAGAAATATTGTGTATAACGAAGTAATGTGATACCAATTACTTGGCTCTATAGCCACATTAGGGGAACAGTCAAGCTTGCTTAGTTCTGCATTTGTAGAGTCTTCCATAGACCATGGCACAAGAACCGAGTTTATCTCTGTAAATACTAGCAAAGCATACTATTTGTGTAACTTTTATCATTTGTTTTAAATATTTGCAAACCTATTAAGAATTCCATTCTTTTGCTTATGTTTTCATGTGACCTAAGCATGTGTACATATGAGCCAACATTAACAAACATATTTGTGAGCAACTTTATTGCATTTCATGTTTCTATCATGTATGAAGGCATATAATTTCATTTCATTTCTTTGGCCTCAATCACATTCTAAAAATCATTGTAAGTTGTTAAAATCTTTATACGAACAATAATGCAATAATCTCTGGAATAAAACTAGATAGATCACCCAAAAAAAATCATTTTAATTCTTCTTTTATGTGCTGTCTCCCTTTAGGACATAGGCGATCATGGCCTACCCCATCTTCCTGTCCCTTGTTGCTTTTAATAAGTTTTGTCTTTTTGTTATTTCTCCCAAACCACGTTCTGACATCCATTTACTCAAGCTCAACAAGTATTTTATGCACTGCTTTCTTCTGTCCCTCTTTCCCTCAATCTATCCTGTGAGTATCAGATTTTCCAAGTCCTCTTTCCTCATTATGTGCCTTAGAATTTTTAACAGCCTCTTCCTGATGTTAAGTATAAGTTTCTCTTTTGTTTCCAGTCTCTCCAAAGCCTGGTTGTTGCTTACATGCTCAATCCATGATATCCTCAACATCATGGTCATGTGTTGAAAAATGCAACATTACAAAATTTATTCGTAAATCCATGTAATTTACACAAGTCCTGCTAATAAATATCCTGTAAACATTTCTATGATTCTTTGAATGATATTATAAAACCCCAAAATATAAATTCTGGATGTTTTTATTTTAAACTATTATTTGGTTTCTCAAAGATTTTTCTGCATTACCATTTTGTCTTCCAGTTCTTCTGAATCATTGATTGTTGTGATTTTGGACTTAATGTGAATTCAGTTAAAGAGTTTAATATTTGTGAGAGAAAAATTTTTAGCAATTTTATAAAATTGGGTATTAATGTAATGAAAATACTACCGTGTAATAGCGATAGGCTCAGTAACTACTGTCAGATGTCACCATTATTGGAATTAACAACAGTGTTTTCACTTATCCCCATTTGGCCCAGCCAGTAGAACAATTTTGTTCCAAACATTTTATTAAACTAAAACTACTTTGCAAAATAGGTATTTTATTCCTTTTAAATCTATGATTTAATTATTGTTTTGAGATATTTGACTATTAATTTTATTCAAAATATTACTGCTGTTGTTAAAATGACTTCTATAAATTTCATTACTTACAAGCAAATTCAGATTATTTAAATTTTCATTTCAGAAGACTTTTTTTTTCTTCTTTTTTTTTTTTTTTTTTTTTTTTTTTTTTTTTTTTACCTAATTTGAAAAAGAAATCTGTATTTATTTCTTTAAATGTCTATTAATTGTTATTTTCTTTCTTTTTCAGAGTTAAGTCCATTAAAAGTCTGTGGATCTTTGTTTACAAAGAGTTGTTGTCATGGAAACCAGCATGGATGGCCCATCTGTGTGCAATACACCTCCAGTGAGCCATTTGACTGACCAACTTGGTCAGGATGATTACCTAGACACTCTGATAGCTGCTGTCACCCACGGCAGTAAAGAGCAACTAGAGAATCCGGAAGAGGAGGAGGAGGAGGAAGAAATGGAACAAGAAAGTGAAATGAAGGAGGATCTAGATAAAGCTGATAAAGATGGAGAGGAAAATGAGAACGACGAGGAAGAGAAAAGCCTGAAAGAGCAACAAGAAGAGGAAGAAAGAGAAGAGGAAAATGAGGGTCAGCAACAGAGAGATGAAGGGGAGAGGGATGATGAACAAAATATGGAGTCTGACAAAGAAGCTGATGTTCCGATGCCTTCCTATAAAGAGGAACCTGAAGAGGAAGTTAGAGACAAACAGATTAAAGAAGAGGATGATGAAGACATGAAGGCCGCAGAGAAAAAGTGGAAAAAGAAACGCAAATATAAGAAAAGAAAAGAGAAAGATGAGGAGGAGGAGGAGGAGTCCAACTCTGAAGAGGAGGAGGGTGCAGATTCAAAACGTATAAAGACTGAAGATGAGAAACTAACTGGGGACTTTGGCAAAGGGACAAGCACTTCAAACAGCGTTAAAAGCAGTGCAAAAGGAGCCACAAAGAAGAAGAAAATAAAGAAAGAGACTGGTTTTGAAAGTGGCGACGAGGCAAGTTCGGACAATTGCTTAAATTCCGATTCTGACTCTGACAGTGCTGATAGCAGTAGCAATTCCAGCAGTAGTTCTGATTCCAGCTCTGACATAGAAGATGGAGATGATGACAGTTCTGATTCTTCTGGGGAGAATGAAGACGAAGATGATGCTAATGATGATGACGATGATAACAAAGTCAGCAAAGAGGGTGATGAGAAAGAAACAAAAGCAAAGAGTAAGAGCAAGACAAAGGAGAAGGGCGTTAGTCGCAAAAAGAAGAAAGAGAAGGATAGCGAGAGCGGTGATGATAAGCTGAAAGACTCAGCAAAGAAACGCAAGTTAGCCCTGAAGCGACAACGAAAGAAAGAAAAAGAGAAAAAGAGGCGAAATATCAGGTAGAGTATTTTTATACTTTTTAAAATTAAAAAAAAAAAAAAGAAAAGTTAGTTGTACCCTGAACTTTATCTTAGACTGAATTTTTGAAATTGTATTTTATAAATTTTTGCTGTCAAAATGTTCTTTCACACAAAACTACATTTACCATCTTGTTTTAAAAATAATTTTTAGGACTGTTCAAGATAGCAACATCAAAAAAAAAAAACCTTTAATATATTTGCAAAACACTATATTATATGCATGGTGATATATGCATATATGCATGGTGAGGAAAATTCTGTCTATTAGAAAAAACATTACTGCTGTACAATTTATGTGATCCCATAATAGTTTAAAAAAGAAAAGAATTAATGATCCCCATAAGACTTAAAAAAAATACAACTTATGTGATCCAATAATAGATTAAAAAGTAATTGTAACCCCTTTTAATAGATTTAAGATCATTGTGATTCACTTATTAGATCGAGAAAAAAAAAAAAATGAACAATCATGTAATCATCTTTAATAGGTAAAAAAAGAAAAAAAAATTGTGATCCCTTAATTTCAAAACATTTGATAACAAAAAAAAAAAAAAGAAATTATCTAACTTTCTTTCTTTTCTCATATTTGAAGTAAAAAAAAAAAAAATTTTATTTTTGGAAAAAATATGATTATTTGTTAAAAATATTATCTTTACACTGTCAATAATAGTGGCTGGCTGCTCATTTCCAAGTATGCTTGTCTGCTAGTTAATCCCTGTTGCAGTCGCCTGCTCAGGCATACACAGCCAACCTGTGGTTTATACTTCAACTATGTTGAGAGTGCACAAAATCTGAAGTTATCAGAAGTTGAACAAGGTTTAGTGTGCTTGAATCCTCGGTCTCAATGGCTTGTGTCTTTGTGCTTGTACACTCATCAACAGCTTCCATACAGTTTTGTTGACCCATTTTTATTTACAAACTTTAGTCAACACATAGAATGATTTTCAGGCACTTACTGACGGTGCTTGCATGCTGGGATCATCTTCACAGGCAGATATTAATTCAGTCATATCCGTCAAATTGACCCTCATGAGATTATAAGTATCATAGGTTTTGGCACTGGTTAGTCCAGAAACACCATCACATATCTGACTGCTCTGTTAGTATAAATAACATGATTGTAGCCATCACCATTTTATTACTAAGTACTATGTCTATTGTGTAACTTAAACTACCTGTTTTTTTTGTTGTTTTTTTTTTGTTTTTTTTTCAACCGAGTACTGACCATGCTCAATGTTGCTTAACTCTGGTGATCAAATGAGAACTGACATTTCAACATGGTAATGGCTGTAACAAATTATATTCTTTAAAATATGTGTATGTATATTTATTGGTGTTAAATATTTGAGAAGACATTTTTGCAATATGCATTTGATAAAATAACTTGGATTGGCAAACCTGTTTTCAATGGTTTTAGTATGTCTTTAAATGAACAGAGAAAACTGCCTTTGAAAATTCAGTCTACTCACTTATCAATTATTCTGCCATTTTCACACCTAATTCTTGTATTTCTTAGCAAGGGTTCTGAAGGAGTGTGGAAAATGCAAGACAACTCCAAAAATGACTGTGCAAAAGATTTGCCATGTTTAAACTTTCAACTTACCCGAGTCATGATCAGGGATTTGTAGATAGTGAATTTACGACTCTTATAAATAATAAGTGAAATAAATGGTACATTTAATGTGTCATATTTCAAATTGGGTTAAATAAATCCAAAGTGCAGGAAGTCTTTTCTGCTATGTGTCACAATAACATGCATCAATCTTGTGTAATGAATTTTATTCCCCCCATTGGAAAATATTGGGTTGGAGATAATTGATTTTGGAAATTTCATACATTTGCAGCAACTATTTTTGTGAAAGATCATTTGCAATTTAGAAAAAAAAAAATTAAAAAGTTAAGTCAGTACTTAGATGGGGGACTGTTTAGGAACACCAGGTGCTGTAACCTACCTCCTACAATCCAAAATATGTTTTGGCTTTAAACAACCCACAAAAGGTTGATAAGGTGGGATTTTTTTGGGGGGGGGATGGGGGGTTAAAATCAACAACAAACTATACTTTTCAACAAAGCGCGCACACACACACACACACACACACACACACACACACACACACACACACACAATTAAAGACATAAGGAAAACTTATCCTAGCTGATGTGTTTCATCCTTTGATAGACTTTATCAAGGCAAATGTATTTTGCTAAACTCCATCAGAGGATGAAAGGTGTTGGCTAAGATAAGTTTTCCTTTTCTCTTTATTCATATTGTCCTTTTACAGATATATATTTTAATTACATCTAAAATTTTATGCACACACACACACACACACAATTGTGTGTTTGGGCAGCAATCCCTCTTTTATACAAGTTTCGTTAAAAATGATCGACAGTACTGCAGTTGAGTTTTTAAATTTTTCAGATCAATTTTACGTGATGATCAACTGGAGGCTGAAACTTTAGCTGCCCAGAATGAAGAAATGGAGAGACAGCGTCGTTTGCAAGAGTTAAAAAAGCAAATGCAACAGAAAGTCGTTGTAAAACCTGAAGAGAAAGACTCACAATTAAAATCGTTGCTGCAAGGTGATTGTCCGTCCGATGCTTTTTATTTAGGATCTGACCAAATTGGTATGATACTTTCTTTATATCATATTGCTTGTATAAATGTTTGTATGGTGTTTTTTTTTTTTTTTTTTTTTTTTTCTAGTCAATATATTTTCATAAATTAACTTTCTATGCAAACTGTTGTTTAGATCAATAATCTTTTACATTTGTATTACATTACAAGACATTGTTTTTTTTGGGGGGGGGGGACGGATGCATTTGTTTTATTTTTTTTTTCTCTATGAATCCTCCATTTTGGACATTAAGGTTGTTAAGTAAGATCCTCATATTTCTAAAACCAACCAATAATTTTAAGAATAAATTTTTATCTTAAATGCTGAATTAGAAATGGTTGTCTATTCAATTTTGTAAAATTGTCAATAATTGATTGTAATTGATATTTAATAAAATGTTGTTTATTAAAACAGATTCACTTTTCGGAACAGAGTATTGTAACTAATGTGATAATATTAAAATTTTGACAAAGTAGCTTGTAACAAAAACCATCTGCATGCACACGGAGATGGACACTGAAAACTTCTTATCTTGGCTCGCTTCCCAAAATCAAAATAAACATCAGATGATTTTTTTAAAATCCTTTCTTTATTGGGCTTAGAACTTTTCATCACCCCTTTGTGTGTGTGTACACTCATAGCCACACTGAACATGATTCAAGAATATGTCAGATTATTATTTTGGGTAACCTGACTATGTTGTTGGTTTTGTAAAAATAATATTTTCCATAATTTGGAATATCTAATTACCAAAATGTCACCGATCACAGAGATCTCTATAGATTTTCATTGATCTTAAATTGGTGTTTATAATTTTTGTCTAATTAACTGTGATGAACAAGTTAATTTATTCAATGTTGTACATTTATAAATTTTTGGGAACAATTTGTGTTTGATTTAACTTTCCTTTATTTGTATTCTTAACTTTGCTATTCTCTGTGAATAAAAGGAGAATTCCATCTTTCTATAGTTGGAAGTTTTGTAATAAACCCAGAAAAGTATCATTTCTCACTATTACTGTTGTTATGACACCAAGTGGATAGATTTGTTGGCATTAAATGAACATATAAATAAATAATCTTAATTTGAGCATGCTTAATTAAAATTGTGTTGTAAAATGAAATTTTTGTTAGGAATTTAAAAATTAACACTTATAATATTTCACATTCATTGTACATATTCTTCATGATTTCACAACATTTTGTATTTTGTAACTTTTTCATTTTTTTTTTTTTTTTTTTTTCATCTACTTCTCTTGCTTAACTTAATAAGTCCTATGTTTGTAAATATAACAGCAACAACAACAATAATAGTAGTCATCGTGGATTTGCTGGAAGCAGAAGTCTATACCATTTAATAATCTATATATCTGTTCATTTTTCAGCTGCTGAAGACACTGCCAAGCAGTATGCTAAGGATGATGTCATCCTACTTGACAGTGGTGATGAAAACAAGAAAAAAGGTAAATTTTATTAGTTATTCATTTGTCATGTAAATGAGATATTTAAATGTAACAAGATAAATATTCACATTATATATATATATATATATATATATATATATATATATATATATATATATATATACACACACACATAAAATTAATTTTTTGAACAACATTTAGTTTTGACAGATATTATTGAACTTAGTGATGATGATGATGTGGTGATGATAAAAAGTGATGAAGAGCCAGAAGAGGAGGAGGAAGAAGAGGAAGAAGACATGGACAATGTTGGTACGCATATCAATGACTCGATGAACCAGAAAGATGAACAAGGACGAGTCCTTATCAATATTGGCCACCCTGAAGGTGATCCTGATGTATTCTTAGCATCACAAATTGCTGAAGTGATCAAACCACATCAGGTAACAATGAATGCTTTCCATTTTTATTATTTATTTACTTTTTATAATGCCATATTCCTTAAGGAATCATAGCTCTCCACAAGTTCCTTTTTCTTGTCTGTGAATTGCCATGACTTTTTGGGAAAGATAGTGGAGTGGTTTCCTTTTTCCTTCTCCAATATTTTGCATTTAGAGTTTTCCTTCTCTTAGAGTAGTTGCCACCCAAAGCCTAGGAAGACCACTCTGCCCTACTATTTAACCCATGGCTGTAGACAGAAGAGATGGATTCCTATCTTTCAAAAGGCATTTGACCAAAATTGGACACAACAACCTGTGTTGAAATTTGAACTCTGCTCACTCAAGCCATATTCTATGCTGATAACTGCTACACTACCTGCATGTCCTATGCTTTCTATTACTAATATATATATATATATATATATATATATATATATATATATATATATATATATATATATATATAATTATTATTAGCTTTCGACATAAGGTAATAGATGTATTATCTTTCGATGTAAGGTAATATGTATATTCATTGATATATACTTTATAGTTTTGTATTACCGCATTGAGCACTATTTCATTAACACAAAAAAATTAAAATATTTGCGAATTTATATATGTGCATGATTGCACACATATATGGTTGTACCTATATTTAATCGATAGTTTATATATATATATATATATATATATATATATATAAAACAAACACTTAAAAAAAATATTTTTATTGATAAGGATTGTAGTTTCACTGTCTTAAATTTGATTTGCATTAAAATTTTTCATTTTTATTCTATTTTTAACTCTATTTTATTTGACTTTACAAATTATGAAAATTTATTGAATAATAATTCTATTGTTTTCCATTATTAAAACCTAATCTTGCTTAAACTCATCTAAACTTATTTTATTCTTTTCTTAGATTGGTGGAGTAAGGTTCTTGTATGACAACGTCATAGAATCTCAGAGCCGTTTCAAAACTAGCAGCGGATTTGGATGCATTTTAGCACACAGTATGGGTCTAGGCAAAACTATCCAACTGATTGGTTTCATTGATATTTTTTTGCGCTTTACTGAAGCTCGCTCTGTCTTATGTATTGTACCAATCAACACCTTACAAAACTGGTTAGCTGAATTCAATATGTGGTTACCGGAAAAGCCACCGGAGGATACGGAAGACGATGATGATGATGAGAATATGATGTTCCGAAATTTTAGACTATTCGTAATCAATGACAATCATAAAACAACATTAGCCAGGGCAAAAATTCTTGGTAGGTGTCTACCTTTTCATTTAAACTTGACAAATGTTTGTTAGATGAATGCTTTTGAACTACTCTTAACTCTCATTATTTTTAATGTACTTCTGAGTTAAAATAAACTTTTAATTGAAAAGATTTGCAGGTGTAACCAAGTTCTTCAGTCCACCAAACAAAAACAAAGAATGAGTTGTATAATAATAATTTCAATTCATATTGTTGACTAAGTGAAAATACACTTATAGTGATCTTGTTAATAATGTATAGCCCCAAATTCTTTTTATTTGAGATTTGTTTTAAAAACATACATGAAAAGTTGATTAAAGTAGAAAACAGTTACAAATGCAAGAATAATCAATTTTTTCAAAATATCTTTTTCTTCTTCCTTTTCTCCTAAAAAGTTAAGAACTAATCAATAAAGTGAAATCCAGCTTTACAACAATTTTCTGGATTTTCTCAGTTTAAAATTTTCTTTCTTTATTTCAGAACTAATGTCTTACAAATTAATGTACTATGACAGCCAAGATTTTTACTTTTAAGTTTCGATATTTTGAAAAGAATTAGAAAATATTTCCTTTTGAAATGTTTGCTGAATTGATATTTTTCCTATGAAAAGTTTGTTTTTACAAGGACTTCATTAACCAGCAGAAAAAAAGCCTTTTTTTTTTTTTTTCTCTGATCTCAAAGAGTATGCAGTACTATGCTCTATTCAATGTAGCAAATAGTGATGTTTGTTTTTCTTATCCTAGATGAGTGGAGTCGTGTTGGTGGTGTTCTTCTAATGGGTTATGAAATGTATCGACTTTTGGTGACCAAAAAATGTACTTTTGCCCCATCACGGAGAAGAAAGAAAAATACTGAACCTATTGTTATAGACATTGAAGAGGAAGATATGAACAAAAAATTGCATTTAGGTAAATAGCTATCATACCCTACTTTTTCTCTTTGTTATTATTTCAAAGCCATATATTTCCTATATAATAATTATATGCAAATTGGATTCTTCTTGTTCAATTTCAAGGTATTACCTGGCTGAACATTGTTTTAGTAGCATTTTGAGTTTCATGACTATTATTTAAAAACTATATAGTTTATTCACTTAATACATTGACTGCTAACCGTGAGTTCTCTGTTGGTGGGCAGTTTTATTATGACACAAACTTGTGCTTGACATTTTCTAATACATTTTTTTTCGTGCCAATAACAAGTTTATTTCTGAGCGCAGAAACAATGTTAAGATTTCAGTTGAAGATATAAATCAACTCCTAAAAAATTTTATTGCCTAAGTTGACTATTATAAAGTTGGTGTTTGAAGTCAGATTTCATAATTGACCTCTAGCAGTTGACATGTTTAAAAAAAAAAAAAAAACAAGAAATATCAATGATTTTCTTGCTGTTTAAAGAGACATAATGGTTTTAAAGGTATTAAGTTTTATAAACCAGATTATATATACTTGCACAGATGAGCGAGGCTTGTTTGCTTGCAATGAACCATCATTTTATTAATTTTGTTTTCCATTTATTTTTAATATCTAGTTCCTTTTTATTGCATTTACTAAAGAATACATTGCTACTGAAGTGCTACCAAAGATTTAATGATTAGTTTGCAAATATTTTTGACATATATTTAAATTATAAGTCTAACATTTTTTAAATTGCTTTTTGCAGGAATTCAAAAAGCGCTGGTTAATCCTGGCCCTGACTTGATTGTCTGTGACGAGGGTCATCGAATTAAAAACAGTCTTTCTGGAGTGGCACAATCTTTGAAGAATATCAGAACCAAGTAATTACATTTTCTTGCAATCAATACGTCTTTTCTTTCTTTTCTCTTTTTTTTTTTTTTCTTTTTTCTATTTTCATTTTCTTTTTTTCTCTTCAATAACATTTTTATTGAAAAAAAAAAAAAATATTGTAATTTACGGTGTTGGATTTCAAAAATTATTTTATGGTACTTGTAATATATCTCATTATTTTAAAATATTAAATACTCTTAAGAGAAAGATAGATTTGTTTTTTTTTTTGTTTGTTTTTTTTGTTTGTTTTTTTTGTTTGTTTTTTTTCTGTAAATCTTTTAGATTTAATTTTGAAAAAAAATTTAAAATTCTGATTTTAATGATAATTTTTGCAGAAGAAGAGTTGTCTTGACAGGCTACCCACTCCAAAATAATCTTCTTGAATATTGGTGCATGGTAGACTTTGTACGACCCAACTACCTTGGTACAAAAGCAGAATTCTGCAACATGTTTGAACGTCCTATAATGAATGGGCAGTGTGTTGACAGTACACGGGAAGATGTCACATTAATGAGATACCGAGCCCATGTCTTGCACAGTTTGTTGCAGGGATTCATACAAAGGTAAGAAAAAACTAAAACTTATTTTTGTCTTGTTACCATTGCTTAAATATATTTTTTACTAAACTTTCACCCAATACAAGGCACAAAAGCAACTCAAGGTAGAAGGTTACTGACTGTGGTTGTTGCATGAATGTAAGAGGATCAGTTAAAAAAAGAGTAGTTCATGAAGACATGTTGGAAAGAAAACAGTTGACCCTAGACTTGATGAGATTAAGATTGTACTGATCAGGGAAGCATCCCCACAGGTCCATTTCACAAAATAATGGCTCTCAGGAAGAAGCCATCTGAATGGAGCTTAATAATGGGAATGAAGATGATTTGTCCGTGTGTACGTGGCGTGTCGGGTCTTAGCTGTGAATGTTTGAACTGGTGGAGCTTATTAATGTAGCTTGATAGAACATTTGCCATGGAAATAGTAGGAGAATGTTTGTGATATTTTGTCCATAGGATAGCAGCTTTAGAGTAGAAAATACTCATTCACCTACAAGGTTACATAGACACTTCTAAACTCTATTAAGGCTCGAAAATGAGTATTTGGCAGCAGTACTCCATTTTAGTTTAAATCTGGTTCTTGTAAAGACAGAGCATACCAGAAGTACAAAGATCTGACACCCCTTTTCCGGCATCTTTAGTGGTGAATCACATATATGTGCTTGATGACTTCCAAACAATATTAACAAGGCATATTTATATATCTGAAAATTAACTTTGGGAAGTTTCTAGACAAACCTTGTTTCTAAGTATACCTTGTGAAAATTTAAGTCATTAATTATTGGATGTAATTTTTCATGTCCTATAATAATGTTGGCATAATCCACTTTACTCCTTACTCTTAGTCTTGCCAATTTTGTTACACCATCACCCCACCCTCAAAATATATTTCACTCATGATTATTTTTCTAATGGAATTCTTTTAATTCATGTACATGTTGCCAAAGAAAGAAAAGATCATTAAAAATAAAGACGTTGCAGGTTTCTTCTAGAAAAACTAAGAAATAATTTCACTATTACGAATTCATACATTCATACATACATCCATACATACATAGCCATGTTTTTCGTTTAGGCAGGTCCAGGATTAATTTCATGTAATCTCATGTAAAGGTTCTACCTGACAAAGATTTGCCACAATGATTTGAGGCGAGGTTTACTCTGATTAGGAGAATGTAAGTTTTGAGGGGCATGGAACCATTTCTTAATTGCTGCTGTTCTGTGTGTCCATCCTGACATGGGCTGGTAGCTCCTGTTAGGGTTCCAATTATGGGCAAATAGTGGGAGAAAAAAAATGAAATGCTATGAAAGTAGAAAAATACATTTTTATAGTGAAAATACCAGCAATTCAATTTTATATTTTAAAAATTACTAACAATATGTGTATCTGTAGTTGAAGACATAAAATTGTTCAAAAGATTTAAATTTTGGCATTAAATAACCAATAGAGGTTCATATGCTGCTAAACAAAATCAACCAACAAGGCTTTACAAGACCAGATAATTCTTCCTGATGCCCAACTCACACTCACAGTATTTTTGTTTTGAGACACCATCTCTAGGAAGAGTGCCATCCAAGGCTTTTGACTTTATCTTAGCCACACACACACACGCACACACACACATATATATATATCTGCCTTTTTGGCAGATTTTGTGTTGTCCTGTCAGGTAACATGCCACTCTCATCACCAACAGAAAAGCTAGTGGCAGAGCTAGTTTAGGTGCCAGCTACTTGTCTTTGCAGCAGGTTGTACTGGGTTACATCTCTATCAGTAGCATGCCATAAAATAATATTAAAAGAAACAGTTCTCTTTGTAATAAGAATATTTTCTTTTCTACTTTAGTTTCTTTTCTACATAATCTGAACAAATATTTTCAAGAAAAATATGAAAAAAAAGGTTTTAATGTAAATTAAAATATTAGCAATTCTGTTATTGTGATATCTTGATTATTTGAAATTTACATAATTATTTTTTCCACATTAATTTCTAAAATAAAAAAAAGTGTTATTAGGTTGGTGCAAAAATAATGTCGGTTTTTTACGTAAAGAAATACGTCAAAAAACGACATTATTTTTGCACCAACCTAATAATTAAAAAAATATCTACTGATTTAAGTATGCGTTAGTGTTAGTTGCTTACGTGTAAGAAAATTCTGAAAAATATTGAGTCAGAATTATACACAATAGTGTAGTGAGGATTCATATTTTGTCATTATCCAAGTTGTTAAAAGCAATGGCTAGAATTCTTTTTTTTATAGCAACTTGACACTTCAATAGGTTATCATATTTGCAACTTTGGTAATTTCTGTTTGAATTAGAAATAACCTTGCTTTCACAACTTGACCATTGAGAGATCAATATTTTAGACACAATTGTTTTAAAAAAGATTTTTTTGTATTTTTTATTGCAGAAGAGGACATTCAGTTTTACAGTATAGCTTACCTCCAAAGCAAGAGCATGTATTTAATATTCGCATGTCAGATGTTCAGCGTAAACTCTACAAGAAATTCATGGAATGTATTTCTGATTGTGAAATGGGTATGTGGGCCAGCTACAATCCATTGAAGGCTTTTTCTACATGTTGTAAGGTACGATATGTCAGTTTCTATATTTTATTCTACCCCAAATATGATGTTGGATATAATACAGATAATAATGGTCAAAGTGAGAAAAGAATACAGATTCACTTAATTTAAATATAAGTATATTAGTTACCATATCAGTTTAATAAGGACAATTTTATGTTATGTACATAAGATTAAGTCCCCACAAAGAAACTCTAAAATCCTGTGCAGTTTTTGTGTTAAATCTCTAAAAACAAAGAAAAAAGCAGTAAATGCTTCCAAATCAGCAGTTGCAAAATCTGGACCGCCTGGATGCAGTTTGGTAAGAATGACCAAACTTTGTACAATTTCAGTTGAGGTAATCATTGACTGAATGTATAAACATAAAAATGTCTTAAAATAATTGTCAGACTTTTGTCCATTTCATAATGTGTGATGTCATTTGTTTACATTTGGATACGCCATGAGCAGATATGAATGTACGTGAGAGAATCATGGTAGATTGTAGTTTAAAGACAGTAAGATTGACCTTGCTAACCGAACAATCCTTTGTGGCGCAATCGGTTAAGGCACATCAGGCTATATGACGGTTCTGTATAGGATACAGGTTCAATTCTATGAAAATTTCTCGGACATTCAGGCCGGTGAATGTTGTTTAATACTGTTTATTATAAACAAAGCATTTACTTAAATATTTGTATCTATAAAAAGAATGTATAAACATAGAAATGTCTTAAAATAATTGTCGGACTTTGTCCATTTCATAATGTCTGATATCAGTATATAAGTGGTAATTTTAATTTACCTCAAAGTTGAGTCCTTAATTCTTCCAAATATGTTTTGAACAACTTACAGTATGATAATTTCAAAATGACAAATCATTTCTCTTACTGTCTATTTCTTTACTGTGACTTTGCATTTCCTTAAAATCTTACGATATATTAGGTTGGTGCAAAAATAATTAGCTTTTGCAACAGGTTTTGAAATTGAGCTTAAATAGTAAGAAATGCAGCCATTTGCTTGAATTGTTTTTTTGTTATTGTTTTTGCGACTTTCTGTGATGCCTTCAAAACTAATGGTTTGATGAAAATGATGTGTCAGTGATTTGTCTGACCAGTTTCTGTCAGCAACCCCCAACTGATTACTCTATTTAACCGAAAGGAATCAACCTGAATATCAAATCTGTAGTTTAGGTCAGAAAAAGATCACAAAAAAGCAAATTTCCACCTTGAAAATTCTATTTATTGGTCAGCATAAACTTTGAATGACCTGGAATTTAGTTTTGATTTTTTTTTTTTTTTTTTTTTTTTTTTTTTTTTTCTCCTCTCTCTCTCTCAATCTTATGACTGTTATGACTGTCATTATTAAAAAAAAAATATTGATAACCTTGTGTCTGGTTTATTATGCAAAGTGCAACATAAGTTTTTATTTATAAATAAATCTAAAAGATACACAGCCAGAGAAACCTGTATTTGATTAACACAATATATCCTATTGACCTGAATAAGTTGTTTTATTTTTACATGTTAATGTGGACTCTTTGAAATCAGTTCAAACATTGATTTTGTTAACTTTTCTATTGTTTTGATTTTCACGTTGCTTGTAACAGTTTTTATCATGGGCAATTATTCCATCCTACTAAAAGACTGTTACTTATTGATGGAATTATATGTAGGGGTGGTGGTCGAAAATATAAGTAAAACATTGGTCATAATTATATAGCAAAAGGAACACTGAAAATATAAAGATGCTAAGCTTGTAAGTTTTTAGCACACACACACACACACACACACACACCTAGTATAGTAGGGTCAGATGGGACTGACTGTTGGGGAAAAGAGATTGAGAAATAGCATGCTGTACTTCTTGGCATTTGTGCCAGAAACTCCAATATGAACATTTCAGTGTGTTTGGGAGTCAATCTGAAAACCGTGAAAAGGATTCAGAAAGAACAGTCTAATGATAATCATGAAGATCCAGACTCAACATGGGTGCCTTGAGAAGGTAGTGCTACCCTGGGTCAAGAGGGTGGCTGCTGGAAGACCCTATGTCTGGCAACAGGACTTTGCATCATGCCACACAAGCAGGAGAACTCTGTCATAGCTGTCAGACAATTTCTGCGACCACATCATACTTCACATCTGGCCACCTAACTCCCCACAGTCCTCTGCAGCCCTCTTGATTATTATGTGTGGGGTGCAGTTGAGCAAGAGACCAACAAAACTTCTTGTAACACCAAAGATGAACTGAAGGCAAGGATTATGGCAGCATTCACCAAATTAAACAAGGGGACTGTCTAGAAAATTTGCGGAAGATTCCAAAACCGTCATGAGGCCATTGTTGAAGCCAATGGCGATGTTATTGAATAAATTTACTTTTCAGTATTTCAAGACATTTTTGTGTAATTTTGGTAATTATATCTGCTAAAATGAGATGTCAATTTTATTTACATTTTTACGTAATTTATACATACAATTTATCCAGATATATATATATATATATATAGCGCCATCCAAAGACAGACTTTCGCTGTATCACAGCTCATCAGTGTAGCTAGACGTCTGATTGCTTCAATCCAAGACCAAAACCCAACTGGTTTAGCATCAGTCAGAGATTTCTCTCTAAGCTGTCAGTTCTCGGCAGAGAGGAAGGGGAATCATGTGCATAAGAAAAAGAGATACTGAGAATTTTAAATGTAAAATAATTTTTTTATTTATGTGTGTTTTGCTCATATAATCTAGCTGATTTCATTTAGATTCTTTTTCTTTCCATCACTTTTGTTATTAAATATCCCACATTGCGATAATAGATCTCCCAAGAAAGATGAAACATTGTTAAGACCTAGACACAAATTTATTGTGGATGATCTAGTGATTAAAGCACTTTCTATATATTTGGGATTCTGTTCAAACTAGTTCTTCATTAGTTACTCAACTTTTAAATATTAAGTATTTTTTATCTTTAAAGAACACTTTGAACATAATCATATTTTTAAAAAATAGCACATTAAAATTTTATTTTCAAGAAAACTCAATGTTTGAGCAAAGCTTTCACATACAAAATTCCCACCTATTCTCACTGAAAAGATTCTGTTCATTGAAATACAGTTAATACAATTGAAATAGTGACAATTACATTAAGATGCATCATTTTAATAATTATATATTTATATTCTCAGGATAAACAAATAGGAGTAGATAGGTTTTCCCATCGTCTGGTTCACACTCTTCCCCAGTCTTTTGAACAGGAGTAGTGGTTTATACCTTGTTTTCTGTTCAAGATTGGGTTTCTGATTCCTTCTAAAGTCTTTTTCATTCTTTCACTCTCAGTAGCCCTTAGCATCTTAGTGACATTATCACTTTGCTTGGGTGGAATTGATGAAAACAAAAAAAAAAATGAACTGTTTTTTTCTTTTCTTTTTGTGTACTTGGATGATTATTTGTAATTCTTTATTGTACCTGTTTTTATCTGCTTTTTCAGATTTGGAATCATCCTGACGTCATGTGGAGAGTTATTCAGCAGCAAAAGAGTCTGGCAGAAGATAATGATTTAGATTTTGAACCAGATGGCAAAGTGAATGGTGTTCAACAATCGGGTGGCAAAAGAAAAAGTAAGTCTGGTACAGGCCGGTCATCCCAGTCTCACCAAGCCTGCAATAAAAGATCTCAGTCACATACGGAGAGCAACAATTCTTCTTCCCGTAATTCAAATGTTAACTGTTGTAGCTCAAATGTGAACAATTGTGGAGGCCCTAACAATAGCAGTTGCTCTAGCGGAGTCACCATGAACAGCTGTGGTAACAGTGGCACAGGTAGTGGCTCTAATTCGTGTGGTAGCCCTGGAATGAACAGCTGTAGCAGTCCGAACATGAACTCTTGTGCTGGTCCCTGCAACAATGCCAATCTCAATACAGGGATGGGGTCAATGAGCAGTGGACTGAATCCCTGTTGTAACACAGGGATGAATACCAGCAGTCACATGGGCTCAAACAATAATATGAATTCTTGTGGTCAGATGTCCAGTAGTTCTGGTATGAACAAACTTAGTCACATGGACATGAATTCCTGCAGCCAGATGGGAGCCAATCTGGATATGAATTCCTGCAGCCAAATGGGCCGAAATCCAAACCTCAATGCCTGTGGAAATATGGACATGAGCAGTTGTGGTCAGATGAATACAAATTTGGATATGAACGCTTGCAACCAGATGGATATGAATGCTTGCAATCAAATGAGTTGTGGCATGGAAATGAACCCTGGTAGCCACATGGGTAACAATTCGATGGCTCCGAGCAATCGCTTGAGCAATAGCTCTTTGAATCCCAATGGACACATGGTTAGCAGTTCAATGAACCCTGGGAGTCACACAATGACACTCGGTGGCCACATAGGTAGCAACACAATGACTATGGGTGGTCACATGAGTAGCAACACAATAAATATGAATAGTCATATGAACAATAACACAATGACTATGGGTGGACACATGGGTAATAATTCAATGAACCCAGGTGGTCACATGGGAAGTAACCCTATGAATATGGGTGGAAATTCAATGAACACAGGTGGACATATGGGCAATAGTCCTATGAACCTGGGTAGCAACCCTATGAATACCAGCAACCATATAAGCAGTAATTCTATGACCATGGGTGGTCCCATGAATACAGGTGGCCACATCTCAAGCAGCCACATGGGAGGTAATTCCATGAATACAGTCCATATGGGCAATAACCCTATGAATATGAGTGGCCACATGGGTGGTAACTCTATGAATAACACTGGCAATTCTATGAATGCCACTAATCAAATAAACAGCAATTCTATGAACGCCGCTAACCAAATGAACAACAACAACTCAATGAACATGGCTGGTCAAATGAATAACAAATCTTCCAATTTAGGTGGGCAGATGACGAGTAGCTCTGTGAATACAAGTGGTCCCATGGGAGGTAATAGTGGAATGAATTCCAATACAGGTGAATCCATGGGCAATCAGATGACCAATAATATGAAGGCTGCTGCAAATCCAGCATGTGCAAGCTCTGGACAGACGAGTTGCGAACGTGGAGTTGGTACGACTGGCACCGTCAACAACAACAATAGCAGCAACAACAATTGTTGTCAGAATGGTGGCACCGGCAACAGTGGCTCTACTGCAAATTCTTGTAGCAACGCTAGTGTGAATACATGTGCCCAACAAACTACCAGCACGGTCAGCACTGGAACCAATTCTTGCAGCCAAGGTGTACAAGCAAATGTCCAAACGGACAAAAGAAGTGATGTTCTTTCTTTGGATTGGGTAAGTAATGCACACATTCATTTGTTTATTTGTATTATTTTGGTCAGGTTGTATAATTGGCACTGTGACCAGAAATAATAATAATGTTTTGATATTTCTATAGATTAATCACTCCAGACCACAAATATCAATTTATTTTTTTTTTTATTTTGATAAAAGTTAAGTGTCAGGGACAATTTTCTATGTAAATTCATTGTAAATTGTTCTCACTACAGAAGCCAAAACAAAATATGCTCATACCACATGATTTCTTAAAATTTCAAAGAACAAAACATTTTTTGAAATATTGTCATTTGGATTGCTTAATTGATACCAATACCGGAATCTAGAGTGTTTAATCGGTGGCAATATATGAAAAAAGTACTTTAGATTGCAAATTTTAAAAAAAAATTTATTTTTTATATTTTAAGATGAATTGATATAGTAAACTAGATTTCACTACTAACTTAATTTAAATGCAATGGCAGTCATTATTTTCTTAATTCTTGTTCTTTTATTGCTCTTTCTCCTTAATGTTTTCATTTTATCATATTCTCTCACGCTCAGTACACCCTTCACACCTTGTGTCTTAGTGGCTCTATTGCCTTGCTTGAGGTGAATGATTAAACAAAAAAAAATAATCTGCAGTGCTTAATCTATAGTAATATGAAAAATAAAAATTGAAGAAAAAAAAGATTATTTCTGGTTGAGGTTGTTTTAATTTATATTATTGATTTCTGTAATATCTTAAATATAATTTGTTTCTCTTTCTCGTATGTAGTTGACAAATTTGACTTGTTTATTCATCAAGCCATTTTTTTAATAACTTTTCAAGTCTTTAAAAGCTACTTTTTCTTTCTTTTCTTTTTTTTTATCTGCATAAAAGATAAATACTGAATCTAGTCTTAATATTAGGTTGGTGCAAAAATAATGACGTAATGTCGTTTTTTGACATTAAAAAATACGTCAAAAAACGACATTATTATGTCATTATTTTTGCACCAACCTAATAGGTTTCATGTGGAGCTCTATTTTTTATGCCATCTCTATTTGATCATGACTCTCCACAGCTTCTTTCTTTATTAGCTGTGAATTGCCATGATGTCTTGAGAAAGGTAGTAAATTTATTTCCTGTCCATGATTTAGAATTCAGTGTAGTCCTTTTAGACTGGCTGCCATGTAAGGCTAAAGTTCAATCTATCCTACTATTATTTAACCAAGGTGGGTGTGGCAAAGAATTCATACTTTTCTCAAGGGTATTTATGTGAAAGTGAATGCAACAGACTTGCACAGCCCAGTGGAAGTATTAAAATAACAATAGATAACATTCTCACTAATTAAGCACCAAATAATTACTACACAAGATCTTTGTTACAATCTGTCTTCAAATTATTCAACAAAAATTGCCGTCTTTGAAATAATTTGAAATCTTTAGACACTGCAATATCTTATCATTGATTATAGACTAAATTCAGGAAATATTTAAGCATCAGTTAAGAGTATTAGTAGTGTTATCAAGAACAAGTTCATTTTGTGATCATCGTGCCAAATTAGTTTTTACTGTACTTTTATCCATCAACCTTTCGTATACAAGAATCATAATAGTTTGTGCATTGATTATAATAATCATATAATTAAAAATAAATATTGGATAGTGTTGTACAATTGGCATTGCAATCAGAAATAATCTTTTTTTTTCTCTTTTTTTCTCATATTACTATAGATGAAGCATTCCAGATAACAAATATAAAAAAGAAAATTTATTTAAATTTTATAAAAGTTAATAGGGAGGTCCAGTTTTCTATGTAAACTAATTGTAAATTGTCCCCCCCCTTCCAGAAACCAACACAAGTATGCTTATACAAAATGATTTCTTAAAATTCATAATCTGCAGTGTTTAATCAATAGTAATTTATGAAATAAAGATTAAAAAAGAATTTCACATTACAAATTTCAATATTTTTTTTTAAATTTAAATTCTAAGAAATCATCTGGTAAGAGCATATTTTGTTTTGGCTTCCATCAGAGGATCAATTTACAATGAATTTATATGGCAAACTGGGGACACTCTCCCTCCCATCAACTTAAAAAAAAAAAAAATTTTCTTACATTCATGACCAGGAATGCTTAATCTATAGACCCTGATTACTCTTCTATTGTTCTCATTCTTTCATAATGCTTTCTAATTCTTTCATACCCAATAACTTCTTGTCTCTTAGTAGCTTTTATAGCCTTGCCTGTGGTGAATTTGATTTTTTTTTTTTTTTTAAATGTAAGAAAATTATTATTTTTGGTCACGGTGCCTCTTGTACAACTGCCACCAAATTATTTTAATAGGCTTAAGAATTACAAGAATGAACAATACATTTAACAGTTATAAAGATTTTGTTTTGAAACTTCTGTAAAAATCTTCATCTTGTTCACATAAAAAATCAAACTAATGAAAAAGAAATTTCTTTTGTATTTGCTTATGATGCAAAATTCTTTTGCTGAAATCAAAAGCACTCATTTACACATTTTAATAGCTTGCTAAAAAGAAATTAACTGTTTAATAAATAATTCAATAGATTTAAATATTCATTTGTCAGTTTTTAAATTATTGGTGTAATTTGCAAGCATATTTCATCAACAAAGAATTACAGCAATTTTTTAATAATTAGTAGCAGTTGCTAAAATCAAAACTTTGATACTTGATATTAACAAATTTTAAGAAATTGTGAAAGAGGCTAAATATTATATGAATTGTATTTTTAAAAGCTGATAAAATCCTATTGTTTACTGATGGCAAATTTAAATTCCTCTTATTTTCTTTACATTTTTAGGTTTCTGAAGTAATGAAGGAATATACACCAGGACTTTTGGAAAATGGTGGGAAAATGGTATTACTGTTCAGTTTAATCGAAGAATCTCTGAAAATAGGTGATAAACTGTTAGTCTTCAGGTATGTAACAATTTTTAGATCCTTGTACATTTTAGCAAATGTTTAGCATTTAAATAATTTTTCAGTTTTTAGATTTCTCGTGTCCTTGCAAAACTTGGAATGTTATTTCTAATATCTTTTTAAAAATGTCATCTATTATTTTAGAATAATTTAGAACAATATGCTTTTTTTCTGTTATAGTTTTGAAATTCAGTTGTTTTTATTGTTCATAAGTTTCCCTTGTCTACCGATTAAATACTGAAATGTTAATGGCTGTTTCCTTATCAAGAAACATTCAGCACTCACTGACCGAACATGCATTGATAAATTAAAATTTATAAAATCTTTCTCTTAAAACAATTTTCCAAGAAAATATGTTTCTTAACCTTTTATTTGAAGTACTGTGGACTATCATCATCTTGATTATGTCATTCTTTCTCTTCAAGTGACTTGTGCAAACTACTTGAGTCGTTTCTGTTAAGTCATCAAACGATATGGTTTCTATTATCTGGCACTGTTCTTTGTGATTCTGTTATGCTGGTCCACAAGGTTCAAAGAAATGTCGTTTTCACCAAGACCCATATAAAGCTTATGTAATAAAACACCTGACTTAACTAAATTCTTCTCTTACACTGTAGTCTTTGAATGTTAAATAAGTCAAGAAATTAGAAAAGTACTTACAAAGCCTTTAGTTTCTAGTCACCAAAATGGGTAACATACGGTAATCATAGACACTATATAATTATATGTAAGAAGAATAGTGTGATATTTTCTTTCACATTCTGGGATTTTCTTGCTGTTTACCTTTCAATTTGTGAGTTTAGTTTAATTTAGGGTCTCATCCATGCAGATGAATTAATAAGTCGCAATTTCATTCTTCCTGCTGAGTAGACAATATTTAAAGAGAAGAAAAATGAATTTGGTTACATAGTAAGTGTGAGTTCAATCCTTGGGTTGGGCAGTGCAGACTCCGACCTGGTGGAAATGAGGGAAGCAGTAACTGCTAAAATAAGAATTAGACAAGATATTCCTAGACATGAATAGTGGAACAAGAACAACCCCCCCCCCCCCCAATTTTAAAAATTTCCTGTAGCTTATCTGGATTGACATCCACCTGATAAAAGCTGGAGGGCACAGCGGCTGAAACATGTTAACAATGACCAAGATGAGGAAAATAATCTGCATGTAAATAGTGGGGGGGGGTATTTATTTTCACATGTTTATTTAAGGGGAAAATATTTATCTTGTAATTTGAAACTTAGCAAGTATAATCTTTTTTTTTTCCCCTCCAGCCAAAGTCTAACCACATTGAATGTTATTGAGGATTTCCTTAGCAAAACTGCAGTACCTCGACCAGATATGAAAGAAAAATGGTGTAAAAACAGAAATTATTTTAGTAAGTATATCAGTATAACATTTTTATTTTTCTATCAACTTGAGAATTTTTTTTTTTCTTCTATTTTATTCAAATCTACCTCACTTAATTTCTATCGATAAAAATTCTTCCCATTTTAATTTCCTGAAATGATCAAAGCAATTTGCCCTTTCCCTTTTAAGAATCAAATTTATGAAACAAAAGATTCTTAAATCTAAGATTGCAATAATTTCTATTGAGCTTGGTAGCATAGGGCACATAAGTGTGCATGTAGAGGTGGCTAGTTTTCATTTTTGGCAGATTGCAACATCTATCAGAAAGATGAAATTTAAATTTTTATTATTGAATTATTCCAAAATTTTAATATATCAGCAGATAGCTATTAATGTCAACAACAGAGCACAAATAGTTATTAATTCCATAGCTACATGTGCAAGAATGTCGTTTTTGATAAAAATTAAAAAAATAACCATAAATACATAATAAAAAAAAAAGTGTATATTGTCGAAAATTCCTTTTCCCACAATATAGCTATTTGTGCTACGTTATAATGCTTATTACATAAACAATAATAATACTGAATAATTTTTTTTAAACATTAAAGTTTATTTAATCACATCTCCCTAATAGCTGTTGCAATCTGTGAAACAAACAGGGAAAAAGTGAGCACAACCCTAAAGGATATTCATGCAGGAAATGAGAAAGCAAGTCATTGCATCTGGATCAAAAGAGATGTTGAAAATTTACTGGAGAAATGATCTCTGAGAAATAGCTGACAGGCAGTAAACCAGTCGAACCAAATGGTGCTGGCCGACATCAGAAAATCTATTAAGGGGCAAGCCCCAAAATAGAACACATTCTCTCCTGATGGTAACCCTTGAAAACCTCCTAGCATCCAATAAATGGAGCATTCATTTGACAGTACTTGCAGTCACAAGATGTTTTCAATTTCCGTAGAATTATTTTATGTCACTTTTTTAGCCTCCACTTCTTTTTAAAAAAAATATTTCATAGTATTCTAGCAATTTATCTTCACTTGAATATGTGTTTTTCACTATTTGGCTTTGTTTGATCGGCAAGGCTGTTTGTGGCCAAGTTAGTCTAAAGGACATTGGATATAATGGTTTTCTTCTGCAAAGGGTGATGTTGGTTCGAATCCTGACAGAAGGGCGCACCTTTTCTTTAATAAAATTTTTCAAATATTCAGGTTGGTAGATGGAAATAAAATAAATATACCATTTAACAAATAAATGGAGCATCTACTCAAATATGGATATCCACTAAAAAATAATGTTTAATGGTTATATATATATATATATATATATATATATATATATATATATATATATATATGGTGCGATGGATAAATTGTCTAAATTATGCAAAAATGAAAATAACACTGGCATCTCATTTTAACAGATATATTTACCAAAATTACACAAATATCTTGAAATACTAAAGAGTACATTTATTTGCTAAAATCACCAGTGGCTTCAACCACAGCCTCCAGATGTTTTGGAATCTCCTGCAACTCTACTGGGCATTTTTCCTTGTTTAAGTTGGTGAATGCTGCCATAATCCTTGCCTTCAGTTTATCATTAGTGTTAAAAAGAGTTTTGTTGGTCTCTTGCTCAGCTGCATCCCACACATAATAATCAAGGGGGTTGTAGTCTGGGGAGTTAGGTGGCCAGATGTAAGGGGTAATGTGGTCATAGGAATTGTCTAACATCCATGACTCGCTTCTCCTGCTTGTGTGTATTGATGCAAAGTCCTGTTGCCAGACATAGGGTCTTCTAGTAGCCACCCTTTTGATTCAGGGCAGCACTACCCCATCAAGGCACTTGATGTAGGCCTCCATGTCGAGTCTGAGGCCTTGTGGAAAGATCAATGGAAGCATAACATTTTCCATCGCTAGTGATAACTCCAGACACCATGTTATTGACTGGATATATCATCCAACTCTTTCCCAAATCCTCTGCACTGTTCTCAGATTGACACAAAAACACTCTGAAATGTTCATATTGGAGCTTCCAACACAAATGCCAAGAAATACAGCATGCTGTTTCCAGATTTTTGATGGAGTGAATGGCATCATGGTGCTCTTTTTCACACAGTGTCCAACTGGCTCTACTATACTGTGCTGTTCACAAAATCAAAATAAAAAAAACAATGTGTATGTGAGAAATCAAAAATATAAAATAGTGACAATTAACCCTTCATACCCTCTGTGTATACGTGTGTGTATGTATATATATATATATATATATATATTATAAACTGTTACATTGGAACATACAGGTTACCACGACAAAAATGCATATTTGTTTTGATGTGTAATTAAACATCAAATCAAATATGCATTTTTGTTGTAACTTGCATGTTCCAATGTAACAGTTTATAATAAATATCTTTTGCTCTATTCTTGTATTGAGCCCTTTTTTAAATTAATATTATGAATGTTTGGATTTATCTTCTTTTACATTTGGAAATATATATAATACACACTTATATTTTATGGGTTTTGTTTTTGTTTTTTTTTGTTTTTTGTTTTTTTTGTTTTTTTTTGTTTTTTTTTTCTCCAGTATTGATTAAAACAGTTTTCAAACAGTAAATTTTCTGTGTTTTATTTTTAATTTAGGATTGGATGGAAGTACATCTGCTGCTGAACGAGAAAAGCTAATTAATCAATTTAATGATCCTGACAACAGTAGGGTTTGGTTATTCCTTCTTTCAACCAGGTAAGTCACACCTTTCTGAAGTTGGAAAAGTAATCACCCCCTCCTCCTATCTACAACTGGAAAAATATAATTTTTCTTAAAATCCACTTTTCTTGCTTATTCATTTCATTTTTCTTAAATATTTTTTTGACATTTTTAAACCCAATTTTTTTACTTGTTGTTTCAAATATTTTAAATTTCTTTTCTTCTCTGATGTCAAATCATTTTTTTTCCTTATTTCTGTTTGATCCCCTTCACTCATAACTATACAATATCTTGTTGTTCTTTTGTGGTTATATCTATTATCTGTAACACTCTTTGATATTTAATAATTTTTGATATATAATCACTATATTATATATATTAATTTATAATATCCCGAAGAGCTTTTAAATTTCATAATAAAATCTCACATTAACTAAATTAATGAAAATATTTGTATTTTTTTAAAAATCATTTCACCCCAAGCAAGGCAATAAAACCACTAAGATGCAAAGGGTTATTGAGTAAAAGAATAGATTGTGAGAAAAAGAAAAACATTAAGGAAAGAGAAGTATAAAAGAACATGGATTAAAAAGGCAAAAAATAACAATGGAAAGTAAGAAGTTGGAAGAGATTTCCATAAGTGAGATGTGTAATAGAAGAAGCTGTTAGCATAGAACTTAGTTACATTTAGCAGCCATTTCAACTGTAAAATGATGTTAATAGGTTAATATTATATGTAATAATTTTAATTTCTTTTATAAGAGACGTTTGTAGAGATTCTTAGAGATATCATTTGCTAAATTGAAGTAAAAGTTATTTTCAAACAATTTTCCTCCTGAAAAATTCATACATTAGGTATTTCATCACTCATTTAAAAATTAAAAAAAAAAAATTAAAAAGCAAGGAAAATAAGTTAAATTTATATAACTTCTATGATTATATCTTTTCTTATTTTTGAATTAGTTTCTCAATCTGTTATGTAAAAAAAAAAAAAAAAAAAATAGTCCATTAAATATTTGTTATATAGGATTTCATTGTTGGACAACTTTTGTATTTATACCTAATTTTTTGTAAAATTTTGAACTGCATTTATTCATATGTATATATTTATATGTTTATATAACTTAGCACAAAATGCAGACACTAAGTTGCAGATATTTTTCAGAGACTCTGCACATGTTTACATTTTGGGACTTAGATAGGATTATTCCACTTTTTTTTGGAAATTCTATGAAATCTTGAAATGTACAAATTAACAAGTTGAATGAATTTTTAATATTGAAATCAGGAAATAAAATCTCTTGGTAATTTGTGTCTTTCAGGTATTATCCAATTATAATTTCCTAAAAGAAAAAAAGAAAACTTACTTTATTAAAGGTATTTGTTTATTTATTTCTCTTTCCCCTTCTGTTGTTTCAGAGCTGGTTGTTTAGGAATCAACTTAATCGGAGCAAACAGAGTTGTGATATTTGATGCTTCCTGGAACCCATGTCACGATTGTCAGGCAGTATGCCGTGTATATCGTTATGGCCAGGAGAAGAAATCTTATATTTATCGACTGATTACAGATAACAGCTTAGAGAAGAAGATATATGACAGACAGATAAACAAACAAGGAATGTCTGGTTAGTATATATTCATACTTTATATACAAAGACAGGAGTTGGGGTGGGGAATGGATCATGGGAAGAAAATTAACCAATCTTAATATACCTCATATCAGACTCAAACATTTGATACTGAAATTATTGTAAATTATAATTATACAATTATTGGATATTACAATCACGGTAAATTATTATAATTAATGGATCTTGTAGTCACTAAGTTATTGTAATTATACAATTATTGACGACTTCAAATGTTATTTTTATTGAATACTCATATTTGAGTAGGCAATTTTTTGCTGTTATTTTTCAGTTATCAAACTTTGATATTTGTGTGTTTATTTATGTACAATTGTTATCTCTACTGCTTTCTAATGTTTTTGTTTATCTAACACGCACACACACGCACATATATATATATATATATATATATATAATAAAAAAGGCTCAAACACTAATATTCTCTGTTAAATTTTAATTCCCACCTTCACCTTTAGGCCTTCCTGCTCTTCTTTCTTCTGTTACACCACTCTCTAGAGCTTTCATACATTTCCCTCTCACACTTTTTTCCCACATGTACACTCTCACTAAAATTTTGCTTTTTATACCTGGAGTTATATTTTCCAATTTCTTTTTGAATTTGTAGTTCTGATGGATTGGATTGTGATTACGATTCCAATGTAATAAATTATGACCATAGAATATTAGTGTTTGAGCCTTTTTGATTATATTCTTACTCTGTCCTGGACATTGAGTTCTACCTGGATTCTATCTTCTTGGGAATTTAGTACTGACAAGCTCTCACTGTTCATAAATGACAAGCATAGACTCTAAGCCCAGCCAGAGAAGTGGCAAATGCGGGCCACCAGTGACATATACCAATAATAATAATAATCACATCTTATGTTGACATTTATATTATGTGATTGTTTTATATATCTCATGTATTTTATTATATCTTTTGTCATTTTTCTTAGGATAATCACTGTTTCCCCGTTTTAATTTCACAGATCGTGTTGTTGATGAATTGAATCCTGAAAATCAGTTTACTCGGCAGCAAGTAGATAGTTTACTTCATTATGTCGTAAGTTGATCTGTACACTTTTGTCACTTTCAAAGTTTGCTATTGCTTTTCCTGGCCAAATCATTTTTGACATTACTGCTTTCAAATCTTTAATTTCTCATTTATCAGATTTAATTTTTAAAGAAGTGTTCACATTTAATAACTGACATTTTTTTCATCTCTTAACAGTTGACTTCTCCTGTAATTGTAAACCTCTCACCAATAATTGATAGTGTGTTTGAATTTAGCAGTTTGTGTTTAGTAGTTATTGTTGATAGCAGAAAAAAAGTTGGATTGAAATTGACCACCGGGCAACTGCAGCTCTGAGGTGTCTTGAAAGAATTCATTATGTAGAAGAGTAAATAATATTAAGCAATAAAAAGGGGAAAAGAAATAGCAAAAATTTAATAAACAAGGGAATCAAGGTATTCCAAAGCAAGAAAACACTAAAAAAATAACTACAGTTCTCCTATTGTCATATATATATATATATATATATATATATATATATATTTCAAATGTAAGAATGCTAGAAAGACTAAATAAAAAATTAATTCAGTTCTCCTTGTCTGCCATATTTAAAGAAAGATGTTTTAAAAAAAAAAAAAAAAGTTTGCTGTCCAAATATATATTTTTATATTATTATATATTGAAAAGGAATAAAAATCCAGTTTCATTTGTTTGGGTTTTAATACAATTCTAAAAATTTCTTAAGCGATAAAATTTCCAGAGAGTAGTAACTGTGTGAAGAGAAAATCAGTCCTTTTGGCCCACCATTTTTTTTTTTTTTTTTTTTTTTTTGTGTGAATGTACCTTTTGTGGCTCAGCAATCAGCTTGTTGATTTTTATTAAGAATTCAAGTGGCTTGAACAGATGCAAATTGTAAATTAATTGCAATTTATACAGTGAATTTATATAGTGAATTTCATTTTTCTTGTCTTTTGGTAACAACATATAATTGGACTTTTATTCTCATTAAGACGGATCATTTATGGAATCTTTTCTAAAACTTTAAAACCATTTTGTATATTTATATTTTTCATCATTTTATTTTTTATATTTTGTAATGTGCTATTATATATATATATGCTGAAGTAGAAGTTTCTTTTGCCCATGACTTTAATTATATTAGCCAATGCATTTTTTTAATTATTTCAGGATCAAGATCTTCCTGAAGTGAATATAAAGGATCTTGAGGACTATACAGATCCTGTGATGAAAAATGTACTTAGTTCTCATGGCAAGTGGCTGACTAAGGTAAGTTATTTGAAAGAGTAAGGATAAGAGTTCACTGAGCAAAAACATTACTATTAAGTACAAAAATTACTGCCAAAATTGGTTTTGATTTATTTCTGAATCTATCTCTCCCCCTAGCTATGGGTTAATTAGTAAAACTTGTATCTGTAAAAATCATTATCAAAAAAAAAATAAAAAATTCTTACAATGTAAAAATATTTTCTGGCTTTAAATAACTTATGAGTTGATAATCCATAACACCACCATAATTTTTCAGTAATGTGTTTTTGTTTTGTTTAAAAAAAAAAAAAAGAAAAAAGTTTCTTGGATATATAAAACAAAACAACATACAGTGAAAGTAAATATTTGTTAAAATTCCATAAGCAATTTTTTATTTATTTTTATTTTATTTTTTTTTTTTTTATTTTTTTATACTTTGAAAATTAAAATATGTTGTATTGTAATTATAGATAACCTATAGACCAAATGTTTTATTTTTCATTTTTCAGGAACCTTTTACACATGAATCTTTGTTGCTTGATCAAAAAAGTCTTCGCCTCACCAAGAAAGAGAAGCAACTTGCTAAGCAAGGCTATGTGATGGAAAAGAAAATGAATCTTAGCTACAACCGACAGTCTTACTCTGTGTATTATCCAAAGCCAGGACAGGCAACATACTACACCACTAATGCACCTTGGTAAGTTTTGGCCAGTTATGCCTGAAATTTTAGGTTTTCTTTCTTTTTTTAATATGAATGCTTTTTTTTTTTTTTTTTTTTTTATAATCATTCCCCCAACCCAGCAAGGCAATAAACCTTTTAAGACAAGTATTTACTGAGTAAATAAGCAAAAGAAAAACATTAAGAAGAATGCACAATAAAAGAACAGTTAAGACAGTTGATAAAAATTGACACTAACTTTAAATTTTTAAAGATCAAAGTTGACTGGAAAGCAAGGAGCTGGAAGAGAGTTACACAAGTGGGAAGTGCAATAGAATAAACTGTTAGCATAGAATTTATGGTTACATTTAGCCATTTCAATTGTAAGATGATGAGACCTTACTGCCAATCTAGTACTGCACTTAAATTCATAAAGTCTTGGAACCATAGAAGAAAGTTCATCAGAAATATTTACAGAAAAGTCACAAGAAAGTTAGTTTACAGCGGTGGGAAAGTGACTGAAGCTTAACCAGAAATATTTGATTATATGCACTTTATTATTTTTACTGGATGCCATAAGAGGAATTGTAAGGAAAGGAGAATTTGAATAGTTTTGCATTATTTGCCTTGATTTAAAGAGAAAAAATAATCCTATATTTTTCATCTTTCTGTCTTCCTCTTTCTTTAAAGGCCTAACAATTTCCAACCAGGAGAACGCCCTGTTGCCAGTGTGAAGCCAATCATATCTACACCTGTGCCAATGCCCCTGCCCCATGTGAACTTCCCACTTAACCAAATGCTTCGATCCACTATGCCAGGTCAGCAGGTAAAAGTTGTGCGACCTGGAGTATCAGTGCATCAAATTGTAACCACAACAGGTAAGATCAGTTGAACTCTATATCTACCGGACACTTCGTGAAGTTGAATTGCTTATTAATTGTGTATTTTCTGAATACATTTTTAATATTCAAACATATTTTAACCATGTTTATCTATAAAGTATCTTTTGACCTCTGGGCTGATTGCTTTATCTAGTCTATAGGTTTAAGGTCAGCAGAGGGTAACTTGGTTTACTTTTAACCAATATGAAATTAGATTTGACTTTTACAGTTCTCAAGAGTTCGAACTTTGTGCTCATAATATTCACTAAACTAATATTAGTATACTAATGAGGTTTAAAAAAAAAAAAATCACAAAATTAGTATAATAAAATTACTTTTAAGGATTTTTCTTCATTAATTCATACATACATACATAGCCATATTTAAAAAAAAAAAAAAAAAAAAAGGTTGAATGCAGGACGGATTAATCTTGCACAAAGCAAGGTGGGTCCTACCTAATAAAGGATTTGACATAATGATTTGGGGCAAGGTTTTACAAGGCTGGATGTGCTTCCTGAAGCCCAACTCAGGCACTCACAGTAGTCCAAGTACAGTGTTTTTATTGAGACCCCATCTCTAGGAAAGTTGCTCTTCTGTATACACACACACACATATATATATATATATATATATATATATTAATAGCCACTCATATCCGATATGCCTGCATAGTACGGCTAGCCAATCTCTATTGCAGACGCATGTTCAGACACATTTGTGTTTGTTCAGCACCCACAATGCCCACCTGCGATTTATACAGCAATTATGCTGAGCGGACCTTAGTTACAGTTTTTGGGAGAGTGCACATTATCTGGCATGGGCAACTGTTTAAACAAGGCCAGCATGCTGAAACCCTCAGTCAAGATGACTTGTGACTTTGTACTAACACAACTGCCAACAGCTATCCTCATTTCACTCACAAAGCTTGGGTCAAACTGTGGTGTGGTTTCCAGGCACTTTGCAAAGGTTCTGCACACTAAGATTGCCTCATCCAGACTGGTAACATCAAGGAGTCACCTTCCTGACAAATTAACAATGGTCTCATGGCCAGAAAGCAAATGTTCTAACCACCTAGCCACATGCCATATATTGGGAAAGGTGTGAATCATCTTCTTCATCCAGCTATGGGTAAATAGCAGGACAGACTGGGTTCTATAGCCTTGGACAACTCTGTATTCAAAACCTGCGGAGGGTCGTTTGGGAACCTGGTGGCACGTAGTGTACCAGGTTTCTGTATTCGGCCCTTTAAAAAAGTGTGGATGGTCCTACATGAAACTTTCACCACTACAATCAAATCTCGTGCTGTTGTCGGGCTGTTGGTTTCCTAGGAACTGATCTGCTTGACCCTCGTATGTCGAATTCGACGGGAGAGTCGAGTATATATATATATATATATATATATATATATATATATATATATATATATATATATAAGTTCTTATGCCTCAAATATCTGGCATTATGTGACATTTATAAAGCTTTATCATAAATTCATACATTTTTTTTAAAGCCATAAGTAAAAAGAGTATCATTTTATTTTTGTTATTAAATTGTATAACAAAAGAAAATTTCAAGTCCAATGACGTTTTTATCTTGGATGCTGAACATAAATGTAAGGCAACATCATTTAATACTCACTCGGTTATGATTTATGTGAAAAAAAATAAAAAATAAATAAATAATTCAAAAAAGGAAAAATTGAAACAATTTGAATTCGTATTATAATTTCTTTTTTCCCCCCATCTAAGATATCATGCTTCCTGGCTCCAACAATAATTCTTCATACCCAGATGTCATCCCGGCTGGTCAGCAAATCCATGTTATTAAAACACCACGCGGTGTATATATTCGCACCAACAAGGGCAAGATCTTTGCTGTTCGCTCGAAACCTGTTAACTCGACAGGTACCCAGGTGTCTACATCTTCATCAACGTCTACATCTACATCCACTATGTCTGATTTGCTGTTACCATCACCAAATACAACTTCCATCGCAGTTGGCACTAATACTGGCAATGGCAGCAGCAGCAGCAGCAGCACCAATACCACCAGCAGTGCATCTATCATAACTGTCACCACAGCTAGTAGTAATACTACTACTACTACACCATCCAGCAGTAAGTTGTGATGCATTCATACAATTTTCATGTTTCAACATTAATAAACCTATTATTCCAATAGTTGGATTTTTTTTAAAATAATAATAATAATTGCAATTATCGCCCTTTGTTAAATAATGTCGTTTTCTTACATATGTTACTTATATTACGACATTATTTTTGCATCAACCTAATAAGAAGTTTGGATTGATTACCTATGAAAAATCTCTATAAAATTATAAAGCTTACTATGACTGCCACCCCAATGATATAAAGTTACAGTATAGATTAAGCCATTTTGTCATGCGCCAAAACAATAAAATTTTGGCAAACATGGACCTTTGTGCTTGCAAAAATAATAAAAAACGATGTTTCAAAAAGGATGCTCTTTTTTTCCATTGACACCACTATTGTGTTCACTCCCTTGACAATATTTATTTACAAGATTACAAAAAATTATTTACCTTTTATTAAGATATATTTACCATTTTATGAAGAAATAAATGTGAAATGAAATCTTTTTATTCAAAAATTAAAAAAAAAAATTATCAAAATATTTAAAGCCTCTACAATGCAATAAGTTATATTTACAATGTTCAAAAGGTGTTTTGTAATTCATTGATATAAAATTGTGAATGAAAAAACTTTTCAGTTATTTAGAAAATGGCAAATAATTAATATTGCATTGTAATTGGTTTATATATTTTGATAATTTTGTAATTTTTTATAAATTTTTGAATAAAAAGATTTTTCATATTTATTTCTTTATAAAACAGTAAATAATTAATCTTTATAAAAGGTAAATTTTTTATAATCGTGTAAATAAATTTTTTTCTTTTTTGCGAGCACGAAGGTCGGTGTTTGTCAAAACCTTTTTTTTTTTTTTTTTTTTTAAGTATTCTTTGCATGCAAGAAGTGTTCAGTTATATAGAAGTCATTTTTTTTGTTTTGCAAAATATGCTGAATTATAGAGCCAAGTGCTTTAGTAAGTCTCACAATTCATGAAGAGTTATGAATTTGGTTTGCTGAAATTCTTGATTGAGCTTGAACTTATGAAGCTATATTTCATAAATTTTATTGTTATTATTTCTGAGTTTATATATTAGGTTTGCCAAAAAGAAGTTTGTTTGCTTATTAAGCAGAAAACTGAAACTGAACAGACATTTTGGCAATGCCAAGTATTAAATGAATATAAATATAAGCATTTCTCTTATATTTAAATAGAAACAAGAACAAGTTTTATTTGACAATTACTAACAATCTTTTTCTAACTCAGCTCTGTAATCTTTTACCCAATTATCAGATGATATATGTTTGGGATGATGCAGTTTACCATCACTAAAGATGCTGGAAAATTACTCAGCTCCTTGTACTGTGCCAGGAAGTATCTGACTCCTCTTGATATGCTCTATCTTTACACTTGCAAAACCAAACTAAAAGTGGAGGACTGCTGCCCTACCTGGGGTGAAGCTGCCCACTCCTCACCTTCCAGCATTAATAGTGTAATAATAGTACCTTCATGGCTCTGTGAGTGGTGAATTATTTGCCACTCTATAACCCCCCCCCATTCCACAGGTGAAACATTGCAATAAAGAAATTTCTGTCAAACTACATTCCTTAGTTCCACCAGGCCTGACCTTCACAGCTAAAATCCACCATCCATGTACTCTGCAACAAATCTTCTCCATTTCCTTTGTATTCTGTTAGCAAGAAGAAAGTTCCATTCAGACAGCTTCTTCCTAAAAACTACAGCTTCATGGGACAGACTCTGAGAGGTCATTTCCTTAATCACTACAATTTTAACCTCTTTAAGTCTACGATAACCATTATCTTTCTTATGTATCCTTTTAAACTGCACTTCTTACCTCCTACTCTTACATGCAACAACCTCAACCAGTAACACTCTACTTTGAGTAGCTCATGGGCCTTGTATTGGGCAAACAATTATTATTAAAAACAAAACCATGAAGTGTACTGGAGAAAAATAATATTCCTTTCAACGAAATGTTCAATACTTTCCAATAAAATTTTTTTTTTTTTTTAATGATTTTTCTGAAATGTTCCTGCAAAATGTTTTATCCAGAATAAATTAATTTTATTTTTAAAAAAAAAAAAAATCATCAGAATTTTACACTTGAAATAATATTTAATTTGAATTGCAATGAGGTGCTGAAAAGTTCTCTATTCAGCCTGTTTCCCATAATCTAACCAAATGAACAAATGTCAGAATTTTTTGATTCCTTTTTGCTCAGGTTGAAAAAAAATATTCACATGCACAAGAGGGTGCTGAAAATATCTACAACTTGCCTTGCTTTCAAAAATCAATATTTTGGCATTTGGTCATGAAAATACTGATTTGTGAAAGAGAATCAATAACTTTTGCAAGGACCCTCACTATGTGTCGGGGGTCCTCCCTTTTTTCATACACAAAAATTCTTGTTAAAATTTCAGCAGTTTTTCTTTAACTTTTAACATTCAAAGTTTCAAAACATCTAATAAGATACAAAAAAAACTTGTTAGACATGTTTTATGACTGTGCTGTAGTTCTATTGTTTCAAATTAATGACTACAAAAAAAAAACAAAAAAACGTGAAAATTTTATTTTTGTAATGTGATTTAAAAAATTTTTTTTTTTAAGATGCTTCTGGAACCACACAACTGACATTCCTGGATAACCGAACAAGCAGCCAGGTAACGTCTAACAGCAACAACAATGCCAGTAACAACACTACCACTACCAACACCAACAACATCTCTGCAACCACAACCATGACCAGCAGCAGCAACAGCACAAGTGGGTCTACCAATTCTGCCTATCCTGAATACTTGAACTATCTGCGCTCCCTGAAGCCATCATTCCAGCCAAATTATCAGCTGCTTGGTAACAACATTGGTGGCACGGGCAACAGTGGCAACAATTTCAGCAACCAACTCCTCTCCCCTCACATGATGCAATCAACCCCATCCCAAAGCTCCTTTCTCCCTTCTTCCTCGTCTTCATCATCATCTCGCCAGCTTGGCTCCCAGCCACTGCCAGCCCAGCCCCCTCACCCACCAAAGCCAATTCCTATTCAAAAGGACAATGACATTTACATTATCAGTGATGATGAGGGCAAGGTAGACAGTGAGCCGGACATAGTTGGCAGTAACAACAGCAGTGGACTCAGTGCTGCTGGTAGCAACTGCAACAGACTCTCCTCTCTCCTGCCACAAACCTCCTCTTCCTTGGAACTGTCAGCTCTGATTGGCGACACATCCTTGCAGAGCAGCAGTGCTCCAAGTAGCGGTGGTTCAGCAGTACAGTCCTCTTTCAGTTGCAACTCGTTATCAAACATATCACCCTCTCCCCTCAGTCAAGTCTTGCAGTCCAGTAACAGTGCCACTGGCAACCCTGCTAGCTGTACTCCCAATACTGAGCTGCCAAATCGTTCTACGTTCTCATCAGTCCCGCAAGCACCTCCGCTTCATCATCACCAGCAACAGCTTCAACCATCACTCTCTGCTAGTATTACCAACTCTGGTTTGTCCACCCCTCCTAGTAACCTTAATCTCTCGCCTTCAAATTTCAGTTCATCACTATCCAGTCTCCCACCACCACCACAGCAGCAGCAGCAGCAACAACAACAACAAAGTCTCTACAACATGCCCAACTTCAACTATGGTTATATGCTACCTCAAACCATGATGATGTCCAACAACGGAACTTCGTCAACCGGCAATTCAGGCTATCATCCACTTGCCAATACTTCTTCAGTCATGAATCAGCCCCTAATGAAGAATAACCATCTGGGCAAAAATCCCTCAGGGACCAATTTACCAAGCAGCAACAACACAGACCCAAGCCTGACTTCACTGCAGCAGGTTCACCCATCAAGTTCCTTACTCTCACCCCCAGATCACCACCCTCATCCACTTCACCAGCAGCTTAATGAGCCAAATGATTTGGCCAAACAACCACCAAATATTGGACTGGGCCCATCTCCCATCTTGACACTTCCTAGCCTTTCAATGAGCCCTGATCTTACTCACCCAACATCCAATCAAATCTAAGCCAGCTGTGTATTTGCCAAAGATACACACAAAGGCACTGGTTTTATGCATTGACATTCTCTCTCTTTATCAGAACAAAAAAGCTCCACTCGTTTCAAATTGGATTTTACATTATAAAGGAGTTGCTGTTTAACCAAAAATATAACAAATATTCTGCACATTTCTCTCTCTCTCTCTCTCTGAACTGTCAGAGAAGCAATAAGGAAAAGGTTTTCTTTTTCTTTTCTCTCTCTCTTTTTTTTTTTTTTTTTTTTTTTTTTTTTTTTTTGCAACATTACATAAACTGTTGATAAAAAGTACATTGAATCCCTGGCCACATTTGGATAGACACATTATGGAAACCTGTTCAGCATCTATTCTCCACTTTATAAAAAAAAGAAAAAAAAAGAAATGGGCATAAAAATTGAATGGAGTAAAAAAAAAAAAAAAAAAAAAATAATAATAATAAACATTGTGTGTGTTTGTGTGGGTGCTTAACTACTTTGCTTTATTTCTTTTCTTTTTCTCATTTTTTTTGTTTTTAATCAGAAAATATTTAAATTTATTATTTATTTTCATTTTACATTTTTAAAAGTTTTTCTCTTTAAAAATTTTTTTGGGGAAAAACAGAAAAAGAAATTGATTTTTCCAAAAATTTTGGAAGTAATTACATAATGCAACAGATATATCTTAAAAATTTAAATACATTTTGTGGCAAAAAAAGAAAAAACAAAGTTGTTTATTAATGGTGTAATCTCATAATGATAAACAATTAATAAGAGAAAAAAAAATTGTTTCTATTCATGCGCAGTTAATCAGTATAGTGCAGAGATTAACTTGGTAAATAAACCTATTTCAAGTGACACATGCTTTCAATATAAATCAAGATTTTCATCAGTCCCCACCCTCCTCTTTGGCATCTAATCAACAGTCTGATTAGCATGTAACATATTTGATTTCATTACTCACCTGATTTTGTGCGGTAGGGTTTAATTGCTTTCCATTACCAGTTGCAACATATATTCTAGTTAACTAAGTTTACCTATGTTAAGGCTGAATTTACTGATAGACATATCTTGTCTACAAATAACAAAAAAAAAGGAAACAGTAAATCAATATTAAAGAATTTCCCATGTCTAATACACTTGTATTAAACTTGTATTCTATAGACTTCCTTGTAAACTACAAATGCATCATCTTACAACAATAAGTACAATATTAACAAATGCTCCAGTTTCTATATAAGTTGAATGGCAAGTCCTGAACGTAATCACTTCTGTTAGATTTTAAGTGTGTAGGTGTGTGTTTTTTTAATTTTATATATATTGGTCTTTATAAAATAAGCCTTTTTTCTTTTTTTTTTTTTTTCTTTTTTTTTTTTTTTTCTTTTTTTAACTAACCATTTTCCAATTTTGTTGAAAGGATAAATATAAGGAAATAAACAAAAATATTTTTAATAAAAAAAGAAAACGCAAACTACCAAAACAAACAACAGAAAAAGTTTTGGGGTGACTGTTAATCTCAATATCAAGCCTTAAAATATGTCAAAGAACGACAACATATTAAATATTCCAATAATCCTATTATCTGGTTGACACTCCTCCCCAGTTTTTTGTGCAGGAGTAGGTTTATCTCTTGTTTCCTGTTCCTTCTAAAGTCTACTTCAAATTTATATTTCTAATATCTTTGCCTAAACTCTGAAATTTTATTTACTATCCAATTTATTTTCTTCAATTGGAGTAGATAGTTTTGCCTATCGTCTGGTTCATACTGCTCCCCTGCCTTTTGAACAGAAGTAGAGGCTTATCCCTAGCTTTCTGTTTAGTATTGGGTTTCCAGTTCCTTTTAGAGTCTTTCATTCTCTTCCACTCCCAGTAGCCCCTTGCATCTAAGTAACATTATCTCCTTGCTTGTGGTGAATTGATTAAAACGAAAACAAAAATTGTCAAATCTCATACAATTTCAAGACAGTAAGTTCACATTTCTCAGACTATGGTTCTTTAGGTAAGTATTTATGATTAAGATGTCCATATATTTTATATAAAAAGCACTGACATCCATTCTTAAATTTCTAAATATATTCCTAACTTCATACATAATTTCAACAACCCTTCTCATTTAATTGAAGACTCAAGTACATGTATATTATTTCATTGTCATACATTTTAAGGAAACAGTTTCTAAAAGATTATAAGTTTGGCAAACTGATTTAAACTTCCAATCAGGCTGATGTCACTTCTCTTCTGTTACTCATAGATAGGTATTAATTTTTTTTATTAACCTTTATTCCAAGTTCCATCACCAGTGATCTTGTCTCTTGCTTTCTTGTTTTTTATGCTATGAATCACAAGGGTAGCGTGTCAATTGATGTCATGCTTAATCTTGTCAGTCCTTAAGAGATCTCAATTGTTAAATCCTGGATGAATTGTTGAAAAAATTCTGAATATATAATGTTAGTGCAATTGATATCTCGGGGGGGGGGACATTGAAAAGTATTTCTTACAGGTTAGTTTTATCGGACAATAAATTGATTTCGCTTTCAAGTAATACCAAATTTAACCTCTTTGGTATTACTCGATATGAGTTATGGTTTTGGAAATCTACAAAGTTGTAGATTTCTAGTCCTATGTGACAGATGTTAACACTATTGAAATACATTGCATTCAGGTGCTCCCAGACTCTGTCTGCTTGAAATTTTCAGGGGGATTAAGGTGCTTCTGACCATAAAGGGTTAATAAGTAAATGATTGCGCTTGTATGAACATTTTCCAGTTTAGAAAATTCAGATTTTGATTCCAATTATTCATTTTGCCTTTGAAATTGTCTTTGGACAGATTTCATTATGATCATATGTGAAACATTTCTCAATTTATGTCCCTTTTCTCATAGCAGTCACAGAAATAAGAATTTCTTTTACTTTTTATTCTTCTGTATCTCAAAGTTGAAAGTTTTAACTTGTGTATATCAGACAATGTTAGTTTTGGGTGTCGCAGCTATCAAGGGTTGCTACACATTAAGAACGGTTAATTATAACCAATATTTTCATTTCGGCCTCTATATGATTTCATCAATAAAAACAATCAGTATGAAATCCTTGGAAGAACAAAAAACATTGCATAATATATAAGACAAAAGGAAAACTTTTCTTTACTGATGTGTTTCATCCTCTGCTGGCCTTTACCAAGGCAAATGTAAGGAATTTTATTTTGCAACATATATTTATAATTGAAGTTAAAAAAAAAAAAAAAAATGTTAGGTTTTCAATGTTTTTTTTTTAAATTTAAGAGCACTCCTAAATAAACTTAAGGCAAATTGTCAAAGTCAAGGATAGCCTTTCCACCTTAACCTGAAGAATATTTATGAACATTCTTAAATTTAAAAACTTGATATTTTTACTTCTTCATAAATACATGTTGAAAAATAAAATCCTTACATTTGCCTTGATAAAGTCAACCAGAGAACAAAACACATTGGTAAAGAAAAGTTTTTCTTTTAGCTTTATTCATATTGTATTTTTACAAATATATTTTATTTATATTTGAAATTTGCAAGCTTACACACTACACACTGCACACGCTGCAGTAATTCATTTAGATTAATATAGCTGTGTTTTTTGTTGTTTTTTTTTTTTTTTTCTCTCTCTCCTTTGTTTATCCCAATTAAAAATAACAAAATTGAGAAATAATCAGCTTTTATATACCATTCTCTTTATATAAACAAATAATAATAGTTTATGCCTAACAAAACCTGTTGACTAGTAAATTATAGCTGAATAACGCATCAAACACAAACGGGATTCTGTAAACAAAGTGTGTTCAATATAGAATACACAAAATAAAATGTTCAACATCTTGAAGTTTCAAATTTGAGAATGCCTGAATTTTTTTACTTATCTATTCTCTTTATAAAGAAATGTGTATATATATATATATATATATATATATATATATATATATATATATATATATATATATATATATATGGCACTGATGAGTGAGAGTTCATTTCCTGCATAAACACAAGATTGTGTACAAGCATGAAATGCTGTTGTCACTGTTGGCCTTCATCTCCACTTCTATACTTACACTTGCTGTATCTGTTATTAAGCATTTTCACCCATAAATATAGCAAACCATAAAACACACACACACACACACATATATATTGTTAAATATAACAGACCGGATGTCTGTTATGTTTGATCATGAGCCATTCTAAGCTTTGTATAGTGGCTTTAGTTTTGGAAGTAAATGAAGACAAAAACTATCCAACATTTGGACGTTTTTTTTTTTGTTTTTTTTTTTTTATATACTGTTCCTCTCATCTTCCGAAGCTAAAGACTCTATACTTAGAACGCCTCAGGATCAAACATAAGCGATATTCGTTTTCTGTTATATTTAACAGTATATGTTTGAATAATGATCTGCTGCCCCAATACACTAATATATATATATATATATATATATATATATATATATATATATATATATATTATAAATTAATTGATTTAAAATATGGTTTTTCTGCTACACAGTTCTAACTATGTTTCAAAAATGGAAGGTCCGAATTTAATTTTGAAATTAAATTAAAGACATTAGTTCCATTTCATTCTCAAGCAAATTTTGGAGTAACTTTTAAAATTACTAGGTTTTAAAGAGACAGCTAAAATCATAATTCACGTTTCCAAGGTTACAGATAAATTCACTTCCACTAAACAGGGGTGTTTGCGTGTTCTTCATGTCTTTATTTTGATGTTATCCGTTATTAGCTACGTTTTGGTAGGGGGTAGGGATGTATTCTTCAATGAAATCTGACATCTGTTAAATGCATGTCGTCTGAATTTTTTAAAATCTTATTGTTAATGGCAAAAATTCTTACGGCATTTTTTTTTTTTATTTTTTTTTTTTTTTATATATATTTAAAGATTTGGGGGTGGGTGTTCAGGTTAGAATACGTTTTATTTAACTACAATTTGAAAAATATTTTCACTATTATTTATTAATATACTATATTTCTTTTAAGAACAAGTAAATGTATTAGAATCCCTTACAGTATGTAGAGTTATTTTCACATCAACTGTGTGTGTATGTGTGTATATATATATATATATATATATATATATATATATATATATATATATATATATATATATATATTATGAGGTGACTTTTTTTTTTTTTTTTTTTTTTTTTTAATCGTTACCTAATAAAAAAAGATTGCTAAAAAAATTAAAAAAAACAGATGTCACATTTCATTGAAAAATACATCCCTACCCCCTACCAAAACGTAGCTAATAACGGATACATCAAAATACAGACATAATGAACACGCAAACACCCCTGTCTAGTGGAAGTGAATTTATCTGTAACCTTGGAAATGTGAATTATGATATTAGCTGTGTCTTTAAAACCCAGTAATTTTAAAAGTTACTCCAAAATTCACTTGAGGATGAAATGGAACTAATGTCTTTAATTTAATTACAAAATTAAATTCGGACCTTCCATTTTTTGAAACAGGGTTAGAACTGTGTAGTGGAAAAACCATATTTTAAATCGATTAATTTATAATATTAATGCTCTGTAAATTTACATTGAGCACTATTTTGTAAAAATAAAAATATCTATAAGAACACCGGATTATATATCTTACTGTTCTTTCTTTTTATTTATATATACATATATATATATATATACACACACACTGTATAACAAAATGGAAAAGTTTACTTGTGGCGTTTTTTTGTCCTTTAGGGTTTCATCGGACTAAATTTGTTATGTTAGTAGGATTACACAAATTTAGTCCAATCAAGTCATGACGAATGAAATGCATCACAAGTAAACTTTTTCTTTTCCACTTTGTCATACCATTTCTCCAATACTGTACTTGATATATAAAAATATATCATTATCTCTATCTATCTCTATCTCTCTCTCTCTGATAAATAATATTCAGGTATTTGTCTTTTCTTTATATCTCATTCTTGTGGCCACATCATATCTAATATTTATTAGTTCATTTCATACCATAATTATTTTTGTATATTGTTCTCACACCTAAGGATGGCTTAAAGTATTAATCCTAAATTAAACACTTTTGTTTTTTCTCTTTTCCTTTTCCTTTTTCTTTTTTTTTCATCTTTTTTTTTTTTTTTTTTATTTTTTTTTTAATCCTTTCTCAATATTTCATTGAATAAGCCCACTTTATAAAGAGACACACAAACACACAGGTTTCAATGCAAGGGTACTGTACAAGTTGGTCAGTGTTGATATCACATCAAAGTATGGTATCCATACTTTTATCTTTTAATTTCCTTTTTAAAGTCACCAACCCATTTTGAAAGATATAACATCATAACAATCTGAGAGAAGTAGTTTTTGAAAATAACTCGACAAATGACATTTATTCAGTGACATTGATGATCTACTCACACATATGCAAACACTCTCACTATGCTTTTTCTGAGCCAATCCAAATTTAGAGATTGTCATGATTATTTTGTACATAGTGCTCTACTTAATAGATATTTATTAGCTATTTCATTTCATATAAACCAATATAGTTTCCTTTGGAAAGCCAACTGTTACAGGCCTTAAAGACTTTTGTCTTTTTTTTTTGTTTTTTGTTTTTTTTCCTCTTCAAAACTTTTTTGTCACTCTTTTTCTGCATTTGCTGTGAATGACTTAAGCCATTTGTGTACGTGCATTTTTGTATGTCAACTCTGTCATCCACATTCCTTCTCGACAAACTGTTTGGCTTGAAACTGAAAAATTTGCAATTGTACAAATGTTTCTTTCATCCATATTTATTAAGCATCAATATCTTTTTAAAGAAGTTTCATAATTTTGCTTCTTTCTCTACATTGATACCATAGTGATGCATTTCTATGACTGTTCTGAGGCAAATATCACGGCAGTGCCTATTTGCCTACACTGCTGCATACGAAAGAGACCAGGTCTTGATGTTACTTGATTTTCTTTCCGTTTAATTAAGATTCATTAGAGCTGTATATTCAACATTGGAGATTAAAACACACAGTTATCTCCGGTCTAATGCTATTTCAATTGAAGTAGTATTAGACTCCAGTCATTTATATCGATATTAGAATTGCTTTGAAATAATAAATAAATAAATAAAAAAGGAAAAAAAAAAAAAAAAAAAAAAAAAGTCTTCAGTTTTATGTCGCTGTGTAATAGACATTTTTTATGGAGATATATACATACACACACAGCTTGATGTTTAAAATCATGTCTTGGTAAATCTGAACCATTTGTAAGAACCTCCATGCCAAAACCATGTAGCATTATCCAACATTCTTTTCCCCCTGCTCTCTTTTTGTATCATGTTATTTTGATCTGTTTTCACACACACACACACACACACACACACACACACACACACACCCCTATGAATCTTTGAACTGAGAACATAATAATGTTATTTTTCTTTAAAGGTGGTTATAATAAGGCTAAAGCAAAATATTTTCAACCTGAGACATTAAATGACTGACTTTTTTTTATTTTCCCCTGTGTGTCTCATTGGGAATATGTCTTGCCTCAGTGACAGGTTTGTAAACAAGTCAACTGAGTGGGTGGGTAATGATTAAAACTGATAAAAAAAAAAAAAAAAAAATAGAGGTGGGGGGAAAAAAATGTTGGTTTTTTTTTTGTTTTTTTTTTTTTTTTTTTTCCCCCCATAGATTAATAACATTTTCTGAATTCACAAACACCAGGAAAAAATTATTTTGTATTTTTACTCCAAATATTTAAAAAGAAGAAAAAAAAGAAAAATATATTTTTTTTTCTTTTCAAATTTTTATCTGAAGGATTGAAGTTGTGAATTTTTTTTTTTTTTTTTTCTATTAAGATTTTTTTTTTTTTTTTTTTTTTTCTCCTCAAAAGTATCTGATCAACTTGTGAAAATGTGCTTATTGTTACTCATAGTAACTGTGACAATAGATTTAAAGATGTGTATACAATTACTATTACTGCTACTACCTTTTAAACTGTCTGGTCAGTCAGTTTTTTCTTCTTTTTTTTTTTTTCTTTTTTTTTTTTTTTCTCCATCCCCCCTTTCCATGAAGTGATGGAAATCAGATATTGACTAATAGTAGCTATGATTTCCAAAATTTATTTATGGATGGGCTTGTCTGACTGCTTTTCCCACCCACTCTCCTCTCACACACTTCAGAGAGCAGTCTTGAAATACCAAGTAAATGGAAATTATCCACTTTTTTTTTTTTTTTTTTTTTTTTTTTTTTTTTTTTTTTAAGTGGCAGCTCCTGCCATTGTATATAGTGTTCATGTGTGCCAGCTTTACTTAATTGTTTGCCTGTACAGTAAGCTAGCTGTTTGTATGAATATGTCCATTATAACCTTCTATTTACTAGTCGAATGGATCCTCCTTCTCTTTTTATTACTATCTTCCTGTTTGAGTGATATGAAACACTCATAAAAAACAATACTGGTCTTAACATCATTTAATCCATGTGACAATGATAACACCCATCTGTTTGATATTCTATGCTTCCTACCTTTAAGAGAAAAGATATGTTTCAATGATGCTTCTTTCTCTCCCCCCCCCCCATCTCCACTATGCACTTTATTACTGCAGGGGTTGCTGGCATGGCTTATCTAGTAAAAATGTTTGCTAACCAGCCATGGATGCCAATGGCTCATATTTGAGCTTAGAAGCTACTATCTAGACCTTGAGTAAATTTTTTTTTTTTTCTTTGTCTACCCCATGCCCATTGCAGTCAATTGTACTTGTAATTTACAATGTGTACTTGTAAAATCAGCACTATCTGGAAGTATAAGTAGTTCTTACTACTTCCTACCAAATTGCACACCTTCAATGAAACAAATTTTCATTTCCAATTGTACCCCCCCCATTCCCTGTGCCCCACCTCTCCCATTTGAGGAGGAAGATTGAGCAAATGAATATGTATATGTGATGTATGTTTGCATAAGAGAGAGAAAGAGAGAGAAAATGAATGTACAAGGTTTTCCTCGAACAGGAGACAAATGACCAATTTGTGCCCATAAACCCATATCATCAGTCTAGTAGCTGTGGGTGTTTAAAGCTGACCAAAGTTGCTCTATTTGTTGACTTTTTTTTTTCTTATTTTTCGGAACTGATTGGCACACACTCTTCTACCTCTTATCACCAACATTCTTCAATGTTGGTGACAACTTTTTTTTTTTTTTTTTTTTTTCTTTCACTGACCAATAAGACAATGATAGCAACAATGAGCTTTTCTCCTGACCTGCTAATTAACTGATGTATTTATGTATATTTTTTCTTCCTCTGACCTTCCTTACCCTTGTTACACCCACTTTCATACCATCACTACTACTACTACTACTATTACAATTATTGGCAGAGGGCAGTATATCTTTCTTGTGTCAATCACACTTCACTGTAATATAGACAGGATTTATATATTATGTAGAACCTATACATATTTTATCACTTCATTGACTTCAAACTATTTCCCCCCACCCAATGTTGTTTTTTTTTTTTTTTTTTTTTTTTTTTTTAACTTTTTCAGTTTTTCTTATCTTTTTTCTTTTCATGATTTAGGATTATTTCAGTTTTATCTGTTTCCTCTTTGCTGATATTTTTTCTTTCATTAAAGCACCTTTTATTTTTATTATTTTTTTTAACAAGTCAGCCTATAAAAAAAAAAACAACAAAGAAAAAAATTGTTTCTTTATATTTATGAAAATACTTATACTCCCCCCCACCTTTTCTCCATCCTTCCTTACATCCCCAGTAGCTTATAGAAATTTGGGAAAATAAAAAAATTTACTGGAAACAGTCCTTGTGGCATTTGTAAGTGAGTTTTGTACCAGGAGCATCGGCTGCTGGCTGCTTTCTTCTGTTTCTGCTTATTCTTCTTCTTAAGATTTAATGTTTTTCTGTTCGGATCAGCATCATCTCTGCAAAAAGATACCATGTGGCCTGGATAAGAACGGACAAACAAAAATCATTTTAAAAAGAAAAATGTTCATGAATCCAAATTTTCAAGCACAGCAAATATGATCAGCTATTTTCCAATGACAATTTCTAAATATGAATCATTCTAGTGATGAAACGATCAACATAATCTGCAGAATTATACCCGTTCTCTCCTGTTCTAGATTTTAAAAAAAAGACTCATATCATGTTTTCCTTTTAGTACAATCTTATGTTGAAGTTTTTGACACACAGATCATTGTACCTGCAAAAAAAAAAAACTGTCAAAGGATGGTTTTCCCTTGACACCAATATTATTCCATCATTGTCAGTGTTTACTGTTTCCAAAAGCAATGATTAGAATTGTAATAAAATCTAAACACAGGATGAAAGTGAATTTACACATTTTTTTTTTGTTCTTGAGAATTTTTAGCAAAAATATTAATTTTATATTTACATTCGAAAAACTAAAACAATTAGAACTAATGCAATATTTATCATTTACTGATTTATAAAGAAATAAATATGAAAACAATTTTTATTCATAAACTTATAAACATTTACTAAATTATTAAAATATGTAAACTAAGGAAATCCTTATTGTTTAGCTTTTTATAAAGTTTGGATCAGTTGCAAATAAGCTGTTTTGTTGACAGTTTCAATAAATGATACAATAGTGTAAATAATCTAATAAATAAATATTGTTTATTATTTTTGTTGTAAATTCTCAAGAAGAAAGAAAATGTCAAAATTCACTTTCATATGTTTGTTTTTTCCATTTCTAATTAATCATTGCTTTTTAAAACAATAAATATGGCCAGAAATAAATTTTTAAAAAAAACTTCAAAAAATTTGCAAAATGATAGGATAATTCCATATTCTGAGTTGCCAATCAAATCAAACTTGCATTGTCCAATCACCAATCGTTCTGATCTCTCTTAACAGAAAACAAAAAAGTATATACAATCCACTCTCTAATAAATACAATTTCACTTAATACCTTCTGTAGCCATTTTTAATCATAACAGATGGAAGCAACTGATATGTCTATTATTTTTTTTCTCACTAGGGTTATATTATTAATTAATTATATTATTAATTGTAACATGAAAGACTAGATTCATTATCTCTTCCTCACTAAAAAAAATTGTGAATGGCTTCATCAATGTACTATTTTTTTTATTTTTATTTTTTATTTTTCCCCTACAAATGTTGACCTGTTCAAATACAAAAGTGTATTGTTTGTCATTTATCAGTCATATTATTTGATAATTCATCCATTCATGACAAATAACAAAGAATAATAATCCCAATCATAAATCCTTTGTACAAATTAAATCTAGGTGTCATCTTTCATTAATAATCAATGTACCTATTTTGAGATCTAGCAAATTAGAAACACTTATTTCATTAGAGAGGACTTGCTTCAGTCAGAGGAAAATGGTGCAAAATATTTTCTCAGCTTTACCTTTTTTTTTTTTTTTTTTTTTTTTTTTCTACTTGAAGTTTCTTCCTATTGATGGATTTGTTCTGTTTTGGTTCAAAATTTAATATCTCGTTAAAAATTGAAAAGTCTAGCCAAAAAAAATAATAAACAAAAAACCTGAAAACATTTTTATTTACCCAACAAATATTTAATTATTGTGACATGTGTTATTCTTAGGGCTTTTGCACTACAGGCAGAATAAATACAATCTGTAAATAATTTGTTCATAAGAACTTCATTCAACTATTTTGATGAACCAATCACCCAGTTGTAGATGCCATATAAGGCACATTTTGTAGGGGAGGGAACACCTTAAATCATCCTGCATTTGATGGTTAGATTAGCATGCACACACCCCTGTTTACAACATATCACCTCATGGCCCCCCAGAATTTGTTGTATATACAGGGTGGCAATAAAGACACTATACAGTTACTTATAATAAAAAGCAAAGCACTGAAGCAGGTGGCTTGCACTTTGAATAATATCGATAATTTATTGTTTACCATAGAATCTTATTATTAACCAGATTTAATCAGAACCATTTTAATAATAAATTTCTGGACTGTTGATTAATTGCTTTGTCTTAATTGTAATTGTATAGTGACTTTGGTGCCACCCTTTGTGTGTGTCTGTGTCTTTCCTTGACATTCAAGTAGATGCTGATTTTATCACTTCAACACACACACACACACACACACACACACATATATATAAAAACAAACGCGTCAAAATTCATGTAGCTTCTAATGATAAAAGCAAATGTTCTCACCAGCATTCCTCAACTTTTTTAGCATTGACCCCACCCTTAATATAGTGTTTTCATGTCTCAGGGGGGAACCCCCTCCATAAAAATTATTATATACCATTATTAATATCTTATCTATTATCTTAGGTTGGTGCAAAAATAATGACGTAATAATGTCGTTTTTTGACGTATATTTTAACGTCAAAAAACAACATTATTACGTCATTATTTTTGCACCAACCTAATATTTCTTATTGTAGTTCTTGTGCTAAACAGAATATATGGAACTCCATACTTGAGTGAGTCACTCAATGATACACAAATCCACCACGTACAGTTCCTGTTCACTCACCAGTCTGGGTGGTTTCACATTGACACCATAGAGACATCGCTAAATAAATTCCATATGGTTGTATAATTTTAAAGAATATGAGATGTTAACACCTTTATTTTTATGACCAGGGATTTTCCAACAATATGTCATACGTGTATAGTAAAATTATATTATAACATTAAACAAAAATTATTCAAAAAACACAATTGCCTACTTATCGCTGTTTCTTGAATCTTAGGATAACCATACAAAAAGGATTTTATCTTCAGACATTTATTTAAAAGAATTAAACAACATAAAACAAACACTTATCAACAATAATTTCCCAAACCATGTTGATGAAGAAATAAGATTGGCTTTAAAGAAATTAAAAAAAAAAAATAAAACGCAAGCAATCATCTTGATATAAACAAAACTAAAGACTGCATTAAATTATTTTATTGCAACCAGATGCACCCTATTTATAAACAAGGCAAAAAGACCATTAAAAAATGTAATTTCCTGCTACATAACAATTGATAACACGTTCTTTCCCAGAAACTATAACTAAGGTCTACTCAGCAGTTGCAGTATAAACCACAGTTGAGTTCTGTGGGTGTTGAACAAACAAATGTGCCTGAGCAATAGGGATTGGCTAGTTGCCTTAGTAGATGCTAATCCTCGAATATGAGTGACCAGCTATATATATATATGCTGAGATGAGTTTTCATTATTTACAGGTGGACTATAGTCCTCATTTTTATCACATAGTTTGGGCTGTTGTACTCTCCAGCCTTCGTCAGATATGTCAATCTGAATAAACGCGGTTCAATAGCCAAATGGTTTAAAACGTTGGCCTGTGAATTGAGTGACATAATAATTGAGTTGAATCGCTGGGCCAAACAGTATGTACTTGGACTCGGTGAAAACATTTTAATTGATTCGGGGTTTTTTTTTTTCTGGTTTTGCAGCTTATTTCAAAGCTAGGAAAACATTTTTTTATGTACGATTTTTTTAAGATAATGATTACTAATGAACCCTTACCTGGAGGTGGAAGAAGAGACTCATTCAAACCTCTCCCAAGTCTACTTGCACGTAACAAACCCGACTGGAATTAGAACTCTGCTCCCCGATTAACAATTCCATGCCATCCATTACACCACCTGTACATCCAAGCTTAGAGCACCTTGTATTCCCAAGCGGTCACCATTCTAGGTACTAACCAGGCTTGACGTTGCTTAACTTCAGTGATTGTGCGGCAACCAATGTGATGTGGCCTTAAGCCATCGTGGAAACGTGGTGATCAGTACTAAGAACAAGAACTAGACGAGATATACCTAGGCATGGACAATGGAACGCGAACAATCCACCCCAAAATTTAAAGGATTCAGTTCGAAATTTCCTGTAGCTTATCCGGATCGTCATAACTCCTGACGAAGACCGGAGGGTAAAACGTCCGAAGCCTTGTGATAACATCAGCAACAAGGATGCGAACAATAGTCCCCATGTAAATAAAGATAAAACTATTTAACTGACTTGATATTTGCGCATTCTAAAATTGATTCTTGGTGTATCAAGTATTCGAAACTTGATATATTTTTTTTCCTTGTCACAAGTCCTGGTTAAACTAGTTTAGTCATAATTTCTAACATCAAACCTTTTTTTTGGTAATCTACTGTCTACGGGTTCACTGACTATTCATTCGCTCTGTTGACTGAAATTACCTTTTAAGAATGAAATGTCAACAGTAAAGTTCTTTATTGCTGTATTGTATCATATTCTGAATTTTATAACTTTCGTCCTCCAAATCCAATCACTTGATTGGCCATGTTTTCAGGATTGGAGCTGTACTCACAATTGGACAATTGCAGGTTGTCGAGACTATAGTTGAAGTTTTAAATTCAGAGTCGTCCTTCTCCTAGACCGGTTGCCACCCAAGGCTATAGGACCAAGTCCATCCTGCTATTTACCCATAGTAGGGGGAAGATGGATTCATGCCTTTCCACGTTAGTGAGTGTAACGAAGTCTACTGGAGTTCGAACTGGTCTCTCCAATTCCTCAGTCATAATGTATAATTAATAATCAGTATTTTTTTTATGGTTTTACTGCAATCTGTTTGTATTCTTTTAATTATATCACCTCATGCAAGGCACTAAATCCATAAGGAGTTAACAAGTCTCGAAGAATATTATTAAGGGGCGAGAACAATAGAAGAGTAACCAGGAAGACAGTAGATAACGATTGAAATTAAATTTTTGAAGATCAAAATTTGGTGAAAAGTATGGAGTCGGAAGAGAGTTCCACAAGCGAGAAGTGTGAGGAAAGAAACTGTTGGCATCGAACTTAGGGTTACATTTAGCCAATTCAATTGTAAATTAATGAGACCTTAACTGCTAATCTAGTACACTTAAATTCATAAAGTTTAAGTACCCCAGTGAAGAGTTCATCCGAACAATTACCATGAAATCTTTTATAGAAAAGGGACAGGAAGCTACATTATGGCGGGGGGGAGGAAAGTAACTGAAGTCAAGATGCCAGGTCAGGACTAATAATATTGCTGATTTTTCTTTAGAATTTATTAAGTATCTCTATACAGCAGGTGCACCAGACTATATACGGCAGCAATATTCAAAGCATAGATGAAGAGTAGCCTTTATAGATATGTAAGATAGATTCAGGTTGGAAAAATTGCCTAGCACAACACATTGAACCAAGTTTCTTAGCAGCAGACCTCGCAATAGATTCAATATAACCCTTCCACTTCATATCAGTCGAGAAGTTGTAACGAGTCACTGTCGCGGAAGTTAGTATCAACCAATCTGATCGGAGCCAGGAAGGGGTCTTTCAGGTAACTGATAGAGAATTTTCCTTTTGGAGGCGTTAAAATTAATTCCTTGCCCCAGTTAACAAAAAACAGACCAAGTCATTTTAGATATGCTACCAATTTGACTTTATCCAACTGATCATACGGGGCAGTACTAATTGTGACATCATAGATACCAAGTTGAGAACTGATGACATCAGGAAGGTCATTGATGAAAATTAAGAACAAAGATCCGACGATAGAGCCTTCGTGGATAGTTGCACTAGTACAAGATCTAGGAGAGTGGCCATTCAAGACGATTTTCATTTCACGATTTGATTTAAAAAAAAAAAAAAAAGACAATCAGTTCAAAAATTCGTTCGGAAATACTATAACCTTTTAACTTATGATCGAGATCATTAAACCAAACACCTATCAAACTTTTTCAAGATGTCCAAAGCAACAGTTCGAGCTTCACCAATTGGTCTAAAGCTTGATAGACTCTCAGCAATAATCGTTAGTACAGCAGTTGACCCAGAGAAGCGAAAGCCATATTGCTCGTGTAAGAAGGGCCTGCGATGTGAGATGATTAACCAATTTAGTGTTGATTAGGGCGTCTAGTAGTTTTCCAAAAAGAGGTAGAGGGCAAATAGGCTGGTAGTTGGAAGTTTACTTTAGTTCTTAAAGACTGGAACACCAGAAGAGGATTTCCAAAAAGCAGGTACTCAAGGGGCTTTTACTGTAGAGTTTAGAGAGAACAGAAGCCAGTTTGGGAGGACTGTTACAGGGATACCACCAGGTCCACATGCTACTTTGTAGAACAGACTCCTGAGAGGGTGTTTCCGCGATCGCTACAATCTTAAACTCTTCAAGTTTAACATGAACTGTTATCTTTCCTACAATAAATCTGTCCAAAAACAAACGATGAAATTGTAAACAAGCTGGTTTGTGTGTGTATATATATATATATATATATATATATATATATATATATATATATATGATTTATTCGAAAATTATAACATAAACATGTTATAAAATCACTACAAAATAGCCATTTTGTTTCAACACTTCTGGTATCTTATCAAGTGATGATGAATCAAATTTGAATTTGAATCAAATTTGAATTAGATTCAACACCATCACTTGATACGACACCAGAAATGTTGAAACAAAATGGCTATTTTGTAGTGATTTTATAACATGTTTATGTTATAATTTTCGAATAAATTATATTTGCTCTACTTTTTATTGAGCACTCTTTCAAGATTAGTATTTTTGGTTAATAGAATTTATTCCGTATACACCAATGCTATACTTGGATATGTGTGTGTGTGTAAAATGTTCATATATATATATATATATATATATATATATATATATATATATATATATATATAACAAACCCATAAGTGAAAAGGATAACCCAAGTAGGTCTTTTTAATATAAAATATTAAAAAGATGGATCCATAAAGAGAACTCAATATATAGTATACAGATATTTTGGTCTGTTTTTGGTGTTAAAAACTTACCCGTTGAAATAAATTATAACAACAGTGTTTTAAATCATACGATAACCGTGCTTTCGTTGATGAAGTTTTTCCTTGATAAGACAAAAAGGAAAATTTATCATAGCCAACGCATTTCGTCTACTGAGGGACTTTATCAAGGCAAATGCAAGGATTTCCTTTTGTGACAGGTGTTTATATACAAGAACAAAAATGCTATTGGTTTTTCAATTATTTTTTTATTTTTTTTATTTACATTATTCGGACTAGTGTCCTCATCTTTGTTGCCATATTTATCACAACTTTTCAGCCGTTATACGCCCACTGTTCTTCAGGTGGTTGGAATGTCGAAATGAACCCTTTATTTTGCAACCATTTTTACCAGTGCTCATATTGCAATTTTTGCTGTTATCATTTAATGTTTTTTTACCAGAGCTCATATTGCAATTTTCGTTGTTATTATTGCTTTTCTCTGGCACTCCTTATTACTAGTTCCCATATTCATTTCTATGCTTGGTCAACTCAGGAGATTTTTGTGGCCTAGCATATATACTGATTCCTTAAGTTTACGAATTTTCCAATGACGTTCTTTGTCTATGATCTCAACGTGATGCCACAGGGAGGCGGTGATCTCCTTTTTCTCTCCATATGTGGTCAGCCACGCCTGATTTTTCCACTTCCCCTCGTGTTACAGCTTTCTGGTGTTCTTGAAACCTTACCTTAAGGCGGCAGCCTGTCTCCCCTTTATATTTCTTTCCGCAGCTGCACGGGATGAAATCAGTAATTAACATCAGCCAATATCAGCTGAGTGCCTCTGAGGAGACAGTATTAAATAAGGGTCTCAACTTCGCCACAACCATCAGGCGAGTACCATACTTGGACATCATTGCCAGAATCGAGGAAATGGCCTTGAACTTCCCTCAGGCTCAGGCGGATGACCTAAGATGAAAGGTGAGACAGACCTTGGAAAAAGTCAAACATCACGAAACTGGAGAAGCTGGCAATCAGATCCCTACAGCGGAATGAAAACATCATACTACCGGCTGGCAAAGGCAATGCGACTGTAGTGATGGACAAATCAGATTATAAGGAAAGCTGGAAGACCTCATTTGAAATGGTAGCTACAGCAAAGTAAAAAAAGGATCCTACAATGAAAACGGGACGCAAACTGTCACAGATCCTAATCAAGAACAAGGATCACTTCGTACCTAAGATATGTAGGCAGTTGTCGCAGCGTTACACCAAGCTACCTCACATATACGGTCTCCCTAAGATTCACAAAGACGGTATTCCGTTCAGGCCGATTATTAGTTGCCAAGGCTCTGTGTGCCACTCTCTGAGTCGCTTCCTTGTAAATATAATTGACCCATTGATCGGGAAGTCTCTTTTATATGTCCGAAACTCCGCCCACTTCGTGGAAATAATCGTCGTGATTTTGTTCACCAAGGTACACCAGGCCAGAGGAGGCACTCTCAGTAGTCAGAGACAGATTAACATCTGACTCATCGCTAGGAGAACGGACCAATAGATAATCTGATGGAGATGTTGACTTTCTGTACACAAACACACTTCGGAATGGGATCACGCATATATCAACAGGATGAGGGCTTAGCAATGGGCTCGCCATTATCACCAGCAATGGCGAATATATACGTGGAATACTTTGAGAAAATGGCATTAGAATCTATATATCTAAGGCCAACTCTATGGTTAAGATGCGTAGATGACACCTTCATACTCTGGCCACACCAGGAAGATGTCTAGGTTCTACTGGACCATGTGAACTCAATAAGACCATCGACACAGTTCACGATTGAGAAAGAGAGTAACAACACACTCCCATTCCTGGATGTTCTAATATCTCGAACAGAGCATGGGTTCAAGACATCCGTATACCGTAAACCGGACAGTACCTCAATTTCAACTCCCACCATCCATACAGCGTAAAGAAAGGGATCGTCCGCTGCTTACAACACCGAACAAAAGTCATAAGTGGCGAACCAGAAACATTAGATAAAGAATTGGTCAGTATAAGCAGTACCCTACAACGTATCAACTACCCTGGGTTCATGGCAGCAGCCTCAGTAAAGTGAGTGTTGTGGAGTGATTTCACAGTGGAAGCTTGTATTTGTGCTAAGTCGGTCCTAAAATAGGTCCGACGTACAAAACGTTAGGAACTTCATATAATAGGTATGACGCAGAGTAATCTAGTTGTGGTCGCTGATACTTTAGTATCCGACTAACTGTCGTCCGACATCGACTGACTGACCAACTCCCTCATTACTTTTACTACTCCTACTTATTATAGGTGGGAGAGTCTATTAACTATAGAATAGGTGTGTTCCACTATAACAGTAAGATAGGCGGATACAAGAGGAGGACAACAACACTCAGAAAACAGTCTCCCAGCCTTATGTTAAGGGGTTATCGGAGAAAATACAAAGAATCTGCGGTTCATATAACATCTGGACGACACTTCACAGATATCTCTCCCGAGTAAGACCCCCCCCCATATCGAAGAACATGCAGGTGCGGAAAGAAATATAAAGGGGAGACGGGCTGCCCCCTTGAGGTAAGGCTTCAAGAACACCAAAAAGCTGTAATACGAGGGGAAGTGGAGAAATCAGGCGTGGCTGACCACATATGGAGAGGAAAGGGAGATAACCTCCCTCTAATTTTAATGTGAGAAAATTCACTTCTACCACTTCAGACTTGATACTCGTTTCCACTGGACTTGATGGCGATGATGGCTTAGTATTAGTTACGAGAGAAAATAATAAAATCTAAAAATAATGAGTTATTAAAATTTATTTGTGAATCAATTCAATTCTTCATTTCTTTTTGGCAAATTCCTTAATTATTTTGTTGTATATCATCACCATCTTTTACCTTTGTTTTCTTCAAGAGGTCTTTATTCATGGTAACGAAAACCAAATTACTTAAATAGCTCTTCACTTTGAGAACACCTCATATAATTATTTACACACTTTAGTAAAGAAAACTATCTCTCACAAGAAGCAGATGTGGCAAGTACGATCAGGATCAGACGTAGACATTTTTATGTTTAACTTTTTAAAAATATTTAAATAAAATGTATCAGAAAATGGCGTTGATTGATGACTGGAAAAGTTAAAATTCGTAATTTTGACGTTAAGCCATTTTGTTTCAACACTTCTGGTGTCTTATCAAGTGATGGTGTTGAATCTGTATTTTAAGAATAGTATTTTTTGGTTCTTGTATTGCATATATCTTCTCTCTTGTTCTTGTAACGGCATTCACCCGGGGTGGGTTGAGCCGGCTCCAATATTGGAGTTTCATGGGAATTTGGAGTTCACAAGCGGTCCCCAAACCTGCATGTATAGCACATGAGATTTGATTATAGTGATGAAGGTTTCGTGCAGGACCATCCACACTTTTTGAAGGGTCGAATACAGAGACCTGGTGCACTAGATGCCACAAGTTCCCCAAACGACCCTCCGCAGATTTTGAATTCAGAGTTTTCCTTCTCCTAGACCAGTTGCCATCCAAGGCTATAGAACCCAGTCCTGCTATTTACCCATAGCTGGAGGGAGAAAAGGATTCACACCTTTCCCAAGATTATTAGCACGTAAGTGAATGTAATGGATTCGAATGGAATTCGAACTTGGCTCTCCGATTCCTCAATCCAAGCCCGCTATCCATTACCCCATGTTGAATTGAGGTGTTTATTCCCGTTTCATTTTCAAGCGAAATTTTAGGATCCTAAAATTTCGCTTGAAGATGAAACGGGACTAAACACCTCAATTCAACTTAATTTTAATAATTATTTGGATGGTTTCGGCTCTCGTTTTTGAAACATGAAAACTCTTATGTAGTGAAGGAATCATTTTTAAACAAAAAATATTATAATATAAGCTCTACTTCTGTATGGAGCACTGTCTTCTTAAAAATAAAAACAAAAATACTAAGGAACTCCGGATTATGCACCCAAGGTGTTCTTTTCTATTTTCTGCATACCTGCGCACTTATATATATATGTGTGTGCGTGTGTGTGTGTTATATCAAACTAAGCACAGCTGACTATTAAAGGATGAATAATTTTCGTGGATTTTGACGTCATTCTGTGGTCTTTTTTTTATCTATATTATAGATTTGTGGGACGTATCATAGATTTGGGTGCGGAGACCCTTGTATCGGCCCTGGATACAATGCTCGCTTGCAAACCGAGTCAACGCAGTGGAATTTATTCTGAATTACGTAAATCCCTGCCAGTAAAGAAGCGATATAGAATATCGCCTCACTTTTAGGCGCAGTTAGTCCGCACAGCAGTGGGTATTTTTTTTATCGATGCTGTGAACAATTAAACGATCCTCTTCTATGTTACGCGCGATCATGGCTCTCCACAACTTCCTATCGCTTGTGTACCTTATCAGTTTTTCTACTTTTGTTAAAGTTCACCTCCCCTGCCATTCTGTCTTCCATTCACACAAGCCCGCCAGTTAGGTAGCTCACTGCTTTTCTCTAGCTCTCTGCCTTGTGAGCATTACGTTTTCCAAGCCTCCCTTCCTCATTATGTCTCCAAAGAAATTACAATTGTCTCTTTCTGATTCTGAGTATAGGCGTTCTTTTTCTTTAGTACTTTTTCATGTAAATAATAAACATAAATTAAAAATTATTTAAGGCATGTATATTAAAAAAATTGAAACCAACCCTTAATAAAATTAATTATGAATACTGCACAAATGTTTTAAAATGTTTACAATAGTTTAAGATATCCAGGTTTTAAGTAATAGTTTTAAATAGATTTTTTTTTAATATTTAGACATTTCAGTAACTTAGTTACCTCCCTTGATGTTTTCACGTGTGTCTACATCATAACAATTTTAAAATAGTACAGTACATAACCTTAGTGTTTTTCACTTCACACCTAAAAAAATTAATTTTCAGATGAACACAATAATTTTGTATTAGAAAATTGCTAAACACAACAATGATGACGACATTGTGCTTATGTCGAAAGTTCTCGGAATAAAATGAATATGTATCAGCATGATAATTTTCTTTCTTCCTTTAATAAGCATACTAAGAAACTTAAACGTAATTATGAGAGGATCCTGTTAAAAATAAGCAGACAAAATTTGTCTAAATTATTTAATAAGACTTGTCTTAAGATATATATATATATATATATATATATATATGACACCCGAAGGTAAACAAAGCAATTTCTAAATAAGTAATGGATTTTTTTATTTATTAATTCGACAGATTTTATTACTTAAAGTTTATTTTTAGTAGATACCCATATTTGAGTAGACGCTCCGTTTTAAACAGTATACTTATTTATTTTCGTCTACTGGCCTGAATATTTGAGAGATCTTTTTAAAGAAAAATATGCGCTTGCTGGCAAGACTGACTACTGCCTTTCAGCGAAATCCTTCTCGTCACATACTCTCGAAATTTTCTTATCTACCAGCAGACAAAAATAAATATTGTTTAATAAATAAAAGGAGTGTCTATACAAATAAGATTATCTACTAAAGATAACGTTTAAAGTGATAAAATTTGTCGGCTTAATAAGTCAAAAAGTTCATTACTTCTTTAGAAATCACGTACAAACCTATATATATATATAAAGTTGTAGGCGCTGTCTGTTTGTTATCGAACTCCTAGAGTTTTGGAGATAGATCCTCATAACGATATATATTCTGAAACTACATTACCCAGGGTACTTGGAAAAAACATACTTTATTTTGATTAAAGGTGGTCCCCGGGGGTGGGGGGCACACGCTTTCTATAGTTGGCGCAGGAGTGGTAATTTGGGCTAACATGACTATCACATAAAAACATACAAAGTTATATTTTATGGAAGCTAGGTAAAATTTCTTAATCAATGATAAAAAAGCAGCTCAATATGTTGTCTAGAACTAAGGTTATGGTAATTTCAATGTCGTGAATTTACGAAAAATTACATGATACGCCATTTTCCATAGAATTTAATAAATTTTATAGGAAAAATGCCAGTAAAATGCAATCTTTACTCAAATCCTTGTGCCTAAAATCTATTTTTTTTGTATCATATATATCACATAGACATATAAAAAAAACCTTTTTGAACACATTTTACCCCCTTACTGACCCATACTGGACCCTAGAAGAACCATCCAGCGGTCAAAGGTGACTATTTTAGGGAAAATTCAGCTGAAAATTGAACTTCTTCCTCAAATTACACCAGAAAGATGGCCTCCGGACATGGGTAAAGTACATATTTTCTGATTTCTGAACATATTTCCTACATGAATCAACAATTAAAATCGAGACCACAAATCCGGAATTGGAACAAAATTGACAGAATCAAAAGAGAGAAGAAACAGTTGGGGTCCGATTTCAAAATTTTCGGAATTGTAAACATTTTCTCAATTTGGATCAATGATTTTTTGAAGGTTAGACACAAAAATCCTTATTTGAACACATTTCAGACCCTTGCTGACCCATGGACACTAGAAAGACCTTCCTGGGGTAAAAAATGACAATATTTTAGAGAAAATATGGCTGAACATTGCACTTATCAAATCTGAATATATATCATCAAATTGCTATGCAAGAAAAAAATCCTCCAGTTCATCTATCTTAAAATAATAAGCATCATGAGTTCGAATTGTGTGATCGATTGCTTTGCAAACGGTACAAAATTGTGTCCCAATGTATTTTGAAGTGACATGAATTAGATAAGAATCGGATATCGCTAAAAATTTATGGTGATCATTTTCAATTTGATTGTTGTTGTCGTATTTCCTACTGAGACGTTCCAGATAGTTACGAATATCCTTATTGTTCACTTCTAAGCCTTCCGCAAGCCATCCTCACAGTTGTCCCAGAATGACAATTTTTGATAATCTGAGAAGAATTTGGAAAATATTCATGGTATGATATTGTATCGTTGAAAGCGTATAGGCAACACGAATTCGAATTTTTTCATATTTTGGGTGGTCTGGGACCGGATTTCCATATTTGGGCATAGCAGTCCGAAAAGATGAAAATTGCTCAATTTCGGTTTAGTTGAAGATAGAAATGCAACCAATTTATTTCGAGAAACTTATGGGCAACACGATATCAGTGAAATAAAAAAATTGAATTTTTTCATATTTGGGTGGAGGGATCTGAGACTGGATTTCCATATTTGGTCATAACTGTCCCAAAACACGAAAATTGCTCAAATTTCGGTTTAGTTGAAGATAGAAAGGCCACTAAAGGCTTTCTAGAAAGGTATGGACAACACGACATCAGTGAAATCAACAGAATTTAATTTTTTCATTTTTTTTTTGTGGTGGAACCGCATTTTCACATTTGGGCATAACGATCTGAAAACACGAAAATTGCTCTAATTTCGGTTTGGTCGAAGATAGAAAGGCATTTAAGAGCTTTCTGGAAAGGTATGGACAACACGATATCAGTGAAATTAACAAAATTGAATTTTTCCATATGAAAAATCATATTCTTTTCATATTTTTATTACGGCCCCAAAACACGAAAATTACTCTAATTCCAGTTTTGTTGACGATAGAAACGCCATTCAAGACTTTTTAGTTAAGTATGAGTAAGTCAAATTGGATGAAATAAAGAAAATTGAAAAATTTCATATTGAAAAATTTCAGACCACATATTTCAGTATCGTATAATTCCTCTGAAACTTACACGGAATAGAAGAGGTTTATAGCAGAACAATATACCCAATTCTACACAATCATTGAGACCTGTGTATTTGATTAGAAAATTAGATAGTGATTTTGATCTCCTCAACTTCATGGTTAAAGAAACTGATCGTTCTCGGAATAATTTAAATAAATAATGGTTTATCAATTAATATTGGTGACGACGATTTTAGTCTATCATGTGTAATCAAAGACTCTATAAAAGACCTTAAGTTCAAGAAAATGATTTTTAGCTTCGGAGGGGTGAATTGCATACTGTGTGAATCGAACGTCAAAGATTATCCGGACCCCAACAAAATACAAGATGATTTCAAAATCGACAGATCAGCTTCAGATACGCAGAATATATTCGACGTCGATAGAAACAACCGTATTAAACCAGGAGACTTTGGAACCAGAGCTGGTGTCGCTCAACAACCATTTTCCGATTCTGACCAGCGTTTCATATCTATCACCCACTCTTACATAAATGAAACAACGTGGTATTTGAAAATGTTGTATCGTTGTCAGGCAGACTGCAAGAAGGCTGATTTATGCGGTCACTTTGACAAATCCAAAGATAACATGAGGGGCTTCACCAAACAAAAACTGGTCTACGCCTAGATTATGTCAATTCTGAAAGATGTAAATGTGGTGCGTCAACTGAAAGGAAATAAGGTTATCGATTCTATTCTGATGAGTTGATTACTGTTATTGGCGAACTGCTTAGTAAGAAGCACAACAAAACTCACAAAGAATCAATGTTAAAACTGCATAAACAGTTGAGCATTATTCTTCAGATAGTTTCGTGGAACAGAAAGATTGACGTTGTTAAATTTCATCAGCGCTGCATGGAAACAATGTTTAACATCGCCAATAACTTCCCATAGGCTTTGCTGAACCACACATCCCATGAGACCATACAACATTGATTGAAATAAATGGTGTGGAAAGCTTCCCCGCCCCCGAATTTTTTTTCCTTTTGATATAAATTAAATTTAAATTTGAACAGGGGAATGACTCCTAGGCTACGTGGATATTTCATTTTGATCAAAAATATAGAAGGAGAAAGCCAGAAGATGGAGGTCACATTGGCACGATCAAAATGAGACGATATGGACGTTAAGTTGAGAAAAGAAATCACCAATCAGTGGGTAGTGTCTTACAATACATACTTGTTGCAACAATTCAACTGTAGTATCAATTTTGAAATCTGCGCATCAGTTCATTCAATCAAGTATTGTATCAAATACATATCAAAGGAGTCAGATAAAGCTGTTTTTGCACGTCCCTCACCACTGAAAACTTTTCTCTTTCATTTAAATTAAATTTAAATTTGAACAAGGGAATAACTACTACCCAAAATATAGAAGGAGAAAGCCAGAAGATGGAGGTCACATCAGCAAGATCATTGTGTAATATTGAAATGCATCATTTTTCTCTGCAAATTATAACAATGATTTAAAATCAATCATCATTTTCTTACAGAGAATGTGTGACACCCATCGAGGCGCGGGTAATTCGGCTAGTATTTCAATAGTGCAAGGAAATTAACTAAAGATATCATGGCTAAATGTTCTGATGTGATGCATTCATTTGTTCTACCAGTTCAAACCTTCACAGCTAAAACTCACCATGCTACGCACACTGGATCAAATCCTCCCCATTCCCTTTGTATTCCATTAATAAGGAGGAAATTCCATTTGGATAGCTTCTTCCCAAGAATCTCTACTTTGTGGAACAGGCTCCCAAGAGGATGCTTGCCCAATCATTAAAATATTAACCTCCTCAAGTGTGGAGTCAACAGTTATCTATCCTCTATATTCGCATAAACTGCACTTGTTACCTCCTTCTCTTACGTTCATACAGTCAGTCAGTTATGTGCCATGCGGGATACACGCTTAGGCGATCATGTATCTTTCGATACATGACTGACGAGGCAGATTTTTCCCGCACTACGTTGCCATTTCTTTCCGCGGTAGACCAGTTGCCCTCCAAGGCTATAGAACCCGGTCTGACCTGCTATTTACCCATAGCTTGCGGGAAGAAGAAGAGGATTCATATCTTTCCCAAGGGTATCAGCACGTAAGTGAATTTATTGGATTCGACTGGAAAGTCAGTCAATCAGTTATGTGCCATGCGGGATACACGCTTAGGCGAACATGTATCTTTCGATACTTGACTGACGAGTCAGATTTTTTCCCGCAGTAGGTTGCCATTTCTTTCTGTGGTGGACCAGTTGCCAACCCGGTCTGTCCTGCTATTTACCCATAGCTTGGGGGAGAAAAAGAGGATTTATACCTTTCCCTAATGTATTAGCACGTAAGTGAATGTAATGGATTTGACTGGAATTCGAACTCGGCTCTCCGATTCCTCAATCCGAGCCGCTATCAATTACATTACCGTACCTCCCCATGTTCATACAACAATCCAGTAACCTTCTATCTTGTGTGACTTTTGGTCGTTGTAAACAATTAAAAAAAGGAAAACTTGTATCATATTGGAAGACTATCCTTACTGACTTACTGCCTGTTTGTTTCCAGTTCACACGAGATTTCCCCAATCATAAGATTTTTTCAGTCTGAGAAGAAAAAAAGCGGTTTTCCTGAAACGTATGAATACATTTCCAACGGGTTTTTCATATCAGTTAATTGTTCAACGTTAATTCTTTTTTTACGCCCAGTTTTCATTGAAAAGGACCCAAAATTTATTTATTTACTTTGTCATGTGATCGAAAATAATTCAGTAACTATTCACGCTATTCAGTCACCCGGAAGTTTTGTGTCTGAATCATTTCAATTTCTCGTTCTAAGAATGTTTGTCATATTCTTATTAGTTTTATCGAGTGAGAAAACAGCGCCCTAATAAAATGGCGCTGAGATATATGTGCCACTCAGTTTAAAAAGGGTATACCCGATAAACGTATTATTATTATTATTACTACTACTAGTAGTAGTAGTAATAATAATAAAAAAATGACAGCAATTGTTAGAAACTTTTAATTGTGGGATCATCTAACAAAAAGTCTTAAAAGAATGTACTAAGATTCAATAAAGCGGCGATAACGTCCTCACAACCAAAATAGGGGCCAATGAGTCGCTTAATTAATCCGTTCTCTTCATACTTTTTAGACGTTCAATGTTGTCGATGATTCATTTACTATTATAACATATAGCAGCGAAATGGAAATATATCTCGGAAGAAAAAGATTATGAACAGAACGGCAAAGCCTATTTCAAGACCGACTTGTAGCGAGATGATCACGTAATGGACAAAGTTATCTGAGTGCCTCTCATGAAAGCCTTGAACAAATAAGACTGCAATCTAAGAAATGTAGGAGTAAAGGAACAGATTAATTAAACGGTTTATTTTGCTCGGGAATTAATTTTGTCTAAAAAAACAGATAAATATTTTATTTGTGTAGATTATTAAAATGACTAAGGGAAATAATCACCCATAAATGTACTAACTTAAGTGGATTTACCTCCCTTTCCACGACAGATGGGGCAGAAAATATATAAATAAATGCACAAAGCCAATTATTATATGATTTTATTATTATTATTATTATTATTATTAAGCAAAATGATTGATGTGACCTTTCCAATATTTTGCAACACTTAGGGAAAATTACGATTTAAGAAAAGAAAAAACAGTATTTAACAATGTTTACAAATATTTCGAAATATACAATATATATACCGGGTGTATATTAGATATTAATGACACAAATGGATGTTACGTAACCGAGTATTTTCCATCAAGTTTCTGAAATAAACAACTCGAGAAGGGTCAATCTCCAGACCTTCCAAAGAGAAAAACAATATATAAAAAAACAACAAGGGGATTTTAACCACCCGCTTCAAGTAACTCAAATCACAGGAAGCGTCATTACCAAGATAACCAAGTGGACTTTAACCACATCTTCAAGTCTTAACATTTCATAACGCCCCGCCCCACCCAAAAATGACATTTTAGCATACCACAGAAGTGAAAACCAGTTTTACCCCCTCATTAAGAGAAAGAAAAAAAAAACAGAGAAAATGGAGCGTCATCACATAACTTTCGTCATGAAATAGAACCGACAAGTTCCAAGTCTCACTGTTCAATGATTGTATATTTTGCTTTTTTTATTTTTAACATGAAAAATTCACCTAAAACAAAAAAAGAAAACTGCTTTTATCACAAGTCATAACAATTTGAAATCGAACACACACAAGACCATAAAATAATTTTTAAAAAGTCTCATGAATATATATATATATATATATATATATATATATATATATATATATATATATATATATATATATATAAGGGAAATTCAAAAATACCCCATTTGTATAGCTATTTCACCCGACAAGAACTACCTTGCATGATTTGTCAACACCAACGGGTTAGGAAATAAAATAAAATAAAAAGCTATTTTATTTTATTTTATTTTCTAACCTCTTAGTGTTGACAAATGGGGTATTTTTGAATTTCTATTATATATAATTTATTTATATATGCTCTGTTATAATAAATACATTGAACTCTCTTTGTGGATCAGTTTTAATATTTTACATTATTACGATTCACTTGAATTATTTACCTATATATATATATATATATATATATATATATATATATAAGGCAGGATGTGTGTGTGCGTAACGAATGCACGGCCGCAATTTTCGACGGATTTGCACCAAAATCTACATGCACATGCTCCAAGTTAGCGGGAAGGCCAAGACTAACTTTGCATTTCCCAACTTTCATCGATAGTGGAAATAATCGATATTTTCATGCTTCTACGGCAGTTTTCATGTAGTTTGCGGCCATTTTCTACTGGCCAGAGTGAGAGCCTATAGCTGGCTGCCACGAATAGGCAGGAAGATTCTAGTGGCCAGCATGAGAGCCAACAGCTGACTGACACGAATGTTAACTAGCATGCTAGCATGCAAAAAAAAAAAAAAAAATCGATAGCTGCATTCGTCACAAGTGGGAAAAATTTAAATCTGCATGGCACTTTACTCCAATTGGCTCATTCGCTTGCTTAAACTCAACGTTGATTCTGATTCCGCAGAACTGGGTTGGATGTGAAAAAGTATTTGTTGTTAACATTCTTTTTTCATTCGTTTTTTCCAGCTAGGAGTCCTTTTTTAAAGCTGATAGTTTTGTGTTCATTTTGTTTAGTTCTTTTTTCGTAACAGATTTAATGTTTAGTATAGAGCTTAGAAAAATTCGCAGTGTGAAATAGGCAAGAAGTAAGGCATGTAGCAACATCAGCACGGCAAAGGGCACTCCTTTAAAGGCAAGGAAGGGCAAAAATATTTTAAGTCAAGTGATAGCGATTGCTGTATGAGTCGTACGATTTTTGAATCAAGCACGGCCAACGCCGGGCCATCCTGTATATATATATATATATATATATATATATACGTGGTTAGACCACAACAATGTTCATCTTCAGCCCACTGGTAGGGTTCCTGTGTCGTATCAAAAATCATAAGATGCATGCAAGGGTGAAGATTTATCTTTTTTTCTTTTGGAATAGAAGGTTACAAAATGTCTTTCCTTTGTTTTTTTCTTTGGATTCCACACATATCGTGGGAAACTGTAGCTTCTCTCTAATCAGTCTGACCCCTAGGGAGCCACAAGTTCCATTAATCTCCTCCCCCTTACCTTCACATTCTCTCACCGGCTCATTTTGTATGCTATACTTTTTCAGCCAACATCTCCCCTAACCCACTAAAACCATCAGTAGCACTTATGATAACTGACAACCAAACTATAATGTTTGCAGTTGGGCCCCCCTCGGTAGAGTGATTTCTGCCCACCATAGCTAACTTATCCAGTGGTTCTAACAATTGCGGTAATTTGTATGTAGTTATATATGTTTTTCTTATGAGGGCCTCCCACAGCCCTGTATATTTGCTAGCCGAAACATCCACCAAAGCTGGAAAGGAATTCCGGGTTTCAAATTTTTCACCTACCTAAGAGAATTGGCAGGAAGGGTAAAGTTTTTCCAAAGGTAGAGCAACCCGTCTGAATTCTTATAATGGCCCGAGGCATGGTATCTCTTACGGTCACTATCGGTTTTCCTATGCATACTTCCAATAAATCCAGTTCCCAGTCTATGGCCTGTACATTCCTAATTTTTATTCCTCCCTTCTAGGTAACCCTTACTGATTATCCAATTTGGTGTAATGATTATCTCTATGACAGATTATAAAAACCGGTTGACATAATGAAGACGAAGATCAACAAGACTCTCATACCAGTTGCCACCAGGACTATAAGCCTGACCTGCCGAAAAATTCCAGATGCATAGGCCAGTCTGAAGAGTATAATATTGAACTGGTACAACGCAACGCGACAGGCAAATTCAGTCTTCTCTCTATTGACTTTGTAGTCACAGCACGGTTCTATTATTCCTGCCTCCAACACATCCCCAACTGCCTCTTGTGCGAACTTGTCCTTATGCAGTGGGGTCTGATATAGTCTTAGCAGTATAGGCAGATGATTATCTGTGTTTATCCTCGTCTCTACTGTATCTATTTGGCCTAAGTCACCGTCCGTGTCAGCTATCACGTCTCTGTTGCCCCTCATAAAAGACAGGATATTCCTTTGTGTGTATGTGGGGCGAATATCTTCCCATCCCTGATTATGGAATTCTTATACGCTAAGTTGACAATTTCTGCTAACGTTAGATTATGGATTCTGATTTTCTTTTTCAGCGCTTCTATCCAAGCCTGAAATTCTGAATGCTTTCCCGAAAATATAGGAATTTTGGAACCACCGGCCACCATTCTAGAAACGGAATGAGGGGTAGACATCGATAAAAAAATAAACACTAAAAAATATTACCATTGCTAACAAAAAAAAAAAAATAATGAAGTAGAATAATAAAAAAAAAAACGTCAGTGACAAATATAAAATCTCGTCACAGCACCAGAATATGACGTCATTCATGACGAATTTGTGTCTTCGATTGTAAGTCGTTCACTTTACCTGTGATGGCACCCAAGGTTGACTGCATTTGCATATACACCAAACTCGCTATGTACACAGGTTTGTCTTGAAGACAACTGTTTTTCAAAACTCTCTGGTTGGGAAGTAGCAACAATACGATTTCTCACTTAATCGTGGGATCCTTGAAATTGAAATTTTGAATGCTTATCCGAAAATATAGGAATTTTTGAACCACCGGTTACAATTCTAAAAACGGCGTCAGGGGTAGACATCGATATCTACTCTACCCATCGTTATATATAAAACAAAATAAATACTAAGAAAACAATATTACTATTGCTCATAAAAAAAGACCACTAAGACAATAAAATGGAATGAAAGAAAAAAAACCGTTCATGACCAATATGAGGAGAGAAAAAAAATGTTTTTATATAATAAAAAAAAAAAACAGCCGACAAGAGGAGATTTACTTGACCCCCCCCCCCACCCCACGCAATAAGTCAGGTTGTGACACAAGGTCAGTTTTTAATGTGGGGACCCGAATGTTTTCACTCGGGCCGCTGGTCTTAGCTGGTCATAGCTTGTCCAAGCTGGTCAGAGCTGGTCTAAGCTAGTCATAGCTGGTCTTGGCTTGTCATGGCTGGTCCAAGCTAGTCGTAGTCATGATACAGCCAGGGACGGAGCCCTGGTGCAGGTAAGTATATTTTTACTTGAAAGAGTAGAGTGGAGTTCTAACAAAACTGAAGCTCTGAAATTGTATTAGGTTGGTGCAAAAATAATGACGTAATAATGTCGTTTTTTGACGTATTTTTTAACGTCAAAAAACGACATTATTACGTCATTATTTTTGCACCACCCTAATAACTCCGTCTTTTTGTCATCGTTCTGGGCGTGACACTGATGATGACAAGTTGAAATTACATCTACCAAAAAGTGATATTAACAAAAAAAAAAAAAAAAAAAAAAATGATAACGGCACTATCTATGTAAATCGGACTGACATTATTTTCACAAAATTATTTGTATATTGTATTATTAAAACAGACGTCCAAGTTCAACTGTTATTAGTTTGCTACAGTTTTTCCATGAATTACCCTGACATGCCAAAAAACACAAGATTGTCTCGTATTGTGTCAGATCGCCCACTCACCTGAGAAAGGTATACATCCGTCCGTTATTCCCAGTTCGGGTTTTAAATAGCCTTGTATGCTCGCCAGTATAGGAGATTAACTTCCAAACTGTGAAGGATGCAGAAAAACTATTACAGTATTTTCCCCAAGAACGCGTAGATAATTTAACAAGCTATGCAGTTCGATGTTGTGAAGAACAGATATTTTTCTATATGCAGTGTCCCTTCTGGGCGTGGGCGATCACGGCTCTCCATAACCTCCTATCTGTTATGGCTCTCAGCAGCTTTTCTCCTTTTGCTAAAACTTCCGCCTACCCTATCCCGACATCCATTTATACAAGCAAGTCAGGCCGGCTGTCTTCCTCCATCTCTTGCTCCCGATATGTCTTGTGAGGGTTAAGCTTTCCAAGCCCTCTTTTCTCAGTAGGGGTCCAACAAAGTTCAAGTGTTTCTTTCTGATTCTGACTATATAAGAATTACGTCTTTTCTTTTTCCGTGTTTTAGATTATCGGATATTTTGCTCAAATATTTATAACTTAAAAGGAAAGAAAGAAAAAAAATGAAGAAAGAAGATAAATAAAGAAAAAAGAAAGAAGAGAAATAAAGAAAAAGAGCAAGAAAGAAAAAAGTGCAAGAAAGACAAAAGAGCAAGAAAGAAAGAAAGAAAGAAAGAAAGAAAGAAAAGAAAAATAGAAAGAAAGAAAGAAAAGGAAAATAGAAAGAAAGAAAAGGAAAAGAAAGAACGAAAAAGAAAGAAAAAAGAAAAGAAAGAAAAAAGAGAAAGAAAGAAGAGAAAGGAAGAAAAAGGAAGAGAAAGAAAGAAAAAGAAAGAAGAGGTGAAAGAAAAAAGAAGAGAAAGAAAGAAAAAAAACGAAAGAAAAACAAAGAAAAAGAGAAAGAAAGAAAAGGAAAAGAAAAAAGAGAAAAAGAAGAAATAGAAAGAAAAAAGAAAAAGAAAGAAAAAAGAAGAAAAAGAAACAAATGTATGTGAGTGTGTTAAGTTGGACCACATTTTAAAGCCATATCGGGAAACAGGAAACTAGATCGTTTTTTTCTTTTTGCTTCCTTCTCTCTCTCTCTCTCTTTCTACATTTGCGTCTGTGTCTGTGTGTATGTGTGCGCGTGTCTATGCGTGCGCATGTTCGAACGCAAAACGGGATATTACACTATTTTTCGTGCTTTGCTCTTCTTTATTGTACACAATATTTATATAAACCCGGAACTCAAACAGGAAAATGAAATGAAAAATTGAGGATTGGTCAAACAGGTCCTGTTGTAAATATATTAGGTTGGTGCAAAAATAATGTCGTTTCCTCACATATGTTACTATGTGAGAAAACGACATTATTTTTGCACCAAGCTAATATTAACTTGAATTCTTCTTCTATGCGTCGTATCTCTTGGGGACATCAGTGATCATGACTCTCCACAACTTCCTATCCCTCGCGATCCCTAGACAAACCTCCCACCGGCCCCATCCCGCCATCTATTCACGTAAGCTCGTTTTGTAGGTGCCTCGCCTCCTTCCTTATCTCTCAATATGACCTGTGAGGGTTATGATTTCCAAGCCCTCTTTCCTCATTATATGTTCAACAATTTACTAATTTATAGCTCTACCATTCATCCATGCATTGAATATTGCTGCCACATCTGGTCTAGTGATTCTGCTATATATTTAGAGATTCTTGATAAAATCCAAAGAAGAATCGTAATTAATTTGTGGTCTCGGAGGAATCTTTCCTTAAAGAGTAGGGCGGAAGTATGTGTTTCACACATCTACCCGATTCTCCTTTACCGACTCTCTGTGCTTCCACTTCCGTATGACACTTTACTGGCGTTAGTGAAGCTCTTGTTCTCCTTCATGTGGGGAGGCAAGGCTGCCAGAGTCACTCGGGAGATCTGTTGCCTTCATCCCTCTGAAGGTGGTCTGGGCATGCCAAGGATTGAGATTTGTCAATATATGCTTCGCATCGGCTTTCTAGATCGAATGTGTTGCGAACCGGATGAGGAGGTCGCCTTCTGGAAGGAAGACGCCTGTAAGAACTTCCCATCTCTGAGAAGTGTGCATTCGTGCGAAGAGGAGGCCCGCCATTTACCCCGAGCCGAATGCTCCTTCTATCGTGAATGTCGTATTACTCTGAAGCGCCTCTTACGGGCGTCGGATGGCCTCTCCAACGTCCAGGCGTTGTCTTGTAGGACATTATATCAAGTTTTAGTCGGGGGCGGGGGCGTGCATGATGAGCTGATTGACGATCTCGGTCTGACGAAGCGGGAGGCTCGCTCAATATGGCCTTGGGAGCCCGGGTTGAAATGCCTTAATAACGATGAAGCATCACTCACCTGGCTGGTGATTCGTGGGGCCCTCTGGGTCGCCAAGAGACTTCTCAGCTGGCTTGGAGAAATCGCCAAACTGCTGACGCTGTGTTGGGGAGGCCGAGACCTTGGGTCACGCCTTCTTTCATTGCAGCCAGGTAGTGCGGTTGTGCAAATTTGTTGAAGGCCTCATGGTCCGCATGCTGCAGGGAAAGTTCTTTGTCCTTGAGGCCGCTTCCGTTTGTAGCAATGTGGCACCACCGCTGACGAAGGCTGAACAGTATGTGTTCCTCTGCTTGCTAGGCGCTATTAGAGTCGTGATTTGGACGACACGTCAGAAGGGATTCTATGGACGCGAGAAGTTCACCTCTTCCCAACTGATCTTGTACTTTAAGCATCAGCTTAAAGTCAAGATTAGGACGGAAAAGCGGTGGCTCAGTTCATCAGAATTCAGCAAAAGGTGGGTGAATCTTACCCGTTTGTGTCGTGTGAAAGGGGCTGATCTTGAGTGGCACTTTGATGCCGGTTAAGCATCAGGATATTGCTCTACTTGTGTTGAACTTGTGCAACCCATCCCGAAACTAGTCTACTCATTGGGGTAGTTGTTAGAATTGTTGTTTTTTTATTCCCCTCCCCCCACAGACAATGAATTGTAAATATGGGGACAAGTTTGTATTTTCATAGAGACAAAGAGGTATTATGGTGGTTGTAGTAAGAAAGGTACGTATGAATGTGTTGTTTTGGTGTAAGGAATATTGTTCGTACGGGTCAGTGTTTGCGGCTAGCTAAGTTATAGTTAAGACAGAAGAAGACCGTCCTTTCCCCAATCCCCCTTTTCGGCCATGTGCCACATTTCTGTATTAAACAGAATAAATATCGCTTTCCTCTTTGGTACCTTGTCTTTACGAATTTCAGCGCAGTATTAGATTGGCTGTTAGATCTCATCATTTTACAGTTGTAATGGCTAGATGTAACCGCAAGTTCTATGCTAACTGTTTCTTCTCTCGAACTTGTCGCTTGTGGAACTCTCTTCCTGCCTCTTGCTTTCCAGTCAAATTTGATCTTTAAAAATTTAAATGCAATATCAATCGTTATTTTTCGTTTTCTTAATTTCTGTTCTTTTGGTTTTATCAGGAATCTCTAAATATATACCAGAAGCACCGGACAAGATGTGGCAGCAATATTCAAATATTCACAACATGGACGAATGGTAGATTTATGAATATGTTAAGATAAATACAGCCGAGAATAATTATCTAGCACGACAGTGAACTAATCTCAGGGGGTTCTCCCTACCCCATGCAGCACCTCCCCAATGGGCTTATTTCCTAATGCCCTAGGCGTCCCTAAAAGGGGAAATGCCGTTTAGGCTTGGGGAATTTTGCGCGGTATGGCCGTTAAGGCCTCTTTAAACAGCGACTTTGTGACACATCCGATTGCGACGTGGGCGCCCTGATAATTGCCATATTGAACCAACTTTCCTAGCCCCCCGTTGTATTCTCAGGTTTTAAGCACTAATAGACATGAATAAACTGACATAGAGTGAAGTGATTATCGACAAGACACTAAAAGTCTCTCACGGTGACATTGTAGACGGCAACATGATAAAATTTGTCTATTTAAAATTCTACATCTGTTAGAAAATATATTCATTTTAATTACAGAAGCTGTCATAAAAGAGCCGCACATTTTATCTTCTACTCTTTTCCTGTTACCCAGGGGTTGTTGCCAGACAGAAAAGGAAATAAGTCCCATGAAATAGATGCCTATTTCACAAACAATGTGCATATGTATGTTTGTGTGTGTGCATGGATATTTTAATTCAGTAACAGACATAAAAATTCCTAAAAATTTAAAATAAAACTACAATTATCTCTTACATTTTTTTTTTTTTTTTAAATATTACGGATTTATTTTTAAAGAAATTAGTCCTGCCATTTCTTCCTCTAATTCCATTTATTAGGTAATTTATTCAGTCAGGGCACCAGGCGAAAAGCTCTTAAAAGAAGTTACCATGAAAATATTTGTAGTAAAAACGGAAGGAAGATACATAATATCAATGAGAAAGTGACTGAAGTCGAGATGCCAGGTTAGGATCGATGACATTGCAGACCCTTCTTTGGATTTTGTCAAGAATCTCAAGATATATAGAGAGGAATACCAGACAAAAAAGACAGACAAAGGGAAGATACATAATGTCAATGAGAATGTGACTGAAGTCGAGATGCCAGATCAGGATCGATTATATTACAGACCTTTCTTTGGATTTTGTCAAGAATCTCAATATATATAGTGGGAATACCAGAAAAAAAGACAGACATAGGGAAGCCTAAACTCTTCAATCTGAATTTTCAGTGTTTGGTTATCTCCTTCTCTATCGAAAGGATTGTAGCCTCCACAGGCTTAGCCTCGTGAAAATCGACTTCCTTAAAACTTTTCTTTTATTGTCCTTTCTTCTCGCTAGTATTTTCATTCTCTTTCTCTTCCCGTGCCTTAGTGGTATTAACTCCTTGCTCAGGATGAAATGATTAAAAAAAAGGGATAAAATACAATAAAAGAACAGGTTTCAGGAAGACAGAAGATGGCGATTGGCATTGCATTTAAATTTTAGATGATTGTTGATATCAAGAAACCGGTCCGAGAAAAGAAACTATTAGAATAGAAAGCACGGTTTCATCGAACTATTTGAGACCTAATTGCCAATCTAGTACTATGCTTAAAGTTCATGTAGTCGAGGCACAAAAGAGTAAAGCTCATCAGAACATTTTCCCCCTTTTTTTTATATACAAAATGTATTTTAGTTACACTAAAAAAAGACGCGTTCTTTACAAAGAATAACATTAATATTAGAGTTATGAAGCTGTGGTTTCTCATTTTAACAGGACGTTCCGCAGTATGTTGACAAATTTAACCGGGAAGGAACAACTCAGTACTGACAACTCAACACTGCCGACTGAGCGCCGACTCAGGACCGAGACAACTCGGCACCAGAAAAGCACCTTTTTCAGAACCGAATAAAAGTAATTTAAGGATTAAAACCTTAATTAGTGATTATTTTAAAATTACTTTTTAATAAAGTAAATCTTAAAGAAATTTATTCTGTAAAAAAATAAAAATATTCACTAACTTCTTGGGCACATAATGAGGAAAGAGGGCTTGGAAAATTTGACACTCCCTGGACATATTGAAGGCAAGAGGGAGAGGGGAAAGCAGCGCGTAACCCACCTAACGAACTTGTGTTGGTCGATTTTGTTTAGCGGTATATCAACACCTCTACGGGTTATTTAATAACGATGTTTAAATATTTTGAATACAATTTTATGACTTGAATTAAATATATTTTGAACGCAATTGCATGCCTTCAAATACAGATAGCATGTATTGTTGGTATTTTGCTATAAAAACATTTTTATACTTTAATAGTGTTTTGTTTTTGCTGTTCACTATTTGCCCATAGCTAGGATTCTAACTGGTGCTACCAACCTGGGTCAGGATGAATCTGGGAACAACAGCAATTAAGTGATTTCACGCTCCTCAAAGTTTCCAATCTCCCGATCAGCGGCCTTACTGCCGGATGTAGTTTATCGTCATACCTAGGACTATCAGCTTGTGTAAATGGTTGGCAGAATGAGGATTACGATATAGAAGAAAGATATAAGGGATACAAAGAAATTGTGGAGAGCCATGATTGCCTACGTCCTGAAGGGACACAGCACATAAAAAAGGTATGTCGAATATTTTATTGGGCACCAAGGGATGATAAATTTAGTTTGAAAGAGTTAATCTAAAAGGAAAGATTTAATTACTGTTTAAGCACAACGCGGAAATGTTTACGATTTCGGTCGCCTTTGCGATTGGTTAAAGTTTTGATATGTTTTCTTTTTGTATTAGGTTGGTGCAAAAATAATGACGTAATAATCTCGTTTTTTGACGTATTTTTAAGGTCAAAAAACGACATTATTACGTCATTATTTTTGCACCAACCTAATATTTATAATTAAGGTTTAGGATAATTCTAGTGACTTCTTTTGTGTAATGAACCGTTAGAAGTGTGCTTTGAGTGTCGTGGCTTCACTACTGAAATGTATTTTAGGTCTTCCACTGGAAAGGTAAATTATAACTAACGATTAAAAAAGTAAATTTTCTCTATGTCCTTGGAAAATGAATTCACAGAGAAGCAAAATGAAGAAGAAAGCAAACGAGAGAAAAAAAAAAGAAAAAGTAAAGAGAAGTGGGAGAAACAATAGAAAAATAATAAAAAGAGAAAGAGAAAAAAAGAGACACCTAAGAAAAAAAAAAAAAAAGAAGAGAGAAAGAGAGTTAAAAGGCTTAGATTTTTTTTTTTATTTCTTTATCTTTTTCCCGTGATCATCATCGTTATCATCATCGTTATCATCATCATTATCATCATCGTTATCATCATCGTTATCATCATCATTATCATCATCGTTATCATCATCATTATTATCATCATCATCGTTATCATCATCGTTAACATAAGCATACAGTTCAGTTATGTGCCATGCGTGATTTCATTACGGGTCCCAGAAATTTCATCTGCTTTCGATACATGACTGACGAGGCAGATTCTTTTTCCCGCAGTAGGTTGCCATTTCTTTCTGAGGTACACCAGTTGTCATCCAAGGCTATAGAACCCGGTTTGTCCTGCTATTTACCCATAGCTGGGGGAAGAAGAAGAGGATTCATACCTTTCCCAAGGGTATTAACATGTAAGTAAATGTAATGGATTCGACTGGAAAGTCGGTCAGTCAGTTATGTGCCATGCGTGATACACGCTTAGGCGATCATGTATCTTTCGATACATGACTGACGAGGCAGATATTTTTCCCGCAGTAGTTTGCGATTTCTTTCTGCGGTAGACCAGTTGCCATCCAAGGCTATAGAACCCGGTCTGTCCTGCTATTTACCCATAGCTGGCGGGGAGAGAAGAAGAGGATTCATACCTTTCCCAAGGGTATTAGCACGTAAGTGAATGCAATGGATTCGGTTGGAATTCGAACTCGGCTCTCCGATTCCACAATCTGTCTATTACTCCACCGTGGAAGTGGAAACGTATGTTTACGATTTCGTTCGCCTTTGAGATTGATTAAAGTTTATGATATTTTTGTATGTACAATTATGGTTACGATAATTCTATTGACTTCTTTTTTGTAATGAACCGTTAGAAGTGAGCGTCAGTGACGTGGTCTCACTTCTTTTCTTTTTATGTTCCGTGTCCCTTCAGGACGTTGGCGATCATGGCTCTCCACTTTCCCCTATCCTCCTTGTATTTCTTAATAAGTCTCGTCCCTCTGCTATATTCCCAAGACCACGTTCTGTCATCCATTTGCTGGAACCCGCCAGGTATGACATGCGCTGCTTTCTCTTGTCTCTCCCGCTATTCGACCTGTGAGTATCAGATTCTCCAAGCCCCCCTTTTTCATTACGTGTCCCAGAAATTTCAGCTGCCTCTTCCCGATGTTAATTATAAGCTTTCTCTTTGTTCCCTCCAAAACCTCATCGTTGCTCACACGCTCGGTCCATGATATCCTTAGCATCCTTCTGTAGAACCATAATTCCGTTGCCTTGAATCTCTTCTTCATCTTTGAGGAGACCGTAAAGGAGGACAGATGTCACGTGTTTTACTTCCTTCACTGGAAAGGTAAATTATAACTAACAATTAAAGATACATTTTCTCTATGTCCTTGGAAAATGAATTGAAAGAGAAGTAAAATAGAAGAAGAAGAAAACAAGAATAAAAGAGAAACTAAAGAGAAATAATGAAAAGAGAAAGAGAAATAAAAGAAGATATCTAAAAAAAAAAAAAGAAAAAGAAAAGAGAGAAAGAGAGAGTAAAAGAGCTTAGATTTTTTTTTATTTATTTGACTCTCTTTTTCTTGCGTTCATCATCATTAACATACTCATCATTTATATAGTGACCCATTCAAGACATTGACAATCATCGCTCTCCACAATTTCTTCCGGAAGCGGCTCTAGCACGGGTAAATGAGGCCAATATAAGCAAGCAGTATAAGCAGTAAGAAGGCTGTTTTTGACTGAGTCAGGCAGATCGTTGCCTGGAAGCAGAGAGGAACCCAGACGAGGATACGCCGAAGTTTCGTCTGGGGAGGTAGACGAACCCGACCCGGTGTATGCGAGGTCTACGAGGAATTTTTACCCGAGCCTACGAGCTCGGATCGCCCCACATAAAAATAGGCCTTGTGTCACATCCTGCCTCGTGAGGAATTCGGGTAAATACCAACTCTGCACAATGTCTTATATTTTGCAGCTCTAAACAACGTATAGCAATATAAATGTTTGTTTGCCGACATCTTATCTAATGGTGTCTGAAAAAAGTAATGATTTCAATTATTATAAATGTATAATATTTTACCTACGTTCTTGAAAATTAATTCAGCCAAGGCTAAAATTTAGAAAAAAAGGAAAAATGTGAAATTGATGAAGTCTGAGGGTTTTAAATTTTTTATTCCCCCTCCCCCCTATCTCTCTCTCTCTCTCTCTCTCTCTATCTATCTATCTATCTATCTATCTATCTATCTATCTATCTATCTATCTATTTCGGTCCCTATCTATCTATCTATCTATGCATATATGTATGTATCTATTTCGGTCTCTTTTTATCTATCTATCTATTTCGGATTCTTTCTTTCTTTCTTTATATCTATCTATCTATCTATCTATCTATCTATCTATCTATCTATCTATTTCGGTCTCTTTATATCTATCTATCTATCTATCTATCTATTTCGGTCTCTTTATATCTATCTATCTATCTATCTATCTATTTCGGTCTCTTTATATCTATCTATCTATCTATCTATTTCGGTCTCTTTATATCTATCTATCTATCTATCTATCAGCTTATTTCAGTCTGTTTCTATCTATCAGTATGTTTATCTATCAGCCAATTTCAGTCTGTTTATATCTATCTATCTATCTATCTATCTATCTATCTATCTATCTATCTCTTTCCCGTGTTCATTATCTTAATTTATTAAGATAATCACTTAAATACGTGGACGATCATGGCTCTCTAACTTCTTACACCCTTTTGATATAGCGGGCATCGAGAATTTGAAGTTTTTGCTTATTATTTTCATGGTGTAGTATATTGGTGTTCTCAAAAAGTATTTTTTATATTGTGAAGGGGGACAAGAAAGTGTCTTTAAATATTGTCCGATAGAACTTGTATCCGACAAATTCTCCAGGCCGTCTATATCAAAAATAACACCGAACAAAATTTATTACTAGTATAGTAACAATGTTTTAAATGCATTTGAGTTGACTAACATTTAACACTGTGTTGCATTTTACCATCTCTGATTACCCCCTTGTATTGGGGACGCTTGTTTACAAAACGTCGTAACCACAACGGTTAATTTAAAAAGAATATTTATAACAGAGCGCGTTCACACGTGTTTTCAAAAATCAGCATCACCACAATCGCAGTTGCAATAAGTTTATCTTCGCAATTCACCCCGAGGATATTCTTGGAGGAGATCAAAAGTACTTGGGTTAAAAAAAATACAGTGCCTTCCCTGATGAATTTCAACTTAAAATCAAGAAGAAAATTAGAGAACTAGAAAGGATTATTGCAAAAATAGACATAAATATGTCTATATTATTTAATGAAACATGCTTGAATGAAGATATGATGCATATATATATATATATATATATATATATATATATATATGAAGAAAAATATACGGAAAAAAAAACAAAAATCCTTATATACAATTATGCTGTTTTAATGTTAATATAATGTCAACGCCGGACGTTTCGGTCTAATAAACCATCTTCAGGACATATTCATAAAATATAATTAACATTATCAATTCAACATGACAAAGACGATGGACATAAGAACAAGACTTATCCATTATTATGACCATGTTTAAACGGAACGCTGATCTTATAAAACTTTCAGTTATCTGGTTGGACTATCATCACTGTTTTGTCCGTATATTGCTTTATATGTTCTAATTGACATCTTTGATAATGGCTTAAGTAAGCCGAAAGCTTAGATTGTATTAAAAAAATATGGATCAATATTGTGAATTTCTTTCTTCGTTCAACGATAATGTTATTAAACTTATCAGACGTTATGAAAAGAATTTACATAAAATAAATAGACAAACTTGTCTATATTATTTAGTGAAACGTGTATGAATATATATATATATATATATATATATATATATATATATATATATATATATATATATATATACGCATTTTGCATATAAATGTTTTAAAAGATTTATAATAGCATATGATAGAAATGTATTTAAAAAAAATGTTTAAAAATGTTTTGTAAAAAGGTTACAATCATATAGATTAAGTTACCCGCCTTAGATGAAAACTTGGCAAACGGGATATCGCTGAAACAGTTCATTTTAAAAACATTTGTGACAGTTCGCGTTTGTGCGCAAAAAAAAAGAAAAAGAAAAAAATCAGAACTATCAGTTACATTAATTATTTTTTTAACGCAGCAATTCACCCCTGAAGATGATCTCGTATGAGACTTTGTAAAATAAAAATGAAAAGAAAAGAAACGAAAAGAAGAAAAAAACTACCGCGCCTTCTTTAACGAATATCAACATTAAGAAATCTATAAGAGAATTCGAGAGGATCAAAATAAAAGTAGACATTATATATATATATATATATATATATATATATATATATATATATATATAGAGAGAGAGAGAGAGAGAGAGAGAGAGGGAGAGAGAGAGAGAGTAAAACCTCGAATTAACAGTACAACTGACACCGGATTTAACTTTAAAACCTTTAGAAAAAGGTATATAGTAAAATAAAATATAGATACTTATCTACTGTATTTACACTTATTTAAAATAATTTTGTATTGTACTATGTGTTTTAAGCCACAAAAAAAGCTGCTTCAAATTAACGCACAAACGGCTTTAACGGACGACCCACCTCGTTAATAGTCCGTTAAATTGAGGTTCCATTATATATATATATATATATATATATATATATATATATATATATATATGGGAGGGATGTTCGTCGTATGGAGTATGGCCGAATTCCCAAAGACCTCCTCTACAGGGAGCATGCAAATAGCAAAAGAGGGGCCGATCACCCTAAGTTGCACTATAGATATATCTATAAGAGGGACATGAAGGCCCTTAAGATCAATAATGATCACTGGGAGGACCTTGATGCTGACCGTTCTGGGTGGGAAAGCACCCTGACTAAACAACTAATTTCAGGACAAGAGAGACTGAACAACGCAGCAGAAGACAAGCGGATCCGTAGAAAAGAATTAATTTCTAAGAAATCTGTTTCATCTTATTTTGTGTTGCGCCAGCCGTAACAGTCATCTCTAGTTTAGATTTGATGGGGTTATTTTGATTAGTGACAACAAAGTTTGAGGTTTTCCATTTTAAACAATAGGGCTGTGGTGTAAACAATATACGTTGGGAAATGCTAACAAGTTATTAGGTTGGTGCAAAAAATAATGACGTAATAATGTCGTTTTTTGACCTATTTTTTAACGTCAAAAAACGACATTATTACGTCATTATTTTAGCACCAACCTAATAATAAGCGTGTGAGAGCCCAGAAAAGTAGTTGGCTTAACATGTAACTATATGAGGAAGTGGGAGAGAAAATCTAAATACAGTTAAGATTAAGGCGACGGATGGGAATTCTTCTCTAGTCAAAGAATAATATTATTTTCTTCTTAGAAAAATAGTTAGATATTCACATGTATATAAAATAAAGGAGCTTGGTCAATAATATCAAGGAAAAAAGGTAAAGTATTTATTTACCGATAGCTTTTTCATTTCTAGGACTGTCGGAACAGTGGAAAAAGGGTGTTGAAAGTTTTTTAAAAAATACAGGTAAACGATCCCTTGAATTCCAGTAGCGCTCAAAAAACTGACCTCGGTGGAAATGCTCTTACTATTATTCAAAACAACGACTCATTTAAACACATGGGAAACTTACCAGACTCCATCTGACACATACTAGTAGAAAATGGAAGTATAATAGCCTCATCAACATATAAAAAAAGATTAAAAAATAATGGTAGCTTAATAGTAAAAAAAGAAAAAACAACATTCAGTAACATTGACTATGAACACGGCCACAGTGTGGTGAACGTGTTTGGAAAATAAAACGTTCCTATAACTTCAGATATATACATAAAAAACACCCTTGATAATGGCTAAAAGAATAGCCGAAAGCGCTCGGATATGCAGAACTTTTGGATAGTTTTGACACAGTTTGTGTCCAGAAAAGAAAAGACTTGTACGAATATAAGAAAAAAAAAAAAAAAGAAGCTTAATAGCAGTACCTTGTTAGTCGTCTTTATCTTGACCGTGTTTTGAAAAATGAAAACATTTTATAAAACATACATACCACAAACTACTTCTTATTTCACAGTTAAAATATTTAATCTTTGAAAATGGCTAAATGTATAGCCGAAAGCGCTCGGATAAAAAAAGAACATTCGGACAGTTTTTATATAATTTATCATCCGAAAAGAAAAAAAAAAAAAATTAGCTCGCATAACAAATTGTACAAAAAAAAAAACTAAATAAAAGCACCTTGTCTGTCGTATTCAATGAAATGTATATATATATATATATATATATATATATATATATATATATATATATATATATATATATATATATCTATACACACACACACACACACATATATATATATATATATATATATATATATATATATATATATGCATATATACATATGCTACATATACTACAATTTTGGATATCCTTATCCATTTGGCATGATACGGACATTATATTCTGAGAAATGGATAAAAATATTCAAAATTAATGGGTGTACGAATAATTTCGTTGTTGATTATATATATATATATATATATATATATATATATATATATATATATATATATATATATATATATATATGTATGTATGTATACACACATATATATGCATATATATACATATCTATACATATATATACACACACATATATATATATATATATACTTGCATATATATACACATAAATATACATGCATATATATACATACAAATATATATACATATTTATATGTATGCATATACACATATGTATACATATACATATACATGCACACACACGCACACACACACACATATATATACATATATATTTACTCATACATGTTTCATTAAATAATATAGACAAGCGTTGTCTATTTATTTTATGTAAATTCTTTTCATATCGTCTGATAAGCTTAATAACATTATCATTAAACGAAGAAAGAAAATCACAACATTGATACATATTTTTCAATCCAATCTAAGCTTTCGGCTTACATAAACCATTATCAAAGATGTCAATTACTGTACACCATATTAAGCAATATACGGACAAGACAGTGATGATAGTCTGTGATTGTTTACATGGATGATTTCCTAGCAACAATAAACACGTGCATATAAGACGCTAGAAGCGAAAATCGCACCGCAGCTCATGACGTCACACATGACAACGCGAGAGTGAATTTGAGAAGTATTAAGTATGGGAAGCCGTTGGTATAAACCAACAGCTTCTGTTACCAATTATAGACATTTAAGGATATACCTATAATAAATAAAAAAAATAGCTGATCACACGTATTCGAGGATACCCGTCTACTAGGGCGGCTAGTCAATCCCTATTGCAGACGCTCGCTCAGGCATATTTGTGTTTATTCAACACCCACAGAGCCCACCTGTTGAGCAGACCTTAGTTGCAATTTCTGGTTGAGAGAGCGTGTTATCTAGCGTGATCAACAATTTGAACAAGGCCAGCAAACTCAAATCCTCGGTCACGATGACTTGTGACTATGTACTAGCACAGCTATCGACGGCGCCCAAGGGTTCGGTCTACCCAATTTCACTCATAAGGCTTGGATCAACTCGTGATTTGCTTTTCAGGCATTTACCAAAGGTGCCGCACACTGGGATCGTCCCCTTCCAGACCAATAACAAATCAACCATGTTGAGAATCGAACCCTGGTCTCATGGCCAGAAGGCGAACGTTCTAACCACTCGGCTATACACACACACACACACACACACACACACACACACACACACACACACACACATTGTTATGTCCGGGGTTTCGTTGGGACTACGATAGCCGGGACGCAACGAGAAAATAAAAAAAAATAAGTAAGAGATCCCAAGGTTCGATATAAAAATAAAGAAAAGAACGTTGGGAGGGGAATTCTCCAATTCCGGACGTCGATAAACGCAGAGAGAAAATGAACTATACGCAGACACAGAACAACAGAAGACAACACGAGAATATATAATACAAAGATTTTATTTATAGAATACACAGAGTGTGAATGTAAGAAAAAGAAAACTAAATAATACAAGGGATGGGGAGAGAAGTTACCAATTAAACAGATGCGGTGAAATACATATGAATACGGAGACAGCAGATTATAAGATATGGAAAAACATGCAGAAACTTACATAAGGTTGGAATCGACGCCGATTGACTATTATCGGGGTACAGTTTGTTCAAAAGGATATTCATACACCCCTCTGAAAGCAAAGGGTGGAATTGACAATGTTCTAATATGAATTTTTGACTGGCGACGTCCAATCGGGTTGATGGCGAGGAGAACACACAGAAAAATCACGGGAGTGTAGCCGACTTGGTCTAGATTCTGTCGTTGGTCCTTTGGTTTTTGGTGGCATCGAATTCTTCTGGCATCAAACAACGAAGTCTGGTTCTGGTGACAACTGCTTCTTCTAATGGCAAATAGCTAAGACTGGTTTTGGTGACGTCCGACTTCTCCGACAGCCAGCAACTATGTGAGGTTGTTGTTACCTCAACACGTGCGAAACGAAAACTGATGTTGAGTCACGTGTTGGACCCCACAAAAAAAGGTATGCGTCATTCACGGACCCTGTTAATGTCATCCGCACTTATCTGTCAAACAGCGTTCGTTTTGGCCAGTGACTATGAACCTGGCTAACATCATTCGCACCTATCTGTCAAACAGCGTTTGTTTGGCCTACGCATCAGGGACCAGGTAAGAAATGGGGGTAGAAGGGAAGGTTCTTTTCCGAGAACTGGCTCTGACTCATCTGGTTATAAAAACAATATATATCTCACAATCTGCATATTTAAGAAATAAAGAAGTTATTAAGATTAATATGTTTCATCGCAAATACACAGTGTACTGAAAATATACTTATAAAATCTGAGGTGAGGGTACAAATATGGGATTAACGTAACAATATATATACTCAAAAATATATATACATATATATACACGTATAAATATCTGCATATACATATATATATATATATATATATATATATATATATATATATATATATATATTTAGGCAGTAACCTTTCTTTTAAAAATCTTTCATTATATATATATATATATATATATATATATATATATATATATATTTAGGCAGCAACCTTTTTTTTAAACATCTTTCATTATATATACAAATGGAAGAACAGTAATATATATATATATATATATATATATATATATATATATATATATATATATATTATGTATTGTTTGGCATCCGTCCTCCTTCACTGATACTGGATCTCCTCCCAAATACACACACACACACACTCATACAGAGACATATATATATATATATATATATATATATATATATATATATATATATATATATATATAACCGCAATAAAGACGGAGTGAAAAAAAAACAAAGGCTGGCCCTGTCGAGTTGAAAAAGTGGACAAAAACAGAAAATTGGGAAGATTGGTAATCCCGACATGGATCATAACAGAATGGTCCGTATAATAACATGAAATAATCACAGCTTCTTCCAAAACCATTATCGATATCATCAGATCTAAAAATGCCCATAACAATAATATTTCAGAAGCAGGCATATACAAAATAAATAGCCAAACTGTTCCTTACAATATATTGTACAATATATTGGAGAAACATACAGAAATTTAACAAAACGCATTTATGAACACAAAAAGAAACTCATAAATGTCAACGTGACAAAGACTGTTTCTGGTTCATTTGCCCATGTCTCGGGATATCACGTCTAGTTCTTATTTTTAATACTTTACAGTCATTGCTCGTCCGTATCCCTCTGATGACAATTCTTCATTGATGGCTCCAAGTGTCACTACGGGAGATTGTCCTCCAGAACAAGAGCCTAGTGCATTAAAGCGTCGGTTCATGAATTTCGTGACATAGTAATCGTGGACTTGAACTCTGCGGAAACGGGTGAGTACTAAAAATAAGAACGAGACAGGATGTTCCTAGACAACAGTTTAACCCCGTAGAAAGAGTGAAACAGAAGAAGAGAAAGAAAGACGGAGGGATGGAAAGATAGAGAGAGTCTTAAAAAAAGTGAGGGAAGATAAAATCTTGGTAGTGAGCAAATAGAATGAACGTGTAAACTTTTTCATAGTTAAATAATTCTAAAGAATTCTGATTAGATAGATAGATAGATAGATAGATAGATAGATAGATCTGAACAGACTGAGAGAAAGGTAACTAGATAGATAGAAAGATAGTTATGAAGAGACTGAGAGCTAGCTAGCTAGCTAGATAGATAGATATGAACAGATAGATATGAACAGACAGATAGATATGAACAGACTGAGATAGATAGATAGATAGATAGATAGATAGATAGATAGATAGATCGATCTGAACAGACTGAGAGAAAGGTAACTAGATAGATAGAAAGATAGTTATGAAGAGACTGAGAGCTAGCTAGCTAGCTAGATAGATAGATATGAACAGATAGATATGAACAGACAGATAGATATGAACAGACTGAGATAGATAGATAGATAGATAGATAAATAGATAGATATGAACAGACTGAGAGATAGGTAACTAGATAGATAAAAAGATAGTTATGAAGAGACTGAGAGCTAGCTAGCTAGCTAGATAGATAGATATGAACAGACTGATAGATATGAACAGACTGAGATAGATAGATAGATAGATAGATAGATAGATAGATAGATATGAACAGATTGAGATAAATATGAACAGGGAGTTAGGTAGATAGATGAACAAACTGAGATAGATAGATAGATAGATAGATAGATAGAGAGAGAGAGAGAGAGAGAGAGATAGAGAGATAGAGAGATCTGAACAGACTGAGAGATAGGTAACTAGATAGATAGAAAGATAGTTATGAAGATACTGAGAGCTAGCTAGCTAGCTAGCTAGATAGATAGATATGAACAGACTGATACATATGAACAGACTGAGATAGATAGATAGATAGATAGATAGATAGATCTGAACAGACTGAGAGATAGGTAGAAAGATAGTTATGAAAAGACTGAGAGCTAGCTAGCTAGATAGATAGATATGAACAGACTGAGATAGATAGATAGATAGATAGATAGATATGAACAGATTGAGATAAATATGAACAGACAGAGAGTTAGATAGATAGATATCAACAAACTGAGATAGATAGATAGAGAGATAGATATTAGGTTGGTACAAAAATAATGACGTAATTATGTCGTTTTTTAACGTTAAAAAAGACGTCAAAAAACGACATTATTACGTCATTATTTTTGCACCAACCTAATAGATAGATAGATATAAACAGACTGAAATTAGCAGAGAGATAAACATACTGATAGATAGAAACAGACTGAAATAAGCTGATAGATAGATAGATAGATAGATAGATAGATAGATAGATAGATGTGAACAGACTGAGATAATTAACAAACTGTTATATGTGTGGTATGTGTGCTTGTGCGTGTACAGAGGATATTGAAAACTGAAGGGAATATAAAATCAACTAAAAATTTGTAAATTTTTTTCCCGTTTTTTCTTTTTGTTTTCCTTTTTTATTATTTCCCTTTTGAATTGCCGTTTTTAGTGGCAAAAGCGTTTATTGATTCTCTCCTGTCGTATTCACGGAAATGATGGATCATATGCCGTGTTTCCGGGTTGGAGATTCCGCCCACATCCGCCAGGGGCGTTCCTTCTTCGATATAAATATACATACATACATATATATATATATATATATATATATATATGAGGACACGGCAAATCTACAACACTAAAAACCTGACAAGACAGTGATCAAAACAGAAAATAATCTGTCCGAATAAATCCTGAAGTTGAAACAAAAAAGCATTTGACAAATAATTTCATCGACGATAATGGTAAGTTCAAATTTTCTATTCTGGTTAAGATCTCTTCTCAATCTTACCCTTCTCTGATATTCGGCATCCGCAATCATTTTAATGCCAATCTGTTAGGGGTACTAACTAATCCCTACTGCAGACACTTGCTCAGGCGCATTCATATTTCTTCTACACCCACAGAGCCAACCACTGAATTTATGCTGCAACTGTGATGAGCAGACCAGTATCTGGTTATCTATTCTGAGATAGATTGCACAATCTGCATTAGCAACAGCTCAAAAAGGCCAGTAAACTGAAACCCAAGCTCACGATGACATCATTTCATATAAACACAGCCATCGATGACTTACGGACCGATCCGTCCACTAAATTTCACTCAAAACGCTTGGGTCAACCCGTGGTATGTTTTCCAGGCAATTTTCAACGATACCACGAGCTGAGCTGTAACCACGAGTTATATATATATATATATATATATATATATATATATATATATATATATATATATATATATATATATATATATATAATATAAGTCCTTCAAAGTTGCCATAGAAAATGCTGAAAACAGATGGCCTGAAAATTGCGTCCAAGCATGAAACAGACTGTCACCGCTCGGCGTCTACTTTTATATTTTTATGTTATTTACGTTGGTGTGACTGCACATGCGCACGAACGAGAGACGCTTGGCATTTTAAATTTCGAAAAAAAATTATATTTTGTATGTGTTTTCGGTTTATAATCTAGACAATTTCATTTCGATTCTTTTTCTTTTTGTTTCCATCATCTTTGTTATTAACTACCCGACATTGTGATAAAAGATCTGCCAAGAATGGTGAAACATTGTAAGAACATGGATGCAAATTTACTCTGGATAATCTAGCGATTAAAGGACTTTCTAAATACACACGCACACACACGCATTCACACACACGCATACACACACACGCGCACACACGCGCGCACACACACACACACACATATATATATATATTATATATATATGTTGTGTATTTAGGCAGTAATACTTTTTATGGAAGCTTCATTAAATATGACGCCAAGGTGCTTTAAGTTTTTTTTCTTACATATAATTTCTCATATCATATGAGAAATTATATAAAAAACTTTCTCATATTTAATGAACTCGAAATAATTCGATTGAGCTCTCGGAGAGGAAGGGTGATTTTATAAAAAGTGGCTGCTGTTGTTAATGCAATGCTCTTCTACTCGAATCGAGCTCTCCTATCTACTGACGTCTTTCGCATAGTAAAAACGGTAAAATTTCTCTTCCGCTCTGCTGTGCGACTATAGCTTGGGGTAGAATCTCTGACTGATGCCAAATCCGTCGGGTTTGAAGCAATCGGATGTCTAGCCACACTGATGAGTTGTGATACAGCGAAACAGTCTGTCTGTGGATGACTATATATATATATATATATATATATATATATATGTGTGTGTGTGTGTGTGTGTGTGTGTGTGTGTGTGTGGTGAACAAGTATTGCCTATCTATTTCAATGAAATTGTGCAATTTTTTTTAAGTGACACAGTTTTATGTTTATTACTTATGATATAAAACGAAACCACCTTTTGAAGTATTTCAAGAGTCGTTTCCTGCACTGCTAACTGAACGCGTTCTTTAAGCTCAGCTAAACTACTGATCTTTTGTCAATAAACCGTTGTTTTTATGAAACCCCAGGCAAAGAAATCCCGGTGGGAGGTGGGGAAGGGGGATCAACAAATACATGCTTTCCAACAAACTTTGATCTTCAAAAATTTAAACGCTATCTGCTGTCTTTTTTATTCCTCTTCTTTTGTTATTGCTTCTTAGCAGTGTTTCTGGTTCTAACTCTTCCACACCCAGCAGCCCCTTGCGTCTCAGTGTCTTTACTGCCTGGCAGGGAGTGAACTGGATTAAAAAAAAGTAATTCAAGCAATTAGATAGATAGATAGATAGATAGATAGATAGATAGATATGAACAGACTGAGATAGATAGATAGATATTAGTTTGGTGCAAAAAAATGTCGTTTTCTCACATATGTTACTATGTGAGAAAAAACGGCATTATTTTTGCACCAACCTGATAGATAGATTCTGAGTTAGCACATTTTGCACCACCGTTGTGGTCACCACTCCCCTCCATCTCATGGTGACATTCAAAGAAGAATAGCGCAATGGATTGCCGGTTCCTTTTGCGCCGGGGATCTTGAGGTTACCTCATCCCTCCTCACAGAGGTGGGTAGTTTTTAAAGTTACTTTCTTCTAGCCTTTGCCTAAAGAGGCGGGACCTACGAGACAACAGGTGGTTTAAATTCAGAGTTTTCCCTCTCCAAGACTGGTTGCCATTCAAGCCTATAGGGCCCAGTCTCTCCTGCTATTTTACCCATAGCTGGGCATCCATTCATATCCTGTTTAAATAATGCATTTGAATACAGTATTTATTATAAATGCTGTTTTGTCATCGCATATTTTTAAATTGATGTCCGTTATGATGCAGACATTCACTGACAACACGCATCACAAGCAACAATCAACATTACTTACATTATTTACATTATTCGGACTGTTATCCTCATCTTCATTGACATATTCACAACGTTTCGGCCGTTGTACGCTCAGGCCTTCTTCAGGTGATTGGAATTTTGAACCGAACCCTTTATTTCGTCCACTGGAGTAGATTGTTCTAGTCCTCAAGTACACATGGTCCAGTGGATAAAGACGGTGGTTAGATCCAGTGACTCGACCCAAAGAGTTGTGAGTTCAATAACAGGCCACAGCAGTGATGAACCAAAAAACTTGGAGAGCTGAGTTAAAGGGAGATAACTGAAAATTCCGGAAGAGGCATGGCACGTGGAACTAGAACAGTCTACCCCGGTGGACGAAATAAAGGGTTCGGTTCGAAATTCCAATCAACTGAAGAAGGCCGGAGCGTACAACGGTCGAAACTTTGTGAATATTGCCAATGAAGATGAGGATAACAGTTTGAATAATGTAAATAATGTAAGTAATCATAATACCTCATCTCGGAGATATAGACAGATATTGAGCAATCGATATGTTTCTGGGACATCCGTGAAATTTTTCTCTTTAACCCTCTCTTGCTTCACAGGGCGTGGGTGGAAACCCGTATTTGAGTAGATGTTCCGTTTTTTTAAAGGATGCAGTAAGGTCTGATCAATTAGTATCAGGACTGGTGCTATAAAAAGAAAACTACAAAACATATCAATTCTACATTTAATCTCCTTCGAAGTAGTACCCCTTCTGAAAACACAGATATTATCCAGCGTCGTTTCCATTAATGGACACACACACACATATGTATGTATACACACACACACACACATATATATATATATATATATATATATATATATATATATATATATATATATAGTGTAACCCGGATATAAGAGAGTTGTCGGGACCGGAGAAGAAGTCTCTTATATCAGGGTTTCTCTTATATCCATGCTTGGTCTATTTTATATACATTAACACAGGCTCTAATTTGGGACCAGATAAAATCTCTCTTATATCCGGGTTTATCTTATATCCGGGTTACACTGTATATATAAGTTCGTTGCATTCTACTTTGCCAAATATTAAAGATGTCTTAGAAATGACTTTGATGTAGTCGGATTACGTTATCGGCGCAAAAAATAAAATTTTCTCTATTAATGACGACATAGAATAACCATTTTAGAAGAAGGATTATTTTGAATTAAAAACCAACCTAGAGAGGGACGGGATCCCTTAGGCTATCATGCCTTAGACACACCCACTGCTGCCATAACTACAGTACATCCTATGATCCTAATAGGCTATCAAACTCTTGATAATGTTCGTAACTCATCTTTTTCTTGTGGGCCTTGTGTAAAACTGTAAATTACTGGTGGTTTTAAATTTCCCGTTTTTTTTTCTCTTGCCCACGAGCTTATTCCATTTTTCTATCGACATGGCATTTTCTTCTCTTTTAAAGGGTGTCATCCTCAACCTGACAACTTTATTAGTTTTTACATGTTCTCCGCTGACACTCGCTGTGAAAGGCGTAAACTCACAGGTAGGTAATATTTCAAAATCATTAATCTAACACGGGGGTTCTCAAAGCGGTCGGGCAAAATGGGGTGGTGGTCTGTGGAACTATTCAGGGAGTAGATGAATGCTTGGTGGGGGGGGGCAAGAAGAAGGTTAATAAATGAATCATGGTGACTTACAACTAAAACTGACCAATTTCCAACCAATTTCCTCTTGCTACAGCTCATCAAACACATTCTTCCCGTTAATATCAACTATGTGTATAATACAATATAGTACAGCCATCTCTATTTAAATTGCTTTTGAAAAGTTATACAATATTATCCATTAAAACCTCAATGACGTACATATATTTGACTAAAGTATTTAATTTTTCACGGTATTAAAGAATAGAAATGAACCGTATGTGCGTTTCTTCTCATTTCCGGATCAAATCTCATTTTCGAAAGTGCTAACTAGAAATGCCCGGGAATACATTTTAAGATGCTAATTAATATATCATACTTTTCCGTTTTACTTGCAACTTTGGCCATCTTTTTTTTTTTTTTTTGATGGGACGGGTCTTTCTTTGGATATTTCTTCGTTTAATGATTGAAAAAATACAATTCTTTCTTAAATGCAACAATAAAGTTGTGGATAGAAATCCTAGATTTAAATATGGCCGTCACTTTTTTCTACGCGATGGGACGTGTTACCTTTCTTTGGCTACTTTTATTTTTAATACTCTAAAACCTCAAATTCTTTCTTACATACACCAATGGAGTTAATTGTATAGATAATAAATTCTTTAATTACACCTGCAGAAAATATACGCAAAAAGAAGCAAAATTATTTAAACATGGCCATCTTAGCTTTCTTTTGATATTTTTTCTTTTAATGATTGAAAAACAAAATTCTTTCCTACGTACGAAAACCGAGTTAATTGTAAAGGTAAAAATACCAGATTAGTAATGCAGTATATATTACCAATGAAATTGTAAAATTAAATATGAAAGGTTTTTATAGGATGAGTAAACTAGTTTTATTCATAAAACCAATTCCAGATAATATTCACTGCCATAAATAGTTTTTGTTATTTTTTTTATTTGTCATAGAATTTTTTTATCAATTCTTTTCCTTTCATTTTTACTTTTTCTTTTCCTCTTTTTCTTTTCTACCCTTTTTCCTTTACTTTTGACTTTTTCTTTTTTTTTATTTGTCATAGAATTTTTTTATCAATTCTTTTCCTTTCATTTTTACTTTTTTCTTTCTTTTTCTTTTCCTCTTTTTCTTTTCTACACTTTTTTCTTTCTTTTTCTTTTCCTCTTTTTCTTTTCTACCCTTTTTTCTTTACTTTTTCCTTTTTCTTTTTTTTATTTGTCATAGAATTTTTTTATCAATTCTTTTCCTTTCATTTTTACTTTTTTCTTTCTTTTTCTTTTCCTCTTTTTCTTTTCTACCCTTTTTCCTTTACTTTTGACTTTTTCTTTTTTTTTATTTGTCATAGAATTTTTTTATCAATTCTTTTCCTTTCATTTTTACTTTTTTCTTTCTTTTTCTTTTTCTCTTTTTCTTTTCTACACTTTTTTCTTTCTTTTTCTTTTCCTCTTTTTCTTTTCTACCCTTTTTCCTTTACTTTTTCCTTTTTCTTTTTTTTATTTGTCATAGAATTTTTTTATCAATTCTTTTCCTTTCATTTTTACTTTTTCTTTTCCTCTTTTTCTTTTCTACCCTTTTTCCTTTACTTTTGACTTTTTCTTTTTTTTTATTTGTCATAGAATTTTTTTATCAATTCTTTTCCTTTCATTTTTACTTTTTTCTTTCTTTTTCTTTTCCTCTTTTTCTTTTCTACACTTTTTTCTTTCTTTTTCTTTTCCTCTTTTTCTTTTCTACCCTTTTTCCTTTACTTTTTCCTTTTTCTTTTTTTTATTTGTCATAGAATTTTTTTATCAATTCTTTTCCTTTCATTTTTACTTTTTTCTTTCTTTTTCTTTTCCTCTTTTTCTTTTCCTCTTTTTCTTTTCTACTCTTTTTTCTTTCTTTTTCTTTTCCTCTTTTTCTTTTCTACCCTTTTTTCTTTACTTTTTCCTTTTTCTTTTTTTTATTTGTCATAGAATTTTTTTATCAATTCTTTTCCTTTCATTTTTACTTTTTTCTTTCTTTTTCTTTTCCTCTTTTTCTTTTCCTCTTTTTCTTTTCTACTCTTTTTTCTTTCTTTTTCTTTTCCTCTTTTTCTTTTCTACCCTTTTTTCTTTACTTTTTCCTTTTTCTTTTTTTTATTTGTCATAGAATTTTTTTATCAATTCTTTTCCTTTCATTTTTACTTTTTTCTTTCTTTTTCTTTTTCTCTTTTTCTTTTCTACACTTTTTTCTTTCTTTTTCTTTTCCTCTTTTTCTTTTCTACCCTTTTTTCTTTACTTTTTCCTTTTTCTTTTTTTTATTTGTCATAGAATTTTTTTATCAATTCTTTTCCTTTCATTTTTACTTTTTTCTTTCTTTGTCTTTTCCTCTTTTTCTTTTCTACTCTTTTTTCTTTCTTTTTCTTTTCCTCTTTTTCTTTTCTACACTTTTTTCTTTCTTTTTCTTTTCCTCTTTTTCTTTTCTACCCTTTTTTCTTTACTTTTTCCTTTTTCTTTTTTTTATTTGTCATAGAATTTTTTTATCAATTCTTTTCCTTTCATTTTTACTTTTTTCTTTCTTTTTCTTTTCCTCTTTTTCTTTTCTACCCTTTTTCCTTTACTTTTGACTTTTTCTTTTTTTTTATTTGTCATAGAATTTTTTTATCAATTCTTTTCCTTTCATTTTTACCTTTTTCTTTCTTTTTCTTTTTCTCTTTTTCTTTTCTACACTTTTTTCTTTCTTTTTCTTTTCCTCTTTTTCTTTTCTACCCTTTTTCCTTTACTTTTTCCTTTTTCTTTTTTTTATTTGTCATAGAATTTTTTTATCAATTCTTTTCCTTTCATTTTTACTTTTTCTTTTCCTCTTTTTCTTTTCTACCCTTTTTCCTTTACTTTTGACTTTTTCTTTTTTTTTATTTGTCATAGAATTTTTTTATCAATTCTTTTCCTTTCATTTTTACTTTTTTCTTTCTTTTTCTTTTCCTCTTTTTCTTTTCTACACTTTTTTCTTTCTTTTTCTTTTCCTCTTTTTCTTTTCTACCCTTTTTCCTTTACTTTTTCCTTTTTCTTTTTTTTATTTGTCATAGAATTTTTTTATCAATTCTTTTCCTTTCATTTTTACTTTTTTCTTTCTTTTTCTTTTCCTCTTTTTCTTTTCCTCTTTTTCTTTTCTACTCTTTTTTCTTTCTTTTTCTTTTCCTCTTTTTCTTTTCTACCCTTTTTCCTTTACTTTTTCCTTTTTCTTTTTTTTATTTGTCATAGAATTTTTTTATCAATTCTTTTCCTTTCATTTTTACTTTTTTCTTTCTTTTTCTTTTCCTCTTTTTCTTTTCTACACTTTTTTCTTTCTTTTTCTTTTCCTCTTTTTCTTTTCTACCCTTTTTCCTTTACTTTTTCCTTTTTCTTTTTTTTATTTGTCATAGAATTTTTTTATCAATTCTTTTCCTTTCATTTTTACTTTTTTCTTTCTTTTTCTTTTCCTCTTTTTCTTTTCCTCTTTTTCTTTTCTACTCTTTTTTCTTTCTTTTTCTTTTCCTCTTTTTCTTTTCTACCCTTTTTTCTTTACTTTTCCTTTTTCTTTTTTTTATTTGTCATAGAATTTTTTTATCAATTCTTTTCCTTTCATTTTTACTTTTTTCTTTCTTTTTCTTTTCCTCTTTTTCTTTTCCTCTTTTTCTTTTCTACTCTTTTTTCTTTCTTTTTCTTTTCCTCTTTTTCTTTTCTACCCTTTTTCCTTTACTTTTTCCTTTTTCTTTTTTTTATTTGTCATAGAATTTTTTTATCAATTCTTTTCCTTTCATTTTTACTTTTTTCTTTCTTTTTCTTTTCCTCTTTTTCTTTTCTACACTTTTTTCTTTCTTTTTCTTTTCCTCTTTTTCTTTTCTACCCTTTTTCCTTTACTTTTTCCTTTTTCTTTTTTTTATTTGTCATAGAATTTTTTTATCAATTCTTTTCCTTTCATTTTTACTTTTTTCTTTCTTTTTCTTTTCCTCTTTTTCTTTTCCTCTTTTTCTTTTCTACTCTTTTTTCTTTCTTTTTCTTTTCCTCTTTTTCTTTTCTACCCTTTTTTCTTTACTTTTCCTTTTTCTTTTTTTTATTTGTCATAGAATTTTTTTATCAATTCTTTTCCTTTCATTTTTACTTTTTTCTTTCTTTTTCTTTTCCTCTTTTTCTTTTCCTCTTTTTCTTTTCTACTCTTTTTTCTTTCTTTTTCTTTTCCTCTTTTTCTTTTCTACTCTTTTTTCTTTCTTTTTCTTTTCCTCTTTTTCTTTTCTACCCTTTTTTCTTTACTTTTCCTTTTCATTTTACATTCCTACATTTCTTTTACGTTTTTTTTTAATTTACTTTCATTTGAATTTTTTTTATTTTGTTTCTTGTTTTTTTCTTTTATTTTTCTTTTCATTTTTGTCTTTCTCTTTTCTTTCGTTTCTTTTTTCTTCTCCCTTTTTCTTTTCTTTTGTCCTTTTTTTGTGTTCGCTTTTTCATTTTCATTTATTTCTTGTTCTTTTTGGAATATTACCCCCGCAGAAAATATAACCTATACAACTGCAAAATTATATATATATATATATATATATAAATTATTATTATGAAACAGATAACTTTAAGGTTTCATGATGATTATAATTTATTTCCTTAGGATCGAGATTCTAATTCCTCAGATCAACTATTTTCATATAAAATTATTTGAATGAAAATGGTCGATCTGATGAATTAGGATCGAATTTCGATCCTAAAGAAATAAATTATAATCATCATAAAACCTTAAAGTTATCTGTTTCTTAATAATAATTAATATTTGCTCTGTTTTTATATTGAGCTCTCTGGATTATATCCTCCTTGGAATTATCCATACAGATTACCAAACACATCATTAACTATATATATATATATATATATATATATATATATATATATATATATATATATATATATATATATATATATATACTGTATTTTCCGGCTTACAAGACGCACTTTTTCCCTAAAAATACCCTGAAAAATACGTGTGCGTCTTCCAAGGCGAATGTAAGGCAACGCCCAGGCTCAAGTAAGCTGGGCGGTCACCTAATTGGCTTAACTGATAGGGACGTGGATTTATATATTGAGTCATTACGCTATAATGTTAGCTATCTAATTCAGCCCTTTATATGATGTAACCTCAGTACTTAGATGTTACAAGTATTTTTGAGACTATAAACCTTCCTGGAGCCGAGCCACAAACTTAAACATGCTGTGTTTACTAGCAGCAGCAGGAGCCTTTCTGCTCTTCATCTTGATGGTATAGGTTTACTCACACTCTTATGTCGTGAAAATATCAGTTACCACCAGGCTGTCACACGTATAAGCATTTTTTGTCCTGGAAATTATTACCCATGGCGAGTTCATCAAAACGATTTACTTATATTATCTCATACAAGCTACAAGTTGTAGGATATGCGAAAGAATATGGTAAGAGAGTAGCAGAAAGATATTTTGGGCCATCGCCTACCGAAAAAAATGATTTGGCAGTGGAGGAAACAAGAAGAAGGATTGAGTGAAGTTGGAAACGAGACAAAGCACAATTTACATCAAGTACCAGCAAAATGGCCGCAGTTAGAAAGAGATAATGGATAATGGAACACAGAAACTTGGGGGCTGCAGTTAATATGAAAGTGATAATCTTGGAAGCAAGAAAACTCGCAACGAACATGGGAGTAAAAGACTTCAAAGGCATTATGTCTTGGTGTTTTTGGTTCATGAAGTGAAACAAGTTATGCTTACAAACAATAACTAAAATATCTCAAAAAAATGTCAGGTGACGATGAACAGAAAATACTGACTTTCCATCAATTTATCATTAATGCTAGAAAGAAGAACACGTTCGAACTTAAACAGATTGGAAATATGGATGAAGTTCCTTTAACATTTGATCTCCTAATAAAAACATAGATGTGAGAGATACCAAAACGGTGACTATTAAAGGCACCGGTTATAAAAAGACTCACTACACTGCAGTTTTAGCTTGATGCATTAATTTCACCAAACTAACACCATTTTGAAAAAGGAAAACATTGCCCAAGGAAAAATTGCAAGATGGAATCCATGTTATGGCGCAGCACAAAGGTTGGATGGATAAAATAGCAGTTCAAGTGTGGATGGAAAAAGTGTGGTTCAATCGGCCAGATCGCCTACTACGAAAAAAATGCATTGCCAGTAGGACAGACAACACTAATAAAAAAAACTAGCAAGAGAAATGAACACAACATTAGCAGTAATCCCTGGTGGCTTTACTTCCCAGCTGCAGCCACTAGATGTGAGAATCATCAAACCATTCAAGAATAACATGTATGAAGAATGGTCAAAATGGATGACAGAGGGAAGATATGAAATGACACCATGCGGAAGTTATAAAACGCCTATCAATAGCTCAAGTGTATGAATGGGTGTTGAAATCTTGGAATGTATTAATACTCTTAGGTTGGTGCAAAAATAATGACGTAATAATGTCGTTTTTTGACGTATTTTTTAACGTCAAAAAACGACATTATTACGTCATTATTTTTGCACCAACCTAATAAAATTTTAAAGTCTTTCAAAAAGTGTAATATAAGTAATAACATGGATGGTAGTGAGGATCATTTATTATACCTGATTGACAGTAGTGATGACTCTGCAGTTGATAGTTTAGAGCTTTTACATGAATCCAGCAGTGACAAGTTCTTGGGATTTGAGGATGAAGATAAATTCTTTGATTTATATATATATATATATATATATATATACATATGTGCATATTTTAAAAATTCATTTTTATGAAAATAAAACGACCCTTGGACAATGAAAGATGTGTAGTATATTTACTAACCCCCAACTAGTATGTCATTGCCATACAAACAAAACGAGTGACTAATGTAAACAATACATGGCGTCAGTATGTGAGGGACGCATGTTGAATGTTTTGTTGTATGAGAAAGACTTTCTTTTCTTAGAAATTTCTTTCCAATATTAGGGTGTGTCTTCCAAACCGCAGCGTCTTGTAAGCCGGAAAATACGGTACATATATATATATATATATATATATATATATATATATATATATATATATTTAAGTGAACATAGCAGTCAACACTTAGAGGCGACAGTCTGTTTCATGCTGTATGCAATCGTCAGGCCACGTGTGCTGTTATTTTTCTCGGCCGAGAAAATAACAGCACACGTTGCCTGACGATTGCATGTAACATGAAACAGACTGTCGCCTCTAAGTGTTGACTTCTATGTTCACATTTATATTTACACACGCTCTATCTCTGATATTGAGCACTTTATTCCATAAATATAGCACACCTTAAGACTATATTTCTTCATATATATATATATATATATATATATATATATATATATATATATATATATATATATTAATTTCAATTATAGGTGCAATTTAATTTATAATTACATGAATCATTCATACAAAAAACAAATATAGAGGTTAATGATTTAAATGGCGAGAATACATCTTAGCAAACAATTTGAATAAGATACACTAACCCCGAACCTGTATATGAATGATATGACCCCTGCTTATAAATTCCAGTTGCATAAGGTCTTTTTTAGTTTTTACAAGCTTTCGTCTGTTCCTACAGACATCCTCGGGTATGGAAAAAGATTTGTTCTTGTTTTTACTTCTCGGTAATAAGAGGACAACGAAAATATAGATATAATCCGAAAAAATGCTATGAGAAATGTGTTATCGTTTTGGAACGTGCAGTCGCAACGCTGAGTTTGAATTTTAAATTTTAAGGTTGTGCGTTTTTGTACAAATATAGTAATAAGAGAATTCTTTTTTACTGGTAGGTTTTCCGTTAATGTGGCATGAACTATATTGTTCAATAATTACAGTAATGTCACACTTATTATCCGAAAGTTCCAAAACAATAACATATTTCTCATAGTATTTTTTTCAGATTACATCTATAACGTGTGTTGGGTCTTTCGCCCTCTGATCACTCAATACGGGAGAACTTTTGCCGATGATTTATTGCACAAATTGCTGATCCGTTCTTGGTCTCTTCAGTCTTTATGGATGAAGCAACATTTGGAATATCAAATTTATACAACCAACATTTATGGGCAGATCGGAATCTCCATGATACAGTACAGACTAGACACTAGCATCAGTTTACGATTAATGTGTTGGGTGGAATTGTAAGTGACTGTCTAGTAGGTCCATATATTCTTCCAGTACGTCTTACAGAAGCTGTTTACAGGGAATTTATGTCGAACAAACATCCAGACCTGCTAGAGGATGCACTCCTGCTAATACGAGAGACGCGTGTAGTTCACGCATGATGGGACTCCAGCACATTAGTCAAATTGTTCGCGATGCACTGGCAGATATCTACCATGAAAGATGGATAGGTAGGCAGGCGAGGACAGGTTCCGGGGCTGCACGTCACTCGACCCCAATCTTTTGTACCATAAGGGCCTGCGAAAACATTGACACCGTGTGGGTTTATTTAAAAGGGTCCGCCAGTCATTGAGGCATGTGTTGAAATAAGCGGAAGTTATTTTGAACATTTTTTATGAGTTGCGGGGGTGAGGTACAACGATTGCCTTTTTACCATGTTTTAATGTCAGGAACCCATCCCCAAACTTTGAAAAAGTATATATATATATATATATATATATATATATCAAGACAGACATTCCAAGTGATATACCTTGTTTTAATTTCAGGAACCCATCCCAAAAGTTTGCAAAAGTATATATATATATATATATATATATATATATATATATATATGTAGGTACACGGCGATGTGTATGTATATACGTGTATAAGTTATTGTGTATGTGTGTATTTGCATGTGTTTTGAACATAAAAATATAGGTCCTTGCTAGATTAGATAATCGTCATATTTATTCTTTATATGTTTATATTTGATTTGTAACCTGTAGTCGATATTATTTTTGTCAAATTTTCTCAATTACACAGCGTCCCTTTCAATTTTAATTTCACCCGCCCCATATTTCTTCCCCACCACTTCTTTCCTTACCTCTCCCTCCTTCTTTAACATTTGATCGGCCATGGTGTGTGTATGTCACCACGAAATGTATCTTTATTGTATTAGACATCCGACAACAATCATTTTTCCCCCTTCCACTCACACCTAGTTTTAAAAAAAAACCCTCTCTGTTAAATTCACTCGTATATTACCCCTCTCTTTAGAACTAACATTCGTCCTACACTCTCATACTTACACTCTCTCTAAATTCTATTTTTATTTCCGGGGTGTTTTTTTTTTTCAGTTTTCTTTTTGAATTTGTAGGTCTGATGAATTGGATCGTATTTACAATTCCAATGGAATAAATTATGACCATGGAATATTAGTGTTTAAGCCTTTTTATTATATCCTTACTCTGTCCTGGACATTGAGTTCTACCTGGATTCTATCCTCTCGGAATTTTTTGTTCAAAAAATATACATGTGTGTATATGCACCTGTGGATTTTGCATATATATGTATATTTACCACTAATATTATATATATATATATATATATATATATATATATATATATATATATATATATATATATATATATATAAATATATATATAAATAAAAACAGACCACTTTAAGGTTCCATGTAACAAATTATTTCACCACAGCCCTTTTAAAAGACTGCGGATCATCAGACTTTACTTCCAAAGGTTGAAACTAAAAAATGAAAAGAAATTTACACATTTTTGACGGGCCGTATTAAACATATGTAAATTAATGAAGTGAGGAAGTGAGGGGGGAGAGAGAAGACATGAGTGAGTTAGATATAATTTAAAATTCTATTAGGTTGGTGCAAAAATAATGTCGTTTTCTCACATATGTTACTATGTGAGAAAACGACATTATTTTGCACCAACCTAATACTTGTGTCAATGTCTGGACATTAAGTAATTTTATCCTCCTTAGGTTTACCCATACGGATTACCTAATTTTTCATAAACTATATATATATATATATATATATATATATATATATATATATATATTAATATATATCAAGACAGACATTCCAAGTGATATATCTTGAATTTTAATTTTTATCTTATCACGTGTTGTTTCGTCATATTTTGAATTTGAATTCTTATCATATGAAATTTGAACAGTTTCACAAGTGGCCTAATTCTTTCTTTTTCTATGACACTTGAAATACTTTCTTTTATTGACATGACTTTTGAAAAATTCAAATTTAGAAATGTCTAAAACCTCAAAATGATTTATAAATGTCTATAACTCTCAAAATCAGATGACGGGGTAGCAAACACCTATGCTTATTGAGAAAAAAAACATTACGCCATTAAAATGACTCAAGTGATTGATACTACAGTGTAACCCGGATATAAGAGACCCGGAGATAAGATAAACCCGGATATAAGAGACTTCTTCTCCGGTCCCGACAACACTCTTATATCCGGGTTACACTGTCTTGAAAAAAAAAAAAAAGTATTATAAAGTTAATATGATAGCTCAAGTTTAAAACAAAACAAACAAATTGCAAAATCCAGAAAGAAAATATAGATCCAATATAAAAAATGCCAGTGCACATAAAAGGGCTAGAAAGCAAGCGAACTGACGAACAGTCACACTGAAAACGCACCGATCCTATTAAAAAATGTAGCGGCATACATGCGTAGTGGGGCGATTGCAAATGGCCGCTCGTCGCGACCACTCGTGACTTCGTCGCTTCCTTGCAACGCCGGCCATGTTGGATTTACATGCTAAACATGTACATGGCCGCTTTGCTCGGCGGGATAAGTGTATTCTCTCACTACAAAATGAAATATGTCCATCCGTAATCTTGAATCACCAACAGAAATATCCTATATATTTATCTCAAATATTTCTCAAAAATCAAATGTCTTTGGTCTTCAGTCATATATATTACTTTAAAGGTAATTGTTATTGATACCCGTAATTGAAATAGACGCCCGTTTTTATTTTAAATGATGTGTATTACATCTATCGGCCTGCGCAGTCGAGAAATCTTAAAGGAGAAAATATGCGCTCCTTCATGGTTTGAACTCAGCATCCCTTTCTGCTGACGAAACCACCGTTTGATCCGGTATGTCTTAAACCGCTCGACCACAGACAACGTCACAGTTCAGCAAGGCTATATTTTCCCTTTTTAAGGAATGCACGTTTCCTCGTTCAGATTATTTTTCAAAAATAAATAAATGTTGTCTCTTATAAACCTTGCCCCCCCCCCACCATCCATTTGCTCGAGCACGTGAGGTAGGTAGGTTATGTGTTGTCTTTTGTCTCTCTTGAGTTCAATTTTGTTACCATTTTCAAAAACTTCGTCGTTAATCACATGTTCGGTCCATGGAATTATCAACATTCTTTTGTAGAGCCAAATTTCTACTGCTTCAAGTCGCTTCTTCACCAGGAAGGAGATTGTCAAGCATTCACTGCCATATAGGAGGACTGATATTACGTAACAGTTCAGTACTCTTTTCTTTGTTTCTGTTGCTTCAAGTCTCTTCTTCAACTGTGAGGAGAGTGTCCAGCATTCACTGCCATATAGGAGGACTGATATTACGTAACAGTTCAGTACTCTTTTCTTTGTTTCTGCTGCTTCAAGTCTCTTCTTCATATGTGAGGAGATTGTCCAGCATTCACTGCCATATAGGAGAACTGATATTACGAAACAGTTCCATACTCTTTTCTTTGTCTCTAATGATTTTTTTCTGTTGCTTTATGAAATTAGTCGTCAAACGTGCTAACGACTGCGCTACGGTAAGCTGTAGCCGGGAAGCACATAAGGAGAGTGTAATGTTTTGACAAAGTTGTCTGAATTGTTTAAACGCCTCACATCGCAGGGTCTTTTTCAGATAAGCTATTTGGCTCTCGCTTCTCTAGGTCAACTGCTGTGTTAACGGTTATTGCTATACAAGACTATCAAGCTTTAGATAACAATGACAAAGGGCGAGCTCTTTTTTCTATTTTTCTTTTAATGTTCTCTCGCCTTAATAGTTTTTTTTCTTTAATACTCAGTAACCACTTGCGTCTTAGTGGCTTTATTGCCTTGCTTGGGGTGAAATAAAAAAAAAACATGTAGGTTTGTAATCGTTAACGGCTTATCGTGAAACAGTTGAGAGCGGCTTATTTTTGTGGAATGTCATGTCGTCTAGATATCTTGTCAGACGCTTCATTCCTACTTTCATTGACTTCGTCCCCATATACGAATTGTCTTGAATCCCTATCCAATTCATTGACAAAATTAAAAGACTCAAAAAAAAAAAAAAATTCTTATGCAATATCACGTTTTTTTTCCTTCTTTTAATTACAAAGAAAAACTTTTGTTAACTGAATTTTCTTGCATTTTCAGGAAATTACCCCGACCTCGTGGAATAGCCAGATGTTTATCCTATCAATCGTCGTCAGTGTGCTATGCACTGTGGCCATAAATCATTTTTACAAGGTAAGGAATTTAAATTTAATTTAAATCATTTTTACAAGTTCTTCCTTTAGGACATTCAGATCACAGCTCTCCACAATTTTCTCTTCGCAATGCTGCCCCCTTACTATCACTTCCAATCTATTTGTACAAGCTCATTACTCAGTTTCCTTCAGTCAATCTTATCTTCAGTGTGTTTTGTGGGTGTCAAATTCTCCGATTGTTGCATAGCCACCTGGGGGAGGGTCTCATTTCGTCTTCTCTCGGACGGCGATCGCTATTTGTTTTGAAAGACTTCAAACACTGAGAATTTTAACTTAATTATTTTTATTACTCATGTCATGTAAATTATCTAATTATCCAGTGGGGGTTGCCCCTATAATTAGGGAGCCGTTTCGGACACGAAAGAGAACACGTCTGCATCGCTTGACGGGTAAGAAGCAACTCCTCAAACCTTTCTCCTATCTATCTTTCCCACGCTAGCTCAGTCAAAATCGACTTCCATATTATGGCTTAAATCTGACCCCGAACCTTACATCAAAAGTCGGAGACGAGATACACTTCCTCTAAAAATGAATAGTCCCTTAAACTATTATTTTACACAAGCACTCTTTCCTTACTATAATACTAGAATTTTCAATGGTCACTTTCTGAGTCTTACTATAAATGTCCTTTTTGTTTCTATTTTCCTTAAAACTTAATCGTTGCTTACATGGTCCGTCCATGGTATTCTCAGTATCCCTCTGTAGAACCACATCTCTTGCCTCAAGTCTCCTCTTCACCTGTAAATAAATTATCTAGCCTTTACTGCCATATAAGAGGATTGATATTACATATTTCTTAATACTTTCTTTACCTTTTGGAAAGCAACTTTTGCTTTTCAGTGAGTCTTCGAACTTCGGTGTTTCATAATCCGTCACCCGTTAAACACTTCCCAAATATTTCTACTCTTGTACTTGCTTGATCAATGAATATAAATTTAATTCAAAATATTTTTACATGGTAAAGAATGGAATCCAATACAGATCAAATATTGTTCAGTATCCGACAGAATGATAAAATAAAGAACAAATAGGAAACGTTTATCAATCTAACATGTTTCACTTTTATTAAAGCTTCATCAGAGAATGAGATATGGAGAGAAAAAAGAAGAAAGAAATTCTGCTATCTTTTATTTTGGAGCTGTTTGATTCATTCGTTAATCAGGCTTCATGTGCAATTTAACTTGTTGAGCATAATTGTTGGTATAATTTATGGCGTTTCAAACTTAAGGAGAGGCAAAATTTACGGTGTTTACAGATCATATAATAATAATAATAATAATAATAATAATAATAATAATAACTAGTTTTAACCAGTGAAATTTTAATTTTCTGATGAATCATAATTCTTAAGTTAATCGTTGAGTAAGTTCAGGGTGAGATCTATGACAAAAAATTTTCCGTAGAAATTCTCCTATCACATCGTTAAATATTTGATTTTAACACCTTTAACAAAATATTTCAATAACAGTCATAAGTATAACGGTAGCCGTTATTTTAAGAAGTGGGTACAAATGAAAAGATTTCAAATTGACAACTTTTTCCCATTTCACTAAAACAGACGTTAAAAACTCCTATCGTCCCTTTCTTTTGTCATTCTTTCATTCATTCATTCATTCATTCATTCATTCTTTCTTTCTTTCTTTCTTTCTTTTGTTCATTTTCTCCACTGAACCTAAGTAGCGTCTATGGAATATGTTTTGTTTATCAAAACGGAATAGTTCACTATTTATGAGGTATTGGCAGAAGATGTTAAATGCGTCTTTCTTTCTTTCTTACATTTTCTTTTTGAAACCAAGTAGTGTCTTTTTACTTTTTTTCAAGTGATCAAAACGAAATAGTCCATTATTTATGAGGTATTGACAGGACGTAACGATCTGCAGAATTGAGATACAATAATAATAATAATAATAATAATAATAATAATAATAATAATAATATGGTTTGAGTGAGCGTCGGGATAACATTAGCATAATTCTTTCTTTCTTTTTATGTGCCATGTCCTTTCAGGACGTAGGTGATCATGGCTCTCCACCTCCCTCTTTCCTTTGCAGCTCTCAACAAGTCCCTTCCTTCTGCTTTCTCCCCCAGACCACTTTCTGTCATTCACTTGCTTAAGACCGCCAGGTATGTCACGCGTTGTTTTCCCTTGTCTCTCTTTCCCTCTATTCGACCCGTGAGTATCAGATTCTCCAAGCCCTCCTTTCTCATTATGTGTCCCAGAAACTTCAGCTGCCTCTTCCTGATATTAAGTATAAGCCTTCTTGTTTGCAACTTCTCTAAGATCTCATCGTTGCTCACACTCTCGGTCCATGATATCCTTAGCATCCTTCTGTAGAACCACATCTCTGTCGCCTCGAGTCTCTTCTTCATCTTTGAGGAAATCGTCCAGCATTCGCTGCCGTAAAGAAGGACAGATGTCACATAACAGTTCAGTATTCTTTCCTTTGTTACCAAAAATATCCTCCTGTCTCGCAGTACTCTGCCCGGCTTTTGGAATGTGTCCTTGGCCATCCCAATACGCCTACGGATCTCAATGTTGTACTTTCCGTCATCTGTCTGTATTAAAACTTCTGCGTCTGCTTGATTCTAGTGTTCTCGACCTTCAGATCGCATTTCGGGCTCTTCCGCTTACTAACGACCATACACTCCTTCTTTTTGTAGTTTATGCTTACTCCATTCTTCTTACACCCTGTCGCTACCTTCTGTAAGAGATTATGTAATTTCATTTCCGTGTCTGCTATCAGTACTGTGTTATCTGCGTATCTTATGTTAAGATTGTGGCCGTCATGTTAAATCCCGGTAGAGTTTCCATTTATCTCAGGATTGCCTCGCTGTATAGGTTGAACAGGTCGGATGAGAAGACGCATCCTTACCTTACGCCCCTTTGGGCGGAGGAACACACTGAGTCAACGGCCAGCTAACTCGAGGTGGTGTCTCGATAAATCACCGTGGAGAAGGCAACGGGAAACCATTGCACTATCACTCCCAAGACAAATCATGGTTAACAGCTCAATTAGCATACAGGAGATCTGAACTTCGCATATAAGACACTGGGGGATTTTTTTAAAAATATTTTTAAAAAGTGTAAGATTATATACCGTCAAATTTGGTACCCCAACTTATATCAATATTTCTTTGAGATATCTATTTCGCGCCTGAAGCTTCTCGAGCTTTAGGGTAGCCACCCTACTTTGAAACACCCCTACACACTCAAAAATATCTATAAATTTGAACGTTTTGCTCTCTGTTGATGTTTGACCTGTGTGTTTTATTTTTTCATTCTTACAATAAAGTCCTTTTCTTTATCTTAATTTTATAGAATATAGTGAATCGTTTTTCTGAGAATAGAAAACCAACGGAAGGTAAGTTATGTTTTTGTTTTTCTCAAATTCATTTTAAGGTAAGAAAATTCATTTTAAGGTAAGAAAATTCATTTTAAGGTAAGAAAATTCATTTTACAATAAGAAAATTAATTTGTGCGTGTGTGGTTTTATGTTTGGCACAAAGGTAGAATAATTGAATAACCAACATTTTACTAACCTCCACCCAATACAAGGCTCAAGGGCCACTCGAGGCAGAGGTTTATTAAATGTGGTCTATGATATGAGCATAAGAGAAAGAAGTAGGAAGTGATGGATATGAAGAAATAAAGGACAGATAACAATTAGCTATAGACTTGAATATTGTAGTGCTCAAGAAAGCACCCAAGCGGGTGCCTGTTCCACAAACTAGTAATTCTTCGGAAGAAGCTGTCTGGTTGGAACTTCCTTTTTACTATTAGAATACGGAGGAAATATGGGTGATTTAACACTGTGGATGTAACAAGGTGTTGTGACCAAGTAAATGGTTAAAGAAATAACAAAACAAGTGTTGCAGATATATCATAGATTAAACAGTAAGTACAAAAGAAGAGTGTTACACGACTAGTGAGTGTGCGTCGGTTGACCCACGTTCAATCTAATCGACTGTTAATATTTAACACCCCCCACGAGGGATGTATATGGCACAAGGCCGAGTTTACCGTGGGTTCTCTGAGCCCGTAGGCTCGGCCCAAAATATTCACTTAGAACCCGTATAAATGGGTTCAGGGTCTGTCTATCTCCCCGAACGGAATTTTGCCCTTCGGCATAGCCTCGTCCGGGTTCCTCTCTGCTCAAGGCAGAGAGTTCGACAGTAAGGAACAATCTATTTGACTGTTCCCTCAAGGCCTTCTCTCCTACTAATCTTATAGTAGGCGGAAGAGTCCAACATAGACTCTTTAGAAGGAGGACACTACAACACAAGGCGAATCTGATTTTCATTAGGGAAGCTCTATCGTCATCAAAGTGCTTTGTAGCGCTGGAAAAATGTAATAATCAATTGATGCAAGGTTAAATGAACACCTGGGATTGAACAAACCAACCGAGTTCCAAACTATTTTCTTGTGTTATTCTTGTTGCATACGGTCTTGCCTTGTCATGGAGGAGAACAACTTTTTGTTTTTCTATTGACGAGTGCAGGGTGCTTTTCGGCTAATCTTTTACGGATATGTTGCAGCTGATGGACATATAAATGTGCATCTGGTGTTTCATTGTGTTTTAAGAACTCTATCTCTCTTATATGGAGTTTAGTTTTTGGCGTCGTTTGTGGAGATTTGTCCCTGTCAAGTTTGAGTCAGTCAGTCGACTGGCTGATCGGCTGAACTCTCTGCCTTTGGGCGGGTAGGAACCCGAAGGAGGCTACGCCGAAGGGCGGATTCTCTTTCGGGGAGCTAAACCGACCCTGAATCCGTTTATACGGGTTCAATGGGCATATTTTTGGCCGAGCCCACGGGCTCGGAGATCCCACGGGCTCGGAGATCCCACGTTAAAAAGGCCTTGTGCCACATGACGCCCTCGTGGGAAGGGGGGTGACTGAATATCGTCAAGTTTGAGTTAAAAATTGCCATAACTTACTGTACTCCAAATTTATTCATCACTGCCACGTATGATTAGTAGTTAGAATGTTACATTCGCCATTGGAATTTGTTCCCCAAAACGGAAACAACTTATGACTCAACTTCAGGATCAGCGCAAAGAGGTAGGGTTCTCGAATCTATGATACGAAATACACACTTTACTACATTTCAATTTTCATAAGGTAATATTCACATAAAATACAAATTTTATTCTAGCCTAATTATGTACAATAATGGATCATCTCTCTATATATAAAACAGAGGATTTATCTATGTTTGTCTGTCTGTTTGTCTTTTCACTCGAGATCCATCCAACCGATTTTGACCAAAATTGGCACATGCATTGTACAATACAATACATTGTACAATTGTAGGCTCTTAGTGTAAGAAATCGATAATTTAAAAAAAAATAAATAATCGATAAAGCTGATTAAAAATTGATAAATTCAACTATTTTTCCACCGATTTCGTTTTTCGTTTAAACTCGGTATGTAGGTTACTTATATTATGACGAGCTCGACGATACTTTATTTTTGTTCCTACGCCATTGCGAAAAACCGCGAAAAATGAAAAATCGATTTCAACACATCGATTTCAACACAAATTTAAAACTAAAAACTTACTCAATTTTCAAGCAATCTAATACAAACTTCACTCAATTGTAGCTAACAATAAGTTGATTATTTAACAGTCATTTAAATTGATAATTGAGTCCACCCATATTGTGAAAACCCGTGTAAATAGCGAAAAATGGTGATTTTTACTGTTTTTTTTCTTCTTATTTTTCTTTATTTTTTATTCTTTATTATTTTTTTTTATTTATCTTTCAACCAATTTTCATCAAACTTAACTATGTTTATCAAACTTATAAATGTATCCTCTTTTACATTCCTGGTAGCACACTGACAAATTGAATTTCAAAAAATTCCAAAATAATTGTGGTCTGAAGTGGTTCTTCATGTTCCCGGCTAACTTCGATTGAATAAATACAGACTACTTCTGTTATATCAGTAATTGCATTAATTCACAGTGTTTTTTCATGTTTTTTAAAGTAATTGAAGAAGATAGACTCTATTACATCTAAATATGATGCCGTTTTTGCTCCATTCTAATTGAATGCGTTTTTTTCTGATCGACCAGTTGGATATGGCTGCTATAGTATACAATATAGGTGAACAATTCCACTTGAAAAATTGAAAATAGATACAATGTATCAAAATACAATGTTTTAATAGATCATTCAGTCTTGAATAAATGAACAATGTTTTGCGGCAATTTTTAATACCAATTTGAAATTTTTTCTTGTTAAAAAGTTGAATAATGTAACATTCAATATTGTGATAAAAAATAGTGAATATTATATTGATGTTTTTTCGACACTTAGCATGAGTCAAACAAATTCACAGATTTAGACGAGAAAAAAATGAATGACGTCAAAAACGGAGAAAATGTTTAATCCTTTAATAGTCAGTTGCGTTTAGCGTAATTTGTGACGTATACAAAAAGTGGACAAAGGCAAATGTTGATAAAATAGCATGGATAACAAAGCACTGTCCGTAGATTTTGGGGGTAGTACGCGACGGCTATGCTCAACCTAATACAAAAATCAAATCAAATCAGGTACTTTCAAATTTGATATTTGATTTCGCACACGCCCCACCATCACTTTAAAATCAGATATTACTCCATTCAACTATTTTATTTGTATAAACATGTCTACTATATAAAGATAATTATAAGTGACCACTTTGTGTTTCGATGAACCTGAAAGCAATTATCATTATTATTTTTTAACAGTTTCACTCTTGGCATTAATTTATTTCTTCTTTTCAGAGGACGTTCCTTTTATTGAACCAACCCCCACCGCTGAGAGCATTCCCAAATCACCTGCAGTAAGTAAACGATGATATTCCGAATGAATAATGATTCATAAACCGAAATTGCCACTTCTAAGTTTCAGGACGAATGACACGAAATCAGATTTTGTTGTTATGTTTAACAACCACGAACATTAATTTAACCTGTTTGACGGCAAACACTGAAAGAAAACTAAAGAAATTCCTAGAATGGGTAACAAATGAACGCGAGTAGAAAGGACTCACCAACGGTTGCAAGAAAGCAAAACGAATTATTGTTAGAAAAAGGAACAGCCCAAAACGCAACCTACCAATTTGTAGAAGTCAAATTCAAGCAAGCACATACTTCATACGTGATGAGATTGTCCAACATTCACAGTTCACTCCTGTTTTCTTTGTTTCTGTAGTTTCACATCTCTTTTCATCTGGAAGGAGATTGTCCAGCATTCACTGCCATATAGGAGGACTGATATTGCGTAAGAGTTCAGTACTCTTTTCTTTGTTTCTGTTGCTTCAAGTTTCTTCTTCATCTGTGAGGAGATTGTCCAACATTCACTGCCATATAGGAGGACTGATATTACGTAAACAGTTCAGTACTCTTTTCTTTGTTTCTGTTGCTTTAAGTCTCTTCTTCATCTGTGAGGAGATTGTCCAGCATTCACTGCCATATAGGAGGACTTATATTATGTAACAGTTTAGTACTCTTTTCTTTGTTTCTGTTGCTTCAAGTAACTTCTTCATCTGTGAGGAGATTGTCCTGCATTCACTGCCATATAGGAGGACTGATATTATGTAACAGTTCAGTACTCTTTTCTTTGTGCAAGGCCTCTGATCTGGAGGTTTTGAGGAGCGTGGAACCACCTCTTAATTGCTGGTGTTCCCAGGTCCACCTTGACCCGGGGTGGTAGCACCTGTTAGGGTCCCAGCTATGGGTAAATAGTGAACTGCTAGTTTTCCAGGTTTTGCTCACGTCCTGGGTATGACGGTAAACTACATCCGCGTCCTGGGTATGGCGGTAAACTACATCCGCGTCCTGGGTATGGCGATAAACTGCATCCAACAGCAAGGTCTCAGAAAATGTTTTCAGAAAAATAATGTTGCCAGCTCTAAGTTTTTGAAACAATAATGTTGCCAGCTCTAAGTTTTTGAAACAATAATGTTGCCAGCACTAAGTTTTTGAAACAATAATGTTGCCAGCTCTAAGTTTTTTGAAACAATAATGTTGCCAGCTCTATGTTTTTTTTTTTGTAGAAAAGGAATAATGTTGCCAGCTATACGTTTTTTTTTTAAACAATAATGTTGCCAGGTATACGTTTTTTATTCTATACAAAATAGGCATTTAAAATTCATATAAACTGGATTTGGCATTAAATAACCCACAGTGGTTGATATGCCATAAAACCCAAACAAACAAATCTTTTCTTTGTTTCTGTTGCTTCAAGTCTCTTCATCTGTGAGGAGACAGTCCAGCATTCACTGCCATATAGGAGGACTGATATTACGTAACAGTTCAGTACTCTTTTCTTTGTTTCTGCTACTTCAAGTCCCTTCTTCATCTGTGAGGAGATTGTCAAGCATTCACTGCCATATAGGAGGACTGATATTACGTAACAGTTCAGTACTCTTTTCTTTGTTTCTGTTGCTTCAAGTCTCTTCATCTGTGAGGAGATTGTACAGTATTCACTGCCATATAGGAGGACTGATATTACGTAACAGTTCAGTAATCTTTCCTTTGTTTTTGTTGCTTCAAGTCTCTTCATCTGTGAGGAGATTGTCCAGCATTCACTGCCATATAGAAGGACTGATATTACGTAACAGTTCAGTACTCTTTCCTTTGTTTCTGTTGCTTCAAGTCTCTTCTTCATCTGTGAGGAGATTGTCCAGCATTCACTGCCATATAGAAGGACTGATATTACGTAACAGTTCAGTACTCTTTCCTTTGTTTCTGTTGCTTCAAGTATCTTCTTCATCTGTGAGGAGATTGTCCAGCATTCACTGCCATATAGGAGGACTGATATTACGTAACAGTTCAGTACTCTTTCTTTTGTTTCTGTTGCTTCAAGTTTCGTCTTTATCTGTGAGGAGATTGTCCAGCATTCATACATACATAAATATCGTCAGGCCATGATAATTCAGACCATGTGCTGATAACATAAAACAGACTGTCGCCACTATGGACTCTCTCGTCGAATTCGACGTATGAGGGTCAAGCAGATCAGTTCCTAGGAACAGACAGACAGACACCAGCGCATATGATTTGATTATAGTGGTGATGGTTTTGTGCAGAACCATCCACACTTTTTGAAGGGCCGAATACAGACCTGGTGCACTATGTGCCACAAGGTTCCCAAACGACCCTCCGCAAGTTTTGAATTCAGAGTTGTCCTTCTCCTAGACCAGTTGCCATCCAAGGCTATAGAACCCAATCTGTCTTGCTATGTACACATAGCTGGAGAGAGAAGAAGAGGATTAATACCTTTCCCAAGGGTATTAGCACTATCTATCTATCTATCTATCTATCTATATATATATATATATATATATATATATATATATATATATATATATATATATATATAATGTTATGGAAACAAAAAATCCCTAATAGAAGTCAGTTTCCTTTTATTTTTTAATTTAAATGTTCAATATTTTTTCCTTTTCTTGTCATTTTAGATTAAACCCGGAGTTCTGCGCATCGGTGTATGCAGCCTGAGGAGGATAACACTTTCGTTAATCCAGACGCTTCTCTTGAATCTATACAACATCCAAACGAAACGAAAATGCAAGAACGCCCTCTTCAAATCAGAAAAAGAGCTTCCTTTCACGATGGCTGCCAATGAAAACAAAGTCCGCACCATGCTTCAAGACAGCTTGGAACAGGTTTTTGGCCAAGACAAAAATAATTACTCCACCAAACTCAGCAATTGCTTCGATTGCATCTTTCAAAGCTCAAGCCCTCAGGACCTGTTAAAATCCACTTTCGATGCTTGCTACATATGCCTGAGAGCTGTTCGCGAGTGGGGGGTTGAAAGCCAAATCATTGTCGGCACACTACCCGTAGAAGGGAAATATGAATACATTCAACATTGTGTCGGTAGCCGAGGCAATGTCCTGATTCTTAAATGGGACAGTAGCCTTCTATCTGACAACTTCATAGACACAATCACTAAACTTTCACAGGTTTTACGTGATGAACGCCGCCAGCCAACCCCAACCGAGTTTCTCGCTTTTCATGTTGCTTATTACAAGCTAAGTTCCGGCGAAGCTGTTACCCTGAAGCCGTATATGTGTCTTGGCTCTCCAGGTTTCAGACCACACGCACAGACCTACATGTCTCTCACTGATCCAGGCGATGGCCATGTCTTGGGAACGACTAGATTCAATGAATGGATAAAAGGGGCCATCATCCACGTGGAACACTTGGAACGGCCACGTCACTTGCCCCGTGAAAAAATTGAATCATATCGAATCCCATCATTACTCTCCTTCTCCAAGGTTAGACTGCATGTTGGTCCGGCTGCTCCCACGACTTATTTTGTAGGTCGTCGCATGAAAGATTCGGGCAATTTTGAAGAAGACTTTTTGAAAGTCGTTCATTTGACTTCAGCATCTGCGTCGGCCGTTTTTTATCAAGGTGGCGCCGAGTGTAAAGTGGCAATGGAAGGTTTGACAACCAGTCAGGCTGTGCGTTATATGCGCGCCCTCCGAGAACACGTCCATCGAAACAAGCACAGACAACTCTTGTCCGCCGCCTGGAATCTCAATCAAACAGTAATCGATGATTACGAGCAAGACGTTACCGCCTCTCTGACGGAACGTATCGATATTGCCAAACGGGCCATTCAGATTACGTCTATCGGCGGTTTCGACAAAGTCACGTGGGACGGGGCCAGTGATACCTATCCTTCTAAGTGTATTATGTACCAGCTGACGTTTGAAGAAGCCCTGACTATTGTACACGAAGCTCACGAACGGGGGCTGATCACCTATTTTTCAGCTGGTTTCAAATTCGGCGAAATCAAACACGCTGTTTGGGCCGGAGTAGATGGTATTGGCATTGGTGGTGCGCAGGTTCTCCGTTACATGGACAACGAAACGGGAATGCACGGGCCCTACATGGAGGAAAACATACCTGAAATTATGAGACAAAGAGACAATGCTGCGAGCTCTGTTCGAGGTAGAGGGGTCAAATTACTTGCACGTTTGGATACGATGTTTGCAGAGGGGTCCATATCGAAAGAAGACAATGAAACCCGTTCGATGCTGTTCTCTGCTCTTCTGGACAAGGATGAGGATGAGATCCTAAAACACCTTCAAAATGTTCCAAGAGTAATAAACCTTTGTGAAGAGAACAGCTCACCCCTGATGGGAATGTGTTGTCGATTGGTAAATGCCACCCAACCGATTCTTAAAGACTACAGTTCCAACGAAACTGAATGGTATTCTTTTAAATCTTATTTGAAGAAGATTTTGGACAAGGACGATAATATTCTACTGGAGGAAGAGTATGATGGGGAACCATGGCACACTTATCGTAGGAAATACAAGAAAAAACTCCATGGAAAATGTTTCCATAGGGCATCATCTTTCACGCTTCCCTGTAAAGTGATTGTCTAATTTTCACGTGCAAAATAAATATAGAATTATAGGAAAGAAAACCCGTATATAGTCGCCCTTAATTTTGAAAGATACTTTTTGTAACCAGGAAATATTGATTTTAAACCAGAATTGAAAGAATGTCTTATAATGTTTTATAAGTACATTGTTTTATAAGTACAATGCAATTTCATATAAACGTGTTTCAGAAAATATACTGCCACTATTTTTTATTCAGATAAACGATTCTTGAAAAAATGTTTTGTAACTTACGATGACTACCGTTAAAACAATGTTTCAGATTTCATTTGTGTTATAAAATGAAAGCCCAAATTGTGCAAAATATTTTAATTATTCTTTTTCCTATTTATCTGTGCACAAGAGGTTTCAAGCCAATTTCATTCAAAAAAATAAGTTTGTAAATAATCATTACTTGTATCATCAAATTCTATAACATAGTCACCAAAATGATTTTGTAGACTCGTTTTATTGTCTTGTTTTGATATAAAAAATAATAAAATGGATGCCATGCACTTTTTTGTTTCTTTCTTGCTTCAGTGTGTTCATACAATTTATTGTAATGCATAAATTAATGCTGGTTCTGTTGGCGGGAATTAAAATATCCCAATTGCATCCCCTGTAGAGCAGTCACCTTCTGAGTGAATACTTACACAAGCAACAGTACACCGGACCCATGTCTACCTTTTTGAGTAATGTAGTTTAGGTCCGCTTTTTAAACTCTCGTGTAAACGGAGATATGTTTATTTTTTTTTTACTCTAGTGTAAACCGGACACATGTCTACGTTTTTGACTCTAGTGTAAACCGGACCTATGCCTACATTTTTTGACTCTAGTGTAAACCGGACCTAAGTCTACTTTTTTATTCTTGTGTTTACGGACCTATGTCTACTTTTCTTACTAGTTTAAACTAGACTTGTCTATCACCGTTAGTACATCATTAGTACCGTAGTTTTATCGGTTTTATCTGGATAAAAGGTCATTGTTGTTCTCAAAAAATTGTTACTGTAATATTTACCCTCATAAAACGCCTGTTAAAAAAATACAAAATATGTTTTGGCTTTAAGTAATCCACAATAGGTTGATAAACCGTAAAAAACAAATCAATCAATGAAAAAGACAACTATTTAAAATATTATAGATATATCATTTAGTTTTTAATTGTCTTGAGTGTTCTTTCTGGTGTGCAAGTTTGGCGCCTTCACGCCAGAATGAAAGACAGAACTGTGTATTTTTGTATAAAAGCCGTTAATGTCTATCTGCAAGGTCGGCGTCTTCCTGTGGGTATGAAAGAACGGCAAAATTGGATCTTCGAGCCCGTAAAAGAACGGAATATCAAAAATACGTTTTTTCCCCATCATACCGCTATTATTTTAACTATCTTGACTCCTCGGCAATGTTTATTGTTTTAAAAATTATTTCCTTTTTTTACGAACGGGTCTGTTAACCTCAGATATGAAATATCCCATTATGCAACAACAAACCGCTTTACAAATATCTCTGCAGTTGAGTCATATGTCAGAAACCAGAGGCAATGCAGCGACTTTAATCCGTTTTAACCTTGTTTCGAATCATTTGGGCATTTTGACGTTAGCAAGTTTGTCTCACTAGATCAAATTATACATATAGGAAGTAGTTCGAACTGCATAGAGACATAGTGGTATTATGTTGACTGTAGTAAGAATAGTAAGAATGCGTTGTCTTGTCTTATATTTCGTTTAAATATAAATTTGAGAGGAACACATCCAAAATCAGTGAAGTCATATGCCGTAGAGAAGCTCGGTGGAAGTGTCATTGACATGAGGAGCATTACACATTCAGCTCGTTTCAGGTGAGTTTCAATTACTTTCCAGTAATTTCCTTCTTCTAACCTTTCTGTCAAACGTCTCAATATTTCCGTTACTCAGCATGTACCACACATCAGCATCATTCATAATAAAGATGGTGGGATCTCTTTTTTTTCCCCGCTTAACGTCTTCAGCAAAGACGTTCAGGAATTTCGCGGCTTTCCGATTTTTTTCAAATCTTCAACTTACAAATTAATATCACTGATATTCTTGTACACGACCAAGTATATTAAATTCTCGTATATCACTGGGTACTCCACACTTTCGGCCTTGAGCCACATCTAGACTATGCTTAGAAAATCAATGGGCTTTTTGACGCTAGCAAGCCTTTCTCGCTAGATCAGTTACGACTGAACAGTGAGTTCGATTCTCACTAGCGCTCCACACTTTCGGCCTTGTGCCACATTTAAACTATGCTTAGAAAATCAATGGGCTTTTTGACGCTAGCAAGCTTTTCTCGCTAGATCAGTTACGACTGAACAGTGACTTCGATTCTCACTAGCGCTCCACACTTTCGGCCTTGTGCCACATTTAGACTATGCTTAGAAAATCAATGGGCTTTTTGACGCTAGCAAGCTTTTCTCGCTAGATCAGTTACGACTGAACAGTGAGTTTGATTCTCACTAGCGCTCCACACGTTCGGCCTTGTGCCACATTTAGACTATGCTTAGAAAATCAATGGGCTTTTTGACGCTAGCAAGCTTTTCTCGCTAGATCAGTTACGACTGAACAGTGAGTTTGATTCTCACTAGCGCTCCACACTTTCGGCCTTGTGCCACATTTAGACTATGCTTAGAAAATCAATGGGCTTTTTGACGCTAGCAAGCTTTTCTCGCTAGATCAGTTACGACTGAACAGTGAGTTCGATTCTCACTAGTCCTCCACACTTTCGGCCTTGTTCCCCATCTAAGCTACGCTTAGAAAATCATTTGGGCATTTTGACGTTAGCAATTTTGTCTAACTAGATCAAATTATACTTATAGGAAGTAGCTCGAACTGCATAGAGACATGGTGGTATTATGTTGACTGTAATAAGAATAGTAAGAATGTGTTGTCTTGCTATAAGGAATATTATTTTTTTGTTTAGGTCAGTGATTGTAGGTAGCTAAGTTAAATATAGGAAAGATGAAGACCAGCCTTCTGCATCGCCCTTTGGCCGTGTTCCGCATTTTCTGTATTTCGCAGAAATAAATATCGCTTTCCATTTTACTTCCTGGACATCATGTATTTAAGCGCAGCACTAGATTGACAGCTAAGTCTCATCATTTTATTGTTGAAATAGCTAAATGTACCGATAGTTCTATTCTAATAGTTTCTTCTCGTCTGTGGAATTCTTCCGGCTTCTTGATTTCTCTCTACTACGATCCTCAAAAATTTAAATGCAACGTCAATCGTCATCTTTTGCCTTTCTGAATCCCATTCTTTTATTGTCTTTTCTTATCACCAGCGTTTTCTTATTTGCTTTCCCTTTCAGTTACACTTTGAGTCTTAGTCGCTTTATCGCCTTACTCGGAGTGAAATGATTAAAAAAAAAGTAAGAAAAAATTTACATCAACAAACTCACAATAAACACATTCACTGAATTTCTTAGGAAAGAAAAAAAGATTAAGATATTTCATTTTTTTTGCCTTCTGCTATTAATTTAAAAGTCTCTTACAACCGAAACCATTTTTGCCAAATGAATGAACTAACGTGCGACGTAAGTGCACGTACATTCTTCTTCTTCTTCTTCTTCTTCTTCTTCTTCTTCTTCTTATTATTATTATTATTATTATTATTATTATTATTTCATGGTATTCTTAGTATCCTTCTGGTAGAGTCACATTTCTAGTGATTCAAGTGTTTTCTTAATCTATGATGAGATTTGAACAGCATTCATTGCCATATAGGACAACTGATATTACATAATAGTTAAGTAATCTTTTGGTTTCAAATGTTATTTTCCTGTATCTTAATACTTTGCTTAGGTTTTGAAAGACAACTTTCGCTATCCCACATTCCTTTTTAACGACGTTTAGCTTCTTCTTTTTCTTCTTTTTCTATATGCCGTGTCCTTTCAGAACGTGGGTGATCCTGGCTCTCCACAATTTCCTGTCCTTTGTAGCTCTTAGTAATTTTTGCCTTTTTGCTATCCTTCCAAAACCCTGTCCTGACATACAGTTACACAAGCTCGTTAGGTAGTTTATGCATTGTTCCCCTCTGTCCCTCTTGCCTTCAAACTGCCCTGTCAGTGTCAAATTTGCCAAGCCTTCTTTCCTCACGTCTCTTTCTGATGTTAGGCGTAAGTGCTCATTTGTATTTCTAATCGTCTATAAAACTTTCTAAAATAAACAAAGGAAGAAAATAGAAAGCAATGGAAAATACATGAGAGCTGATGTAATGAAGGGTCAAAAATAAGTAAAGAATAAACTCTAGTTGAGTTAAAGTCTTTGGGTAGTTGGTCCACAGAAAAATCTGCCGTTTAGAAAAGACTTTTGCTATTTGGTCCACAGTAAAAAGCTTCGGTTCCGAAAAGACTTTTATCGTCAGCGAAGATTCACTGACCGTCGATGCTGTTGTTGGAGATGATTCGTTTGAAGTTGCCGACTCACGTTTCTTTTAGTACGCGTATAACCTACGTATGCACGTCTTTTCTAGTGTTTGAACGGCTTAAAGACAGTAGTATTTCTGCTCCTAAAAATCAAAATCTGTGTTTTTCCCTCCCCGAAAGTAGGATCGTGAAAAACAGAGTTTTAGCTTTCTCTGATTGGTCAAATATTTCACATGGTGATGTTAATTTTTAACCAATAGACACTTTGATTTAAACGTTGTGTCTTATATTATGGAATCTTTCTAGCATATTTGTAAATATTTTCTGTTATTGGGTAAAAAATAAATTGTGGTCGTCTTTTAAGATGGCGTGTATGTGGGTATCTAATTGTATGGGAAATAGGGTTTATTTCCTATACATATTCAAAGTTTTTCTTGTGAAAGTTAAATTTCTGAAATATGCACATACGCGCAGGCGAACACATGAGCACGCCCACGCGCACAAGCGCGTACACACACACAGTGAAAAAAAAAACCTTACACCAATGAAAAGTACTTATATAAAGAATGAGAAATGTAAACATTCAATTGCTGATACCCACTGACGAGTGGACGGTATGATTACTAAACGGTCTGTCTACGAAACTCTGGAGTCGGGATACTGACGTTAACACCAATCAATTAAGTGATATTAATTCTAATAAAATAATATAAATATACGTCAATCTACAGTAAAAACTTTAATTTTAAGTCTTTTCATCTGTACACCGTTGCCTCTTTAAATAAAGACCTAAATGAGGAAGTATTTATCAGAGGATGGAAAGTGTGGCACAGAAATCCAAAGACATATTGGGATAGCCAAAGATTCATTCCAAAAGCTAAACAGAGTACTATCAGAGTGATATCTGTCTTACTATATGGCAGTGAGTGCTGGCCAATCTCCTCACAGATGAAGAAGAATCTTGAAGAAACAGAAATGTGGTTCTACAGAAGGATACTTAGGATACCATGGACCAAACACGCGAGTGACGAGGAAGTTTTAGAGAAAATGGGAACAAAAATGAAACTTATATTTGACATCAGAAAGAGACAATTGAGGTTTCTAGGTTACCTAATGAGGAAGGAGGGTTTGGAAAATCTGATACTCACAGGACAGAATAAAGACAAGATATTCAGAGAAAAACAACGCATGACATAGTGAGTTTGAGTAAATGGATGGTTGGACAGGGTTTAGGAGAAATAACAGAAAGACAAAATTTATTAAGAGCTACAAGGAACTTAACTCCTCTCTTTAAAACTTCTCTCTGTTAAATTTTAATCCCCACCTTCACCTTTAGGCCTTCCTGTTCTTCTTTCTTCTGTTACACCCTCTCTCTAAAGCTTTCCTACATTTTCCTCTCACACTTGTTTCCCACTCCCAAACATACACTTCCACTAAAATTTTGTTTTTCATACCCGGAGTTATATTTTCCGATTTCTTTTTGAGTTTGTAAGTCTGATGAATTGTATCGTGATTACGATTCCAATATAATAAATTATAACCTTGGAATATTAGTGTTTGAGCTTTTTTATTATATATATATATATATATATATATATATATATATATATATATATATATATATATATATATATTGCTATAAAAACATTAAGCTGAATATTATTAGGCATAATTAAAAAATTGATGGTAAAAAGAAAAAATGAAAGTAAACCGGTTTACAGTAATATTCATGTTCTGTACCACTAAGAATTTTTTTAATATACAGGGTGTTTCAAAAAGAATACGCCAAAATCATTACGCTGTTTTTTCAGGCCTATAGCATTGTAGTGGACTGAATCAGTGGTTATTTGATAGAGTACTTATCAAAGTTTGATTGGGTGTCAGTTTCACCGCTGTCGTTAGTATAACTTCCGGTGCAGCTGAATTGTGGGAAGATCAATCAAAATGGCGACTCCTCAGCAGAAGGCGTTTTGCATGCTTGAGTTCGCGAAACAAACGCAATTGTCACGGTGCAGCGTGCTTTCAGAACAGAGTTCGCCATTGATCCGCCCCATCGTGAGAGCATTCGACGGTGGGTTAGACAGTTTAAAGAGAGTGGGTGCCTGTGCAAAGGAAAGAGTCCTGGAAGACCACGTGTTACAGAAGAGCAAGTGGAGAGGATTCATGATGCATTTGAGAGCAGCCCACGGAAGTCCGTACGTCGAGCAAGTCTTCAGCTTGCCATCCCTCATACCACTGTCTGGTGTGTGTTAAAGAGACGATTACACATGAAACCATACAAACTAAGCCTTGTCCAAGCACTTACTAATGATGACAAGGTGATGCGGAGGACATTCTGTGAGTCAATGCTGGAGATGGAGGAAGCTGATGAAACTCTCCCGTTTCACGTTTAGTTTTTAGTGACGAAGCGATTTTTCCATTTGAGAGGCACAGTCAATCGTCACAATGTGCGCATTTGGGGAACAGAGCACCCACATGAAACTGTTGAGCATGAAAGAGATTCCCCTAAAGTGAATGTCTTCTGTGCTGTGTCTCAAGACGAGGTCTATGGTCCCTTTTTCTTTGAAGGAAACACCGTTACAGGACAAACCTATGTCGAAATGCTCCCAAACTGGCTATTCACTTTACTGCAAGCAGATTCGAATGACTTCATTTTTTAGCAAGATGGAGCACCACCCCATTGGCATCTCAGGGTTAGAGCTTATCTGAATAAAAACGTGCCTCAGCGATGGATTGGGAGGAGAGGTGCTAAAGACCTTGCTATCTGTGCTTGGCCTGCCAGATCCCCGGACCTCACTGTGTGTGACTTTTTCTTGTGGGGGTATGTTAAAGACCAAGTTTATGTTCCAGCACTTCCAGCAAGTATCGATGACTGAAAGATCGAATAACAGCTGCAATCAACACGGTGGACCGTGACATGCTGAGGCGCGTTTGGGAGAATTCTCATATCGGCTTGATGTTGTCCGCGCTGCTGGTGGTGGCCACATTGAGCACTTGTAAAACATGAAATGAAACTTGAATGTATATACGACACATGTGTTCATGCTAGAGGTTTGTAATTTTTTTCGTTTTTGACACATCACGTGATGATTTTGGCGTATTCTTTTTGAAACACCCTGTATATATATATTTTCGAGTGACACGTGCTATTTTAGTTGTTGCTGTCTTCAAGGGATGTATTTTCTGTTATCTAGTACACTTCTTTATGATTCTGTAGCACCAGCCCACAAGGTTTGATGAAAGATGGCCCTCACTAAGGACTACTTGCTTCACTCGATCGAAGCCATTTTTAACCATTGATCTTAGGAAGCGGTTGTATACAACTGACAGTTTAGATATTTCTAAACAAGTTTGGCATTATGCATGACATCCATAGGCAAGTTTCGATCTTATGAGGTTATTTAAGAACATGACCTCGAGATTTGAGGTTAGTGGGTAAACTTGAACCTTCATGCCCGTAAAAAAATGAAGTGTCAAAAGGAAGTTTTTCCCTTGACACTGCTATTATTTTAACTACTTTCACTCCTCGGAAATGTTTATTGTTTTAAAAAGTGATTATTAGAATTGTAATGAAATTGAAACATATGATACTTGTTTTTGTTCTTGAGAATTTGCAACGAAAATATTAAACACTTTATTAGATTGTTTATTTACAAAAATAATTTAATATTTACAACATTCTAAAACCTAATATAATTAAAATTAAATGCGATGAAATATTTATCATTTACCAATTTATAAAGAAATAAATATGAAAACAATTTTATTCATAAATTTCTAAACATTTAACTAAATTATTAAAATATGTGAACTATCAGAAAATCTTTATTATTTACCATTTTATAAAGTTAGAATCGATTGGCAATCGGCCAATGTTTTGTCAACCATTCCAATAAAAAATATGATACATAAATAGTGTAAATAAAAATCTACTAAATAAATAGTGTTTATTATTTTTGTTATCACTTCTCAAGAACAAAGAAAATGTAGAAATTCACTTTCATATGTTTAGGTTTTATTACAATTCTAATAATCGCTTTTTAAAAGAATAAACATTGCCGAGGAGTGAAGGTAGTTAAAATAATAGCGGTGTCAACGGAAAAACCATCCTTTTGACAATCCGTTATTTTTTTTGTTTTTTTCTTTTTGTAAGAAGGTCCAGGATTGCCAATTAATGCGTTATAGAAGTCTGGACACCTAGAAGTTTTCTGGAACAGTGATAGGAATGAAATCGTAAACAACATTGCACAATTAACAACCCAATTTTATTGTCTTAGAAAGGAAGCTTATAATAATAATAAAAAAAAAGAAGAAAAATAAGGTTTCTATATAAAGATCTCTTTTTTTCGTACGTACAGTTTGTATAAAGTCGTATTAAAGTAGCCAAGAGACTTGACATTTAAGAAGAATTTCTTGTTGGTTTGGTAGAGCTATCAGCTTAAGGTTTTGCATGTTGTGCGACACGTGGTTCGCTGAGGATTAAAAAGTCTCCCAGGGGGTGAAACGAGACACGTCTCGTTCTAACGGCAACCTGTGGATAAAAAGAAAAGAAACGAGAGCGATAGGCCTTACGCGCTCTGATTATGCTGTTTTCTTTTTCTTTTCGAGTTTTTTATTTTATTTTATTTGGTAGCGACATCTAGCGGTTGTTAAGCAGACAAGTGGGGTAATTCTACGCATATCAACTTAACATTACGATTACGGAGATATTTTCGTATTCAGAAAATGAATCATAGAGAATTCCAGATTTAACTTCGAACGTAACATTTCACTGTATCTTGAGAACACGATATAGAATAAGCACGCGACGGAGCCTTTTGATAAAGCTGGCATTTCTGCTGGGCAGAAGCGAAAGTAAATCCATTGCAACATTTAACCTGAAGGCAGATATTCCCGCAGGAAACCGTGTTTTTTGTCAAGTATTCCGCATTCAAGCGAAAAACGTTAAACCATTCTTTGTAGAGTCGGGTGAAGTGGGCGCTGCGCAACGGAAGATCTGATTTTCGGAGAAAATAAAATAAACTTCATTTAATAAGTGATCAAAAAACAAGTTATTATTTAGTTAGTTAGTTATTTATTAATCTCAGTACGTGCAAACTGTCTGCGCATACGTGCCCCTAAAAATGATTGGACGCCTCTTCAATTCAATCTTGCGTTTTTATTTTCCAAACACGGCCAGCACATTGGGGCCATATTCTTAGTTGATTTTGAGTTTTGGATTTTTCTTTCTTATTAATAATGCTTCGATTATTTTTATGATTTTTTTTACGCGTCTGGAAAATAAAAACAAATCCTATAACTCTAGATACATAAAAATATCCAGTATTTACCTCCAGTAAAAATAGAATCCTCCTTGATAATAGCTAAAAGAATAGCCGAAAGCGCTTAGATATACAGAACAGTCGAACAATTTCTGCATAATTTGTCCAGAAAAAATTATAAGAACACAAGAGAAATTTAAAAAAACTTAACTGCAACACCTTGTCAGTAGTTTTTAATGAAACTTGCATAAAAGAGGGATTGCTGCCCAAATGCATGGTTTTATATATATATATATATATATATATATATATATATATATGTTTCATTAATGACGACAGACAAGGTACTGCGATTAAGTTTTTTATGTAATTTTTCTTGTGTTCAAACAAGTGTTTTCTCTTCTTTACACAGAGTGTGTAGAAACTGTCCAAATGTTCTGTAATTCCGAGCGCTTTCAGCCTCTTAGCCATTAGCAAGGGTAACCTATACATACTAGTTGAAAATACAAGCATAATAAACTCAATCACATGTAAAAAAAAAAAAGATTAAAAATAATGGAAGCCTTAATAATAAAAAAGAAAAAGCTAACACTCAATAATATTAACAACGAACACGGTCACAAAGTGCTACCTGTGTTCGGAAAATAAAATATCCCTATAACTCTAGAAACATATACCCAACCCATACACCCAGTTAAAAAGCAAAAATAAAATCATCCTTGATAATGAAACATATATAAATGAAGGATTGCTGCCTAAATACACAATATATATATATATATATATATATATATATATATATATATATATATATATATATATATATCCCGTGCATTGACCATTCGGCTACGAAGAGCTTCATAATCAAGTAATATTTTAATTGACTTTTAAAGAACACTTTAATCGTTGAGATATCTTCGAAAGTCATAACTGCTCGGTTTCTTAATCAAAACGTAAATAAAGCAATTTCTAAAAAATTAATGGATTTTATTTTTTGAAACCGACATATTTTTATTTAAAAAATTACTTCAAGCGTTATTTTTAGTCGATACCCTTATTTAAGTACACGTTATGATTATTTTAAACAGTATTTATTGCGTCTACGAGCCTGCGTACACCAGAATAATCTGAATGTGAATGTACTTTAAAGGCATATATATATATATATATATATATATATATATATATATATATATATATATATATATATATATATATATATATATCCTTTTGCGAAGGTGGACGCAGGTTCGAATTCTGCCGGAGAGTACATTTTTGTTAATATGTTCTCTCACGTACTCAGGCCGATCGATAATAAATACCATTTAAAATAAACGGAACGTCTACTCAAATACGGATGTCCACTAAGAATAATGTTTAAAGTCATAAAAAATATATTATTTCAATCCTTATTTTTAGGTTATACCCATGTTTAAAATAGACGCCCCGTTTTGTTTTTTGTTTGTTTGTTTTTTTTTTATTTTAAACACGGTTATCCACTAAAAATAACGTCTGAACTTATAAAAATGCCTGATATATTTATTCATTTATTCATATTGTATTTTTATAGATATATTTTATTTATATCTGAATTTTTACACCCCCACACATATACAGTTGCGATTGTGGCCATTTTATTTTATTTCAGAGGATTTGGATGGCAATCTGAGGACACTGCAGAGGATCTGGAAAGATTTGGATGAGTCTAATGGTGATTACGAATGTTTTTAGAGTAACCACGAGTGATGGCGACGTTATGTCTCCATTCATCTCCCTGCGGGACTTCAGACTCAACATGGAGGCCTACATCAAGAGCCTTGAGGAGTTAGTGCTGGCCTCAGCGGCTACTGGAAGATCCTATGTCTGGCAACAGGACTCTGCGCCATGCTACACAAGCAGAAGACCTCAGTCAATTTCTACGACCACATCACCCCCTTACATCTGGCTACCTAACTCCCCAGACTGCAACTGCAAAATCGTCTGGAGGCCGTGGTTGAAGCCAATGGCGATTTTATTGAATAAATTTACTATTTCAAGACATTTTACTGTAATTTTGGTAAATATATCTGTTGAAATGAGCCATTAATGTTATTTTTATTTTTGCGTAATTTAGACAATTTATCCATGACACTATATATATATATATATATATATATATATATATATATATATATATATATATATATATATATATCACTCATTTGCAAATAATGAAATCAAACCAAAATATATTTCACCTCCAAAATTAAAAAAAAAAAACGAGAAAGGTTTTTTAAAAATTAAATCTGTCAGCTTCTCAAAAGTAACATTTTTATATTATTAATTACTTTCAAACAATTTCGAAAAATAAAAACGAATTTTTGTCTGAATTTTTCTAGATTCTTAGATCTGGTCTTGTGTTTCTACTATATATTTAGAGATTCTAGATAAAATACAAAGAAAAATCTGCAATATTATTGGTCCTAACCTGGTATCTCGGCTACAGTCACTTTCTCACCAGAATAACATAGCTTTCATGTACCTTTTTTTATAAATACTTTCATGGGAATTGTTCTGATGAACTTTCCTCTTACAGTACAAATTGTACATATGAGGATTAGTTAGGATTTTATAGAGAATCTGAAGTATTGAGGTGGCTGTAGTAAAAATGTTAAGTAAGAATGTGTTGTTTTGGTGCAATGAAGATTGTAGTTTATTTAGTTAGCGCTTGTGGCCAGCTAAGTTTAAGATAAAACAGCTTGAAGACCAGCCTTCCCCATCCCCACTCTTGACCTTATACCACAGTTTTTGTATTCAAAAATAAATATTACTTTCCTCTATACTACTTAGACTTTACGAATTTAAACGCAGTATAGAATGACGGTAAGGTCTCATCATTTTACAGTTGGAACGGCTAGGTGGAACCGTAAGTTCTATGCTAGGAGTTTCTTCTCTCACACTTCTTGCTTGTGGAACCCATTTCCGGTTACGGACGTTCAAAAGTTCAAATGCAATGTCAATCGTTATCTTCTGTCTTCTTAATTCTAGTCCTTTTATTGTTCTCTCTCCTTAATAGTGTGTTTTCCTCATATTTTTTCACACTCAGTAAGCCCCTGCGTCTTAGTGACTTTATTGCCTTATTTGGGGAGAAATGATTAAAAAAAAAATGATGAGGCATTATCGTTTGTTCCAACCAATGTCCACATCTTGGTTCTTAATGACACAAACATTCCGGATGTTACAGATTTTATCACCATGGATTCGAAAAATCAAAAAGTTCGGTTTTAAATTCCTGGAAGTTTGACAACTAAAATAACCACCTAAAGGTCAAAGTTTACAAAGGCCGAAATGTTGTGACAATAGCAACCAAGATCAGGACATTAGTAAGAATAAGTTAAGAGAACGTAAAGATATTTACCTTTTGTAATGTTCCTTTTGCAAATAAACATGTGTTGTTCACTTTCTTTCTTGGCTTTCCAGGTATTATACTGAGTTATCGCCCTTGTCAGCTCGTTGGACAAATTTAGACTGAAGATTTTAAAGAATACTTTAGTTCTAATGTCATTAACTGCCCAATACCAGACGCCATGCTGTTGCTCCAAAGCAAGCCATCTGCCCTCTTTAGCTAGGATAAAACAAAAATTGCTTTAAATCTTGTAAATTGCATATTTTAAAAAAAATATTAAAGACAACTGTTTCAAACGGTTCTCAGTTCATTTGTTTTCTTGCAATGTTGAGTGCATTTACAGAAAAAAAAACTGTCTGAAATATGGACTACCAATTTCTAATTTAGACAATATTTTTGAGAAGTATTTAATCGTCGAAACATATACGAGGCTGGGCTGAAAATTTCATAGGGTGACTATGAAGGAGTGATGCTAGAGCTGTGAAATCTTGCATGTATTAATTTCAACTCTTCTTATTAATAATCGCATTGTTTGTTTTTTTTTAGATAAGAGGCTGGGCTGTGAAATCTTGCAGGTATTAATGTCAACTTTTCCTTTTATTAGGTTGGTGCAAAAATAATGTCGTTTTCTCACCTAGTAACATATGTGAGAAAACGACATCATTTTTGCACCAACCTAATAATAATGATATTGTTTATTTACAGGTAATCTGTTTAAATAAGTTGGTCAAAAAATCATCAACAACAGATACGATGTCATCACTGCGATACTGATTCATAGCCATTTTTCCATGGGGGGAGGCAGATGATTCAGATTTGTACGGCGTTGTTGCGACCTTGGATATTATCGGCAGTCTTGGGTATTTCCACAGCTACAGAGCATAGTTCACCTTGCAATTTAACCCATAGTTTGGGGGATGAAAGAAGAAATGGATTCGTGACTTTCCCAACGGTATGTGCACGTAAGTGATTATAACGAACTCGACTAGAATTTGAACTCGGCTCTCCGATTTCTCAATCCGAGCCGTTATCCATTACACCACTCGCACACATACTACACGATCGCAAATATTTCTCAGTCTGTCGCCAGTAGTTATACGAATTAAAAGAAATAATAAGAAGCCATTTATTTGATTCAGATAAAAGGGGGAGAAATTTAGTGTGTGACACCATTTAGGGGCGCAAAAAGAGGGAAAAAGAAGGAAAGGAAAAAGAGAAAGAAAAGAAAGAAAAAGAGAGGCGAGACTTAACTTATATGATAAAGTGAGGCCACCCACGACAGAGACATTTGGCAATGTTATTTTGATAATGGAAAAAATGGTGAAAATTCTGACGGCCATTGTCGTAGGGCTAGCTGACAAAGTCTAGGTTGATACATAGTTTTTTTTTAAATAGATAAAGAATTAACTGTGTCTTTGTGGCAAACAGATTATCAGGAGTGGTGAAATTCCCTGCGAGGAAATTTTAAAGATAAAGTCACCTACGAGAAGAGACATTTGAAAATGTTATTTTGATAGTCGAAAACAATGGTGGGAGTTCTGTCGGTCATTGTCATAAGTCTAAAGCTAACAAGGTCCGGATTGATACACAGTTCTTTTTGTTTTGTTTAGATAGATAAAAAATTAACCGTGTCTTTGTGGCAAACAATGCTGTCTGAAAAGAATTTAATAGGTCATCTGATACCGCCCACGTTGGACAAAGATATGTTGGAAATTCGGTCGTGGTAATAAGGGACTGTGTTGTCGGAGGTTGACATCCATAATACGGCTAAAACAATGAAATTGTTTTTTTGGCTGACCAAAACCCTTGATAATTGGCATTGATAGATCCCAGGTGACATTGTGGATGAGGGCTGCGATTAAGGAAGGAAGACAAAAGAAAAAAAAAAGGATAATTTTTTTTTTGTTTGAACAAGATATTTTTTTTAAGAAACAAGGCTAGTCTAGTCACGCCCACACTGTTGATCGACCATTGGTTGAATGCTAACCAGCCATGCGGAGGTGGTCATGTGACGCAAGGAGGCAGCCGCAGAGAGTTTAGGTATGAGGGATTACTACGAAGAAGTGGTGAGGACCGTTGACGCCCCTCTGGGGCATGATGAGGTGTCCATATGAGAATAAGAGAAGGTGGAAGTAAGAGAAGACTTCCAAAAATGGAAATAATACATTTTTCCTGACCGAAAACAAAAGAAGGGGTTTATGGATTTAGACTTATCAAGGAACCTCAAACCCCGACGAGCCCACCCCCGGTTTTGAATCGGCGTCCATATAAGTAAATTCGCAGCGAGCAAAAATCAGTTTTGAGTTAGTTCTCAGTTGAGTTCGAGTGAGTTCCAGTTGAGAGCTCTGAAGCCCCGCTACTAAGAAGCTGACCAAGATTCGCGCAACTTCCGAACTCATCTTCAATCCTAGGACAACTTAATTTTGAAGGGCGACTTAGATCCATACCAAATAAGTTTTACGACTATCGCCTGAAGACACACCAAGAGCCAGTTTATTAGGGAACAGACAACTTAAGATGCTAAGACTCGCCTAAAAACCACGTGTCACAATCCATATAGCGGGTCGGGAGATAGACGCAGCCCTATGTATCCAGCAACCAGATATAAAGTATTGTTATCCTTTTTTTGATACCATCTTCGATTTATTATTTTATTTTCTTTTGCACGTACTTGTGCGATACCGCCCTCATTCGAACTCAAGCTTGCAGTACGGCCCCGACGTTGATTGATTTCGTCTGCCTAAGATCAATTCACAACGTGGGTAGGCAGACTGGAGATCAAAGTAGTTACTTCGGTAACCAGACGTTGGAAGCGAGTTGGGAACGACGAGGCTGATATCGAATCTAACCAGATTCCCATCTGAATCACTTAAAGGTTAGATCATCATAATTGGCGCCGCGACCAGGATAAGACCCGGAATCGGCTGACGTCACAATTTGACGTAACAGTTGGATGCCACAAGTGAATTGAAGCTCAAACGATGCAAAAACGTTCACTTCTAAGGTTAACTCAACGCCAGGCGGGTGTAATTCACACTTTTCCTTCGGCAAGACAGCGAGGGATCAAAGATAAGCCGAAACACAAAAGGTACGGTAAGTCCTCTCACATTTAATTGTGTGCTACCAAAGAAACGCGATACCTGAGGTTTAAAATGATTTTTTTAATGAAAAATATTTCCTGAAGCTTTTATTTTAGTTTTAATTTCAAGCTAATAGCGTAAAGTTAATATTTCCAATAAACAAAATACTTTGCTGTATTTCAAAACTAATTTAAATTGAGTGGAAGAATTTTTCCTTTTGATTGCTGTTTTTTTTCTCGCCATTTTCATCAGAATGTAATTTTCTTTATTAAAAAATCTTCCAAAAATAAAATATACTTTTCTGAAACCTTATTTGAGAATTAATAGTAGATTTAAAGCTTAACTAATCTGATTTGAAACAAATATTACTTACTATAATTTTCAAGTATCGCAGAAATGCAGTTTTTTAACACGGAGTTAGCTGCTTATTTAAGATGTTGACATGTTGACAGTATGAATGACAAATGGAATATCTGAATCGCGGAATATAACGTGAGCGCCTTTTTTATATAATTTTTAAGAACTCAGCAATCTTAAAAAATTAGGAAAATATTCTCTGTAATTTAATTTTTTATTAAATTTTAAAAACTTTGGCTTCAAATTTACTATAGTTACCGCTCTTATTTTATGATAATGTAATGTATGAAAAATCGTATGTCCAAAAAAATCAAAATTCTCTTTAAAATATTGATGTTAAATAAATGTTACTAAGGTTTTAAATTTATGATTAGTAAATATAGTTTTTATTTAATAACAATATCACCTGATATCACTGAGGCAATAAGATGGTTAAATATTAATTCTTAGCAGAAAAAGGGTTAAACCCAAAATAAAATATAAACTGCAAGATAGAGAAAATGAAAGACATTTTCCTTGATAATGTGGAAGTGAAGAAAAGGCCATCTGGGTAGCTTTACCCTACGAATTGGGACAATGCACCGAGAGTTTATTTTTCTTATCTATCATGTGTCTGGCATGCGGACGAAAACAGATTCGGAGAAATGGCTTTATCTCTTTCTTGATAAATTAGAAAAAAAAATTCAACCTCAGCGTTGCGACTGCACGCTCCAAAATTTCTTACAATTAACAATAACACATTTCTAAAAACATATTTCGGATTACATTTATTCTTTCGTTGTCCTGTCATTACCGAGATGTAAAAAAACAAATCTATTTCCATGCCTGATGATGTCTGTATGCACAGATGAAAGCTTGTAAAAAATATAAAAAAAACCTTATGCAACTGGAATTTATAAACAGGGATCATAACATTCATCTACAGGTTCGGGGTTAATGTACTTTATTAAATTTGTTTGCGAAGATGGATTCTCGTCATTTATAACATTAACTTCAATATCTGTTTTTGTATGAATGATTTATGTAATGTAAATTGAATTGCACCACATACAAGTAGATCCTAATAATATAAAATATTAAAACTGATCCACAAAAAGAGCCCAATGTATTTATTATAACAGAGCATATAAATTACATAGAGAAATCCAAAGTTACCTCATGAGAATAGACTGTTTTAACTAGCGTCAATACGCTAGCATTTTTCAACTCAAATGGTGGACTGATACAGTGTTAGAAACTTAAAATTAAATATTTAAAAAAGGAGACAGCCGTTGAAAATATGAATTTGAGCTAACCAAACAAAACGCCTGAGTGGTAGTAAGGGGAGGCGGATGTTTTCTGGCTTAAATGGAAAAAGGTTACACAAAATTTGACCTCGATATTAATTCTAAAATTCCAAGTTAGGGTTATGAAAAATCGAAAGGAAATAAGATATGACCAGAAAAGAAGTTAAAAAAAAAGAATAATAAATCATCAGTTATATAACAAAAAAATTTGTTACCGTTAAAAATAACAAAATGTACTACAAATCATATAAGAGGAACAATAACTATTAATTAAATAGTTTATATTAAAAAATAAATAAAAACAATTAAAAAAAATTTTTATCCCATATATAGCACACCTTTATCCCATATATAGCAAACCTTAAAACTATATATATATATATATATATATATATATATAGAATAAACTACAACAATTAACCCCTAAACCGAACAAATAGCTTTAATTAAATTCTCAAACCAAAACAAAACTATTAAATAAGTGATATAAACAAATTTTTACTACGTTAAAAAACAAAGAAACAAAAAACACCGATTAAAAACAAATAAATAAATATATATATATATATAAGATAAGAAACAAAAAATAAAAACAAGCAAAATAATTTAACCTAAATAAATAACTAAACAAATAAACGACTTCCGGTAAAATAACCGCCAAAATCGACTACCGACAATGCACCACTGACCCGTATATATTAGGTTGGTGCAAAAATAATGACGTAATAATGTCGTTTTTTGACGCTAAAAAGTACGTCAAAAAACGACATTATTACGTCATTATTTTTGCACCAACCTAATATATAAATAGCCGAGAAAAATAACAGCACACGTTGCCTGACGATTGCATCTAGCATGAAACAGACTGTCGCCTCTAAGTGTTGACTTCTATGTTCACTTTTACATATATATATATATATATATATATATATATATATATATCCCTTTATCCCATATATAGCACACCTTAAAACTATATTTCTTCATGAAGAAATATAGTTTTAAGGTGTTCTATATAAGGGATAAAGTGCTCAATATCAGAGATAGAGCGCATGTAAATATGAATATAAAAGTGAAGATTGAAGTCAACACTCAGAGGCGACAGGCATGAAACAGTCTGTCGCTTCTGAGTGTCGACTTCAATGTTCACTTATATATATATATATATATATATATATATATATATATATATATATATATATGTATAAATATATATATATATAGAAATTATATAGAAATATATAGAAATATATTTACACACACGTTATTTCTGATATTGAGCACTTTATACCCTAAATATAGCACACCTTAAGACTATATTTCTTCATATATATATATATATATATATATATATACGTTCGTACTAAATTGTGTTAACGTAATGTTAATTGATTGTAGTCGCAGCATTTAATTGCCCGGTTCTTATTCCTCCCCTTCCCCTGAACAGGAATAGTGGAACTCCCTTCTGTTTACTTGCTTCCCTGACAACTACAATCTTCAAAAATGGAAGTGCAACGTCAATCGTCATCTTCTGTTGTAGTGAACCCCGTTCATCTTTTATCCTTTCATCAATCCCCCTATACCCAGTCTTTTCTCTCACTTTCACTCTCTGTAACCACCTGCCTACTAGTGGCACTCCCGCCTTGCTTGGTGTGAAATGATTAAAAAAATACAAACAAATATATTTTCATTGACAAAAACAAATTGGGAAATAACTGTTTACCAAAACGAAAACGAAAACGAAAACAAGGAATGAACCCTTTTTCTTGGGATTGAGGTTATGAAGATCAATCACGTCGTGCACAGTGGGTGTTCTGGTTTGTGTGAAAGGAATCGGAGAAATTAATGAGGAGGATAAACCAAGCCCCTTCTCTTTTCTCTTTCTCTTTCACGCCCTATGCATTTTAAAAATTAGATTTGTCACAAAGACAGTTATGCCCCCTGAGAAGTGGACAGATTTAGAATACAGAGATGGAAGGGACAGAGTTTAACCCCGCCTGTGCGGAGTAGCGGTGCGAGATGTAATGTCAAGCAGGTTGGATTTAAGGGTAAAGCAATCCCTGTGACTACGCCCAAGAAAGTTGGATAATTTTCCAAATTTGGAAAGTTAAGAAAACGGAAATAGGGAACAAAGAAATTCCTTATTAGAATTAATGCAAAAATTAAAGAATCAAGGAATCCCAAGAACCCTTCGGCTTCACGCCACTTTGGGGTCGAAGTGCATATAAGCGGATGACTTTGGGGAGCTCATAGACTTTGGACTGAGAAGCCGCATCGAGTGCCTCTGGAATCCACGTCATCTACCAACAGAATTCCTGATTCCAAGACTTTGAACCTAGCCTTCCATAAGTTTAGACAAGGCCCGGTGTCACTAGAGAGATTGATGAAGGAAGGGTTAAATTTATTGTACCAAGAGCTATATAAACCAATCGAAGATTAGCCTCACAAATCTCTCGTTTTATTTTTTCGTTGTGAAGATATTTTTCCTTAATATAACACTTGCCACGGCTCGACCAGCGCTGTGAGACAACTACTTTCGATTTTCCACTGTTTTGAGATTAAGAACGTAACATGGGCAGAGTTGGTGTGGATCGAAGCGACCAGCGACCAGCGACCAACAACCGGCTTGGACAGGCGTCGGCATTACCCAGCCCAAAGTTAGCCCATGGTTAAAACGGCGTCCTAAGACCTTGAGGACCGGACCCTTAAACGTGGTTAAACTATCGAAAGATGTTACATCATTTGGTGACCTTGACCAAGGATGTGACCCTGTTGCCAGGGGTGGGGTGTTATAAAAGGTACAAAGTAATACAGAAATTTATAAGATTTAAAAGTTTATAAATTATTCTAATGAATTTTTAAAAAAATGAAAACAACGCTTGTAAAAATTAATTATTCATCGAAAAAAAAACAGCTTTTCTAATGAAATAATGTGTTCGTTTTATTGCATTTTTTATTTTACGATTCACAGTAGATTTTCAGTAAGTCGGTGTCCTGTTTACAAAAAAAAAATTGATGATTTAATTTCCCCAAAGAGTTTTGCTTTTAACTAACATAAAAATTAAGTGGCAAAAAATTTAATTTCTCGAAATTTCTTGAAATAAATGTTTAAAAAATATATATTTTGATCAAGATTTTCTAAAAACAACATTTCTAAAATAACTTCATTCATTTATGAAGAAGCCCTGAAAATTTCATTAAAATCCGATGATTATTTGATTTTTTCAAGAATTTCCAAATCTATGTTTCTCACGGCAAAAAGGCACTAAAATGTTCCATACTAATATTTGTTCCCCACACCCCTGTTGACGAAAAAAAAAATCCCAAAAAAACAAAATTTAACAAAAAAAAACAAAAATTTAACCAAAATTTGAGCGTTTTAAAGAGGATCAAAAAATAAAATTTAATAATAAAAAAAATCCTTTGGTCTTTCCTCCTAATTAAATAATAAAGATTTTGACGATAAAACTTTGTTTTTATTAGATTTGGGACATTTTTTTCATCATGGTATGCTAATTTTTTAGCGAATAAGTGGTGATCTGGTGAACTCAAATATAAAATAATATAAAATATGAAAATAAAATTAAAATTAAAATAAGGCATTTGCTTTCCTATAAACCCATCTCTCTCTCTCTCTCCCTCTCTCTCTCTCTCTCTCTCTCTCTCTCTCTCTTTCTAAGCTCTCAAATAAAAAAGAGGAAGAAGAAAACAGATGATTGAACCCGGCCAAAAAACGGCTGAGGTTGGCGGGACCAGAATCTACATTTTTGTGACTAGAAATCTACAAAATGGACCACTCATAAATTCCTTCTTAAAAAATCAAAAAGAAAGAAACGCTGGCAAATAAAATAATTTTGGACCAATCAAAAAATCAACACAGACTTGTGATATTAGCTGAAACCGAGCTTCGTGCCAGTAAGTCTAAATCCCCGTCAAAAGGGATATAAACTGAGAGCTCTGAGGTAGAAGGGGAGAAGGGACCGTCAGAGGAACCAGACAAGGGTGACACGTGAAGAAGTTAAGCGGTCATCTGCTTCAGACATTTTCCACTTTTCTTAGGACCGAGAAAAACGGCAGATTGACGCCGCCCCTATTTCAAAGACCTACATACTAGCAAGGTCTAACTTCTAAACTATCAGCTACCAAACTGAAACTGACTACCAAATCTGACTTTTAAACGAACTTTCACTACCCCGAATTACAAAGGACTCACTCCAATCTAACTCAAGTAAATAAATATATATTATTTGTTTATACCTTTGATTCTGTTTGTTTTATTTCCGAAGTACCGGTAAATAAATACCAAGAATATTTGCTTGGGATTGGGTTTCCGGTTCCTTTTAAAATTTACTATAACTCTATACTTCTAATATCTCTCCCTAAACTCAGTAATTTTATTAACTTTCATCTTTTATTTTATTTATTTTATCCTCAATAGGAGTAGATAGGTTTGCCTATTGTCAGGTTCACACACGGTTTAGAGTAGGTACCTCCACTTTTTTGCGAAAAAAAAAACAAAAACAGCATAGCATGATGAAAAAAGGTGCCAAACTTAATAAAAACAAAGTTTTATCGTCAAAATGTTTATGTTATTGTCAAGAGAAAACCCCCGAATTAATTTTTAATATTTTGTTAAATTTGTTTTAATCTTTTCGAGCACGTTTGAAATTTTAGTTAAAAATCTTCTTTTTTTTTTTTTTTTCATTAGCGATCTACATAATATTTACGATTAATGTTTAAGCGCCTTTTTTCATGTGAAAAAGACATTGATTTGGAAATTCTGGCAAAAAAAACAACAAATTTTTGTCGGATTTTAATGAAACTTTCGCAACTTATTCACAAATAAATTAAATTATTTGGGAAATTTTGTTTTAGAAAATCTTGGTAAATGTTATTTTTACATATGTTATCCTGCATTAATTTCATTAAATTTCGTGAAATTAAATTTAAAAAAAAAAGGCGTTCACTTAGATTTCGTAAATTTATGTCAATTCTGGTCAACCATACTTAACTGTCAACACGCCAGGCTGACAATAAATCAATCACCACGTCAGAAAAACAAGATCCCGTGGTTAAGAATAATAAGTAAATAATATTTTTTTCAAATTAGATTAACTTAACTTTAAATTTGCTAATTTTCCTCAAGTAACATGTGACAAATATATATTATATTTTTGGAAGATTTTTAAAACCGAGAATTTAATTTTGTTTACAAATGTGTCAAAATGTGTCAAAATGGTCGAATTTAGATGCTTTTTTGAAAGCGACCAAAAAGTCGAGATTCCAATCAAACTGGAAATTTAAGTAAATTTAATCTTTTAGCTTTCAATTAAAGTGTAGAGTTTTATTTCTTGTTTCCTGTTTTAAATCCCCCTCTTTAAAATCTCACTCAATAACCCTCTACCTTGAGTGGCTCTTGGACCCTTCTATTAAGTGAACTATCAGTAAAAAAAAATGACAAATCAAGACAGTGATTTAATTTAACATTTAATCGTGTTTTTTTGGGGGGGAACACCTTATTATTAAACTGTAAATAGCACATTTACAGATCTTCTCATTTAGAGACACGATATTTTTACAAAAACTATGGATAATGAAAAACATTATATTTGAAAAGTTAATCGTGCAGTTCGCTTGCGCACATGATTTTTTTTGTGTCGAAATAAAATTTGAGTTGGAATTTTAACAATTTTTTTTTTCATCAAAATTATTTACTGAAAAAAGTTTGAACAAAGTAACTATAAACAAAATGTTTTTTTTTGTTTTTGTTTTGTTTTTTGCCAGCCACAATTATGGAGAAAGCATTACCCTCGAACCATCGCCCAAATTTTAACAATTGGTTTGAATTCCATTCGCGTTTCCCATTGTTTGAATTTATTTAACGTTCTCCTACACAATTCATAACCATAACTATTTTATGATATTGTTGCAGAATTTATACTAAGTAAGATGTGTCAGAAGGTGAAATTATGTGAAGGCCTAAAATGTGCGTGTACATTATGCATTTATCCACAACAAATCAATTAAACGAACATATGAAGACAATTCAACTTGAAGAAATCAAGGAAAAAACAACGTAGTTATAGATCTCAACAATAACATGAATTTATATATATATATATATATATATATATATATACATTTGACATACACAAAGTGATGATAGGTTGCTTGTTAAATGTGGCAAGTGAGATAAGATTGCAAAAAGTGTCCATGCAGAGATTTGGTGAATGAATGTTGATGGTTTAAGTTTGTTTGTAAAATTAAAATAGTTTGATTTCTGCAAGGTAAAATGTCAATTGTGTGAGTTCAAATAATAGTGTGTATGTGTGTGACAATTGTAAGTGTTGATTCAAGTTATGAAGAGTTGTGTGCCTTTGACTGATATGCTAAAGTTAATTAAATGTACAATTACTATTTCGTAGTGATAATGTCACTGTTTATTGTAAATTATAAGTTAAGTTTCTTCACGCGACAATAGTAGTGCGAGTTGTGTTGAGTTGATGAGAGGCTGGTAGTGTTATTGAGTCAGCGTGTTGGAACGCGTGGAGTCTGCTGGCATCTCTTGAAACTTAGTGTCTGACTGACACTATATATTCAAACATAACATTTATTGTATCTGAGAAACAGTACAAAACATATCAGAAGGGAGGAACAGACAGGCGCATATTGCAAATTCCTTTGTTGGAGACCGAGAGCTCCTCATCTTTTACTGGGGCAGTAGAGAGATGGGCCTTCATTCTGCGACCTGTAGCGCGTGCGAAATAAGAACTCCCTTTACCTACTTTATTCAAATTCGGGGGATCTGAGGAAAAAGATGGACGAGGAATACCTATTTGAAATTTTCTTTGGACAAATGAAAACCTTGCCTTCACAGAAATTAGCCTTTGAGATAAGAAGAAGACAGAAAAGAAAGTAGCGAGCCCATTGCGAAGTTTCTTTTGATATAAAATGAGGAGAAAAATTAAATTACTAAGAGAAGAATGTTTGAAGTTATATGAAAGGTTTCGTTTCTCTTCACCGACTTCAGCGTCCAAGTTTTCACCAGTGTCAAATTACTCGTCAATTATATTATCGGCTTTTAACAAAGCATGCGACATTTTAAAAAAAAATCCTTCAACAATCCAAGAAACCTAAGTATTTCAAACTATCTCTCTTCGTCTACTTTTGAATGTATGCAAACAGTATATCCCTTCTGAGAGCAAACAAAGAACTGTTGTCTTACGGGGAAGCACCATACCTTGAAAGACTGTTAGGCCTCAAAATCACACCCGATCTCAAGTGGAACTCGTAATACCATCCATTGCTAAGGGTGCAGGCAAAATATTGGTCTCCCTATATCGCTCCAGTAAATAATCGACTCCTCCTGCTATCCTCTACTGTTACAAGAGACAGATCAGGTCGAAAATGGAGTATTGTTGCCATATTTGACCTCACTCTGCAGCCTTGAATTCAAAGTGTCTCTGAGCCCTTGAGGGTGACAAATTATTCTCCACCCTTCAGTCTCTCTTCCACAGGCTGAATGTGACTAGCCTACTGCTACTTCCACGGAAAGTGCTCGAACGAACTACATTATCTGGTAACGCCAAGGTAAACCTTCACGGCTAGAACACGCCATGCCACTTACATAGTAGTGAAACACCCACATAACCTCCGTATTCCATCGGCGAGAAGTAAGTTCCACATGAGCAGCTACTTCCCACGAACCACTTCCCTGTGGAACCGACTCCCAACAGGATGTTTCCTCGATCACTGCAATCTTAACCTGTTCAAAGCTAGGGTTAATTGTTATCTTCCATTCATATACACAGAAATGGCCTCCTAACCATTCTTCTACCTTGAGTTGCCCTCGGGCCCTGTAAAGGGTGAACTTTACTGTAAAAAAACCTTTGTTTTAATCATTTTTTTTTAATATTATTTGTTTTAATCATTTTTTTAAGATTATTTTATGGCAAATCATTTCATCTGTTGTATGAACATTTCCTCTTTATGACAATTAGTTAAAACTACGGACTTTAAAAAATTCTGATTTATTTTCCTGAAACGAGCTACTGACACAACTTCAAACGTGTAAATTCGCAAATATATTTCTTATCTTGTTTTGTTAAATTAACCCGTGTGTTTCCTCGTTATTATCTTTTTCAATTAATCCTCTTGGCGGGGATAAATCAACTGTTCATTTTTAATCCCTAAGCCTTTATTATGTTCTATTATATTCGCGAGCCTATGTGAAATTGCTTTTGGACCAATGAAAACATTGCCTCCACAAAAATTAGCCGTTGAGCTAAGTACGTCGCAAGCCTATGCGAAATTTTTTTTTATATAAAAATCAATAAGAGAAGAGTGTCTGAAGTCATGTGAAAGGTTTCGTTTCTGTTCACTGTGTGCAGCGTTAAAGTTTTCGCCAGTGTAAAATTACTCGCCAATTATATTATTGCCTTTTAATCAAGCACGCAGCACTTCAAAGAATTTTCTCTCAGAAATCCAAGAAAGTTAAGCATTTCAAACTATCTCTTTTCATCTACTTTTGAACGTATGCAAATCATATATACCTTCTGTGAAGAACAAACTTTCTTACCTTTGTTTTAAACATTTTTGAATATTATTTTGTATCAGATAATTTAATCTGCTGTATGGATATTTCCTCTTCATGACAATTCGTTAAAACTAAGGACTTTAAAAAATTCTGATTTATTTTCTTGAAACATGCTACTGACGCAATTCCAAGCATGTCAATTCGTGAATAAATTCCTTATCTTGTTTTGTTAAAATTATCCGTGTGTTTTCTCGTCATTATCATCCTCCATTAATCTTCTTGGCATGGGTAAATCAACTGTTCATTTTAACCTCTAAGCCTCACGCCACCATATAAGAAACAGTACACACCGTACACAGCTTTACCTTTTTCTGAATGTGTTCTGTTTTCAAAAGTCCAGCATGTTGTATCAGACAGGTACGTGTTGTTATGTTTACTTGTTGGGGGCGAAAAGAGGCCAACAGTCCTACATCTCTTACTGGGGCAGCAAAGAGACAGGCTACGATTGGTCGGTCTAGCGACCAATCCGCAAACCTCACGCATATAGTGTTCGGCAAAGCCCAAATCCTTCTGTTATGTTTATGTTCTGACCAACGTATGAATATGTGTTAAAGTAAAGTGTCTGTGTGTGTGTGTGTTACTTCATTACACAGAGAAGTTATCACCGGTATCATTTGTTTTTTTCCAGTTACGAGTCCTTTTTTTTTAAAAGCTGGTCGTTTTGTGTTCATTTTGTTTAGTTCTTTTTTCGTAACAGATTTAATGTTTAGTATAGAGCTTAGAAAAAATTCGCTGTGTGAAATAGACAAGAAGTAAGGCATGTAGCAACATCAGCACGGCAAATGGCACTCCTTTAAAGGCAAGGAAGGGCAAAAATATTTAAAGTTAAAAGATAGAGATTGCTGTATGAGTCGTACGATTTTTGAATCAAGCACGGGCAACGCCGGGCCATGCTGCTAGTTACTTCTATAATATACAACATTATAAGGATTACTTATATAGTATACAACACCATAATGTTTACTTTTATAATATACAAAACTATAAGGATTAATTCTGCAATATACAACACTATAACGATTACTTCTACAATCTACAGGCCTATGATGATTAATTAAAACCTAAGGTTTTCTTAAGAAGTTTCGATTGTATCAAGCGATAGGGAAACATTCTTAGAAATAAAAAGTGTATTATAGAATACTATGTAATATGTAATTTCCTATATAGCAATTAATACATTCTCATTCAATCCCATTAAGTTCACTGAGGAGTATGGAGCAACAGCTCTCAATACGCTAGGTAGCAAGTAGGTCTTACGGGATAGAATTGCTAGCCATGCCCAGCAGCTTTTAAATTCAGTCCTAGACTGGTACCAATCAAGGCTAGATAACCTAGTTTACCATACTATTTAACCCATAGTTGGGATATGGCAGTAGATGCTGGTCAGTTATGTCACAAACTAAGAACAAAACTCGAAGTGACAGAGATGCAGTTCTACTAATATATATTAAGAATATCATGGCTAAAACACCTGGGAAACGAGGAAGTTTTAAAGTGATTGGGATCTACAAAGAAGTTTCTGTTAGCAACTAGAAAGAGCCAGTTGAAATTTGGGGGACACATAATGTCGAAAGAAGACTTGGAAAATTTAACACTCACAAGGCACACCTAAATATGTAAAAATTTATTTAAACCTGCACTGATAAAAAAGAAAATAGGTCAAGTTGTCAACCTATTGCTAAAACAAGGAATCACAACTCACCAATATGAAAGCGGGCTGCAAGGAACTTTTGCTCGTCGTGCGAAAAGATGGTAAGCAGATTTGTGCCAATGGCCTCGCAGAAATTCTTGGCGTCTTTGTACGTTGTATTGATTGCAAAATCATAATAGCAACTCTGTGTCTTGCCGTAGTAAAGGCTATTTTTGTAAGCCACGTGATCACATTTTGTAAATGCCTCATTGCAAGGGTCTGGAAAAGAAGAAAAATATACAAGATTCAAAAGCATATAAAAAAATATCGCAGATTATTTGTTTCTGGGTTCTGGTCGTCTGTCGGCAATTGCTCGGAACTACGACCGAAATCCCCAACAACAGGGCCATTTTCACTTGCAATCCCAGTTTGTACATGGTCAGATCTGGTTGGAGACACGCAAATGAACAGGCTAAATCTAAAAGAGCAACTAAAACTCATCAATTTCCAACCAAATATCAATCTTCTTGCGTATCAAACACACCTTTGCCATTAATGACGTCAACCGATTCAATAAAAAGGTAAATGCATTTTATATTTGAATGTACATTTTTTAATTTTTATTATTACCTATATTGTTTGATATTGGATATCTGAAGTCGCAATGGGATAGCAAAGGATGCAGTCCGAAAGCTAATGTAGCGATAACAATGTCAGCCGATATCTTGTTATTAGGTTGGCGCAAAAATAATGACGTAATAATGTCGTTTTTTGACGTTAAAAAATACGTCAAAAAACGACATTATTACGTCATTATTTTTGCACCAACCTAATAAATAATTCTGTCTTGATGATTATCAGCTAAGTGAAGTGAACCTCACAGGAACGACCCTGACAAGTAAGGTCACCGTGTCGAACAAAACACTGGTTTCTTGATAAATTAGTTTTTCATACAGGGATGACAAGACAAAGAACACCGTTCTCTATAGGACGGTGATCACTAGCAGCCGAAAACAGAGAGAATCACAGAGATCGGAGAAAAAGGACGAGAGGCCGATCGCCATGACGCGAAAAGGAAGACATGCACGTCAGACTGTTCGCTTGCTCAACTCTGCTTTAACGCGGCCTCACTCGTCTACAGAAGAAGGTTAGTTAATCGGTAACGACCTGTCCTAACAGTTATTTTTAAGCCACAAGTGTTCGACTGGAAGAAGCTGCATCCTTAGAACGAACCTGGTGTCTGGTGTGAGCAGCAACTAAGCAAAATATTGAAAAACAGAAAAAATTGTCAGAAACAAAGAAAAGAGTACTGAAGTGTTACGTAATATCAGTCCTCCTATATGGCAATGAAATGCTGGAGAATCTCTTCATAGATGAAGTGACTTGAAGCAACAGAAACAAAGAAAAGAGTACTGAACTGTTACGTAATATCAGTCCTCCTCTATGGAAGTGAATGCAGGACAATCTCCTCCTCACAGATGAAGAAGAGACTTGAAGCAACTGAAACAAAGAAAAAGTACTGAATTGTTATGTAATATCAGTCCTCCTATATGGCCGTAAATAACAAAACGCGAAGGTAAAATTAATTTTATCAAGAAACGATGATGGAGGAAAAGGTCAAAGGAATTTCTCCCCTTAAATAAATCTCTCTTTTTCCTCTGTCTTGACGTAGCTCCGAGGATTTTCCTCTTTTCCTCGAGATCAGTAATTATTAACACCCTCTTGGGGGCGCTATGAACTTTCTGTCATACATATTAATGTTCACACAATACATGGCTCAAGAACCACTCAAGCAAGTGGGTTACTGTTAAAATGATTATGATAAATGATGTGTGCTACGAGGATGTAGTAAGAAGGGAAGATTATGTGGTCTCCAGCCCCAGTTCTGGGTTAAATAGCAGTGTAGCCCAGGATCGCTATCCTTGGCTGTCAACCAATTAAAGATAAGAAAAACTGTAAATTTCAAACCTTGGAAAAGGCAACGGGAAGCCAGTCCGTTATAGAGAATGATTGAAAGTCTTTTGGGTTTTTTCTGTTCTTTTTTTGTTTTAGGGTTTGTTTTTGTTTTTTGTTTTTTTGTTGTTTTTTGTTGGTTTTTTTTTCGTTTCAATCCAATCAAGGCAATAATGTCACTAGAACGCAGGCAGTGAAAGGGAATGAGAAGACTTTAGTGTGGATGATTGAGGAAAGGACAAAATTGAACAGGGTTCCAGAAGACAGAAGATGTCGATTGACGCTGCTTTCAAATCTTTGTAGAGTGTAGATATCAAGGAAGCAAGAAATCGGAAGTGAGAAGTGTGATAAAATAAACTGATAGAGTAGAAGTAGCGGTTACATCGAGCTAGTTTCACAGTAAAATGCTGAGACCTAACTGCCAATCTAGTAACACGCTTAAATTCATATAGTCGAGGCACAAGGGGAAAAAAATCTCACCAGAACAGTTTCCATGAAAATATTTATACAGTAAGCAGGGGGAAGCCACGTCACGTTAGTAAGAAAAAAGTGACTGGAGACAGAATGCCCGCCTAGGATCGATTAAATTGCAGACACTTCTTTCAATTTTGTAAAGATTCTGGAGATGTGCAGCAGGACCACCAGACCAGATATGGTAACCTGGTAGATTTATAAATATTCAAGATAGATTCTGACGAGAAAAAACTTTCTGTCACGAAACGGTGAACCAACTTTCCTGGCAGTTGGCGTAGCAATTGATATAGTCGTTTCACTTCATGTCAGTGAAATACGTGAGCCCAAGAAGGCGTAACGTGCGGCTTTTCGAGAGTTCAGCATCAGTCAGCCTGATGGCAGGCAGAAAAGCTTCTCTGTGGTGATTAAATGAAAGCTGATTTGTTTTAGAGTCGTTAAAATTTACAAGCCATTTCTTGCTCCAGTTAAGCACTGATCGAAGGCCCTTATCAGGAGCAATTGCCAGGTATACTTTGTAAAACTTGCTGCTAAGACAGGAGTAATTCCAATCTTTCTCTCTCTCTCTCTCTCTCTCTCTCTCTCTATATATATATATATATATATATATATATATATATATAGAGAGAGAGAGAGAGAGAGAGATAGATAGATAGATGGATAGATGAAGAAATATAGTTTTAAGTTGTGCTACATTTATAGGATAAAGTGCTCAATATCAGAGATAGAGCATGTGTAAATATAAAAGTGAACATTGAAGTCAATACGCAGAGGCGACAGCTGTTTCATGCTAGACGCAATCAGGAATATATATATATATATATATATATATATATATATATATATATATTGTGATTTAGGAATAAAATGTCGCTGCCTACACTTGGGTTTGAACACGGATCTCCAGGGAGCGAGCACAGTCGATCTCATCTTGAAATAATTACGTGCACGTGACGGGTAAAGGAAATATATATATATGGGAATTATCGGTGTCTGACAGAGTATTGTTCAAAGGCGTTACTATTATTGTATCTTTGATTTACAAAGTCTCTCCTACAAACGGGCATTATATATATATATATATATATATATATATATATATATATATATATATATATATATATATATATATATATATAATCATGGCCCAAATTATGGAGCACCTATAAAAATTTGAGATAATAGTTTAAACCTATGTATTTCAAGGTTAAGAATCGTACAGTGAACAATTGAGAGCAAAAAAATATTTAACAGTAGATTGTAGTATTTTTTTTTTGCTTTAAAGCCTCTCTCAAGAGCTTTAGCTGAGTTTCGGACTAAATTAATTCCAATATTCAAAATGATTTATTGTCATACTAAAGGTTGTTTCGTAATTTTCGGGTAATATTTGATTCCTACCTGTGTATATTTAATTGAAAATGCCTCCAAAGTAGCAGCTTTCAGAGATTAAAAGGGCACAAATTGTTGCTTTATCTGGTGAAGGATATTCTTAGGTAGAAATTGCCAGAAAGATGGAATGTTCAAGGAAGGGGTTTCAAACAACGATTAAAAGGTACAAGGAAACAAAGTCTTTCAAAAACAGAAAAGGACAAGGCCGTAAAACGTCTACAACCGCCAGAGAAGACAGATCTTTGAAAAGAGCATCCCTTGCAGATAGGAGGAAAAGTTCTTCAGAGCTTGCTGCTGAACTTAGGGAGGATGCAAACAAAAACATATCAGCTCGAACAGTGAGAAGAAGTTTATTAGAAGTGGGATTAAAAGGATGCAAAGCCAGGAAGAAGCCATACTTGTCTCAAGCCAACAAGAAAAAACGACTGGAATTTGCAGAAAACCATGAAAATTGTACCCCTGATGATTGGGGCAAAATTGTTTGGTCTGACGAAAGTAACTTTGAGGTAAGTTAACAGCTTCTATTTCCTAAACTTTGGATGTAATAATTGAAATTTTTATGTGAATACACATCCATAGCATTTATTCAAAAATTGTAACAAATTCTTTTTTTTTTTCATCAGATTTTTGGCACCCCTGGAGCGGTTTATGTTCGCCGTGGGGAAGGAGAGGCATTTCATCCTGATTGTGTGGTTCCAACTGTAAAATTTGGAGGAGGAAGCGTAATAGTTTGGGGCTGCATGGCTTCTTCAGGCACTGGAATGTTGTACACATGTGAGGGCAGAATGAACTCCACAATTTATACTAACATGCTGGACCAGGTTTACCGAACCTCTGACTAAAATATTTAATAATAACATTCCAAGTGATATAATCTTCCAACAAGACAATGCTCCATGCCATACGTCGAAAGTTTCAATCGGTTGGTTTGAGAAAAAAGGGATTACAGTGATGAAGTGGGCCCCTCAATCCCCAGACCTAAATCCCATTGAAACTTTGTGGTCCCATTTAGGGAAAAGAGTGAGAATGCACAAATGTTCATCAAAAAAAGAATTAGAGGCCAAACTTCATGAAGATTGGCAGAAAATAGATCCTACCACCTGCAACAACTTAGTCAATAATATGCAAAAACGAATAAAAGCTGTTATAAAGGCAAAAGGAGGACATACCAAATATTGATTGTTGTTATTAATGTTTACTCCACTATTTTAACCTTTAAATATATATAAGTTTGAATCATAATTTCGATTTTTCATTGGTGCTCCATAATTTTGGCCAAGGCTGTATATATATATATATATATATATATATATATATATATATATATATATATATATATATATATTGTCATCCACAGACTGATGAGCTGTATGAAAGGAATGTGAATTTTTGCGTATTTATTCTTTGAATAAACATGCCAGTGGTCGAGCGGCCTCAATTCATAATAGAGCTTTGCATTATCAGCAGTAGTAGTCACTGTTTACAAATTCGCGCTTTCTCTCCAGAGTGCTCGACCGAAATTAATTTTCGGGGCCATATATATTGTCATTCACAAACAGACTGTTTTGCTGTATCTCAAGCCGGAATCGAAACCCGACTAATTTAGCATCAGTTGGAGATTTTACCCCTGAGGAAGGTGAATTTTGCGTATTTATTCTTTGAATAAACACGACATACTTATGAAATTACTAGTATATAATAGGCTCATCCACATGTAAAAAAGACTAAAAAAATAATGGAAAATCTAATAATGAAAAAGGAAAAGTCAACAGCATAAACTATGTACAGAGCCACATTAAGCTGACCGTGTTTGGAAAAAAAATCCCATTATTCTAGAAACACAATAAAAAAAAACATCTACATATTCAGTTAAAAAAAAAAAAAAGAAACATCCTTGATAATTGCTAACAGAGTAGCCGAAAACGCAGGTATATATAAAACATTTGGACAATATTTACACACTTTATGTCCATAAAAGAAAACATTTATCCGAACACAAGATAAATTAAATAAAAAGCTTAATCGTATTACCTTGTCTGTCGTCTTTAATGAAACTTGTATCAAAGAGAGATTGCTGCCCATATACACCATCATATATATATATATATATATATATATATATATATATATATATATATATATATATATATAGACTATTAGTAATTAAAAGTAAAAATAATATTTTACAATTGTAGTTCAATATAACGTATTCTAACTCAAACACCCCCCCTTTTAGAAAGAATATTTATGTATACAAGTACGAATTTAACGGAAAAAAATGCCGAAAACCTTTTTCTCGTTGATAAAATAAACAGACGACATGCGTTGAACGGATGTTAAAATTTCGAACGTAACTCATAATTGATGCAATAATAGTTAATAAAAATGGACACGCTACCGCCCCTGTCTAAATGATTGGATTTCTCTGTATCCTTGGAAACAAAAAATTATGAATTAAATTATTTTTAAATTTACTGAGTTTTATAAACTCAGTAAATTTAAAAATAAGTTATTCCAAAATTCGCTTGAAGGTGAAACAGAACTAATGCTTTTAATTTAATAATATAATTAAATTTGAAGTTTTTAGCTTCGCTTTTTGAAACATGATAATTCCTGTGCAGGGAAGAAACCATATTTTAAATCAGTTTATTTATAATATTTATGCTCTGTAAATTTACATTGAGCACTGTTTTGTAAGAATAAAAAAAAATCAATAAGAACACCGGATTATATATCTTACTGTTCTTTCTTTTTATTATAATATATATATGAGTATTGCAGTAAAGACATTTAGCTGAATATTACTTGACATAATTAAAAATAACAATAATAAATATTATACATATAATAATATTTTTAAAAAATGAAAGAGGAAAAAAAAACGGTTTGGCTCCCGCTCTTCAAGGTTTTTTAATCGGGAGTAAAAAAAGAAAAAAAAGGGTAAAATACAATAAATTTAAATTTGCGAATGAATGATGAGAGGGGGAAAAAGAGGTAAGGATTACTATAGACTAATTATAGCAAGCCCTAGCAAACAATCACGCTGTTTACAGAGATAAAGTTTGCGAGACGTAATATACAATAACTCCAGTACTTTTAAGTGAAATAAAGAGTGTGACTGTGATAAAACAGTAAACCAGTCAACACTAAATTCAGTTGCATACCTTCTGTTCTTTATAAGGTGCTCACAAATTGAGGATTCATAGGTGTTTTGGATAAGTTCATTTTCAACCAAGGTATGATCTTACTTGGCAGGTGTTATTTTATTCATGCATCTAGTCGTTGGATTGTCCTCCCTATATAGCTGACCCCACAAATACAATTGTATTTATATATAAAACAGTTCACTTGATGAGGGTGGAGAGAACACCCTTACGATTAGTTGAGAGGAACGGCCTGGTAATGAATTCGACAGCGGAAAAATAACACTCGCGGACACTAGAAGAAATTTGCCTGGAGAGGTTGTCACAGTCAGCTCCAATTCAAGGAAGTCGCAAATAAACTAAATATCAAAATATTCGCATATATATATATATATATATATATATATATATATGAAGAAATATAGTCTTAAGATGTGCTATATTTATGAGATAAAGTGCTCAATATCAGAGATAGAGCGTGTGTAAATATAAAAGTGAACATAGAAGTCAACACTTAGAGGCGACAGTCTGTTTCATGCTAGATACAATCGTCAGGCCACGGTGCTGTTTTCATGCTAGATGCAATCGTCAGGCCTGACAATTGCATCTAGCATGAAACAGTCTGTCGCCTCTAAGTGTTGACTTCTATGTTTTAAGGAAATTATATGAAGTAGTAGTAGTAGTAGCCGGCACCCACTCGCAACCGAGGATCGGACTCGTCATCCTGTCTCACCTTATGCTCGTTCTCCCCTTTGGTGGCGGTGGCGGAGATGGCTGTGAAGGTCGAGAATCGTGAGCAAGAGTCACTGAGGAGTGTAAGTGGTGGACGCGGCTGGGCGAGTAGGGCCCTCCTGAGAGCACATCACAGATCCTCTTCATGTTGACGGTTGAACTCGAAATCTCAGTATACCCTCGGATGGTCCTACGCCAGAAAGACCTATTTTCAGCAATGGTTTCCAGGGTTTCAGGGTCGATGCTAGCCTGTGTCAGGGATATGCAGTAAATGCTTAATTTCGTTGTTATTACTATTGAATATACAGGGTATCCATAAAGGTCTCTTTACAATTAAAAAAAAATATTACAAAAGCAAATGAACAGATAAATATGTGGAAGTTGATGCGGAGTAGATATTGAATTTTTTGTAACTAATTTAATACATCTTTATATGGTCACCATTAGTTGCACGAACCTCATCAAGACGATGACTCTTGCAATGTTTGCTGTAGCATAGCCTCATCAATGGTGGCAATGGCAACAGTGATATTTTGCTATAGATCAGTGATGTCCCGTATCTTTGTTCGATACACGATATCTTTAACATAACCCCATAGAAAGAGGTCCAGGGGTGTGATATCTGGTAAACGAGGTGGGCAGGGAATTGGGCCATCCCTTCCAATCCACTGGTCTTTTAGTGCCGGTTCCAGTGGGTTATATATGATGTCTTCGATGTCACCAATTCCCATCTAGGTATTTACGCAGATGACACAATCATTTATTCCTGTCTTAGTAGGAAATCCGACAAAATAAACCTGGCGAAATCTGCTTTAGGGAAATGTCTAGAAAGAAAGAAAGAAAGAAAGAACGTTCGCAAATGACTTACCTCGCTGAACGGCTAATATCCCTATAAAGAAAAAATAAAGTCTTGGCCAGTATTTCATTTTGAAAATTATTTCCTTTTCTTTTTTCCTTCTTTGTTGATTGTGTTAAAAAGTGTCAGTTGAACTTCCAGCAGAGACAAAAAGCTTTTCAAATGCTCTACGTATGAATTCAAACATGGACGTGCGCAAAATGTAAACGTGCTCGCGCACGTACGTGTCAGTATTTTTTTTTTTTTTGTTTTTTCTTTTTCTGTACTTTTAAGACTATGACGGTTTATATGTACAGGCATACACCTGCACATTGGTTTAGGAATGGAGACATGGTGATACAAATTTAAAGGCTTATATGTACAAGTGTGTAAAAACGTCTGCATGTATATCCTTGTCTTCTGATGTTCATACTTGACATCGATGTGGTGCCCACTCTGTATCTATCAACGATTGAATAGTTATATCACTGAGTAATGCATTTTGATTTTATATGACTGTTTATAAGCATAGAATTCTCTCTCTCTCTCTCTCTCTCTCTCTATATATATATATATATATATATATATATATATATATATATATATATATATATAAGATGCGTTTCGTGAGCAGAAACATCATCGAATAGTGTGTGGTTATAAACAGTAATTAGGACTTTGCTAACCAGACGCTTCTCTGTAGCTAAATGATACAGCACGTCAGGTCAAATGATGATTTCCGTATAGGGATACACGTATAGGGAACGCATATTTTCTACGAAATTTCTTGAATATTCAAGCCAAATAAATAAATGAAGTAATAAACAAATTAAAAACTGCTCCCGCCAAAATAATAGTTAGAATAAACTACAGCAATCAACCCCCAAAATTGAATAAATAGCTTTATCTTCCCTGTCGCCTCTAAGAGTTGACTTCAATGTTCACTTTTATATTTACACACGCTCTATCTCTGATATTGAGCACTTTATCCCATAAATATAGCACACCTTAAGAGCATGTTTCTTCATATATATATATATATATATATATATATATATATATATATATATAAACAAAAGTTTCATTAAAAACAACTGACAAGGTACTATGCTTAAGGTTTTTATTTAAATTTTCTTGTGTTCTTATAATTTTTTTCTTTTCTAGATAATAATTTATGAAGAAATTGTCGAAATGTTCTGGATGTCATCGCACTTTCGGGAATTCTTTTAGCCATTATCAAAAATGGTTTTATTTTTACTTTTAACTGAATGAATGGATTTTTTTTTTTTTTTTTTTTTTTTTTTTTTTACGTATGTATCTACAATAATTTTGCTAAGATCGTGGATAACTCTGGGTTAACATTCTTACAACCACTAAGATTTTGTTTGGATCAGTATCAAGACTTAGGGTCAAAACATTTGATGATTCTTGAGACTTCCCGAGCTGTAATGAAAATATTGTTGAGATTTGGGCTCAGTGAGACGTGGGAAGTTGGGAAGGGGATGACCTTTGTCATTTAACGTTGAATTCGAGGCAAAGATCAATGAGGAGAGCTTCGCCTTGTCTGGAGAGAATGAGATTAGCCCCGGGATCATTTATAATAGTAAGCACTGATGATTTGCCTCTATTTAGAATTTGGTTTTTGATCTTCCAGAAGTCTCAGGATCTAATTTGCTTTTTTTCAACCTTGGGGCCTGGAGCGCTCGACCATAGCTACACTTTGCATTTTCTAGAACTCTCTTGCTGCAATTGAGGGCAGTTTTGAATGCAACAAATGTGTCCTTAGTACACCCGTTACTTGTCATACGTATTTGTTATATCGGAATAAAGTGTTGCTGGAGGTTAAACACAGATCACTAGAGAACAAACAGAGGCGAACCCAGTTTGAATAAGTAATCACGTGATGGTAAAGAAATGTATATATGGTAATTTGCGTGGCGTCTAAGTAATCACTCTCCGAATTACTTCGGAGGTGTGCTTGTCGAACTCTCTGCCTCTGGACAGAGAGGAACCCAGACGAGGCTATGCCAAAGGGCAGAGTCTCGTCTGGGGTGGTAGACAGCTACCCGAGTCCGTTTTTTACGGGATCTACGGGGAGTTTTTGTCCGAGCTTACGGGCTCGGATACCCCACAATAAACTCGGCCTTGTGCCACATCCTATCGCGTGGGGCGGTAGGTGAATATCATCACTCTCCCAATTACGTCGGGGGTGTGCTTGTCGCACTCTCTGCTTCTGTAGAGTGGAACCCAGACGAGGCTGTGCCGAAGGGTAGAGTTTTGTCTAGGGTGGTAGACAGCTACCCGACCCCATTTTTACGGGGTCTACGAGGAATCTTTACCCGAGCCTACGGGCTCGGATATCCCACAATAAACTCGGTCTGGTGCTGCATCCTGTCGCGTGGGGCGGTAGGTGAATATCTCACTATACGGATTTCTTCGGAAATGTGCTGGTTAAACTCTCTGCTTCCGGGCAGAGAGGATCCCCAGACGAGGCTATGTCGAAAGGCAGAGTCTCGTCTCGGGAGACAGCTACCCGACCCCGATTTTTACGTGGTGTATGAGGAATTTTTGGCCGCGCGTGCGGGCTCGGATGCCCCACAATAAATTCGGCCTTGTGCCACATACGACCGCGTGGGGCGGTTAGTGAATAGCATCACTACCCGGATTACTTCGGTAGTGTCCTTGTCAAACTCTCTGCTTCCAGGCAGAGAGGAACCCAGACGGGCTCTGATACTCCACAATAAACTCGGTCTTGTGTTGCATCCGGCCTCATGGACACCACCTTGTAATCTTATATATCTATAATTCCGTGTGTGTGTGTGTGTGTGATCTGATATTGTTTATGCGTTTTCATCCGATATCGTTGGAATTTTCTTTGATAGATAATTCTTCAGTGCCGGTTTTGAGTCCAAATTGGCTGGAAAAAATTACAACCTTGAAGGTGAAAAATCGAAAAAATGATTTTTATACACTGCACAAAATTCAAAGGTAAAATTTAATGTCTGTAAAAAACAGCGTACAATCAATCTAGAGAGTTGAAATCTAACGCAAAAGATTATTAGAATTATAAAAAAAATTATATTATAAATAAAAATTATTGTATATCATTATGACGGTCCATGGAAGAGGTCCCTTCCTTGTAAGATTGAGAACGCAAAAACAGCTCTTTTCAGCGCTATCCGGCATTCAAATAGTTAACCCCCACTCAATTTGGGGATGTGCCTCAGTTGCACCCAATTGCTGTTACTAATATTGATTTTCGTGTGGGCTGACTTTAAACTTAAACTGTTCCAATCGAACGGCAAAAATTCCCAGTATGAAAGACCCGGGCAAAGACAGGTTATACTGCTAGTAACTTATAATAAATAACTATTGGTCTACTTTTTGTATTGAGACATGTTTTAAGTTAATGTTATGAACGTTTGAATTTATATTCTTTGCGTTCTCCTTACATTTGGAGATATACATACATACATACATACATACATATATATATATATATATATATATATATATATATACACATATATACATATATATATATATATATATATATATATATAGAGAGAGAGAGAGAGAGAGATTTCTAAAGACTTTTTATTACTTAAACGTTATTTTTTATTGGATACCCATATTTGTGTAAACGTTCTGTTTATTTATTAAAGATTATATTTATTTCTGTCTGCAGGCCTGAAAATATTTATATATAGAACTTTTTCGGACTAAGTTGATGTATACATTGATGCGACTACACATGCGCACCGAACCGTGAAAGACGGTGAGAGTTTAATTTTTTTAAATATTTGTTTTGGCTATATAATCTATCCGATTTCATTTAGATTGTTTCACTCTTATTGTTAAAAATCCCACATCCCAAATATCCCCACATTTTGATAATAGAAAGAAATATAATAAAAAGAAAATCTGAAACATTGTAATAACCTGAACGGAAATTTACTATGGGTGATCAAGCGGTTAAAGTACTTTTTAAACATTTTAATCTTAGTAAATTATTTCTCTTTCAATTAGAGTAGGATTTTTTAAATCAAAATTGTGGTCAGTTTCGTTACGGTGAACAACTAATACATTTAAGGTGTTGTTTTGTAACAGATCCTTTTTGTGTTTATATAATATTTTATTTAAATTCCTTGAGGTTTCTCCGATGTATTCCTTGTAGCAATTAGTACCGGTAATAGAGTAAATTCCTCCTTCAAGTTTCAGCTTATTATTTTGTTTTGTACTAAATCTTTTATTGTTTTAGGCGTAGTTCTGACGAAATTTATGTTGAGTTTAGATAAATTCTTTTCACTTGTAGCACCCGAGTGGTATCTTAATTGCAGATCCTCTGAATAATTTCGGATATGCCTTAAACCGAGGCAAATTTTTATTGTTGACCTCGTTTCTTCTGATCCTACTAGTGGAAGGTAATGTTATGCATGAAGGGGAATTTAGTTGAAGGCTCTTTCTAAAGCTGCTCATCTCCTGTTGCTATGAGGGTCACCATTTATGAGTTCGTTTCGATGTTGAATGCGACAGAAAATCCTTTTCTTCACATTGTATGGATCGTGGGAATTGAAGTCCAATTATTATCTAGTGAAAATTGGTGTTCGCTGTAAATATGGTGGGGCACCAGCACAGAAAATGAAAAGTGAAATTTTATCTTGATCTCAAAATCGAATAAATAAATAACCTTGGAGTCAAGTGACAACAAAACCGGACACTGACAATTTCCAGTCGCTGGTCTATAATAACACAATTGGGATTAAAGTAGTAATTACTTGTCCACCCTTGGTGGGGGACAAACAGCCTCGCCGGTAGTGCCGATAATACCAGTTGGTGTTTCCAGTCACGCGTCATGATATCGAGATGTTGGTAGGCGTCGAAGTGAACTATTTTGTTAGTCCAACATGGCAGATGTTGTCCAAGTGTCACCTACTTATCCACTCAGACCGAGCAAGTGAAGCCCTGAATAAACACCTGTATATATTAAAAACAGTGTTCGAGTACTTATTTCTCGTCGTGACGTTTGTTTTCATCTTTCTCTTCCCTGTGAGCCTAGAACAGGCTTTTCCCAGTTTTTGGTACACACCAACAAGAAAAAAAATAGAGACGTAACGTCGGTTGTAATTGGCCGGTTGGTGGAAAACTTTGATGGCCCTGTTTACATAAGGATGTTTTAGGCATTTTGGAAATATTTTCAAAATGATATGTACTATATTTAGTCTGAAAGTAGACAGTCTCAAGATTTCGGAACTGCTCTAATTTTGTCCTAAAGTATTTGTCGAGTTATGATCGCTTGAATTTGTGGGGTCACTCACATCATACCAGCAGGAATATCCTTGTGTTCACAGGAAACACATACAAAGATAATACATAAGAGATAAACTGTTAAATTGTAAATTGAAATCATGCAATTTTATTTATATTTGTGTACTTTTGTGTGAGTATTTTAGTTACAAGTGTTTTAAGGTTACACGTAATAAAAGGAAGAAGTCACTTCGTATTATAACAAGCAATGTCCCGAGGAGAGGAAATGCACGTGTGGACCTTCCAATGGTCAGTAACGAAAGAAAAAGGCAGGAAAAGTTAATGTTGCGTTCTGGGTGAACTCTTATTAGTCAACCTCTATGGGTCACTTACTGCCGAAATCTTAATACGTTGTACACATTTCTATTTTAATTTTGGAAATAATAATGATTTGGGGATACACGTTTTACTGATTAACCCATAGGGGAGAGGATGTGGATTCCTACCTTTCACAAAGGTATTTGCGCATAGGTGAATATAACGAACGGAACTGGAATTAGAACTCAGCTCTCCAATTAACAATTCCGAGTCATTATTTGTTACAAAACCCACTAAAATCCGGCACCTGGTATTCTCAGAGGGTCACCCATCTAGGTACAGACTATGCTTGACGTTATTTAACTTCAGTAATCGTACGGGAACCAATGTTTCAATGTGATATGGCCATAAACCATTTAACGAAGTCCATAAGGGAATCTATATTATAATTGCGCTTGTCCTTCTCTTTGTTAGTTCACACGACCGTTACGACTTGCCACTACCACATAAATAATGGACTATTCCGTTTTGATCGCGTGGAAAGAAGGGAAAAGACACTACTTGGTTTCAGTGAAAGAAAGAAAGAAAGAAGGGAAGGTAAAAATGTTTAACTCTCCTGCCAATACCTAATAAATAAAGAACTATTCCGTTTTGATCGCGTGGAAAGAGAAGAAAAGACGCTACTTGGTTTCAGTGAGGAAATGAAAGAAAGATGGAAGTGTTTAACGCCTGTTTCAGTGAAATGGGAAAAAATTGTCAATTTCAAATCTTTTCATTTGTATCCCCTTACTTCTTAAAATAACGACCAGCATTCATATTTATGATTTGTTATTGCAATATTTTGTTAAAGTTGTTAAGCTCAAATATTTAAATTCTACGGATATATTATGGTCGTAGAACTCGCCATCAGCTTTTAATGTCTTTAACGTTTGTTTCGATGGCCACCGAAACAAAAAGAAAGAAATTGGAAAAAGAAAGAAACCGAAAGAAAAAAATGGAAATTTTAAATGGCATTAAGAGATAAATACAAAAATAAAATAAACAAAGATGCAGACGAAAGTAAAAAAAAAAAAAAAAGATGTAAAAGAAAGAAAGAAAGAAGGGAAGATAGAAGTGCTTAACGTCTGCTTCAGTGAAATAGAAACATTGCCAGTTTCAAATCGTTTCATCTCACTTCTTAAAATAGCGACAAGCTTTCATATTTATGATTGTTATTGCAATATTTTATTAAAGTTGTTAAGCTCAAATATTTAATGATGTGATAGAGGAATTTCTACGGATATTTTCTTGTCATAAAACTTACTGAGCTTACTCAATCATTAAGTGAAGAATTAAGACTCATCAGAAAATTCAAATAAAAAAAAAACCGCGAAAATTTCACTGGTATTTCTAGTATACTTATTAAACGTCACTGTGGTAGCGCTATACTTTCTTTCTCTCTTCAGTGTTTATAGCACCACTCCTTTCATTGCATGTTTCCCTCGAATTATTTTACACCAGAGGAGGAGCAGGGACCATAATGATCAAAAGGTATTGCATAGTGGTGCTGCGTATTGTTGTTGACCTTTCTTTGACGGTTGAATAAAGGCATTTACTATCAATCCCTTTAGAAGAAAACAGGAAGTGATGATACCTCCGGCTGTAAACGAGAGAAGAAAAGAGCAAACGATCCTTCGCATGGTACAAACGAAGAATAAAACAATTTGAATACAATTCAATAACGGCAATGGTAACAATTAACTGAGAAAGAAAAAAGGTGTTCCCTGAAGGGTCAAAGAGAATTCGTAAAGAGCCTAGAGAAATAAAGTTCGAGGAAACAAATGTCTGTGTATGTACGGATACGTGATTAGCTGGTTGATTGTTTTTGTTTAACGGCATATCAACATCTCTATGGGTTATTTAATGCTGAAATGTAAATATTTTGTAAGCAAGATCATTTTTTTTCTTTTCATTTTTTTCAGATAATAATAATTTTAATGATATAAGTCTTACTAATTAACCCATAGCTAGGGGAGAAGAGGTGGATTCATACCTTTACCATAGTTATTTGCGCGTAAGTGAATATAACGAAAGCAAATGGAACTGGAACTCAGCTATCCGGATACCAATTCCGAATCGTTATCCATTTTGCCACCCGCACATCCAAGCTTACAACACCTGGTATTCCCAAGCAGTCACTTATCCAGGTACTGACTAGGCTCGACGTAGCTTAACTTTGGTGATCGTACGGGAACCGAGTTTTCAATGTGATACGGCCGTAAACCAATTAACGAAGTCCATAAGGGAATCAATATTATAATTGTGCTTGTCTCTCTTTTGGTTAGTTCACACGACCGTTACGTCCTGCCAATACATCATAAATAATGGACTATTCCGTTTGTATTGCGTAGAAAGAAGTGAAAAGACCTGGATGCGTGAATGTGTGTGTGATATATGTAAGCCTGAATATATATATATATATATATATATATATATATATATATATATATATATATATATATATAGTCATCAACAGACAGACTGTTTCGCTGTATCACAGCTCATCAGTGTTGATAGACATCGATTGCTTCAAGACGGGATCGAAACCCAACCGATTTACTTTCAGTCAGAGATTCTGTGTGTGTGTGTGTGTGTGTGTGTGTGTGTGTGTGTGTGTGTGTGTGTGTGTGTGTGCGCGCACACACACGCGCGTGCATTTTTGGATAGAAGCAATTCACTTCGGAATTTTCTTTTACTACTGTTAACGTAGTTGGTGTTCGAGCAAGCATTTTTTCTCGGGTCGATCTCGCTATATGACGCGAGATTTTGAATGAGAAGTCTTTCTTCGCTGTGGTGTGAGTAAGTGAATACGTCGTGTGTACACATGTGTGCGCTTGCTGTGGCTACTCTTATGTGTGCTTGCTGCGAGTACCCACTGTGGTTTTTCGGCCCGTTCTTATATACGCTAGTGATAGGCTCCAAACTAAAAACGAAAATTTAATATTTTTTGTCGTCTTTCCATTGGTTGAGAAATTAATAGGTCAGGTCAGTGGTATTTCCTTGATTCTGATACCATGTCAGCATTCCTCATGGAGAGAGGACATAAAGGAAAATTACTTGGCTTGCTACACCGACTATAAAATGTCAACATACTAAGAAAGAAAGAAACAAAGAAAGAAAGAAATAAAGAAAGAAAGAAAGAAATGGTAAGGTTAAAAAGTGAGTGAAAGAAAGAAAGGAATAAAAAAGGAAAGAAAATGATAAACAATAATAAAGAAAAGGGTGAAACAAAAGGTAAAAGAAAGAAAGAAAGAAAGAAAGGAAAAGAAAGAAAGAAAGAAAGAAAGAAAGAAAGAAAAACGTAAGGTAGAGAAGTGTGTTAAGGAAAGAAAGGGCAACAAGAAGGAAAGCCAAAGAAATTAATAATAAAGAAAAGAGACGAAAGAAAGAGTTGAACAAACTTTAAAAGAAAGAAAAAAAGAAAGAAGAAAGTCGAGAAGTGAAAAAAGAAAGAACAATAAAAAAAAAGGAAAACAAAGGAAGAAAACGGAACAAGGAACAAACGGTAAAAGAAAGAAAGAAAGAAAGAAAGAAAGAAAGAAAGAAAACGGCAAGTTCGAGAAGTGGGTTAAAGAAAGAAAAAAAGAAAGAAAAAAGAAAGAAATGTCAGATTAGAAAAATAACTGAAAGAAAGAAAGATCCTAAAAAAGAAAGAAAAAGGAAAAAAAAGAAACAGAGAAAGAAAAAGAAACTGTAAGTTAAATGAAAGAAAGAAAGAAAGAAAGAAAGAAAGAAAGAAAGAAAGAAAGAAAGAAAACGGCAAATTCGAGCGAGAAGTGGGTTAAAGAAAGAAAAAAGAAAGAAATGTCAGATTAGAAAAATAACTGAAAGAAAGAAAGATCCTAAAAAAGAAAGAAAAAGGAAAAAAAAGAAACAGAGAAAGAAAAAGAAACTGTAAATTAAACGAAAGAAAGAAAGAAAGAAAGAAAGAAAGAAAGAAAGAAAGAAAGAAAGGAAGAAAGAAATGTCAAGCTAGAAAGAAAATAGAAACATATCAATATGCAATTTGTATTCATTAATACTTTGAAAGGATTTTTATTGACCTCATCAAAAACAATATGGCGTATATTCTGAAGTGGAGCTTCCTACAAAGTAGTTGTTTCACTGTCGAAAGGGACGTGTTTGGTTAGCGAGATAAATGTAGCTTCTAACTAAAGTTAATATTCGACACATGGGAGATTCAATGTTTTCACCTGGGGACATCATATCTAATCGCAAACTTGAGGAACCGACACATTTGTAAGTCGGATCTACCGATCTATGAAAACAGCTGTTCAACAACGACAGCATTTTCTTGATATGATATCGTGCGTTGTTTTAACCACAGGTGTTTCTCGAGTGCCATCTCGGTGGATGCGAGCAGGGACTTGTTTTGTCGACATTTACTTGGTTAGCCTTTACGAAATAGTAAAGAGCTGCCAACACAAGCGCACACGTGCATGCGGACAAACAGATATGTATTGGCGTGTACGTTTGTCTATCGTTTTCGAACCATTTCATCATTTTTGTTTACGCTTCGCAGATATATCGACGTTTATCTAGTCCCTGAAGATAAGAATGAAACAAAGAAACACAGCTTGGTGGGTAACGAGACGCAAAATGCATACAAAAGTAAAAGAAAGAAAGAAAGAAAGAAAGAAAGAAAGAAAGAAACGGCTAGGTAGAAAAGTGAACGAAAGAAAGGAACAAAAAGGAAAGAAAAATAAGAAAGAAAAAGAACAAAAGAAAGAGGGAAACAAACTGTAAAAGAAAGAAAAAAGAAAGAAAGAGAAAAGAACAAAAAGGAAAGTGTAGAGAAAAAAAGAAAAGATACCAAAGAAAGAGGGAAATAAACTGTAAAAAAGAAAGAAAGAAACAAACAAACAAACAAACAAACAAACAAAGGAACGGCTAGGTAGAAAAATGAATGAAAGAAAGGAACGAAAAGAAAAAGAACTAAAGAAAGAGGTAAATAAACTGTAAAAGAAAGAAAGAAAGAAAGAAAGAAAGAAAGAAAGAAAGAAAGAAATGACAAAGTCGAGACTTGAGTGAATTAAAGAAAAAACAAAAACAGAAAATACTAAAGAAAGAAAGAAACTGAAACAAACGGTAAAAGAAAGGACGAAAGGAAAAGAAAGAAAGAAAGAAAAAGAAAGAAAGAAAGGAAAAGAAAGAAAAAAGAAAGAAAGGAAGAAAAGAAAGAAAGAAAGAAAAAGAAAGAAAGAAAGGAAAAGAAAGAAAAAAGAAAGAAAGGAAGAAAGGAAAAGAAAGAAAGAAAGGAAGGAAGGAAGAACGGAAAAGAAAGAAAGAAAGAAAGAAAGAAAGAAAGAAAGGTCGTGAAGTGAGTGAAAGAACAAAAAAGGAAATACAAAAGAAAGAAAGAAACAGAAACAAGCAAACGGTAAAAGAAATAAAGAAAAAAGGTTAAGGTAGAAAGTGAGTGTAAGAAAAAAACAAAAAGGAAAGAAAAAGAGAAAAAATAAGAAAGAAAAGGAACGAAAGAAAGAGGGAAATAAACTATAAAAGAAAGAAAGAAAGAAAGAAAGAAAGAGACGTCAAGCTAGAAAGAAAAAAGAAACATATCGGGAGAATGCAACAATAGGCAATTTGTATTCATTAATACTTTGAAATGGTTTTTATTGACCTCATCAAAGAACAATATGGCGTATATTCTGAAGTGAAGCTTCCGATAAAATAGTTGTTTCACTATCGAAAGGGACGCATTTGGTTGGAGAGATAAGTGTAGCCTTTCATTCTTTTTTTTTTCTGTTTCCTTCCATTTTTGTTTATTTCTTTCCTTAAGCCACTTCTCTATCTCGCCTTTCTTTTTCTTTTTTTTATCGTTTATTTGCTTGCTTCTGTTTCTTCCTTTTGATTATGTAAAGAAATGAAGTTACGTTCAATGGCCTCCATTAAAGTTGAATGATTTCGTCCAATCTCTGGCCATACCAGAAAAAAAAAAAAAAAAAAAAAAAAAAAAAGAAAAACCGACAAAGAGAATGTCAATCCCAAAGTGGCATGCCTACTTTTAATCTTTCACAACCAGATATTGACATATTGGCACTAACAGGAAATATTGAAGACAAGAGGGAACAGAAGATAGCTCACCCAACGAACTTCTGTGAATGATTGGCAAAGCGGGGATTGGGAGAGATAGCGAAGAGATAGAATTTGCTAAGAGCTACAAATGACTGGAAATTGTTGTGAGCCATGGCCGCTCACGTCCTGAAGGGACAAGGCACAAAGAAGAAGATTCAACCTGTTTTGCTGCCGTTCACGAAAGCGATGAAATATCCCAAAATGGCGACCTACATGAGACTCTTGCTGCCCAACATGATGCGCAAGATCTTCGAACGTTTCCTTCACCGGTTCGAATATCACACCGCTTCCCATTGAACATGTTGGTGACATGATAGGGCGACATCTGACTCGTTCAGTTCGCCCACCTATATCTCTTGCTGTATTGCATTGTATTAACAAGCACAAAAGGCGTTGAATGATGAACAGTAGCATGTTTTCATAATCTGTATACTCGCATTCCATAAGCTAAGTATTAAGTACTAATCCGCCTGGATACGGATAGAAAATGAATTTACACAAAAATAAAAAAGGGCGTAAGATAATGATGCATTTTCACACCAAATTTATTTGATCTATACTGCAAGGCAATCTTAAGTGAACTACATGTCTTACCAGGATTTATTATTGGTGGTCATAATATTAACATAAAATACGGAGTTAATACCGTGTTGATGACAGACGCAAAAACAAAAGTATAGAAAATCCTAGTTAAGGTAGTAAACGAAAGAGGAGGGTACCATTGTAAGGATACCAAAAGATCTATTTGAACTTAGGAAAGTTGATCTATTTTGTAAAAGAGAGAATAAGCTAGAACAGAGGTTCTGAACCTTGCTTGCCGCATGTACCACTTTCACTATTTGTCAAAATGCCATTCCCCTCTCCCTTTCAAGGTGACAGGACAGATAGGCCAAATTCACAATTCACCTCTAAAAATCCAAAATTCATCCCCTCCCCCCCCCCGGGGGTGAATTTCACCCCTTCTGAGAACCCCTGATCTAGAGTATATACTGGAAGCAAACCACCTGCATACGAAAAGAACATGAATTTACACAAAAATAAAAAAGGGGCGTAAGAAAAAGATGCGTCTTCCCATCAACCTAGCTCCGAGATAAGGTAATAAGGGAAAACGGTAAGAAAGGACTATCAATTATAAGAAAACAATATGGTTGTCTGCACGAGGAACAGCTCAAGATGTAAGCTACAAATTGGAGAAATCAAGCAAGTACAAACATCCAACAATTTGGAAAGTGTTTTAACAGGCGACAGATAATGCGACACCGAAAACCAAGGTCGCATTGGAATAGTGAAAGATGCCTTCCAAAAGCTAAGCGAAATATTAAGAAAAAGGAAAAATTTCGTTAGAAACAAAGAAATGAATGTCGAATTGCTATGTGATATAAATCCTCTTGTATGGCAGTGGATGCTGGACAATCTCCCCACAAATGAAGACGAAACTGAAGGCAACAGAAATATGGTTCTGCAGAAGGATACTGAGAATTCCGTGGACGAAATGTGTTAGTAACGAGGATATCTTAAAGGAAATGTGAACAGAAAGGACACTTTTTTTTTCAATTTACCCCAAGCAAGGCGATAAAGCCACTAAAACGCAGTGAGTGAAAGAGAATGAAAAGTCATTAGTAGGAACCGGAAACATTATCCTAATCATCATCATCATCATCACCATCATCCCCTTGACTTTTGGTGGTGGGGGGATCCGAATGCAGAAGCCACACTGAATCTCCCCCACAACGGTATGTCAACCTTTCCGAAACAGGAACAGTAAAGCTTCAGTAGATTAGAAATTTTAGAAGGCTTTCAATGAAATTGCAACGCTACGATTTTGAACCTAAACTTAATCTTCAAACTGGTTTCCTCAAAAAATTGTAACGATTTGAAAAATATATTTTGTGTTATTATTTATTATGTCAAACCACCAACTTTCAAATTGAATGCAATACCACGGTCCCAACATCGAGCTACCCTAATGTTCAATAATATTTCCCGTTAGTGTAATAAGGAGTGAACAAAATATGTCGATCATTTTAACAGCATCGTTAAGTTGTTGTTGTTGTTGTTATTATTATTATTATTATTATTATTATTATTGTGTGTGTGTGTTACCATCTGGACAGAGAGTAATTTTAACTGCCTAATTAACAAAACCCCTCCGGGGTCTATAAGTAAAAAGGGCACTGTAAGAGAGATAACTAGGCACATTTGGGACGTTTCTTTTAGGGAGTTGACATGTGCAGTTCCGCACAAAGTAATCTTTTATTGTTATTATTATTATTATTATTATTATTATTATTATTGTGTGTGTGTGTGTTATTATCTTGCTAGAGAGCAATTTTAAATGCCTAATTACCAAGTCTTCTCCGTAGTGTATAAGTACAAAAGGGCACTGTAAGAGAGATATCTCTGCACATTTGGGATGTTTCTTTTAGATGGGGAGTTTTGCAGATGATATCTGCTGTTCTACACAAAGTAATCTTTTGTGGCTCTCTGAGAGACTGATGTGTCCAGGAATTTTACCCATGGAATTCTTGGTACCCTTCTACACAATGCTCCCTGCCACAACAAGGTTAATCGTTGTTTTAACTTTCCACAGTTTCCTTACTTCGATTTACATGTACTTATAATTTGACAGTTTTTGAAATTCTTTTCTAGAAACATTGCAATCCTGTGGACAAGTCATATCAATTAATTTGTTAGGTTCCTGTTTTGAAATATTTTATGGTTATGTCTGATTTATTTGCATAAATTTTCCTGCCTGTGAGGTTTTGGGAAATTTCACATTATATTCATTCCATTACGGTTTGTGATATCGTTCAAGTGGTACTTGTACCATGTATCTTGGACTTTAATAACATCATTCGAATAAACAAGCGAATGAATATATTGTCCTTGCCTGTCATGACTAATAATGTATTCTTTCTCAGCAAAGACTAGGCACCCTGATACTATATGGTAAACAGTTTTATCAAATTTATAAAAAAAGCTAGATTTAAGTCATCTTTATTGATTACTAGCTTAAAATCCGCCATATTAGGCGACATTTAAGCTAGCTCCTGCGGAGGGCTTTTGAATAAGCCTTCGGTTTGTTCAGGAATTTGAGAGTCCTTAAGTATTTGCATATTCTCAACATTGGAAGCTCTCCTGGCTGCCGTTTGATCTGGGTTTTCATTTGCAAGGGACTTTCTTTCCCTCACTGCAGCCTTGGATCTTTTGATTGCAATCTGGTCCTCTGTTGGTGGAGATTTCTTTTTGCCAGTCAAACTGCTGCCGTATGCGATAGGCAAAAATAAACTACAAAAGAACACAAAATTAATCGCAGTATTTAGGTATTGCATTAATATTAAAGCGTATCTTTTAAAAGGTTAACGATAATTCTTCTGTCACCACTTAATTTAAAGAAAATTTGATGCACGTAGGTCCTTACTTTCCGTACAAAAAATTACTTATATTTCATGGGTGACTTTCGCTGAAATTTGCAATTAATTTAAATTATTTACAAATTTATTTAAAAAAAAAAAAAAAAAAAAAAAAAAAACAGAACAGAAAAATCACGTAAAAAATCGCCTAAAACAATCGCATTAATGAAAACTTGGGAATCCAAAATTTCAGGGTTGGGGGTCTGGATCCGGCCCAGAATGTTTTTAATTTGCTCACAGGGTCAGCCTGGTTCCAAAATGGTATATGTTGGCTTATGACCTCTAGAAGTAAAGTTGAAAAAGTGTGACATACTGACACACTGACGCACGCATTTATTTATATAGATTATTATTTTTATTAGTATTATTATTATGAGATTAAACTTTTATTTCCCAAAACTATTTAAAATTCTCATGTAAAACCTTCTTGAAAATAGTAAGGTCTTAAGAAAATATGCCATCATTTTCGATGAAATGGGTAAAGATTTATTACTTTAAGATAAAGACCTGATTTACAATGAGTTTTATTTATCTAAATACCTCCACAGAAACGCGGTACCTAAGGTTTAAAATGAATTTTTGAAAATGAAAAATCTTTTTTGAAGCTTTTATTTTAGTTTTAATTTTAAGCTATTAGATTAAATTTAATATTTCCAATCAGCAAAATACTTTTATCTCTATTGCAAAACTAATTTAATTTGATTGGAAGGAGTTTTCGTTTTGAAATTGCTGATTTTAGTGCCATTTTTAGCCATCCGTCAGCACGATGTAATTCTCTTTATTAAAAAATCTTTTCTGAAACTTTATTTGAGGAATATTAGCTCGTTTAAAGTTTAATTAATCTTATTTGAAACGAAAATTACTTGTTTTAAGTTTAAAATATCGCAGAAATTCATTTTTGAACATAGCGATTGGTTTTTATTTAAGGTGTTGACAGCTTCACTGACAGTGGGAAATTTATCTAATTCTTCTCTACGGTGGACATACCTGTAACAATTACTTGAGGAATATAACATGAGCGCCTTTTTTTTTTTTTAATAATTTTTAACTACCCAGTAATCTTAAAAATTTAGGAAAATATTTTCCGTAAACTAATGTTTTATTGAATTTTATGTTTTGGACTTCCAATTTACTATAGTTATACCTCTTATTTTCTGACAATGCAGTGTATGGATGTCCTGTTTTAGTGATTTAAATTTCACAAGAAGTTCTGCGTATAAATAATATAAACTTTGAGTAATACAAAAATTAATTTTTCGAAGTTTCATTAGATTAAATTAAATAAGTATGTTAGGAGAGCAACAGATGTAAAAAAATCTTTATATCAAGATTTTCTAAAAAAAGAAATATTTCTAAAATAACGTCGTACATTTGTGAATAAGTCCTGAAAGTTTCATTAAAATCCAACAGCTATTTGATTTTTGCATGAATTTCTAAATCAATGTGATTTTCACCACACACAAAAACAAAAAAAACACTAAAATTTCCTATCCTAATTCCACACTCAAACGACGCAAGAAAAATAAATTTTTTAACTAACATTTCCAACGTTCTAAAAAGGATTAAAAATATAATTTAATAATAAAAAAATCCTTTGGTCTTTTCTCTTAATAATAACAAAGTTTTTGACGATAAAACTTCGTCTTTATTAAGTTTGGGGCATTTTTCCTTCTGTACACTGAGCTATGATAAGTTTTTAGCCAACCTTAATTACACCAATTTTGGCTTTTGTAATGTCTCTTCTTTTTTCAGACAATACCGAGTTAGTATCAATATACTCTCATCTATGAATGAGAGTTGACTCATATTTTGCAATGAGGGTTCGCAGAAGTAAGGAAATTGGTGAATTTCAACGGGAGCAAATAATAGGATGGCATCAGTTTGGCAAGTCAAATAGAGAAATTGCTAGGTTTTTCCAGGTTAATCATCAAACGGTTAATAATATTGTCAAGTAAGTTAATGAAGAAAGCCATTGTTGTGTGGAGCAACGTCCAGGAAGACCAAGCATCGTGTCTGAGCGAACGAAAAGGGAAGTCATCAGAAACCGTTGTCAGAGCATCATAGATGTCGCCAACAGCATGGAGATGTCGCCATATGCGGCGAGAAAGACTCTAAAAGAGCTAGGCTATCAAAGAAGAATTGCAAGAAAGAAGCCCTTGATTTCAGAGGTTAACAGGACCAGGCATATAAACTAAGCGAGAGAATTCGAGAGCAAAGATTATGAAGTTTGGCAGTGTGTAATTTGGTCAAGTGAAAATAAATTGTGCCGAATTCGAGACATGTTTATGTTTTTGAGAAATCAGAATGAGACTTGGAACTCTGAATGTCTGCAGGAGTAATAGTGTCTGGTTTGGAGGCAAATCTGAGCTGATTCTTGTTGACGAGCGGTTGAATGGTCCCAAATACTGTCAAATATTAGAGAAAGGACGACTCCCGCTATTTGAAACCAATCAAATTGACAAGACTGTCCACTTTTTTCAAGAAGATGGAGCACTATGTTATACGAGCAAAGTAGCAAAGGCCTAGACAGAATCAGGTTACTGCCATGCGTAGACATGACATGAGTCCAATAGAGCACGTTTGGGAACACCTTGACCAAAACCTTCAAGAGCGTGCAACAAAAATCACGTCGGTGGCAACCCTTAAAGAAACATTGCTAAAGGAGTGGCAAAATATGGATCAGAAGATTGTTAATAATTTGATCAAATCCATGAAAAATCGAATACAAGTACTGAAACTAGCAAATGGAAGACCTACTCTATACTAGTTGCAAATACTGATTATTTATGTTGAGAGTACGTACTTAAATTTTGAAATTCGATGTAATTTATTTCTCCTGGCTAAAAACTTTTCTTAGGCCACTGTATGCTCATTTTTAAGGAAGCTGTGGGGGTAAATATATTTATTTATTGAGCACTTTTGACAGAATATCTATTAGCCTGAAAAACACATCAAATTCTCGTAATTTTCACGTATTTTTCAATTGTATTATCATTATTATTATATTTGTATATTTAAAGACACACACACTGGAAAAGTTTTGATGATAATCAGTTGTAGGGATATTATTATTATTATTATTATAAATAAAAATAAAATAATAATATTAATAATAATATGAAAATTATAAATAAAATAACATAAAAACGTCGTATAAAATAAATTAAATAAAAATTAAAAATAATAAAAATACTCCCAGAATGTAACAAAAACTGTTTCTACCAGAAATATGGACATCTCACCAAAAGATATTAAATTAAATCTCTTCACTACGAACCTTGGTACGAGCAACACGTGTCCGACTTCTCTTTATGACATACCTTGTAATACTACGGAGTAAATTCTCCTTTTTATACCATATACCGTAACAAAATTGTAACCTAAAACATACACACACCAATACACGCAAAAGATATAAATAAATTATATGAAATAACGTACTATTGACCATGCTTTTCCTGTTATTTGTGTACGTTTTATTTTCTGTCAAGTGTGCTTTTACCTCCGTGAACACAGGGGCAATTTCTTCTTCTATGATGTGAGTGAACCCCACGACATTTTGGTAACCGCCGACGTGTATAAGAAAAACAACCTATTCACCCACAGGGTTCAGCAGGAGTTTGCTAAATAGAATATAAACAGTACTTTTATACAATGATGAAACATCGCAAGATTTAAGGAAAAATATTTGAGCGTAAAAAGGACTTAAAGTCAAGCAACACCTACATCGTACGTCACTGAAACTGCCACGACTAAAATTTTGACCGAGAAAACGCCGCTTTTTATCAAGAATTAACATAATTTATTCAGACAAAAATGCATTGTGGATTTTGTGATCAATGAAAACCATTATAATACTGTCACTTTGAGAGTTTATGAAGAGTATAACCCGGACATGGCTTAGAAATCACATGAAGTCAGGTGGGCCCGAAATGATTTTAATTAGTACCGGGATTTATGACTGCGTAGGCATTGAAATCTAAAAAGTAAGATTTTCAGAGGCCAACCACTTTCTATGGGTAGGTAGAAAGGAAGTGAAGAAAATGAATAAATAAATGAAAAATGTTGGATCAAGTGCCACTTGACTGGAAGTTAGATTAATTCCGGCTATTACATAATAGTTCAGTACTCTTTTCTTTGTTTCCTGTTTCTTAATACTTTGCTTAGCTTTTGAAAGACATCTTTCGCTACGCCAATGCTTCAGATTTCGGTGCTGCACTTTCCATCTTTTGTTAATAAATGTCCAGATATTTAAATTGTTGTACTTGCTTGATTTTGGTATCTTGCGTGTTGAGCTATTCCTTTTGCTGAAGGTCATAGTTTTATATAAACGGAGTCACAGAATGGTTAGTTCCGAGCCGCAAGTTCGGGAACTGCGAGCCGTATGTGGTGATGGGTGGGAGGAGAAAGTCGGAGTTTTCGCTGGCCAAAGGAAAGAGCTGGTCGTTTAGTCTGTCGTGAAAAAAGATAGAAGTAGCAGTGAAGTGGACCCAAGTGTCTCAAAACTACCCCGCCCATATTTCGCCAAGTGAATTCCTGAATGAATAATTAAATATATTCGAAACAGGAGCCGTGTTTTCTTTTGCTACACGTTTCGTTCCCTTGTGAACGTACACCCTTTAGTTTGTGAAAATGTAACGGAAGCCTTGGCGTACGTTACATATTCGTTGATGACGTACTTAGTCGAGATTATCAAAAACAGCACAATCCTCGACGTACAACGAAAGACGTAAACCGGATCAAAGGTATTAATTTAATGTGTTCTTTCGACTGCTTCTGTTGATAAAATTTCCCCCTGTGACATCCAACTGTTACGTCAAATTGTGACGTCAGCCGATCCCGGGTCTTATCCTGGTCGCGGCGCCAATTGTGATGATCTAACCTTTAAGTGATTCGGATGGGAATCTGGTTAGATTCGATATCAGCCTCGTCGTTCCCAACTCGCTTCCAACGTCTGGTTACCGAAGTAACTACTTTGATCTCCAGTCTGCCTACCCACATTGTGAATTGATCTTAGGCAGACGAAATCAATCAGCGTCGGAGCCGTACTGCAAGCTTGAGTTCGAATGAGGGCGGTATCGCACAAGTACGTGCAAAAGAAAAGAAAATAATAAATCGAAGATGGTATCAAAAAAAGGATAACAATACTTTATATCTGGTTGCTGGATACATAGGACTGCGTCTATCTCCCGACCCGCTATATGGATTGTGACACGTGGTTTTTAGGCGAGTCTTAACATCTTAAGTTGTCTGTTCCCTAATAAACTGGCTCTTGGTGTGTCTTCAGGCGAAATTCACAAAACTTATTTTGGTGGTGTGAGTCTAAGTCGTTCTTCAAAAAAAAAAAAAAATTGTTCTTGGTTAGAAGATGAGTTCGGAATTTGCGCGAATCTTGGTCAGCTTCTTAGTAGCGGGGCTTCAGAGCTCTCAACTGGAACTCACTCGAACTCAACTGAGAACTAACTCAAAAACTGCTTTTCGCTCGCTGCGACGTTGCTTATATGGATGCCGACACAAACCGGGGTGGTCTCGTCGGGGTTTGAGGTTCCTTGATAAGTCTAAATCCATAAACCCCTTCTTTTGTTTTCGGTCATGAAAAATTTATTATTTCCATTTTTGGAAGTCTTCTCTTACTCCCACCTTCTCTTATTCTCATATGGACACCTCACCATCCCCCAGAGGGGCGTCAGCGGTCCTCTCCACTTCTTCGTAGTAATCCCTGATACCTAAACTTTCTGCGGCTGCCTCCTTGCGTCACATGACAACCTCCGCCTGGCTGGTTAGCATTCAACCAATGGTCGATCAACAGTGTGGGCGTGACTAGACTAGCCTTGTTCTTTAAAAAAATATATATTTTGCTCAAAGAAAAAAAAAATCTTTTTCTTTTCCTTTTCTTTCTTTTGTTTCTCTCTTCTTCTCTGGCCGCCAAGAGGACAATACGACCCGTAGAGTGATAATCTCAATTCTTATCCTAACGTCACGGCATATGGAATTCTTCAATCAGATTTTCGCCAGCACCAAGAGGCTAGTCAACCAGACACACTCATTCTTCGGCGCCAACGAAATATTGTTTCGCTGTCATATTCAAATTCCAACACAGCCCAGATGTGTTTTCTCTCAATGACACCTCCCATCGATAAAGACCCAGCCTAGAGATGGCCCTCTTTGTGTGTGGTCAACAGATGACCTATTAAATTGTTTGCCATCATGACACAAGTAAATCTTTATCTATTTAAAACTCTGTACCCACCTGATGTTTGTCAATTAGCTTTATGACAATGGCCATAAGAATTTTCACCATTCTTCATTTATCAAAATAACATTTTCAAATGTCTCTTCTCGTAGGTGACTTTATCTTTAAAATTTCCTCGGAGGGAATTTCACCACTCCTGATAATCTGTTTGCCACAAAGACACAGTTAATTTTTTATCTATCTAAACAAAAAAAAACAAAAAACGTGTATCAACCTGGACCCTGCCAGCTGCCCCAAGACAATGGCCGACAGAACCCTCACCATTGTCTTTCATTATCAAAATAACATTTTCAAATGTTATTTCTCGTGGGTGGCCTCACTTTATCATATAAGTTAAGTCTCGCCCCTCTTTTTCTTTCTTTTCTTTCTCTTTTTCCTTTCCTTCTTTTTCCTTCTTTTTGCACCCCTAAATGGTGTCACACCCCTGTTTACGAATTTATTTCAAGACTATTTGCGAGAAATTGAAACATTTTGAAAAAGATGACAGATATAAAAAGAAAGAGTCAACTGTCTTCATTATGAAACAATATCTTCTCATTGAAGAACCCAGATAACAATAGTTGAATTTACTTCCAGGCAATAAAGCCACTAAGACACAAGGAGTTACTGGATGTGAAAGAATTAGAAAACAGAATCGTTATTGAGGAACGAGAATAATAGAAGAGTAATCAGGGAGACAGTAGATAACGATTGACATTATATCAAGACAAGGGGTTGGATGTAGAGGAGTTTAGAGAAGCAGTACCCGGGAGTCTAGTAGCAGTAGTAGATGACCAGCACCTTAAACAAAATAAACATATACTTAGAAAAAAGAAAGGAAAAAAGAACCTTTCTTCTTCCTCAATCCATCGCTTAATGCGTAAGATCATTGACCCTAACAAAAAGCTCTCTTCCACAGCCAATCATGATTTTTCTTAGTTCAGAAATGTAGACACTCAGACTCTGCTGTTAAAGAAAAACGTACATTTCCACAGTCAATTCTCAACTTGGTATCTATGCTGATACAATCATTTATCCATGTCTTAATAGTAACTCAAATAAGATCAAATTGGCAGCTGATCTAAAAAAAATATTAGGTTGTCCCAAAAGTTCGTAAACACTTGCGAAATATTGAATTTTTATGCAACATAATCCAGCACAATCGAGACAAGCGATGGGTTCAGAAAGGGCAAGAGACACCGTCGGTTCCAAAACAAGATCGATTCGGCAAGAAAGTCATGTTGTGCGTTTGGTGGAACTTTGAAGGAATCGTGCATTTTGAGTTGGTTCTGAATGGTCGTGCCATCAGTGCCGAACTTTACTGTCAGCAACTGGAGCGGGTCTACGAAAAGTTGAAGCAAAAGTACCCGGCTCTGATCAACCGAAAGCGCGCTTTGATGCAGCAGGACAATGCCAAGCTACACACCGCCAGGAAGACCAAAGAGGACGGCGTTGAGGTTCTGCCACATCCAGCCTACAGTCCGGACTGTGCTCTATCAGATTACGGCCTTTTCTGCTCAATGCAACACTTTCTGAAGGGCCGCCGATTCGACTCGTTTGATGACGTCAAGGAAGCGTGTCAAGAATTCTTTGATTCGAAGCCGGCTGAATGATACTTTCACCAGATCCGAAAGCTTGCAGATCGATGGCAGAAAATCTTGGAAAATGATGGTCTTTATTTTGAGGAATAATTTTTGTTGTTTTTGTTATTACTTGGCGAGTAAAATTTCAATTTTTTGCAAGTGTTTACGAACTTTTGGGACAACCTAATATTATTTACATTCTGATGTTAACTGGGGCAAGAAATATAGACAATCTGCAGATAGAAAAGGTTAAAAAAGAAAAGATTTATATATTCTGCCGTAGTGTGTGTGTGTGTGTGTGTGTGCGTGTGAATTCGCGCATGTGTGTGTGTATTCGAGCATGTGTGTGTGTGTGTGTGAGAGAGAGAGAGAGAGACGTGGTATGGTTGAAATTAAATGGTTGGTTTGCCGGCTGATGTCTCCCTCGGAGAAGGAGAATGAACAACGTCTTCTTCCATCACGCTAACCCCCAGGAGAGTGACTAATTGCGACTTCGCAGGCTAACATTTTCCACAGACATGAAGTGGAAAGATTATATTGAATCAATTGCTAGTTCTACTGCTAGGAAAGTTGATTCCCTGTGTGGTGCTAGACATTTTTTCTCGACAGAATCTATTTTACATATTTATAAGTCTTCTATTCGTCCTTCCTTTGAATATTGCTGACACATCTGGTCTGGTGCTCCTGATATATATCTAGAGATTCTCAATAAAATCCAAAAAAAGAATCTGCAATGTTATCGGTCCTGACCTAGCATCCCAATTTTCACTCCGCCATAAAGTATTAGGTTGGTGCAAAAATAATGACGTAATAATGTCGTTTTTGACGTATTTTTAACGTCAAAAAACGACATTATTACGTCATTATTTTTGCACCAACCTAATAAAATACATACATACATACACACGCAGTTTCTAATATATGCACACCCTGGGTGGGTGTGTATGTGTGTACACGTATATGCAAATATTAATGGCTGGCCACTCGTATTCAAGGATACCCATTTACTTGGGCGGCTAGCTAATCCCTATTGCAGACGCTTGCTCAGACGCATTTTGTGTTTGTTCAACACCCACAGAGCCGACCTGTGGTTTATACTGCAACTATGCTGAACGGAACAGTTTCTGAGAGAGAAGCGTGTTATCTAACAATCTGAACAAGACCTGCACGCTCAAACCCTCGGTCACAATGACTTGTGACTTCGTGCTAACACAGCCATTGATGGCCCCCAAGGTATGGTTTTCAGGCACTTTCCAAAGGTACCGCACGCTGGGATCGCCTCCTCTGATAACATCAAGAAGTTACCTTCCTGACAAATCGACCATGGTGAGATTTGAACCCGGGGCTCATGGTCAGAAAGCTTCTAACCACTCGGCCATATATATATATATATATATATATATATATATATATATATATATATATATATATATATATATATATATATATATATAATAAAAAACAATCTAGTTTCGCTGGACGGATTTAAAATTGAACAACACCAAACGGCTCTAATATAGATAAAGACCAAAGAAAAAACAAAAAACAAACAAACAGGTGAACAGACGCTCTCTTGAGTCTGAACATTAGAGGTAATAAATTAATCTAATTTAATTTTATTTATGGTCACCACTTATCCTCAAAGATGTCTGGGTATTTTTCCTCACATACAGTTTTGTCTTTCTTTCATTCTAACCCACGGGAGCTAAAGTGGGGTGAACGCTCTCGGCGAAACGCGTCGTTAATAAATTGTTCATTTTGTCTCACCATTTTCACATATGTTAGCATGTAAAGACGATAGCAACAAGAGGCCGAGCCTATCCAGAGAAAATTAATGGCGGAATATGCGTGGGATGAACTATTCAAATCAAGAAGTAAAAATAAAGTTAACGGAATGTAAGATAAGCAAGCAAAGAAAATAAAATAGGGTATAAAATAAAAGCGACGGGAAGATATTTATTTGAATGCTATGTTTTCAAGATGGCACCTGCAACAAAGAAATTTGTACATGGATCACCCCAGCCACAGCAGCTATAGCCAGGCTGGAAAGGATATGGAAGGGCAACCTCAGCTTCTATATGAAGTTCAAGCTCTACAAACCGCTAATCATATCCATCCCCTTCGACGATTGTGAGACGAAACTCCTGGTTAAAGCAGGAAAAAGGAACGTGGCGTTCGAGAACTAATGCTTGAGAAAACTCCTCTGCATATCCTTCTTGGGGCACAAAACCAATGGCTACATACGGGGCAAGGTCAAAAGGTTCGTGAGCCGACAGGAATCTCTCCTCCCTACGATTAAGTATCGGAAGATGTCATGGTTTGGGCACGTCAAACAGGTTTTATGAACAGGCATTGGAATAAATGTGGCATCAGGTAGAGGCGGCTGAAATTTCTGGGTAATGAGAAAGGATGGCTTGGAGAATCTGATACTCACAGGTCGGATAGATGGCAAAATTGAAAATCAAAGAGCAACCTTAGTTTCCATACGAAGTTCAAACTCTCCAAATCGCTAGTCATATCCATCCCCCTCCTGGTTAAGACAGGAACAAGGAGTTCGAGAACAAATGCTTAAGAAAGTTCCTTCGCATCTCCTACTGGGAGCAGAAAAACCAATGACTACGTACGGGGCAAGGTTGAAAAGTTCTTGGGCTGACAGGAATTTCTCCTCGTTACGATTAAGCACCGGAAGATGCCATAGTTTGGGAACATCAAAGAAGTTTTATGCACAGGCATTTGAATAAATGAGTGGCATCAAGAAGTGACAGCTGAATTCTGGGACATGTAATGAGAAAGGATGGCTTGGAGAATCTGATACTCACAGGTCGAATAGATGGCAAAATTGGAAAGCAAAGAGCAACCTCAGTTTACATACGAAGTTCAAGCTTTACAAATCGCTAGTCATATCCACCCCCCTCGACAACTGCAAGACGACACTCCTGGCTGAGACAGGAAAAATGATCCAGGCGTTCGATAACAAATGCTTGAGAAAGCTCCTCCGCATCTCCTACTGGGAGCAGAAAAACTAACGACTATGTACAGAGCGAAGGTCAAAAGTCTGAAAATGACATGATTTGGCCACGTCATACGGCATGACAGCCTCTGCAAGACCATCATGCAACGCGGTGTTGAAGGAGCAAGCAGGAGGGAACGGTAACGCAAGAGCTGGTCAGACAACAATACATCAAAGCGTGGACCGACATATGACAATACCGGAACTCCTGAGAGCCATCGCCAACAGATCATCTTGAAGAAGGTTGCTTGTTTCTTCGGCACTTAGGTACCTCAGGCGTTTCAAGCAGTCGAGGGATTGAATGGTTTTTATATTTTTTTTTTTATCCATATTAGATCGTATATTAAATCGTACGTCTTGACGGCCTCTGCAAGACGTGGTGTTGAAGGAGCACAGGGGCGGAGTCGGCAACGCTGATCAGACAAAGCGTGGACAAACATGACAATGCCGGAATTCCTGAGAGTCATCGCCAACAGATCAACAAACTGGAAGAGGCAGGCCGTTTCTTTTGCTTTCAGATCCTCACCGGCGATTGAAGCATTTGACGGACTGATGATGCTTCCTTTCAAAGGAAAAAAGATGCAAGATTTACTTCCAAGTATTACTTCCAACGAGAAAATGAAAAAATCTGCACATTCTGAAGAGGCATTTACAATTTGATAGCTTTCAAAACATAAATTATAATTATTTTCAGTAGTCTGAGAACCTGGTCAAAAAAAGCGTCTAGGCGGGTTCAAAAGCTATATTTTTGGCCGAGCCTACGGGCTCAGAGAGACCCACATTAAACCGGCCTTGTGCCACATTCGGTCCTCGTGGGTGGATTGATAAATACTGAACCTGGTCAAAAGGATATCAACTGACAGTTTTCTGAACCAGACGAGGAGAAGGGACCGCCAGAGAAACCTGTCAAGCGTGAAGAAGTTTAGGAGGTCATCTGCTAAATGATATTGTCTGTCCTTCTTAGCTACGAGTAGATTAATTTAACACTGACCTAATTCTAAAATGAATACTACTACTACTACTACTACTACCAACTTTACTGAGCTCTAAACTGTCGAATACCGAACCGAAACGGACTTTCTACCGACTGCTACCAAGATCGGACTTATAACGAACTTTTGTTACCCCGAATGTTAGCTAGACTCGCTCTCTAATCTAAATCAAATAAATATTTGTTTATACCTCATAATCTTGGTCCAGTTTAGTTTTATTCCAAAGTTTCCGGTTTTCCCTGGTTGGCACTTAACAAAGATCCAATATTATTTAAGTAAAAATAAATGCTAAAATTATATGTCTAAAAAATTAAGGATTAATTAACAGAATTTTGGAAAAATAGTTCTTCTTACTTTACAAGTCCATGCGCTGGCGCAAGGAAAACAAGATTTTAATCAAAATTTGGAATATTCTAAAAAAAAAAAAAAGATAAAAAAATTTACTAAAATAATCAAAAAACAATTTGGTCTTTCCTCTTCTTAAATAACGTAAAAATTTTGACGATAAAAAAATTTAGTTTTCGTCAAATTTTTTGGTCAATTTTTCATCATAGTATGTCATTTTTAAAGGTAAATTCGTGAACATCCCGGTGTTATATAGCGGAAAAACCTAAAACAAAACAACTTATTTCCACCTGTCATCAAATTCATAAGTGAAACAATATAGCAGTTTCCCGTGCGACACCCGCTTAAAGAATAAATAATAACAACATGATGCCTAACAAATTTAATTAAGAATAAGATCAAAATACAGAAACTGATTTCGTTTATCTTTAAAATTAAAAATACATAATTATTTTAACCTTCAACTAACCAAGACCTTTATGAAACTTATTAGAATTAATGAATCATTTTTAAATTATAGAAATTATAAGTTATAATTTCTATAATTAATGAATGATTTCTTCTATAACCAGAAGAAATCAATCAGAATTGTTGAATTTGAATTATTTCCTATTTGATATTCCGTAAGAAAATAATAACTGTAAAAAAAGAAGAAAATTTTTCTAAAAATATTTCTAATATGAAAATAGCATTTTTCGATTCTTCAAACAAACACATAATTTAAAAAAAACAACTCCTTTTTTCATCAATTACCTATCAGAAGAATTTCAAAATTGCACTGAAAAATTACAAGTAGTAAATTTTTCAAAAATAGTCATTTTCCTGTCAAATCTGAAAGGAAATGTTTTAATTGAAATATGCAAGAAGACTAAAGAGCAAGCACTATCACTCCACAAAATAGATATATTTTTTTAAAGTTTTATCGAATTAATTAACAGTTAAGATTCAGGAAATATTTTCAAAATATTCTAATGATTAGAATCTAATCTGATTATTTTCTTTTACTGATATCTGATTTCTCTTTATAAAACTTAAGCTATATAATAAAAAATATTTCATTTGTCATCACCTGCACCCACCCCGCCAATTTTCCACGATGCCTGAAAAGGGGGACCAGAAAAAAAATTTAACAAAATAACCTATTCAATATATTTGTTCATTAATGAATAAGTGTTGAAAATTTCATTTAAATTTTTTTTTTTTACGGTGGATGGTGTTGTTTTTTTTTTGGTGGGGTGGGGTAGCCTTCATTTGGGATAAAAAAAAAGGCAAGCATTTTTTGGTGGTTCCTATAGAAAATTTATTTCAGCTTCCAAGGAAAGAAGAAAGGAGTTATGTCCCTTACTTAAAAATGATATCATTTCATTTACATTACATTTTTGATTTTTTACGTACCCAAAGACTTGCTACAATACATTTATTTTACAATAAGAAAATAAATACTAATTACTTCATTTTTATTAAAGTGAAAATCTGCAATTTATATTTAAATAGTCAAAGAAAGAATAAATTGTTTTGAATTCAATAAATATCGCGGTAGGAACATTAGCCCTTTTTAAAAAAAAGCCCGGGAAACACAGACAATAGACATCATGTAGTTGTAGACCCAGTTTACATTTTTCGATCTGATTTTGTAACAGTAGTAGCAGTCACTTCACACCACGTGGGTAAGACAGTCTTACTCTTATTATTAAGGATTAATTAATTACTGGTAGGTTGGATTCTTCTTATTCTTCAATTCGAACTAAATTCTGCTAGTCAGAGATGGACAACAAATTTCTATTGATTTCTACATATTTTTTTAAATTTAAAATCTTGCCCCTTTTCTCGGAATTAAAAAAAAAGTGAAGTCCTGACCAATATAGATGACAGATCATTATCGATCGAACTGTAGTGGTTAATATTCTTTTTATTCACTTGTCAACAGAAAATGCTTCTTTTTGACTTAAAGAGAAACATCTGGTGTGTTTTTTCTTTTCTTTTTTTTAGAGGCACTGCAACTTGTTTCAATCCCCCCCCCCCTTAACACGTGTTCAAACATTGACTCTTCTTGGCCCACCCTTAAAAAAAAAATTTTCTGTTTCCGTATAAGTAACGGTGTTGTTGTCCTATTTTAATATTAACCTACTTCAACTGTAAAGTGTACTTAAGTTTGTCTGACTCAGATGCCAGGATACAATTCCATGTTTTCCGATTTTTGTCATTGTTAAGTTTAAAAATTGTACAATAAATGAAAACCTGGACAGTTTGTGGTTAAAAGTGGACACATAATTATTATACCAACTTGTAGGTTTTTGTTTTTTTTCTTTCTTTTTTTTAATCTTTTTTTTAATCTTTTTTTTAAAATCATGTGTCACGCACTTGTCTATGGCAATCGACAACATTTCACAATTTTCAACGAATTCTGCTTCTTTTAGTTTTTTCTTTTCCTTTTAAAGCATTCGGCTTTTAAATCGCTACTAGTTTCATTTCTATCTTGTAGGCTGAAGTGACTAAACACGAAAAACAATGGCTTCATCCGATAAAAAATCGAAAAATCTGTGTAAATTTATTGGTGAAAAGGTAAGTTTTTTTTGGGTTTTTTTGTGGGTTCCCTTATTCAGTATTTGTTGTAATTCGGGAGTTTTTTGTTTTTTAAAGGAATTATTTGAAAAAAAATAATAACTTCTTCTTAAGCAACAAAAACACTTACCAAAATACTTTTTTTCTGTATTTTATTGTTTTTTTTTTACATATTTTTATTTTGGCATGTTTACTTAACCGAACAAAAAAATAAACACTTTCTTTTTGTTATTAATCTTCCTGTTTCTTCCGAATACGTTTTCTTTTTCATTTTTTTATCATTATTCTAGGAAATTGAAATTATTTCCGATTTTTTTTTTCATTTTTAAACTAAATTTTTCTTTCTGATCATACAATTTGATTTTTCTTAAAAATGAAAAAAAAAAAATGCTTCGATGTCAAAATAAGTTTTAAAAGCAAAAAAGTCGATGTCAGTGGCTGTAAATTTGGATCTTGTTTTTTTTTTTTTTATAACAATTGAATCAAATCTGCTTTTAGTTTTATTCTAAGTAAACTTTATTCTTTCTTTCATTACTAAAACTAGGAAATTGAAATTGTTCTTGCTCGTTTTTTATTCATTCTTCAATCTTCACTTCAGTCATACAATTTATCTAGGAATTTTCAAAACTTTTTGAGTTTTAAACATTTTTTCGATGTTAAATGTTTCAAAAAAGAAAAGATGCAATGAAGAACGAAAAAGCCAGAAAGTTGATGAGCTATAATTTTTTTTTTATTATTTTTTAACATTTTTCTAAACATTTGATCGAAATTGAATCGTATCTTTTTATTTTAATTTCTTGTTAAAAATAAAATTGTCATAAAGTGAAACTGAAAAATATATTATCGTTGGGCGATCATTTATTTTTATTTTTTAAATAACAAATTGTTTTCCTAAGCTAAGAAGAAAAGATTTTCAGTTCTTGTTTTGTTTTTTTGTTACTTAGAAAAATATTTTGAATCGAAATTGATGAAATGACACATTCACTTGGTGAACAACAAGTGAATAATCTTTTGTTTAAAAGAATTTTTACTAACAGAAGCTTTCTTACTTAGCTGAATTGAGTTTCTGAAAAAACAAACCTTGACTAAAAAAAAAAAAATGAAATGTCACTTTCCCATTCAATTTCCTTTCGCCGTTTAGGGAGCTCTCCCTTTCCCCAATCTATCTTCTTTTTTTAATTATTAACATCATTATTCTTAATAATAATCATTTCTTTGTTTCTCTTTTTTGCCAATCAGGTGGTTAAATTTTTAAAAGTTTTGAAAAGTTGATTGCAAAGATAATTTTATTAAATTAATTAGTTAAAAATCCTAGTTCTAGCATATTGGTAATCGGCAATTCTCGTAAAAATAAAATAAAATAAATAAAATGAAAAAAATACTGATTCAATGTAATATCCACACCATCATTATCTTGCTAAAGTCCCTCAAGATACAATTCAGCTAAGGATAGTTTTCCCTCTTCCTCTCTCTCTTCTATATATATATATATATATATATATATAACTTTACAAAGTTAACCCATTCTAGGAAATTGGCATAATGGTCTCAGACCTTGGAATGAAGAATTGGAATCAGACACACCTACATCATTCACTCATTTCATTTCTGCTAAAAAATGAACCACCTCCTGAATGCACAGCATATGGGGTGGCCGGCATACACTATAAAACACATTCTGCCTGATTGTGGTGACCTTACCCTTATATACCAATGATTTTATGACATGACTAATTCAGAGGACCTTTTGAAGAAGATAAAAGTAGAGATTATCCTAGCCTCTTTGAAGGAGGTTGGTGTATGCCACAAATTTTAGCACTAAATAACTCTGTTCTAAAAGTATAGCTGACGAATGGAGACCAATGACCAAAAAGAAAGGATTGTTTACAAGCCATATATTTTTTTAAAAAAAACAAAACACATTTTTAGCCATTAAATAGTTGACAGTTGATACATCATTGAAACCAAATACTCTCTATTGTGAAGTGTTTCAGTTCAACCTCATTTGCTCTTACACACATGAATACCAAAGCTTTGAACTGAAGAATAAAATTCTTTATTCTCTACAATATTCATTTCTTTTATTACATCCTCTGAAAATTAAGCTTATTTTATAAATATATACACTGTGGAGATAAATATGAATACTGCATGTTGACTGTTAGTTTCACACTTCAAGGAAATAATCTGTGTATATTTCTGAGATGAGGTATTATGTACATTATTTACATTATTTGGACTATTGTCCTCATCTTTGTTGTCATATAACAGCAAAAATTGCAATATGAGCACTGGAAAAAAACGGTTGCTGAAGACATTAAGTTCATAATACCCAGAAATTCATCCACAGATGCCCTCAAGGACACATGGCACAATGGATAAAGGCGTTAGTTAGATCCAGGACCCAAAGAGTGTGAATTCAATACCCGGTTATGGCAGTGGAGAACTTTCTGAGGGAAATTAACAGAAGATAACTGACATCCATTAAACATGGCACGTAGAACAAGAACAATCTGCCACAGTGAGTGAAATAAAGGGTTCAGTTCGACATTCCAACCACCTGAAGAAGGCCGGAGCATACAACGGCCGAAACGTTGTAATAAATATGGTGACAAAGATGAGGACAATAGTTCAAATAATGGAAATAGATAATGTTTAAAATTTGTTATATTCATAGTGGAACACTTGGCATCAGAGACAGAATATTTACATATATAGATCCTGCATTCTATCAGGTTCTCCCTTTGGTGCAATCTTTAGCAAGTCTAAGATCACATTGAAGCATGAAACTGTCACCATGCAGTGTTCATTCTTATTGTTTCATTCTGTGTCATCTCTGGGTACCCTTCTACGGTATCAAAAGGACCATTTCTGTTTGTTATTTGTTTTATTAGAAGATAGTAGTGACAACTTGGATTCTGACATGTCGTGTGTTGGCTCAGAGTCCCTCTGCAGGTGGTCTTAGCCGGTTCCTAACCTGGGTGCAGGAGGTGTCTTGACCCTTCAGAATTCTTGCAGTCCTCTGTTGAATTCATGCCATTTTGGACTTGTATCCAAAACTCAGGCACAGGCAATCCATCACTGTCAAAATACCACCACATGGCACTCTGGCCAGCCAATCACTGACTATTCTGGCCCTGGCCTTTACATTCTGTAACACTGTGTCTTGTGTATATCTATAAACATTCTATCTCCAATATCGAGCACTCTTCCTTATAAATATAGCAAATTTTAAATATATAAAACATGAAGAACAAATAGGAAACATCAATCTAATATATTTCAATTTTATTAAAGCTTCATCAGGGAATTAAATATGGAGAAAAGGAAGAAAACAATTCTGGTATCTTTACTTTTGTGTTATTTGATTTTCATTGGTCAGTCATGTTTCACATGCATTCGACTCTTTAAGCAGATGTTAGTATAATTTGTGGTGTTCTGAATTCAATCTGAAGTTTCAAGAAATTAACACATTCCCAGCCTACCTGAAAAACCATATGTATAGTAATTTTTCTCCTTTAAATGTTATATTAATAGCTACACATAATTTGCTTGAGTAGACATCACTATTTTTTATAAACCATGAAGTGAATGTTTACCTACTGAGAGATCAAAAGTCTTCATAAAGGAAAATTGCCTCCTGACAGGAATCAAACCTGTATTTCTCTTTTGATCGAGGTTTGATTGATTTTGCTTCTTTTTTTTTTTTTAATTGCTTATCAACCTTTTGCAGGTTATTTATAGCTGGATAATATTTTCAGAGAGTAAGAAATTTTGGGAGATAATAATGATTTAATAATCCTACTAATTAATCCATGGCTGGGAGGAGAAAAGGTGAATTTATACCTTTCCCAAGGGTATTTGTGCACAAGTGAATATAATGAACCTGACTGGAATTGGAACTCGGCTCTCTAATTTCCAATTCTGAGCTGTTATTATACTGCTTGCCAGGAATGGTGGAGTTTAACTTTAGTGATCATACAAGAGCTGGCCTTTCAACATAAGGTCATAAGTCTCTTGGTACCAGGGAAGACTAATTCTGAATTTCATTTGAAGGTATTAGAATCTATTTACATTAAGTCCTATCAGCCATCACTCTCTTATCAAATGTAGTTGTTAGGCTTAAGGGTAATTAGCTTCCAATTGTTATTTTTCTTTGTTATTATTAATATAAATGTTAGCTATTAATACTAGCAAATAATATATGTAAAATTATATAATTTGATGTATATCAAATTCAACAGAATTTTTTCAATAAAATGCTCACTATTAGACTAGGACAATAATTATTATTATTAAAACAGAAATAAAAGCTTTCAATATTTATTGAGGTCGACTCAATTTTGTAATTTTTTAATTGCTCTGAACTCATGACAGGAATGACTGCATAGATCATTACAATCATTCTTGCCAAAAGTCCCCATGTGTAATTAAAAACTTGTGAAAGTCTGAAATGACATTTGATAAGTATTAAATGTTTTTATTTCTAGTGTGTGTGTGTTCAACATTGATAACATGCAACAATGTTGCTTTTATATTATTAATGTTTTTTGTTTTGTTTTCTTTTTTCAAATATATCTACTAGGGAAATAAGTGTTTGCCAACCTCCTCCCCACAAAAAAAAATTATTACATGTCTTACAACATGTAAAATACAAACTATTTTTTTTTTTTTTTTTTTTTTTTTTTTAACATAATTTTTTTTTAAAGACCAATTTAAGTTTGCTTTTCATGGAAAAGTGCATAGCTGAAAATTCCAAACATTTTTCTCTTGCTTTGAATTCATACATATATATATATATATATATATATATATATATATTAAAATCAATATCACCCCCATGCAAGGCATTAAAAAGCCACTAGCAAACAGGGTGTGGAGGAATTAGGAACAGAAACATTATTAATGAACGGAAAGAGTGATCGGGAGGACAGTCAATAGCGATTGACATTACATTTAAATTTTTGCAGATTAAAGTTGGCTGGAAAGCATGGAGCTGGAATGGGAGTTCCACAAGCAAGAAATACAAGGGAAAAAAAACTGTTAGCTTAAAATTTATGGTTACATTTAGTCAGCTCACCTGTACATTGATAAGATCTCAATGTTAGTCTAGTACTGCACTTAAATTCAGAATGTTTAGGTACCATAGTGAAGATCTCATCTGAAAAACTACCATGGAAGTATTTCTAGAAAAGACCATAGAGGCAACCTTATGGTAGCCAGAGAGTGATTGAAGCCAAGCTGCCAGATCAGGACTGATAATATTGCTGATTCTTCTTTGGGTCTTATCATGGAGCTCAAGGTAAATAGCAGGGGCACTACATCATATGTGGCAGCAATATTCTAAGCATGGACAAATGATAGATTTATAGATATGTAAGATAGATTTTGGAGAGAAAAATTCACTGCATTACACAGTAAATCAACTTTTTTAGCAGCTGACCTAGCAATGGATTCAATATAGTCCTTCCACTTCATGTTAGCTGAGAGAACATTAGCTTAAGTAGGTGCAACAAGTCACTTTCCTGGAGGTTAGCATTAGCCATGCTGATAGAAGTCTCTCAGATGATTAATTTAGTTTTGGAGGCATTAAAATTAACAAACTATCTTTTGCTTCAATTAACAACGGACTTGAGATCGTTTTGAATATCAGCTGCCATTGTGACCTTGTTGGACTGATCAGCCTTACTATCAAGGCAGGAGTAAATTGTTGTGTCATCAGCATAGATGCCAAGTTGAGAACTGCTGTCATCAGGAAGGTCATTAATGAAAATTAAAAATGGAGTAGGACCAAGGATTGAATTTTTGGGGGACGCCCAAGTTAGTACAAAGGGGTCTACATGAGTGGCTGTTCAGGATAGCCTTCATTTCACGATTTGATAGGAAAAATTGGATCTGTTCAAAAATGTGTCCAGAGACATTGTAGCTTTTCAGCTTGTGGAGAAAACTTGTATGCCAGACCTTGTCAAAGGCCTTCAAGATGTCAATGCTCCAGCCCAGGCTTCACTGTTTTTATCTAGAGCCTGATAGACTCTTTCTGTAGTTATCATCAGTACATCAGCAATTGACCTGGAGAAACCAAAGCCATATTGCTTGTCTGAGAAAAAGGCCTGCAATGATAGATGATAAACTCAGCACAGTTTAGGGTCTCTAGTTTCTCAAAACGAGGTAGAAGGGTAATAAGCTGATAGTTGGGATTCTGGGTTCTTAAAAACTGGGCGTTCTGGGTAAGACGATAAACTACATCCAACAGCAAGGCCTCTGATCAGGAGGTTTTGAGGAGCGTAGAACAACCTCTTTATTGCTGGTGTTCCCAGGTCCACTCTGACACGGGGTGGTAGCACCTGTTAGAGTCCCAGATATGGGCAAATAGTTGACCCCACAATCTGACTCAAAACACTATGAAAGTGTAAAAATAGATTTTAATACCAGAAATACTTTAAAAGAAAAAATTAGTATCAGCAATAGATATTTGAAAAAAGAAAATATTACCAGAAATAAAAATTTTGTCGGCATTAAATAACCCATTGAGGTGTTGATATGCCGTAAAACAAAAGAAACCAAACGAAAACCTTAAAAACTGGAACAATAAATAATTACTTGCAGAAGGTGGTGAGGTATTTATTATACGGTTGAGAGATAACCGAAGCCATTTCTTAATGACTGTTACAGGGATAGCACCGGGCCTACATGCTTTGTGGGGATCTAGGTTAGGGATGATAGCAGAAACCATGGAAGGGGTTATATTCTTATCACTCAACAGAGTTCTGAGTGGGAAGTTAGGCAGGAATACTCCAGATGAGTCACGAGTAGATTTTGAGGAGAATTTACAGGCAAAGCATTCAGCTTTATCAGGGGAAGATAATAACACTTCACATTGAAGAGGGGTGGAATAGAAACCTTACAATTATTTAATACCTTATTACAGAGCTGCCAGTAATCACAAGAGCTGAGATTATGCACAGTGCCTCATTCTCTCAGTAAACAGGGACTTGACTCCTTTGATGACTTGTATATATTTCTTACAAGTAGCAACAAATAGGCACCTGTTGTGTCTAGAGCTGTTATGCTGGTATAGCCAAAAATAGTGATTCCTGTACTATAACAATTTTTATAACTTGGAATAATAAAAATTAATTGTGAAATCCAGTGAAAGTCACCCATGAAATAAAAATAATTGTTTGTACAGAACATAAGGACCTACACATATAAAATTGTCTTTAAATTAAGGAGCAAAAGAAGAATTATTGTTGAACTTTTAAAAGGTAAGTTTAAATATTAATGTAGTGATCAATTTTGAGTTCTTCTTCAGCTTATTGTTGCCTATCGCATATGGCAGCAGTATGCCTCACAAAAAGAAATGTCTGCTAACAGAGAGCCAGGTTGCAATTAAAAGAGCCAAGGCTGCAGTGAGAAAAAGAATGCAAACTAAAATGGCAGCCAGGAGAGCTTACAATGCTAAGAATATGCAAAGACTTTCAAACTCCCAAACAAGCCAAAGGCTCAATGAAAACCCTTCATAAGAGTTGACTTAAATGTTGCCCAATAGGATGTCAGTTTAAGCTTGTGTGTGTGTTACACAAAGTATTTATCAAGTAATGTGTGATTTTCTTTCCTGTGATCTAACCATCTATATGAAATAGATACAAAGCCATATTGAGTTCTTTGGCGAAATATAGAGCTTTAGTTTTTAAGGCTGTTGTGGATACTAGTTCATTGTGTAGCAGGCTTTGTTGATTTGCATGTCTGGAAATGGTTATACTAGTTTCTCTAAGGTACTTTTGCTCTCTACTGTAGCATTACATTTGACCTGATTTTTTTTTTTTTTTTTTTTTTTTTTATAGTCTGAAGTTGAAACTTGTGTGTTGAGTTGGTTGAGAAAATACACAAAAGAGTGAAAGAAAATGAAGTAGAAATATTTATTCTACTGAAAACGTTTTTTTATTCTAATTAGTCTCTGTAAATAATGAAGGAAAAGTTGAACTTACTCTGGTGAATTAGTGAACCAGGTACAATCTATGCCTTGAGTGTGTTCTTAGATTTCAAAGTAACAAAAAATTACTTTGAAACAGACTTGGCAGTTGAACTTCTCAGGCCCCACCTGACTAGATCCCCCCCCCCAAGTTGCCACTGATATATATGATACAAGATGTGGTTAACAAGCAATGTCTGTTCTTTAGTTACAGCAGATTTAATTATAGACACAAAGCCTGTCACATAAATGACACGTGAATCTTGTGTTAACCAGAATATATTAGAGCATAACTTTTTTTTTTTTTTTTTTTTTTTTTCATTGCTGGACGATGTTCATGGTAATAATTAAAGCACGTTATTTTGTTTTATTTTGTTTTTGTTTTTTATTGCAGCTGCAAACTAGGTTGGTTTATGGTGTCATTCAAATATGCAAAACTTACCACATTTTTTATAAAATTAGTTTGACTATATGTGCGGGTTGGGTCCAAAATAATACTGGTTCTTTAATTATAACAGGTTTAATAAAAGATACCTTAATAAACACAGAAGATTCAGGATGCCATATCTAGACTCCAACATTGTCCCTTTCATTCTTAATTGCAGTATGAGGCTTAGTCAAAAAGTAAGGCTTGTTCTTCTTTATTTTAATTCCATGTTCCTTAAGGATGTGGCCGATCATGGCTCTCCACATAATTGTCTTATTATCTTTGATTTGCACTTTGGGGAAAGATAGGTGAGTGATTTTCTGTTGTTTTTTCAGTTTTGAACAGATAGTTTTTTTTTTTCTTCTTCTCCTAAACTGGTTGCCACCCAAGAATAGAAAGATCAGTCTGTTATGCTGTTTAACTCTGAGCTGGTGAAAGAAGAGGATGGATTCTTTTCTTAAACACATTAATACAAAAGTGAAAGCAAAACTGATTTGACCAGAATTTAAACTCTACTTGTCAATTTCACTTTTGACTTACAGCCATATCCTGTTGAAACACCAGTTCTCAGACAATCACCAAAGTTAAGCAACGTCAAGCCTGGTCAGTACCAGAATGGGCAACCACTTGGGAATACTAAGCTTGGATGTGTGGGTGGTATAAAGGATAATGGATCAGAATTGGAAATCAGAATGCTGAGTTCATTATATTCACTTGTGTGCAAATACCATTGAGGAACGTGTGAATCCACCTCTTCTCCCCCCAGCTATGGGTTAATGAGTAGGACTTGTATCAGTAAATTATTATTCCCCAAAATACTTATAATGTAAAAATATTTTCTGACTTTAGGTAACCTGCAAAAGGTTGATAAACTATGAAAAACAAATCAGTCAACACATTATATATATATATTTAATAAAGGAATAGAATTGACAGGATTTTTCTCTTCACCCAACCAAGCCAGAACCCCTACCCTGCTCCAAGACCTGTATATTGGAAAATGGAAGATATGGACAGTGTGAAAGAATAAGCCTAAATGTACCAGACATGATTGTCATTGCAAAGAACTGAGGAAAGCAATGACTGACCATGTCTGCAATGTAAAAGGGGCTTCATAGTCGTCCATATATCATGGTGGAGATATTCAGTATCATTTTTCTCATCAAGGGGAGAAAAAAGTGATGTTTGTAAGTCTCAAATACTCTTCTGACCATTATTCAGGAACTGGCAACCCATTTGCAGATAAAGTCATTGGCCACTCAAAAGTGACTAAGGAGTCCCATCTACCCCCATTTTTAAATCAGGGATCTTTCTCCTAGTCAGACTGCCAATCGAAGTTAACAAGCTCTTCTTTTTTTCTGTTACAATTCACCCCAAACAAAGCGATAATGCCAAGGGGTTACAGTGAATGAAAAAAATTTAGGAGAAACTGAAAACCCAATCCTAAACTGGGAACAAGAGATAAACGTGTACTGCTCAAAAGACTGTGAAGGAGTTTACCTGGAATTGAATAGCTGAGTTTAAATTCCAGTTGTGTCTTTTACATTCACTTACACACAAATACTCTTGAGAACAGTATTAATTCATCTCTTCTCTTCCCAGCTATAGGTTAAATAGCATGGCAGACTGAGCTCTCTAGCTATGGTTGGCAACCAGTCTAGGAGAAGAACAACCCTGAATTGCCCATGATCACTGACCCTCAGCAATGAGGTTGGGAGTTCTAGATAAACTGTTTGAAGTTCATATTTTGTTCAAGTACTTTTGAATATCATAGTTATTTTCAAAAACTAATGTTATATCTGTATTTGTTTCTTTACATCCTGATATTCTTTGGGAACTTGGAAATTTAAAAGAATACCAGGATGTAGATAAAAGAATTCTAACTACCACACAGACACCACATTGGTTCTTGATAATGACTGTTATAGGTGAAAATACATGAACAAAATAATAGCAAAATATGAACTTCAGATTGTTTATCACAATGTCAAGCATATATATATATATATATATATATATATGAAGAAATATAGTCTTAAGGTGTGCTATATTTATGGGATAAAGTGCTCAATATCAGAGATAGAGCGTGTGTAAATATAAATGTGAACATAGAAGTCAACACTTAGAGGCGACAGGCTGTTTCAGGCTATATGCAATCGTCAGGCCAGACGATTGCATATAGCATGAAACAGCCTGTCGCCTCTAAGTGTTGACTTCTATGTTCACTTTTATATATATATATATATATATATATATATATATACACACACACACACAAAGATTTGCTAAAAAAAATGATATGAAAAAATGTCCCAAGCTTATAAACAGTTTTTATCTACAAAATAGAACTCCTTGGAGAATTTGAATCATCAAATTATTTTTGTAAAACAGGAACACCAATTACTGAAAATCTGCTTTGACTCATAAATTAAAAATGTTATAAAAATTTAATTAGAAAAGCTTTTATGAATAAGGTATATTATTTAAGAAAAAATAAATCTTTCAATGAATTTTTACGAGAATTGTTTTCATTTTGTTATAATTCTAATTAGAATATTTTTAGTCTTTTAAAATTCTGTATTGATTCATACAGGTTAGTTGATATTGGTATTAAGTAAAAACTGTATTTACTAATCATAAATGGAAATGATTACTACAATTCAGCCCTCTCCTACAATATCTTAAAAGGAATTTTGAATCTTTTTTGTGTCTGTATAAGCATGCTGATTTTTGTAACTACAGCCATCCATATATGACATTATCAGAAAATAAGAGCAGTAACTATAATAATGTAAGTCTATATTATAGTCAACAAATCTTGCAAATAGTGAGAAATTGAAAATTCACAATTGTTGCACATTCTCTGTACCAATTTGGCACCATTAAATCTTCTTGAAATTGAAAATGGCAATGAAAGGTCAACCTTTTTCATTCAATGCCAAAGTTCGAAATTGTTCTGTGAAAAATGGATCAAAATTAAAACAGAAATTTTCATGAATGGAATGAAAATGTGGATAAAAGTTTTTGTGGGGGAAAGCCATGATTAAATGTTGGCTCTGTTGGAAAATAAACTTGTAATTTTGAAGAGAAATAAATTGGCTTCATTTTGATACCAGTTTCATTATTCAATGTAGTTTAAAACTTGTTTTATAGGATTGGCAACCTTACTTATCAACTTGTAATTCTGAAGAGAAATAAATTGACTTTTTTTTTTTTTCTCTTAATCAAAATCACCCTGAGCAAGGCAGTAAAGCTGCTAAGACATAAGGGGTTACTTGGTGTGAAGAATTAGCAAAAACAATAGTAAGCAGGAAGGCAGAAGATAAAGATTGACATTGATTTAAATTTTTGAAGATCAAAGTTAACTTCAAAGCATGTACCTGGAAGAAATTTCCACAAGGAAAAAGTGTGATAAAAAAACTGTTAACATAGAAATTATGGTTAGATTTAGCCATTTCCAAGTCAATTAGGTCCATAACCAGGAAAGTAGTGCCCTCCTGGGTCAAGAGGAATGGCTGCTGGAAGACTCGATGTCTGGCAACAGGACTCTGCACCATGCCACACAAGCAGGTGAACGCAGTCATGGTTGTCAGACAATTTCTGCAACCATGTCACTCCTTTACATCTAGCCACTTACTCCCCACACTGTTACACCCTTGATTATTATGTGTGGGGCACAGTTGAGCGAGAGACCAACAAAATTCATAACACCAAAGATGAACTGAAAGCAAGGATTATGGCCCATTCACCAATTTAAACAAGGAGATTGTCCACAAGAGTTGCAGGAGATTCGATATTCCAAAGTCATGTGCAAGCCAATGACAAATTTATTGAAAAAATTTACTCTTTAGTATTTCAAGATATTTCTTTTGTGTAATTTTGGCAAACATGTCTGTTAAAATGAGATGTTAGTGTTATTTTCAAATTTTGTTTTTGCATAATTTAGACGACAATTTATCCATCGCAACGTGTATATGGCAGGTGCGCCAGGCCATATGTTTTAATAGTAGTTTAATTATTCTATCTAGCCCAAAACCTGTTTTATATTGTCTTCCTTGTCAATCATGCCTCTTAATTTTGAGAAGAAATAAATTTGCTTCATTTTGATAACAGTTTCATTATTCTATCAGGAAGGAAATTTATTTTAAGGATTGGAGAATTAGCAATCAATTCTGTGTGTGTAATACATATTGTATTTTATATCCTTCCTATAACAGCATGTTATACCAGTCATCTGGTGTTTAAGCATGAGTACATTTGACATTATGCTTATATAGAGGGTAAGGGTTACTTAATGGAGAAAACCAAAACACCATCCACTCAAAATTCATTATATATAACGATACTAATAGATAATAATACAAGACCCTGGTTTGGAAATTGCTCAGGGCATTTTCAATTTTATCAAATGCTAATTTTTAGTGGATACCTATATTTGAGTAAAATGTTCTCTCTTTTTTTACACAGGATTTGCCATTTACCAGCCTGCCCATTTGAGAAAACTTAAAGGGTTTGAACCTGTGTCCCTCTTCGTAGGAGGAACCACTGTCTGAAACCTCACAGCCAAATGAAGTTCTATTTGACTTCAAAAGATTCTTTCCACTTTCAGAATTTTTCTCAAGAATTGACTTTTTTTTTTCTTAATCGGTGTTTAAAAAAAATGCAGGGCATTCTACTCAAATGTGTGCATCCTCAAAAAATAACATTAAAAGTCAGTAAAATGTCAGCTTAAGAAAATCCATTAATTCTTTATATATATATATATATATATATATATATATATATATATATATATATATAATTATTTATTTAAAAATATGATTCCAACAAGTTACATAAGAGTTCTCATGTTTCAAAACAAGAGCCGAAAACTTCAATATAATTATTTGAATTAAATTGAATTAAAGTACTAACCTCTGTTCCATCTTCAAGTGAGATTTTTTTTGGAATAACTTACATCTGAAATTTACGTGTTTTATAAGTATATTTATTATTGAAATCAAAATTTCTATGGTAACGGCTAGAGCAATTGTTTAAAGAAAAAGGGGCGTATGGTGTTAATAATTTGTATCAATGTCTCAGTTTCATTCAACAGATGTCAAGTCAGGGTAAGGTTGGGGTGTCTAAATTTAAAGCGGGAGATGACATCGCCTAGTCTGGTTAAGTGTCTATAGAGATTTATTTATTTGTTTATTTTTTTTTTCTGAAAGGTTTTTGTGTATATAAAAACTGTCGTAAATCACTAACATTTGTTTTTTGACGACTTCATAAAGGATTACCTTTTATTGTCGTCACTGGGTGTTGACTTTAATGTCCACTTTTATATTTACATATGCTCTGTCGCTGATATTGAACACTTTAACCCATCTTTGTTCTTGAGAATTTAAAACAAAAATAATAAATAGTATTTATTTATTTATTAGATTCCTTATTTACACTGTTACACTGTTTATTGGTATGGTTGGCGAAACATTGGCTAATTGACTAATTCAAATTTTATAAAATGCTAAATAAGGATTTCGTTTATAGTTGGTTTACATATTTTAATAATTTAGTAAAAGTTTATAAATAAAAATTGTTTCGATATTTATTTTGTTAGGTTGGTGCAAAAATAATGTCGTTTTTTGACATATTTTTTTTAATGTCAAAAAACGACATTATTTTTGCACCAACCTAATAGATTGGGGAACTATGAATATTGGATTACATTAGTATCAATATAATTATAAATAAATGAGCTAATAAATAGTTGTTGTTTAATATTTTAGTGAATTCTTAAGAACAAAAATGTATAAATTTACTCCCACCATATATTTAGGGTTTATTACAATTCTAATCATCGCCTTCATAAACAAATATTGTCGGAGTGGATTTAGTTAAAATTATAGCAGTGTTGGGGGGGGGGGAAACATCCTTTTCAAATTTTTTTTTTTTTTTTTTTTTTTTTCCTCTAAGTATGAAGGTCTAAGATATTTTCTTAGTAAGTTAAAAATTCATCAAGCTTTTTGTTATAATCTAGTAATTTATTTGTTTTTTAACAGGAAATTGCTCATGGGAATTGGCTAGCATTAAAAGAAATAACATATTCAGATCCAAATGGGAAAGAAAGGTACGTTGGTTTAGATCTTTTTCTTTTAAACCAAGATTTCAATCAATTAAGCAAGTGCTGACCACTAAACTAGCTTAACACATTCACTGCTGTGTTCTTGCCTGACTATGCTGGCCCATTTTGAGAAAAACAGAGAATTGCCATCTCAGTCAGTTAAGTGCCATACGTGATAAATGCTTGAGTGATCACAGCTAGCTAGACAGAAGATTTTCCTGCAGTAGGTTGCAGTTCCTTTCTGCGGTAGACTGGTTGCCAACCAAGACTATATGACCCAGTCTGTTCTGCTATTTTATCTCACAGGGAGTGGGGGTGGTTTCATACCTTTCCCGAAGTTATTTGCGTGTAAATGAATGCAACAAACTCTACTGGATTTCAAACTCGTCTTTCTGATTTCTTACTCTGAGTAAATATCCAACACACCACAATGCACATTTCACATGGGGTGCTGTCATTTTGGCTTTTATCAGATATTCTGCAGTACAGACTAAGCTAGACAACACCCCCAATACACAAAATAATGATGATGCCTCGCAAAACAATTTGTATCTGTCTATATTTCTGAGATGAGGTATTATGTACATTATTTACATTACTCGGACTATTGTCCTCATCTTTGTTGCCATATTTATTATGTTTCGGCCTCAAGGACACGTGGCACAGTGGATAAATGCATTGGTTAGATCCAGTGACAGGACCCAAAGAGTGTAAGTTCAATACTCGGTTAAGGCAATGGAGAATTTTCAGAGGGAAATTAACAGGAGATAACTGATAACTGATATGCATTAGTCATGGTACATGAACAGTCTACCCCAGTGAGCGAAATAAAGGGTTCAGTTCGACATTCCAACCACCTGAAGAAGGCCAGTGCATACAACGGCCGAAACGTTGTAATAAATATGGGGACAAAGATGAGGACAATAGTCCAAATAATGTAAATAATGAAAACAATTTGTATCGTATGATACTATATGTCTACATTGGTTTGAAAATAGCACTAAGCACTAGTTAGTTTATAAACACATTGGTACCAGCATTTCAGTGTCTTCTGTGTTTGATATATACTGGGTGTAACAGCATAATTGTTCATCTCACAAAATGTTTAATATCTAAAAAAAAAACACTAAATTAGTTGAATTTCTTTTTTCCAGGTTTTCATTTAAGACATTTAGCCATCTTGACACCATTTTTTGTAAGAATCACTAAAAAACCCTTTGAGTTATTCAGCTAAAAAGAGAACAGGTTAAAATCATTTTGTATTAGACCCACTGTCTTCTCAACTGACTAATGGTGAGAGGAAAAAGATCATTCAGGTCTTCAGTGATGGTACCAACATTCATACTCTGGCTTCCATCTTCAAAGTCCTTTCAAAAATCATCAAGAGAACGGTGAATAAGTTTAAAAAAAGAGGGAACAGTAGAGAGGAAAACTGGATTGAGAGATCATCATTTCAACTTAGGGCTAAAGAGATCAATTAGAAAAGATCCAACTCAATTCATTAGACATTTGGCACATGAGTGAGGAGTTTTACCTATGACAGTCCAAGGAGTAGTGAAAAAAAGACTTTAAAATGAAATCGTATGTGAAACCTTTGAGGCACCTTTTTACTCCAGGACAGAAAGTTGGAAGGTTAGAGTGAAGATCATTTTGAATAAGTTGGAAAATGATATGCTTAACAGAAGAATAATGATGAATCATTACTTGGAGAGTAATTATACATTCTTATTACTCAAAGTAGAGTCCAGTAGTATTATAAAATCTTCAGAAAATTCCAGTAAGATATCTTTAATCATTTCTAAGATTCAACAGTTCAGAGTTTAATCTAACCAGTGGACAATTTTGCTGTTACACCTGATATATGCAGTTGCATGGAGATTTATTTGTGACTTTAGGTTTCACGCTTTTGTGATCTTAAGACAAACTGGTTTATTTTTTCAAAAGTGGATCTATTTATGCTTTATTTCTGTTTGGTTATTTGTGTATGGTGGAGGGGGGAATGTATATGTGAATGTCACCCCAAACAAACACATAAGAAAATTTTCCCATGCCACACAGAACTAAATAATTAAACACAAACAAAACATTAATAGATCCACTTTTGAAAAAATAAACCAGTTTGTCTGAAGGTCACGAAAGCATGACACCTAAAGTCACAGACAACTCTCCATGTAACTGCATATGTTAGCTCTATCACAGATATTGAGCACTTTCCAATAAATAACACACACACACACACACATATTGACAGTAGGCAATGTAAGTTTTATAAGGATGTATAAGTATGTCCATAGCAGCAGAGGTGTTAAAATGAAATTAAAGAAGAAAGAACATCTTGCAGTTTATATGCAATGTTGAGGCCCATGGGTAGCAGAACAAAGGGTGATGGTCTTTTTTGTCACTTCATTTTCGGTTTGTCATCTCAGTGGCCATGGTTTGATGAAAATGGCAGTACTGCCCAACAAACAGATTTGATAAAGCTTGCAATAAACAATTATGAGAAAAAGAAAAGAACAGGACAAAAACTAATATAAAGCAAGGACATAATATATGCAAGGCAAATTATCAGTTATAAGGCAAAACAACAGTAGTAAGGCAAAAAGTTCACAATCGAAGAATCTGGGTTGACACACGAGCAGATTCAGATTAACGGACACAATATTCTGACTTCAAGACAAGACAGACCAGGACTAGCTTATTGGCTAGGAAAATATCCCAGCATGCATTTGTGTGGTACAGCCTATAAATTGGAGAGGGAAAGTGTTTTGTAATCATTCCAGTTTGGAAGTGGAACCAACAGGTTTTGATCAGATATTCTGCTGTGCAGACTAAGCTAAACAACACCCCCACAGCACACAATAAAAATATGTCAGCAAACAGACTGTATTATAATCTATATATCTATTCAAGTTTGGTAATAGCACTAAATGCCAGTTAGTTTATTACACAAATGCAAAGGACCGACATTTCATGGTGTCTTGTAAATAATGTCAACAGCAGGCAATGTAAGTTTTATGAGGATGATGTATAAGTATGTCAACAGCAGCAGATGTGTTAATCTTTCTCCATAAGTGAAATTTGAAAGCCTTTTTTATTTTTTTTTATTTTATAACAAAAAAAAAGATTGTTAGTGATATTTAAACTTCTGACTCTTGAGAAGCTAAATAACTGGAATTTTTTAATTCTATCTTCTCAGGATTTAAATCTTCATACATTATTTCTTCATAAAACAGATCTACTCATCCCAAGTGGTCGAATCATTCTACAACTCCTGGAAGTACCCGACTCCTACAAGAGTCAGATTTGACCAAAACTAAAGAACGGCTGTCCAGCTTGCGCTGTAACTGCTCAATCCTCGCTTTCCAACCTTCATAGAGTTCAAAATCACTTACACAGTTTTGTAGGTGATGATGTATATTTCACTCTACAGTCTTTTTCCTAAAATATGCAATGTTGCAAGTCGATCGCTACTCTATCAATATTTTCATAGCAAATGTTCAGAATTTAGTTCCCCCTGTTCAGACCTTTACAGCTATGTTCCATAAGCCTATAAAATGTATGCATTTTTCTCCCTATTCTCTTTCCTCTTTTACAACTCAGTTGCACATGGGATAAAAGTGTCCTCCCACTGAGACACGTTCATTTTCAACGTCTTATTTTTCTCTCACAACTTTTTGTACTCTTTCACACACACATCTCTATCACAGGCCTACACAAATTTCACACACATTCTCTAATTTAAACACTTTATAAAACTAGTCTTTAAATGTTTTCTTCATTCGTTGTAATTGTAATTCTTTTGTTAATACATGCATCGCTGTTTGTCTTATATTGTTTTTCTGTCACTCATTTTTATTACTTGGACTCACATTTGAGTCGGCAATAAATGTCATGGGGAAAATAATACAAGGAGACACGTGTTTCCTACATAAACACAACAAGCATTCCTGTCACAATGTGATAAAGTCACTTGGTCAATGATAAAAAATCTAGAATTGTTTTAAAACAAGAAATTCTCTATATTTTATAAATCTTGCTTTTTTTTTATTTTTTTTTTAATGATTTTGGAGTTTTGATATGAAATAATTTTAATACTGTTTTTTGTGCAGAAAATGGGAAAGTGTTTCCAGAGTTGTAAACCAGAAAATGTCTCAGCAAGGTCAGTACCATACTTTTATTTTTCTGCAATTTTTTTATTTTTATTTTTTTATTATGCCCAATAGACATGGGAAGGTTTTTTGTTGTTGTGTTGATTGGGTGGTTAACATGAATGAGTTGAAAGAGTAAATTATTGGCTAGTGTTGTGTGTGTTTGTTGTTTTTTTTATCATGGCATGTAGTGAAATATCATTACCTGCCACTTCAAGTTGAAAATGTTGCCATATTTGCTAAGAAAACAGTCAATGCATTAGCTGCTTTTTTTTTTATGAGAGAGCAAAGCTGGTAAACCGGAAATTGCTTGTGGTTAGTCAATAAAAGCCTGAAGAGTCATAGTGAGTTATGAGAACCTTTTACACTATGAGAAGAGTTTTATCTGATGGCTGACACACAAGGAGAAGCAGTACGATGTTGTCAGACCTGAAATCCTCTGCTAAAAACATCACTGATGTGTACCAAAACATCAAACAGATGTATTTCCTGAAATGCATTTTATATCTTACTTATTATAAAATGCAGATTGGGTGTGAGTGTGTGTGTGTCTGTACGTTTATATATTGGATCGGATTTCCCACATTTTTCAACCAATTTCAACAAAACTTCACAGGACTATGTAAAATTACCTTGCGGTGGTTCTAACAGCGCCAAAAATTGGAAGTACACAATTGTTTTTGCACAAAATCAATTTGAAAACACAATTAAGAGGCATTACGAGAAGAAAAGGGGGACAACTCATATCGAGTTATACTTATTATAAAAACCCAGGTTGTTTATGTGTGTGTTCGTTTATATATGGGATCAGATTTCCTACATTTTTCAACCGATTTCAACAAAACTTCACTTTTTTTGGCAGGTAGTGTTTCTTATTGTCTTGCACACTTTTTTCTTTATTTTTACATTCAGTGCTTTAAAAATTCCATTTACAAGACAATTGTTTATAATAAAATTCTATTCAATTGGTAGACTCATAACGATTGAAAACAATGTTTTCGTTTGAGTTTGGGTTTGACCAATTCGTTAAAAACTAATTAAGACATGCGTGTCCGTCAACCTTAAACAATAATCTTTGTCAATTTTGTTTTTCAGTCTTTATGATGGTCGATACTTGATCTATCTCTTACTGTTACATCCCCGGGCAATGCCAGGCTCTACTGCTAGTCATTTCTAAATATCTGTGTTGATAATTTGTGTTCAAAGAGTCCTGACAAACTCCCAAAATGTAATTTTTCAGTTAGCATCCATCTAAAGAATTTCTCTTTTAGGATTTAAATACATAGTACAAAAATGTAAAGTTTTGAAAATTAATTTTTTGACCAGAAATAACTTCCGACCAAATTTTAACTCTGATATTCTGAAAGGGAGTAGTCCCATCCTCCCCAGTGGTGGTGCTGATAAAATTCAATGGAAGAAAGGGAGCAGTAAGGTGTCAGAAAAAAAGTGGGGTTAGTGGACTGCAAGAGTGTATTAAAATGAAGTAATAATCTTCTTTTTTCTCTTTCTCTCTCTCTTTTTACAACATCTATGACACAATTTATATCACACACGAGGTACATGTATACTTTAAAAGGAATAAAATTAACGTAAGAATTATAAACAAATGCATGGCTTTATTTTTATTTATTTTTATTTTTTTTCCAAAGTTAGGTCCAAACATTTGTTTGTATCTTGTTGACCGTATCGGGACAAGAACACTCCAATATGTCAGCCCATGTTAATGCATTTGCTCTAGATTTGCAAGTGTTGTGATATAACCATGGATGTTCGCCTGCAGACATCTAATGGCAACAAAATTTCAAAATTCATATGTGTGTGTTTAGAGTATTAGGTAATTGTTACTTTAAATTTACAATATACTTAATATTAAGAAAGAAATGTCTTTATAGGAGTGTGTCAGAGATGGGCGTTGAGGAATGGCAGATTGAAGTTTATCCTTTGTTTCCTGTTTAGGATTGAATTTTCGGTTCTGTCTACTTCAACTCTAAACTTCTAACATCTATGCCTAAACTCTGAAAATTTTCTTCAATAGGAGTATATAGGTTTGCCCATTATCTGGTTCACACTTCTCCCTAGTCTTTAGAACAGGAGTAGAGGTTTATCCCTTGTTTCCTGTTTAGGATTGGTTTTCTAGTTCCTTCTAAATATTTTTCGTTCTCTTTCACTCCCAGTAGTCATTTACATCTTAGTGGCACTATCACTCTCCTTGGGGTGAATTGATTAACAAAAAAAAAAAAATCTACAATAAATTTGGGAGCCACTGTTTTAACCACCATTAAATGTTTCAGTTAAGAGTATTTCTAATTTTGCTGAAACACTCATTCCCATACAACCAACAAAGTTAAGCAACATTGAGCATGGTCAGTACCTAGATGGGTGACCACTTTGGAATGCCAGGTGCTGTAAGCTTGGATGTGCAGGTGGTGTAATGGATAACAGCTCAGTATTGTTAATCTGAGAGCTGAGTTCCAATTCCAATTGGGTTCATTATATTCACTTATGCACAAATACCCTTGGGAAAGAGGTGAATCCACCTCTTCTCCCTCCAGCTATGGGTTAATTAGTAAAACTTGTATCAATAAATCATTATCTCAGAAAAAGTTCTTAGTCTTTAAAAGAAAATATTTTCTGGCTTTAAATAACCTGCAAAGGATATATAAGCTGTTGAAAATAAAAGAAACAAGAAAAATATAATGAAAATCTGTTTCTTCTTTATGTGGTTTGTCTTCTCAGAACGTAAGCGATCGTGGCTTTCCACGATTTCCTTTCCTTTGTGGCTTTTATTATATTTTTCTTTTTGTTATTTCTCCTATACCCGGCTCCGCTATTTATTTACTAAAGTTCACTAAGTATATTATGCGTTGATTTCCTATGTTCCTCTTGCCCTCTATCTGTCCCGTGAATATCAGATTCCCCCCTCCTCATTATGTGCCCCAGAAACCTCAACTGATAACTATTAAATTGGTGCAAAAATAATGACGTAATAATGTCGTTTTTTGACGTATTTTTTAACGTCAAAAAACGACATTATTACGTCATTATTTTTGCACCAACCTAATACTGGTTTTCTTTTGTTTCCATTTTCTCCAAAACTTTGTTGTTGCTGACATGTTTGGTCCATTGTATCCTCAGCATCTTTCTGTAGAACCACATTTCTGTTGCTTCAAGGCTCCTCTTTATCTTCAAGGAGATGGTCCAGCATTTGCTGCCTTACTGGAGGACAGATATCACATAGCAATTTAGTACTTTTTTCTTGTTTCTCGCAAAATTTTTCTATTTCTTAGTACTTTGCTTAGCTTTTGGAGTTGACTATTTTTGGTAAACTGGAACATCCTTAAGTTCTAAACATTTTGTTAAATGTTTCTTCCTTCCTTCTGACTTGAAAACATTTTTGTTTAATTCTATCAGTTTGCTCAATCGATTGAAAGTGTTCTTAGCAAATATTTTTGCAAGCCATTCAACAGTTTTTAAGTGTATAACAGATAAAGAGATCTTTTCTCACAATACCCTACCCTACCTCATCAGTTGAGATCATAGTCCGCAACCTCATATCAGTCTTAATTGGGAACTCTGTAATCTTTTAATGGCTGTATAGTATGTACTTCATCAGGTTTTGAATTCAGACTTTTCCTTCTAGACTGGTTTCCAATCTTGGCTAGAGAACTGGTCTGTCCTTCTATATAACACATAGCTGAGAGAAGAGGAAAAAAATTGCAAGGGTATTTTCACAAAAGTGAATATCACAAATCTGACTAAAATTACAGTTCAGCTGATTTCTCACTAAAAGCCACTGTTAGGCTATAAACATTAACTTTCTTTTACTATTATTTGTTATAAGCTTTGTGGAAACTGCCATTCTTATCTTGCCACCTTAGGTATTTTGAAATGGTAATGGAGGGGCCAGTGCAAGGGTTTTGTGTGTGTGTCCCAGTCTATGATATGGGGCCCACTCACTTTCTTATTACTCAATTTTCATATGGTAGTATTCTTATAAAATTACAAATTTTATTGTAACCTAATTATGTACAATAATGGATCATATGAAATATAGCCGAACAATTCAACTAGAAAAAAATGAAAATAAATACAATGTATCTAAATACAAATTAGAGACATGTCATAATCATTCCATGTAAAATAACAAGGTTTTGCAGCAATTTTTAACATCAACTTGAGATTTTTCTTGTTAAAATGAATAATTTTAACACCTTTAACATTATGGATAAAAAAAATAGTTAATTTATGTAGCGTTTTTATATATATATATATATATATATATATATATATATATATATAGACTTAGCATGAGCAAAACAAATTCAGATTTGGACAAAAAGAAGATTTGATGTCTAAATCCACAAAAATTTTTCATTTTTTTAATAGCCAGATGTGATTAGTTTAATTTGTAATGTATATAAATGTAGGCAGAAAAAAGCAAATGTTGATAAGATAGGCTTACAATGCACTGGCCATGGACTCCAATCACCTGCCCCCAGTTGGGGGTTTCGGGGTTAGTATACACTGGTCCTGGGTAATGGTAATATTGGATGTGGGTTGTGATGTAATAAATAACTGCTCAGATCGAGAAATCAGGTGAGTTTGATTTTCAATTGGGTTTGTTACATTTATTAGATTGGTGCAAAAATAATGTCGTTTTCTCACATATGTTACTATGTCATTTTTGCACCAACCTAATACTTACGCGCAACCTTGAGAAAGGTATAAATACATTTCTTTTCCTTCAGCTATAAATTGAAGAGCAAGACAGATTGGGTCCTAAAACCTTGGTTGGCAACCAGTCTCCCGCAGAAAGAAATCTTCTGCCTAGTCAGTCATGAATCGAAAAATACTTGATCATCCAAATGTGTATGGCGGTGACTGGCTGACTAGTAATATATACCATTTCCTTATAAGGAAACATTTGCTATTCATTAACCGAGCAGCTAGTGCTTCTTGAGTTACTCTTTTCTTCACTCCTTGGCCATTGGGCTAGGATCAAAGTGTAGTACCTGCCTTCAGGTGGATTAACTACATTTTATCCAGAGCGCAACTTGGTTGTGTTTGCTAACACAGTGCAACTGAAAAATATTGAGAGGTGCCCAGTTCCAGTACTCCCCTCATTGCACTAAAGATAATAATAATAATAATAATAATACCAATGTCAGCACAACTGACAGTTGCCAGGGTTGGGCTATTTTGGGATCTGGCCTGAGTGCATGCACTCAGACTCCCCACATTAAACTGACCTTGTGTTACATCCTGTCAGCGTGGAGCAGCAAGTAAATCCTAAGTGTAGTATCCATTCTTATCTCTAAAGTATGATGGCAATATTAGTTGTTTCCTTATAAGGAAACATTTGGCATTCATTGACCCAGCAGCCAATCCTACTTTCTATTGAAATTTAAATCATTTTTCTCTTAAAACAATTTTCCAGGAAAATGGGTTTCTAAAGTCCAGCAGCTGTTATCACTTTTTCTAGTATTGATGGTGGTTTCTTTTCTAACCTTTTGTTTGTAGTGTGGAACATCAACATCTTGATTATGTCATTGTTTTCCTTTTGATTTAAATGTGCTATTCATTTTAGTAGTTACCATTGCTGAAAGTCTTCAAGTAATGAGGTTTATTTGATACAGTTCTTTATTTGTGATTCTGGAGATTCAAAGAGGCCTAGTCCTCTCCAAGACCTACAGGCTTCTTTTGCTGTAAATCATTTTTGATCATTGATCTGAGAAAATGGCTGTATACAGCATACAGTTTAGGCATTTCAGAATTAGTTTGGCACTATGCGTGACAGTCTGGCAAGGTTACTTAAAAAAGGAAAAAAAAAGTTGTCTCTAGTCTCAGTACTACTTTATTTTGACAAAAAATGTCTATGAACTGCAATGTTTCTGTTTTCTTAAATTTAAAAAAAATTTTCTGTACCATGTGCCTTCAAAATATGGTCAATCATAGCTCAGGTAGTTTCTTCTGTTCATTTTGCTTACAATATGCCCTGTGAATGTTAAATTTTCCATGCCTTGTTATGCATCCCAGAAATTTCAGCTGTCTCTAATTCCTTTTTGTTTCTATTTTCCTTAAAATTTCCTTGATACTTACATGTTCCATCCATGGTATCCTCGGCATCTTTCTGTATAACCACATCTCCATTACCTTGTCTCTTCTTGTAAAGGAGATTGTCCAGCATTCACTGCTATATAGGGGGACTGATATTACGTAACAGTTCAGTACTCTTTTCTTTGTTTCTGTTGCTTCAAGTCTCTTCATCTGTGAAGAGATTGCCCAGCATTCACTGCCATATAGGAGGACTGATATTACATAACTATTTTCTTTGTTTTTGTTGTTTTAATTCTCTTTTTCATCTGTGAGGAAATTGTCCTTTAGTCACTGTCATATAGGAGGATTGATATTACATAGCAGTTCAGGTCTCTCTTCTTTGTTTCTAATGAAATTTTCCTGTTTCTTCATACTTTTAGTTTTTGGAAAGCAGATTTCTGTCAGCTGTTAAAATATTTCCCAGATATTTAAATTTTTATACTTGTTTCGTTTTGACCTTTCCAATTCTTGCTAACAACCATAGATTCTGTCTTCTTACAATTGACGGTTAGTTCTTTGTTTCCGCTTTCTTTTACTATCTTGCCTCAAACCTCCTGGAGTTTTTCTGTCTGCTATCAACACGATATCGTCTGCATAAACTAAGGGAGGTAAATCAATACAATTGCAAGGGAGATAACTCTAAAATATTAATTTGCTTGAGGTGATTATAATCCGGATGTGAGAGTGTTTTTGCACATTCGAATTTGTCAGTAATGAGAGAGATAGAGAAAAAATATCTTGCTTAACTGTATTTACTTAAAAAAGGTATTGCGAGAGAATATTCATAGCCCATAATTTTTTTAGGTCTTTTTTGTTTTTAGATGTCAAACCTTTTGTATTTTTCTTTTGTAGCTGTTGCTGTTATTGCTATCTTGAAATGCACATTAAAATTTGACTGCATCATTCTTGTCAGACAGTATCGACCTCCACTCCAGACATGCACCATTGAATTTCCTGCTGGTAATTGTTCTTTAATATATTCTTGTATAATGGGCAGTGGGGTAAGCCCAATCTTTTGATTGTAGCTGGCTAACGCAGAAGTAAACTGACTTCTTTCCTGTGTCAGGTTGGGGTGAGACCTTGAGCAAGTCTTAGCAATCCCTAACTCCCTGTGCTGGGGAACCAGGAGTAGCAAACTGGTAGATTGCAGTTGCCAAACACTGTTTGCATCACTGTTCCACTGAGCATGTGGATGAGTTCTCCAGGAGAACCAACAGTTGGTGATGCCTAGCACAGTTAGGATGCTACTGTGGAGCATTTGGCTAATATGCCTCTTTACACAAATTCCCAAAAGGCTAAGATGAGGTTTCAATCCTTGAATAGCAACCTTCCTAAAGATGGTGTCTTGATAAAAAAACACTCAGTGTACTTAGACTACTGTGAGAGTTGGTCATCAGAAAGAGCATCTGGTCTTGAAACACCTTACCTCAAATTATTATGATAATCTCGGTATGTTTTCATGTTCGGGTGGTACTGACAGCTAAAAAGCACTGAACTGAAGGAAAAAACAAATTAAAAAAAAAAAAAAAAAAAAATGACTGTTCATAAGGCGAATATTTAAGAACATTATATTTTCACAAATACAAGATTTTGCTGGTACAGTGTAACCCAGTATTAAGAGAGTTGTCGGGACCGGATAAGAAGTCTCTTATATCCGGGTTTAGTCTATTTTGTTTAGGTAAGTATGAGAACAATTTGGGACCATATACAATCTCTCTTATATCCGGGTTTCTCTTATATCTGGGTCTCTTGTACCCTGGTTACACTGTATCAGAAATTTATGACGGTCGAAGGGGAGATAAGCAAAATGGCAATACGAATTGTGGAAAACAGCATTGTGCAAGATCATACAATCATTACAGTCAAGTATTTTTTTTGGGGGGGGGGTTCTGTTGTGAACGAGTGGTAAGCACACGAGAAATAGAGAACAAAAGAAGAGATTTATTGTTACCAAAGTGAACTCAAATTACAAGCAGCAAATAGTATGATATATCTTGGTTAATACTAGTGACCGGCATATGTTCTGAGGTAAACTGATAGCCTCTGTAAGGTATGACCCACCTTGCTTTGTGCAACATTAATCTAGATCCTGCTTCCAAAAAATCATATTAAATAGCTGGCTGCAAAGTCCAAGTCTTTCTTTCCAAAACTGAAAGTAGGAACTGCTTTTTTGAGAAATATTCCAACAATAAAATTCAATTAAAAGTTTTGATAAAAAGTTCTGTTTAAAATTTCTTTATGATTAGAAGATGTGATTTTTTTAAAATATTACATATAAAGAAATTGAGTTTTAATAAAACTTTGGTTAAACTCTTTACCATCCTGGGTATGCCAATAGACTACATACACATCCTGGGTATGCCAATAGACTACATACACATCCTGGGTAAGATGATAAACTGCGTCTGACAAAGTGGAACCACTTCTTAATTGCTGGTGTTCCCAGGTCCACCCTGGCCTGGGGTGGTGGCACCTGTTGGGGTTCCAGCTATGGGCAGGTGGTTAACACTTAAACTGGGATTAAGGCACTGTGAAAGTGTAAAAATAGGTTTTAATACCAGAAATACATTTTTGTAAAAGATTATTATCAGATATACATTATTATCAGCAATACATTTTTGAAAAAAAATATTACCAACTATACAAGTATTAGCAGCAAAAGATTTTTGAAAAACAAATATTAAAAGCAATAAAAAAAATTTGTCTGCCTTAAATAACCCGTTGGCATTAATATGCCATAAAACAGACCAAACGAAATAAACTCTTTAAATAGGAATTAAATATAAGTAAATATAAATAAAATAATAAAAATAAATGTAAATGTAGGTAAAATATGAACATATGTTAAACATATTAAGATAGATGAAACAATGTGAAAAACTTTTAATATATTTAAAAAATATGAATTTGACTCCAAATGAAATATAAATAAAACACAGATTCTAGCAAGATTCAAGGGTCCATTCTAAAGGTCCTCAGATTTTAATCCAAACTTTCAATGTTTGTTAACATTCAATAAAAGGAGTTGATCCTGAAAATTTCAGTCTATTATCTCCTGTCAAACAGATTTTTTTATGTTATCTGTTGTTGGAAAGAAATTGCTTGAAAAAAGTATTTTGCCTAGTAGAAAATTCATAGCTTTACATGGCTTTAAGCAACAGCTGAAAGATGAAAAAAAAATTGCATTTTTTCATTTTTTGCCTTTTTTGACCTTCTGCTACTCAGAAATGCAACATGAAGGGATCTGTTTTATTGATTTTGTGTGAAGTTTTTGATACACACTGCATGATGAGAGATGGCGATATGGTTTGCATGTGTCTTCATGCAGTGGCAGCAAGCCGAAATCCAGGATTTTAACTGTAAAAGAAAGTTTTTATGCATTTTTAAAAATTTCAGTTGGGATTTTTGCAACAAGTGACAAAAAAGTGTGATTAATTGATTGAATTTCAGAGACTCATCATGGTTGTGATGAAGGAAAAAGAGTTCCAAAGACAACAAATGAAAGAATCTTTGAGGGAGAGTTCTCTAAAAAAAAAAAAAAAAATTCAATCTTTTCAAAATTTTCAATATCTTCATAATCTTCAGAGTGGCATAAAATCTGTTTTGAAATGACGTATCACACTGGATCAACTCCTCTGATGAATGTTAAGTGTTGAAAATTTGGATGAAATCTGGAATGACTCAGATGAATATGAATAAATTAATTTTTTTTTTTTTTAAGTAGCAGTTAAATGTAAATAAAATGATTAAAAATTGTTTTTACATTTGCTTTTCTGTTAAATGGTCAACTTTCTATTTGATCTGATTGTAAATCTGCAATTTTGTTTTTGGTTCTTACAGTTACAGGAAGCAAAAAAAACATCTTTTTTAATAAATTTTAATAAACTTATAATGATTTCTACTCAGGGTGGGGGGATTCACAGCCTGAACCAATATTTGATAAATGGACCAAACCAAGAACTTGAAAATTGTACACATTGTAACTTGTGAATTCATAGATATGGATGCATTATAAAAATTTTATTACAACAAAGTCTGAACATGAATGTGGAATAAATGTAAATTTAAAAAAAAAAAAAATTTTTTTTCCTACCTTGTTTTGTAGGATTAGTTGATGTGAATGAATCGCCATCTGAAGCTGCAATACGTGAACTTAAGGAAGAAACAGGGTTTAAAGGAATCCTGAAACACAAATCCCCAGGTAAGTTCACTTCAGAGAGTGTGTGCGGGTGCTTATGCTGCATTCTGAAGTCAGAGCTAAGAAATATCACATATAGATGCTTGTAAAATTGAATGTAAATAACTGATTGGTGGTACAAACCTTAAGTATAACTTGAAGAAGTGGAGACATGTTGAAAATTACAATCAAAAGAAAAGCAGTGAGGAAGGTTTTAATGTGGCCAGCCTCTCAATTAGCCTTTATCAAAGAGGTTTGTTGATAAATTTGAAAGTTAAGCATTGAAACAAATTTACCAAAACGTGATAAAATGTGCTGAAAGTAATCCTTATTTAGCAATGAATTGGGAATTTAATTTTTTTTTCTTTTTTCCTTTTTCTTTTTTCTTTTTCTCCTTTTTCTTTCTTTTTTCTTTTTTTCTTTTCTTTCTTTTTCTTTTCTTTCTTTTTCTTTTCTTTCTTTTTCTTTTCTTTTCTTTCTTTTTCTTTTCTTTCCTTTCTTTTTTCTTTTCTTTTTTCTTTTCTTTTTTCTTTTCTTTTTTCTTTTCTTTTCTTTTCTTTCTTTTTCTTTTCTTTTCTTTTCTTTCTTTTTCTTTTCTTTCCTTTCTTTTTTCTTTTCTTTTTTCTTTTCTTTTCTTTTTCTTTTCTTTCTTTTTCTTTGTTTTCACTTTTTTGTTTTCACTTTTTTTCTCTTTTTCTTTGTTTTCACTTTTTTCTCTTTTTCTTTGTTTTCACTTTTTTCTCTTTTTCTTTGTTTTCACTTTTTTCTCTTTTTCTTTGTTTTCACTTTTTTTCTCTTTTTCTTTGTTTTCACTTTTTTCTCTTTTTCTTTTTCACTTTTTTTCTCTTTTTCTTTGTTTTCACTTTTTTTCTCTTTTTCTTTGTTTTCACTTTTTTCTCTTTCTCTTTTTCTCTCTTTTTTCTCTTTTTTTTCTCTTTTTTCTTTTTCTCTTTCTCTTTTTTCTTTTCTTTATCATTTCACCCCAAGCAGGGCAATAATGCCACTGGGATGCAGGGGGTTTACAGGAAAAGAAAGAGAAGGAAAAGACTTTAGTGAAGAAACGTGAGGAAAAGAACAATAAAGGAACAGTTTACAAAGACCAAAGATGGTGATTGACATTGCATTTAAATATAAGATTATAGGTGGGCAGGGAGGCAGGATATCTGAAGGAAATTCCACAGACAAAAAGTGAGAGAAAAACCGTTATACTAGAAGTGGCGGATACTAGCTCAACAGTAAAATGGTGAGACTGAGTTACCAAACTAATAGCACACTTAAATTGTTTTTATATATTATACACAATGAGTGCTCAATGTAATATAACAGATTTCCTTACCGTTTGGTACTCTTGAGTTAATTGTGTATGAAACTCTGAGTTCATTTATTTATTTTACATGTTTCAGAGCACAATGTAAACTAATAAACTGGATACAAATTTGAACAAATGTTGAATTTAGCTGATACAAATTCTAAAAATTTGATGCATTTTGCACAATTGTTTTTTTTTTTTTTTTTTTTTTCCCCCACACACAATTCCCTAGGCCAAGGTTAGGGTGTGTTATTGTACATGAATAATTTTTGTTTTGATATCTGTTAAAGAAATATATGTATATGCAGACTCACTTTATTAATTAATCCAAGACTGTAATGATTAACAAGTTACTCTCTTTAATTACTGATTAATTTGTTTAATTAGTATATTTTCCTTATTTTTTGTTGACAGTTGTCGGCCTCGACCCTGGAGCCAGTAATAATGTTGTCACCCTGGTAACAGTCGAAGTAAGATGATGATGCTTTTTATTGTTGTTGTTGTTTTTTTTTTGTCTTTTTTTCTTTTTCTTTTTATATTTTGAATATAAAGGCTTTTTAAGAGTAAAAGTGTTAAATCAAATTCTCTCTTCGTGTTTTGAAATAATTCTTTTTTTTTGTATCCGACAATACTTCAAATTTTGAAATCTAATCGATTTCTCTAAGTTATTAATGTTTTATTCTTTGTTGAAGATTCTATTCTTTAATAAACAACAAAATAAAAGATACAACAGATAAAGTATCTGCTGCCAATGTTCTATGAGATCTACAAAACTGATATTGATTAAAAGAGACATACTAAAACGAAAGGAAAATCAAGGTTAACTATAGTCAGGATCATAGTCATTGTAAACTCTGTTAGTTCCAATCCTGTATGTAATTATTGCAAAATACTTTCCCCTTGTCCAATTTATAGGCAGCACCATGCAAATGCATGCTGGGATTTCTTCCCAGCCAATAAAATAGGCCAGTTCTTGCTGTCATCTGGCTCAGTCCTGGTCTGTCTTGTCTTGAAGTCAGAATGTTACATTTGCTTGTCTGAACTTGCTCTTGTTTGTCTACCCCAATTCTTGGTTTGTGAACTTTTTTGCCATATTACTGTATTCCTTATTATTGCTTATTTGCCTTGCATATATTATTTGCTTGCTTTATTTTTCATTTTTTTTTTTTTTTTTTTTTTTTTTTTTATATTGCTTATTGCAAATTTGTCAATTCTGTTTATTGGACAGTTCTGTTATTTATTTTATATTTAACCATGGCTACTCACTCTACAACTCTCTTTGCCATCACTACATACAGTCTTAAATTCAGTGTTGTCTTTCTCATAGACTGGTTGCCACCCAAGGCTAAAAGTCCAGCCTGCTGTACTATTTAACCCATAGCTCAAGGTTTCATGAATTCATACCTTTCCCAAAAGTATTTGCATGAAAGTGAATGTAACAAGACTCTACTAGAACACAAACACTGCTCTCAAATTTCTTGTTCCAAGCTGCTACAAATTACAGATTATGGATTAGTACATATAACTTGAAGTGAAAATAATGGCATAATCAAGATGTTGATATTCCCCACCACTTCAGACAAAAGCTTAGGAAGGTAACCCTCAACAATACTGGAAAGAGCAATAACAGCTACTGGACTTGAAAAACCTATTTTCCTGAAAAATTTCAACCAAAAAAACATCACTGGTTGCTCGGTCAATGAATGCCAAATGTTTCCGTGTAGGAAAACAGCTAAATATTACCATTACCATATAAAAAAAAAAAAATACAAAACTTTTGTTGTGTTGTGACATGTATTTTGAGAAGACAAGATGTAATACACATTTTTTTCTCCTCCTCATCTAAATGAATGTTAAAGCATTTTAACCTGCAAAAGACAATCAAGGTTCTTTTTTGGAATGGGTTGAGACTAATCAGCAAAATATGAGCAGGGCATGGCCAACAAGATAGAGGAGCTGGATTGCAGTTGTAACGAGGTGCTCTATTCATCCATCACTACACAATCTGATGACCTTAAAGGTCAGCTGTGTCTGCATATACACCTGACTAGCTATGCGCACAGGGTTGTCCACTTGGCCATAATCGAATTCACAAAGAATAACAACAATTGCTCTTCAAGACTCTCTGATTGGGAAATGGTGATAATACGACTTCTCACTCAGCCGGCTATATTTTCTTTCAGCTGAACTGCTATCTCCTGTCACTGGTCCTTTCTTCCCTGGCTGCTGGGCAGCTACTCACTGGTCACCTACCTACTTTCTCACTTCTGGACCCCTTTCCCCTCGGACTTCTTGCCTCTCTCTGCTTATATGGATAATGGCTGTGGTCCCACCACCCATTTGATTTTTTGGGTGGTCAGCTTCTTCAGAGGACTATTATGATTATCTAAATTCATTAACAACATTTTATGTTTGCCAATTCAAAGGCAGCTGGAGAAATTCCCAAAAACACTGACACTTGACTCAAAGATGGACTGGAGATAAATTTTCTAAGAAATTCATAACTAAGTGGACTCACAAGAAATTTATCTACTTCTAAGGATGTGTGAGAAATCATATTGTTACACAGCCAGCAAGGCAAAATCTCTGGTCTGGTGCTCCTGCTGTACATCTCAAGATTCTTGACAGAATCCAGAGAAGAGTCTGTTATGCCCTGATTGGGTAGCTCATCTCCAGTCGCTATCTCACAGACATGATATGGTTTCCTTCTGCTTGTTGTACAAATGTTTTCATGATGACTGCTCTGATGTGCCCCAACTTAATTTAGGATTGCTACTGGATTGGCAACGAGGTCTAACCATTTTACTGTCGATCTGGCTAGATGCAGCCACCACATCTACTCTTACAGTCTGTTCTCACACTGACCATCTAGGGAACTCACATTTTTCTTACTTCCCTGATAACTACAACCTTCAAAAGTTTAAACAGAATATCAGTCACTATCTTCCATCTTCTTGAACCTTGTTCCTTTTTTTTTTTTTTTTTTTTTTTTTGTCCTTTCCTCAATCCTCCCTATTCTCAGTTTTCTCTTCACTTTCAGGCCCTGTAACACCCCCCCCCCCCTGTATTCTAGCAGTATTATCATCTTGCTTGGGGTGAAACAATTAAAAAATAAACTGAAAAATGTTAAGATTTTTTTTAAAAGGAATTATGAAGTTTTTTTTTTTTCTCCTCCGCCGTTGTTTCAGATTGATGGAGATGACCCACATAACCAGTCGCCAAAACCAAAATTAGGTGAGTACAACGTTTTCTATTGCCGTGACTCCTCAGGTTGTACATGCTCATATTCTCAACATGAATGCTTTTTCTTTATATGTGACTTTTTATCCAGTCTTCGTAAAGAGACTGGGGAGTGGCTTTCTGTTGTCACCTCATTAGTTTTCAATTAAAAATTGTTCTAGACTAGTTGACACCCAAAATCAAAGAGCCGGCTTTGCTATTTAACGCAGATACATTCATGCCTTTCATAAGAACATTTGCGCAAAAGTAAATGCAATGGCATAAGCTGGAATTTGAACCTGGCTTGCAGATTTCAGTTTCCATGCCAATATCTCTTATACTTCCTGCATTTCCCTAACATTAACGATCTTAACTTTTTAGGCGAGGCATTGACAACCAGCAACAGCCGGTTAAAACTAAATTTAATGTTTTTCACTGGAAATCTATTTTTACAATGTAGTTTTTTTTTTCTCTCTTTATAAAAATAACCTTTATTTCTTGGGAGAGAACTTAGAAGAACCAAGCAAAATGGTTTTAATGTGGATGATCAGTTTATAATGTGTGTATAAGACAAACTGGGTTCTGCCTTTGTGTCCAGCATGGGCATCAAATATTCAATTATTTGAACATCTTGTTAAACTGGACCCTGACTTTATGTCCGACGTGGACATCAAATGTTTAATTTGCTATGTAAACAGACTGTTAAACTGGACCCTGATTTTGTGACCGACATGGACATTGATTATTCCATTGTGTTGTATGGATGTTATAAAATTAACATTTTGTGAATTAATATACACAAGAATACGAGGAAGATAACATTTATTTAAAAGGTAGGACTAAAAAATAAAGAATTAGGTTATGTCTTGAAAAGATTGCATCTACATATATCTGTTGGCCAATTGAGTACAGAGAAAAAACTATTTTTTTTTTATTCTACTGTTAATTTCTTTTATATTTTTTTGTAATGTTGGATGGCTTTTCCTTGTCAGTTTCTATATCAAGCAAAAGCTTGTTATCACTTCCAAAAATGTTTATTATATCCAACACTTTCTAGACGCTGATACTAGTAGTAATGCCTTTCAATAATATCTATTCTAGTAATATTTGTTCAAGTAGTAATTGCCAAATATTATAATGATCAGAAGAGAATTGTAATCCGTAGAGTAGAGAGAGAGTGAATGTATAGTAATTGAGTGGATAAACAAGAGTGAACAGTGAACATTATACTACTTTGTATTTATTCACTTCCTTTATGATCATGGGATCTACTTAATAATGGAATCGCCTGTGTTACTCACTGGCGATCTAATTTCAAAGCACAATATCAGCAATGACACTTACTCTTATACAACAATTTTCAATAAGTGAATTTATCATAAATATAATGCTGGATCCAAAATAGTTTGATGTCCCATGGATCACAAACATATTGGCAAATTAAAATAGCCTGAAGTTCATAGGATAACAAACAGGTTAATGGATACAATTTAACAAGGTACCCTTTGCATCATAATCAGTGTTGGATCCAGAATAGACCAAGATCCTTAGATTGTTGATGTAGTTCTGGATCCAGATTAGACTGGTATCCTTAGATCATAAACATAAATCGACTGGCACAATCTGAAGAAAACCTCTCATAGATTCTAAATCCTTGTGCAAAAAAAACAATAACAACAATCCTTCTGCAATTATGAATCATTTTTTAAATAACACAAAGCTGTTGGTAAAAAAATAATTTATCATTCTTGATATCTTCAGGCTGTTCTAAATAAAGATAATACAGCATATTATCACAAGACTTTTGGCATGCAAAAAAGAGCATGTTTTTTTTTGTTTTTTATATATATATATATATATATATATATATATATATATGAGAAGTGAAAGACATTTCTGTCCTTTGTAAAAATTTACCTCAATAAATGTGTGTGTTTCTCTTAAAAAGCTCATCATTTTTCAAATGTTTTCTTTTCTTTGTCTCTATTTTATATTACGATCTGGTCTATTGGCACACGTTTCGAATACACAGAACCCACTGGTAAGTAAACAAATTTTATTATGTTTTCTTTCTTAATATGCTTCCTCATTTACGCAGACTTTAATATCTTGCAGGGGTTAAGCAAGATCACCAGGGACAAAAGTTAAAATACACCCCCAAATGAAACCTAGAACTTAAGAAGAGCCCATCAAATTCTTTTCTCTTTTTTTTTTTTTTTTTTTTTTTTTTTTCCATTAGCTTAGGAAATATTTATGTTGATGAAAAGAAGACAAATGGCTGGCTGACATTGTTAGCTGTCCATGTTTATCGACATTTCATCTGGTTTAATAGCTGAGTGGATCATTTGTATGTACATATGTAATGTGGAGTGCATAGATTAACTTATGTGTGCTTGTGCCATATAATGTGTGTACACACACACGCAATTTGGTTAATTTGAAATAAGACATTGGAATAATAAATTCTATTCCCACTCACTCTGGACAGCCCCTACTCTGCTTTGAACAAAATCTTGAAATTAGAAAATAATTTTTTTAAACCCTAAAAAAATCAGATAATTGCAAGATTTTATCAAACCTTTTGGTAAAATTATTTTTCAAGTGTTTTTTTTTTTTTTTTAATTTTTAGAAATATTCTAGTATTATTGTTGAATCAGACTACACATGCTTGTAGGTAAATGTACATAAACACAATTTGAAGGAAATTGATATCTATTGCAAGAATTAATTTCCCTTTTCTCTCTGGCAACAACCCCTGGGTAACAGGAAAGTGTATAAACCACAATATAGAGCCCTTCAAGATCATTTTTTTATGCCTTCAAATGCAGTATTTTAAATGGACAAATAATTTAGATTTGAAATTTGAACATCTTGCTGTCAGCAAAGTGACAGGTACCAAACTCGTTAGTAGTGAAAATTTGATTGTACCAAAAAGGGTTTCTTTTTTCTTCCCCCCCCCCAAACCCAAATTGTAGTTTGTCAAACATTTCTAGATACCAAGCACTGATTTATCTCCCCCTAGCATTGTGTGTAAATTTCTTGAAGCCAAACCAGAAAAGTTAGGCATTCAAAATGCAATATAATTTATTTCAATTATATTTTGTTTTCTGTAAATAAAAACTAGACTTTAATTCAATATTTGTCACCAATAATATGCATGGGGTGTATGTTTTTAGTTCGTTTCGATATTTCCAATTTTGAAATTTTTTTTTTTTTTTTTAATATCTTTTTCATTTACTCTTTTAAGAATTTATTGAAACGAAAATAGTTCAACTCTGCAACCTGTTACTTCAATTGAATGGTAAGTTTTTGTATCTATTTTTTTCTTTTTATATTGCTTGATATATAGATATAATTCTGCATACAGAATTTTTGTTTATAAAATATGAAAGAATTTCAAATAAATTGTATCTTGCAATTTTTTATACACACACACACACACACATATATATTTATATTGTTATACATTATTTATATAGACATAAATATTTAAGTAAATGCTCTGTTTGTAATAAACAGTATTAACAACATTTACCAGCCTGAATATCCAAGAAATTTCATAGGAAATATGCGTCTTCTGACAGGAATTAAATCTGTATTCTACACAGGATTGTCATATAGCCTGACATGCTATACAAGTTCATCTATGAAGAAAGCGTCAGGAAGGTCGAATTATTGCTTTTAAACTTCAAACTTCCCATAATTTCCCTCAAACGTTCATATCTGCTCAAAGTGTATCTTAACGTTATCTTATGTTAATACTGTTTATTATAAACAGCATTTACTTTCAAATTCATGGATTGATTTTTTAGTGTTGCCAACAAACTCATTAAGAAAGACATTGTAGTTTTTCTCATTCCTTTTATTTTCCCAATTGAATTGCTAAGAAAAAAGTAATGTAATCAATAGTTGTGATATTTTGTAAATGTGCCTGAAACATGCTCTGTTATGGTTAATTTAAAAATTAATGGTAAGAATATGTAAGGGAGGTAACTTAGTTTATATATTTTATTACTGATGATTTAAAAATACTTGCAATTTAAAAAAAAAAAATTTTTATTGCATTTTTATAGACATTTTAAAACATTGTTACTATACTCATAATTAATTTTATTTAGTGTTGCATCTTTTTATATAGAACACTTCAAGAATTTGAAGTTTTTTGTTTTCATGGTGGAGTGTGTGTATATATATATATATATATATATATATATAGGAATCTAACAGAATGATAGAATAAGGAACAAATGGGAAACATTTATAAATCTAACAGATTTCATTTTTATTAAAGTTTCATCAGAGAATGATATATGGAGAAAAAGAAAGAAAAAATTCTGGTATTTTTAATTTTTGTGTTTGTTTTTTATTGGTTAAGCAAACTACACATGCATCTTGTCTTGTAAATATTGATTGATGGAAATGTTCCCTACTGCTAATCAACTCTTTGCTGCTGATTTAAAGTTAAAAATATATATAGCTTGCAAGGATTTCTTTTTTTTTTTTTTTTTTTTTTTTTTTTGAGATAATAATGATTTAGTGATACAAGTCTTACTAATTAACCCATAGCTAGAGGTAGAAGAGGTGGATTCATAACTTTCCCAAAGGTATTTGCACATGTGAATATAGCAAACCCAACTGAAATTGGATACCAGCTCTCAGATGAACAATTCCAAGCCATTTTCCAAAACACCACCTGCAAATCAAAGTTTACAGTACCACTTATTGCCAAGCAGTCACCCATCTAGATACTGACAAGGCTCAACGTTGCTCATATTGGGTGGTTGTACAGGAACTGGCATTTCAATGTAATAAGCCATGTTTTGTAAAGCAGCATATATAAATGTGTGTGTGTAAATGCACCATAGTTCTAGTTTATCTATGTGCAATTTGTATGATAATCTGTACGCATACACAACTGAATATACATTATCATATGAATCCTGCATAGACAAACCAGAATCATGATACACTTACATACCTAACTTTATATATATATATATATATATATATATATATATACAAATGCTGCTTTACAAGACAAAATGTGTGTGATCTCTGCTTAACAAATGGAAAACAAAAACAGTTAAAAATAGAATATTTTCTTTCTTTTTTTTTTCTCCATACCACATTTTCTGATGAAACTTCAATAAAGGTAAAACATGTTAGATTTATAAACGTTTCCTATCATATCATATATATATATATATATATATATATATATATATATATATATATCTCAATTTCGAAGGATCTTTTTACGACTGCCCTGGACTTTGCTGCTGTATATTCTAACCTGACAAAGGAAGAAACCGACATAATCCTCAGTGCAAAAAAATCCGTCCTCATTCATAATGGGGAGCAATGGATAAAAAACAATAACGACCTGTTTGACATCACTATGGGATCACTAGACTCTGCAGAGTCTTCTGACTTGGTTGGTCTTTTAATATTGTACAACCTAACGGCACACCGCGAGATTGATATCCAGAACATCGGACTGTATAGAGATGACGGGCTCATGGTGGTGAGGAGTTCCACTAGCTTTAAGATAGAGAAGATCCGTAAAATTATGATTAGTGAATTTAAAAAACTTAACTTAAAGATAACAGTCTCTTCTAAATTGAAAAAGGTTAACTTCCTCGACGTAACCCTAGACTTACCGAGCAACACGTACCAACCTTATAGAAAACCAAATGCTAACCCCTTATATATACACCCGAAGTCAAACCACCCTCCATCCACAATTAAATATATACCCTCATCAATAGAAAATAGAATTAGCAGTAACTCCGCTAACAAAGTAATATTCCACCAACATAATGACTTCTATAACACTGCCCTAAAAAGTAGTGGTTATAAAAATGCTAACATTAAATATAGGGACAATTGCAATAACCAAAAGAAAAAAACAGGAAAAGAAACATTTGGTATACACCTCCGTTCAACCAAATGGTTAGTATCAAACTAGGACAGAAGTTCTTAGCTCTAATCGATAAACACTTCCCCACCAAAAGTAGGCTTAGTAATATATTCAATAAGAACACCCTAAAATTGAGTTATTGCTGCACTGAAAATCTAGAAGGTATAATAAGAAGACACAATAATAATATCCTGAACAAACCCCCTTACCTGAATAATTTTAATAACTCTACACTTAAATCAGATAATGATAGGGAAAAACTATGCGATTGTAGAAACCCGGTAGACTGCCCATTAGAAAATAAGTGCTGCATCAAATCTGTGGTATACCAATGCACTATATCATCCACGGAGAACCCTAACAATAATATGATATACATTGGGTCCACGAAAAATGCCTTTAAAACCAGATGGAGGCAGCATAAATGCTCCTTCAACAACATAAACTTTAGACATCAGACCTCTCTATCTAAATATTTTTGGCACCTGAAAGAAAAAAATAGGACACCTAAAGTAAAATGGAAAATCATTAACAGGACTAGAACTTGCAAAACTTGGGATGACCCATGCCCTTTGTGCCTCCATGAGAAACTACACATTATTAAGCTTCTGAACAATAAAAACCTATTAAACAACCAGCAAGAATTAACGGTTTTCTGCCGACACAACCGAACTTACGCTCTGAATAACTAGCTAAAAACACGCATATAAAAAATAAATTTTAAAATCCATAGCCCATATACATAGTTTTAATAACCTACAAAAATTGATAACCCTTTATGAAGTTGTCAAATAACAAACGTTGCGGCCTTTTCATGTACACAAATCCCTTTCATAAAGAGATATAATAAAAGAATAAAAAAAAAAAAAAAAAATAAATAAATAAATCTCCGTAGACGCTCAAGCCAGACTATGCGAAAACTTCCTCCGTCGTAAATTTAGCCACCCCCACCTTACCGTGACCAGGCATCTATGAAAGTAACCCTATACTGATACAAATTATTAACACCCCACCCCTGCCGATTCTAAACAATCCGCCCTTGATGTTACCATGGAAATTTTTGATTTCAATTCTAACCATACTATTAAAACTCGTAAATTTCAGAAATAAATCATTCCCAAAAAATTTCGCTTGAAGATGGAACAGAGTCTACTTTAACTCAAGTTAATTCAAATATTATTTTGAAGTTTTCGGCTCCTGTTTTGAAACATGAGACCTCTTATGTAGCGAGTTGGAATCATATTTTTAAATAAATAATTATATTTATGCTCTACTTTCGTATCGAGCACTATTTTTTAAAAATAATTACAAAAATACTAAGGAACTTTGGATTATTTACCAAACCAGTTCCTTTCCTATTTTCTACAATATTTTCACACATATATATATATATATATATATATATATATATATATATACATACACTCAATATCAACTATGAACATGGACACAATATGTTGATTGTTGAAAATAAAACATTCTATAATACTAAATACATACATACAACAATCTATTTCCAGTTTTCTGTTATTACATAATAAACTGAAACCCCCACCAGAATTACATATTAAATGGAAAAATATATTTAATATTTTATTTCACATAGAATATTAAATATATTTTTCCATTTAATATGTAATTCTGGTGGGGGTTTTAGTTTATTTTCATAATTATAATAAACTGAAATTAAATAGAAAAATATATTTAACATTTTATGTGAAAACTTTGTCATAAGTAAAATATGCCCTCACCTTTTAACCCCAAGAGAAACTTGTATTACTAAAAGATTTGAATGGCCATAAAGTGGGTGACCGATTTTCTATTGTAATTAAGTAATAAACCTACCCCCCTATGTATTTACTATTACACAAAAAGTACAAATGATTTGATCATTATGACAATTGACAAAAAGATTTTTTTTTTTTTTTTTTTTTTTTAACTAGAATTTGCTGAAGATGGAGACATTATTGATTCTCGGGTATACAGCTATGCTATTGCTCTGGAACAGACGAAAAAGAAAGGTGCAATTGTGTAAACTTTACAATCGAAAAACATCATTGTTACATTCGTTTTGTTGACTCAAGGATTTATTGAATTTCATGTGAACATTTTTACATTCTATATTTTGTTAGAATTCGGAAATAAAATGCCTTTTCTCTGAATGTGCTTTGGTTTTTTCTTTCTTTCTTTTTTCTGTCTTTCTTTCTTTCTGTCTTTCTTTCTTTCTTTCTGTCTTTCTTTCTTTCTTTCTTTCTTTCTTTCTTTCTTTTTTTTTTCTTTCTTTCTTTTTTTTTTCTTTCTTTCTTTCTTTTTTCTTTCTTTCTTTCTTTTTTCTTTCTTTCTTTCTTTTTTTCTTTCTTTCTTTCTTTTTTTCTTTCTTTCTTTCTTTTTTTCTTTCTTTCTTTCTTTTTTTTTTTTCTTTCTTTTTTTCTCCTCAACCCACAACCCGCTCAAACTGTGTAGTGATTAATACATAAATATCTCTTATCAGTTGAATAATTAGCTGGTGTTGAGCAAGGAGATATATATCACAAAAGTCCCAAAGTATTAGTACAGCTAACAAAAAGCCTACCAGGTGACCACAGAAAAACTTAAAAAGAAAAATCAACAACTAATAAAACAAAAACTGATGGAAGAAAAAGGGGGGGGAATGAAACCAAAACTAAGAAAAAAAAACAAATGATGGATATTAACCAAAACAATAATATACATGTCTCCATATCTAAATTACCAAGCAAGAGTAAATACACTTCCCAGTGTCATTATTTGGAAAGACACACAGTTTGGACTGCTCCTCGAGTTTCACACTACTCTGATCATAAGGCGGCAGACCTAATTTTATGGAAGAATTATGACAAATTGGAGAAGGACATCATCAGATTAAATTGAGATTTATGTTGATGCACACGAAGGAAAGTGGGTGCTGAAATCTTTTATTTTTGGCATATCAAGCTAAGTTCATTTAATTTCTTTTGTCTATTTTGTTATTAAATATCCCACATTGGGATAATAGAAAATCTGCCAGGAAAGGTCAAAAGCTACTGTGGACAATCTTCTGATTAAACCACTTTCTATAAATTTTTGTCTTAGTAAATTGCTTTCTCTTTTAGAATAGCATTTTATTAAATCAAAATTATGGTCAACCGCATTAGAATGAGCAACTGATGCATTGATGATCCCTTTTAGTCATATAATTTTTTTTTTTTTATTTAAATTCCTTAAGGTTTCTCCTATGTATTCCTAGTGGCAATTATTGCAGGTAATAGAGTAAATTCCTCCAAACTTTAGCTTATATATATATACATATAGTAAAAAGAAAGAACAGTAACATATATATAATCCGGTGTTCTTATTGATTTTTTATTTTTATTTTTACAAAACTGCTCAATGTCAATTTACAGAGCATAAATATTATAAATTAACTGATTTAAAAATATGGTTCCTTCGCTACACAGGAATTACCATGTTTCAAAAACCGAAGCTAAAAATTTCAAATTTAATTATATACTTAAATTAAAAGCATTAGTTCATCTTCAAGCAAATTCCAAAATTCACTTGAAGATGAGACAGAACTAATTGTCTTTATTTTCTCCCAAAATTAAAGCAAGTATATGGCGTTTAGAATGGCTCATGATCAAATATAATAGACATTTATTGTCTGTTATATTTAACAATATGTTTGAAAAAAAAATATATATATATATATTAGTGTAATCTATTATATTCTAAATAGGCTTATAACCACAAAGTTAAGCAATGTCAAGCATGGTCAGTACTTTGATGGGTGACTGATTAGGAATACCAGGTGCTGTAATGGCTTGGAATTGTTAATCAGTGAGCCAAGTTTCAATTCCCATTGGGTTCATTATATTCACTTACATACAAAAACCCTTGGGGAAAGGTATGAATCCACTTCTTCTTCCCCCTCAGCTATGGATTAATTAGTATGGTTTGTATCACTAAAACATTATCTCCAAACTTCTTACAATGCAAAAGTATTTTCTGGCTTTAAATAACTTGCAAAAGGTTGATAAGCCATAAAAAAATCAATACATCAATATTCTAAATAAATAATAATAACACTAATAAATTTTAAGTTTAAAATTCTCCATGATTCCTTTCTTTCATGAGTGTGTATAGTCGCAACAATTACTTTAGTCTGATGAAGTCCTAAAGGATGAAACACATCTCACGAAAACTTTTTCCACTTTGTCAGAGTTTTTTTTTTTTTCCCCCCCCAGGATGAAGAATAATGTTGGATTAAAAATAAAATCCATTAATTCCTTATAAAGTGACAGACTGGTGCTATAGAATCACAAACAAAAAACTGTAGCAAATAACAGAAACCACATCACTTGAGGACTTTCAACAGCGGCAAAAAATAAAATGGATATCACATGTAAGTCAAAGAGAAAATAATGAAGCCTGAATGTCTTGGCAAAGATCATCCTTCTTTGAACCTTGTGGACTGGTGCTACAGAATCACAAACAAAGAACTGTACCAAATAACAGAAACCACATCATTTGAGGACTTTCAAAAGCAGTAACAACTAAAATGGATATCACATGTAAGTCAAAGAGAAAATAATGAAGCCTGAGTGTCTTGGCAAAGATCATCCTTCTTTGAACCTTGTGGACTGGTGCTACAGAATCACAAACAAAGAACTGTACCAAATAACAGAAACCACATCATTTGAGGACTTGCAACAACTAAAATGGATATCTCATCTAACTCAAAAAGAAAATAATGACATGACGAAGATGAGATGTTGATATTCTACACCACTTCAAATAAAAGGTCTGGAAGGAAATGCTCGTCAGTACTGGAAAGAGCAATAACAGCCACTGGATTTGAGAAATCTATGTTCCTGAAAAATTGTTATAACAAACATTTTATAAATTTCATCAGAAAGCACAGAATGATAAGATAAAAGAACAAAGAGGAAGTGTTTATCAATTGAACATGTTTCACTTTTATTAAAGCTTCATCAGAGAATGTGATAATGAGTAAAAGAAGAAAGAAATTTTGGTATTTTTACTTTTGTGTTGTTTGATTTTCATTGGTTAATCAGGTTTCAACTCTTAACAAGTGTTAGTATAATTTGTGGCATTCCAAATTCAAGCAGAGACTATACGTCCCTTTGACATTCCATAAACTCTACAAATTCCAATCATAACTGAACAACTGTAAATATTGCTTTATGCATGTAAGTGTATCATATGAGTGGTTCCATGCACAACTTCCGCCATTAAAAAAATAAAAAAGAAAGGAATGCTGGAAAATAAAGAATTTTGACCAATCAAAAAAACAGACTTTTGATGTTACTAAAATTAAACATTGTGCCAAGTAGTCTGGAGCCTTTTTTAAGTGTGTATAAAGAGACAGCTGACACACAGCAGGAGAGACGAGACAGCTATAGAAACCAGCCAAGCATGTCACATGAAAAAACTAAGCAGTCATCTGCTTAAGACATTTTTCCGCCCTTTTGAGGTCTGAGAAAAGAAAGCAGATTGACATCCGAAACAACTTTCCAAAGTAACTACACTCTTGACTACTACCAAGGTCTGACTTGTAAACTATCAACTACCCAGCCAAACAAACTTTCACCAAACTGAATTACAGAGGACTGACTTCCATCAAAGTCAAATAAATAAACATATATTATTTGTTTATACCTTTGATTCTGGTTGTTTATTCTGAAATTTCCAAGAAATATGGTGCTTATCTACAATATCTTGGGAAAGATAGTGGATAGGTTTCCTGTTGCCTTTTTCAGTTTTGAATTCAGGTAAATTTACTGATTTAATTTATTTTTTTGCCAAAAATTGAAGACCTGTTCTTTTAGCCAATGCCATTTCAAGTGATAATCAACTTTTATTGGATAGATAAATTCTCCTTACACCAGACTCACTCCCATCAAAGTCAAATAAATAAACATATATTATTTGTTTATACCTTTGATTCTGTTTGTCTATTCTGAAGTTTCCGAGAAATATTGCTAAGATCCTTTAGCTCTCCTCCACAAGTTAACAAATTGGACTTCTGACGGGGCACATCAACACATCATTACAGATGAAAGGGTGTTATTAATAGATGAGCCTTACTTGCTCTTTATCAAATATAGAATTTTATAATTCTAACAAACTGAGGACTCATGAATTTTTTATATGCAGTCATTTTATTTTAGCTCTGAAACATGAATAGTAAGTTAAATATTTAGTACTTTCATTTCATTGGTATAATAAATTGCACCAGTCATCAAATACTTGTTTTTAAAGTCCTCCTATAATGCAGTGAATGCTGGACAATCTCCTCACAGATGAAGAAGAGACTTGAAGCAATGGAATTGTGGTTCTACAGGTTTAGTTTCGTTTGTTTTACAGCATATCAACCATAATAGGTTATTTAATGCTGACAAGATTTTTATTGCTGGTAATATTTTTTTTCAAAAAGTATTTTTGGTAATATTTTTTCCAAAAATGTATTACTGGTAATAATTTTTTTCTTCAAAAATTAATTGCTAGTAACAATTGTTATACAAAAATGTTTTACTGGTATTAAAACCTATTTTTACATGTTTTGACCCCAGTTCAGGGGTGAACTATTTACTCATAGCTGGGATCCTAACTGGTAACCTATTTTTATACTTTCATAGTGTTTTAACCCCTTTTGGGGGGGGCTTAACTATTTGCCCATAGCTGGTACTCTGACAGGTGCTACTTGGACCTGGGTACACCAGCAATTAATAGGTGGTTCTATGCTCCTCAAAACCTGATCAGAGGCCTTCCATTGAATGTAGTTTATTGACTTACCCAGGACGTGGATGTAATTTATCGTCATACCCAGGATGATGGTTCTACAATAGGATGCTGATAATATCATGGGCTGAACATGTGAGCAACAACAAAAGTTTTGGAGAAAATGGAAACAAAAAAAAAAAAAATACTATCTACATTATTCAGACAATTGTCCTCATCTCTGTTGCCATGTTTATTACAACATTTCAAACATTGTACGCTCCAACCTTGTTCAGGCGGTTGGAATGTCAAACTGAACCCTTTATTTCACTCACTGGGGTGGATTGTTCTATCAGTTAGATCCTGTTAATTCCCCTCTCCAAGTTCTCCACTGTCTTAACCAGGTATTGAACTCACACTCCTTGGGTCCTGTCACTGGATCTAACCAACGCCTTTATCCACTGTGCCATGTGTCCTTGAGGACATCTGTGTATGAATTTCTGGGTATTATATTATAAACCTAATGTCTTCAGCAACCTTTTTTACAAGTACTCATATTGAAATTTTTGCTGTTATCATTACATTTTTTCACCAGAGCTCATATTGCAATTTTTGTTGTTATTATTGCTTTTCTCTGGCACTCCTTATTACTGGTTCCCATATTGTATTTATTTCTATGCTTGGTTGGCTCAGGAGATTTTTGTGGCCTAGCATATGTGCTGATTCCTTAAGTTTACAAATTTTCCAATGGTGTTCTTTGTCTATGATCTCCCTTTTCTGATTTTTCCACTTCCCTTCATGTTACACCTTTCTGGTGTTCATGAAGCCTTACCTTAAGGAGGAAGCCTGTCTCCCCTTTATATTTCTTTCCGCAGCTGCACGGGATAGCATACACACAGTCTTTAGTCATGTTCTCCTCTATGGGGGAGGGGTCTTACCTGGGAGAGATATCTGCAAAGTGTCGTCAAGCTTTTGAAGGTTGTCCTGATTTTATAAAGGATTCAGTTCAACATTCCAACTACTTGAAGAAAGCCGGAGCATACAATGGCCGAAATGTTGTAATAAATATGGCGACAAAGATGAGGACAATAGTCAGAATAATGTAAATAGTGTACCTCTTCTCAGAAATATAGACAGATAAAAAAGAACACATACTTAGCATCAGAGAGAGAGTTGAAATTTCTAGGGCACATAATGAGGAAAGAGGGCTTGGAAAATTTGACACTCACAGGACGTGAAAGCAAAAGGGACAATGAAAAGCAACACATAACCTACTTAGCTTGAGTAAATGGATGGCAGAACAGAGTTTAAGAGAGATAAAATGACAAAATTTATTAAGTGTTACAATGGACAGGAAGTTGTGGAGAGACATGATCTCAATGTGCTGAAGGGACACAGCACTTAGAAGAAGAATCAGTTATAATCTGTCATGGAAAATTTGGAAAAGAACTTCTGATTATGTTATTGTTGTATAGTGTTGTTCTACGACATGTGATCAGTAGTCAACTTTGTCTGACTCTTGACTTTATACCTTATGTCTCCTATAACCAACATCTGCAAAAAGGTAAAATCCTATTTGCCAATCCCATTACACCTCCCTAACCAAAGAAATTTAATGCTGCCTTCTACAGCCTCTTTCCTCCTCCCCCACATTGAGATTCATGTCCTGTTTGTTTTAATAGATCCTGTTCTCATCTCATATTCCCGCTCTCATCCAGAGGTTCATTTTCTATTACATTAAGTTGATCTGACGAACTCATCCTTTCTTCTTCATCAAGATCTTCTTCCATCATATCTTCCTCTTCAATTCTGGGTTTTAATTGGTCAGAAGGAGCCATTAGGCTTTTTCCTTTCTTTGATATAATGGCCATGTTGTGTCCCCATTGCATGATGAAATTAGCTTTCTCAGGACTTGCTAGTTTGTCTTTTTTATACCACATCTTTTCATTTTTTGAGTAAGGCATTGTTAATGGAGATCTTATTTGCTTTCCCATTAACACAAATGGGATTTGCAATCTGTCCGCATGTGGAATCATCTCATAACTAAACAGTAACCTTAGTAAATAACTGTCTATAGGATCTCTGCTTGGGGAAAATGCCTTCAATCCCATTCTTTCTGCAATCCCATTGCATTATGGGTGATATGGTGGTGTTTTGTAAGGGAAGGAGTTAATCTGTTTCAATCAATTACATAAATTTTCATCACAAAATTCTGGTGCAATGTTTGATGTCAATGATTTAGGGATGCCATTTCTAGAAAATATCACCTTAATATTTTCTTTATTGTAGTTGGTTTTATATCTTTAATGATTCAGGCCATCCAGAAAAGGAGTCTACTAAAATTAGAAATAGTCCCATGCCATTAATGTGTGCATGGTCCGTATGAACACGAGAGTCCATGGTTCTGTTTCTTTAGGCTACGAGTGTATACTTCCTTGTCGAAAATATTTATTTCTGTGCATTTTAGGCATTTATGAACACATCTTTCTATATCACAATAATACACTGACCACCATGCCCCCAAATTTAATCTCCTCTGTGTAGCCGTTATCTCCCAATACACATCATCATTTACACTTTTTAAAATATCTTTTCTTACTGTTTCTGGTGGTACTATCAGATTCACATTATATATAAAACCATTTTCTATTGTTGATTTATGCCTTATTTCTTCATAAGGTCTTTCAGCTTTGGAACAATTACTACACCTGTTTCTTGTTATTCGATCAGCAATCTTGCTTAATATTGGATCATCTAGAGTTTTCAATGCCAATCTTTGTAGAGATAATAAATCAGTTTCAACCCAATGTAATATTTTTTCATCCGGGATTTCCAGTTTTTTCTTTTTCATCCTTTATTAAATTGTAACCTTGACAGCACATCGACATGTGGTATTTAATTTCCTTTTACATACAAATTCATATGTCATTAATTTCATTGCCCACCTTAGAATTCTGGAAGGAGTAACTTTTGGTAACTCCTTTCTAGGGTTAAAAATAAACATGTTTCAAAAGTTCTATTGAAATAGCCCAAAATCTTTTTATAAAAGATCCTTTGAATTGTCTCAATTTCAGACGACTTTTTCTCAATTTCAATTTACCCAAATATTTCCAGAAATTTCTTGAGATCAGAGTGACTTCACTCCTCGTATCTACTTGCATCTGAAAAGTCATGCCATTTAATTTTTTTTCAAAAGAATTCATTTCCTTAGGTTTTTGTATTGAAAAGACGCCATCAATTTTTTCTTTTATCAATTTTTCCGTACTACTTTTTTTTTAAAATTCTGCATACAGACTGAAAATGATTTTTTCTTACACAGTTATGGCAAATTTTTCCAAAAGTGTGTCAATTTTTTCCGTCAATTTTATACTCATACTCACAGTATTTGCATTTCTTGCTTCCTTATCATGCTGTACATTTCAACATTGTCCTCAGTGGAATTATACTTTTTAATCAAATCCAGCTGTTGTATAATTTCCACACATGCAGTTGGAGTCAAATTATTGTAATTATTTCAATATCTTATATTTATAAGATATATCAGCCATACTTTCAATCAAATATAATTGAATCCATTTGTCCTCTATAGTCAAGTCTTGATTTTCCAGTTTCTCAAATTCACAGAATCTGCAAACTTTTCTTAATCTGTGAAGATATTGTATATAACTGATTCATCTTGTTTCTATTTGATATGTTCCAGAAAGGGATATATTTCTTCAAAGTAGCAAAGTGGTTGTTGATTACTGTAACCAGTTAGGACAATCTAGCAGGTAACCGTAATGGACTGGTCCTCGCTGTAGGGATAGGCAATAGGCATAGGCAATAGGCAAAAACTATAGGCGTAGCCAATAGGCGTTGTCCTGTACCTCCACATCAGTCTGTATTTATGACTGACACCAGACAATCAGATTACTGTGAGGGGGAACCAAGGTGTATGCATATTCATTACGTCACCTCCCCTTGAGCTAAATTTTCTCATGAAATTTAGCTTCAATATTTTCTCTTTTTAGGGTCTGGACTTAATCGATTGATTTTTTTCCTAAGTCTTTTTCGCCTCAATCCTCCTTGCAGTGGTGACGTTTGATACACTGGTACCTCAGGCCTTGAGGTCGGGGATACCTCCATTGGCGAATGTTGACTTACTGGAACGGGAATTTCAAATGCATCATACAGGACTTCCATTGGAATCTCTTCGGTATTTTCCGTGACCTCTGTAGTGTGTCTGGGTCTCAATTGATTCCAATGTCTTTTGCACCGAAATTTTTCCCCTTTTATGGCATATATAACCTGTCCAATTCTTTTGGTTATCATTCCTTCTTCCCAATACATTTTTCCAGCCCTAGAGTTCTTGAAAAAACTTTGACACCTGGCTTATACGCTTTAGTCATCTGGTTTTCTTTTTTAGCAGTTTTCTTCGCCGGACTAGGCAACAGCCTGTCGAACACAGAGTGTATTTTTCTTGAAAACATTAACTCTGCTGGCGATAACCCTGGCGTCGTATTCGGGTTTGGCATGATTCTATATAATGCCAAAAATTTCTGAATGCTTCTTTCATTCGTGTCCACGCCTTGGTTTTTCTTCAATGCTCGTTTAAAGGTGTCTACGTATTTTTCCGCCTGTTCATTCGATCTTGGACGATATACTGGCGTTGTCACGTGATCAATGGACAATGATCTACAGAATTCCTTGAATTCTCTTCCCGTAAACTGTGTTCCGTTGTCGCTGACTAAAGTTTCAGGGAGTCCAAAGCGACTAAAAATTTCATTAAGTGCATTTATTGTATTTGTTGCAGTTGGATGTCTGCACTTAACAATTTCTGGCCACTGTCCATAATGATCAGGTAATAAGATCCATTTATAGGCCCTGCATAGTCGATATGCAATCGAGTCCATGGGACATCTGTCTTTGGCCATGGTTGAATCTTTACCGGTGGATCCCTTGCTGCCAATTGACATCCTCTGCACTGTTTCACCAAATTTTCTATGTCTTGGTCCATCCTCGGCCAATAAGTATAGCCTCTCATTAGAGATTTAATTCTCGAAATCCCTGGATGGCCAGTGTGGAATTCTTTCAGAATTTTCTTTTGCAGACTAACCGCCATTACAACTCTATCTGCGTATAGTAATACTTTTTCGCAGATTTTAAAGGGTGACACACTAATTCCTTTTTTAGTTGTCAAATTCAACCATACTTGCTTTTTCATTTTTTTAATGAAATCATCGTTCACCGCTGCTTTTTTCACATCTTCTAGCGTAACAAGTAGTTCTCTAATAGTGTTGCATAACAGACCCGAAAATTCACTTTGGGCTCTTAGCGCCGTTATTACTGTTTCTTCCAGTGGTTCCGTATATTTCAGTATCAATCTTGATAACCCATCAGCGTGACTTAGCTTCTTTGAAGGCACATATTATATTTTGAAATTATAATTCAATAGAATTACACCCTAACGCTGTAGTCGATTTGCCATGTGAGTTGGTATACCTTTTTTTGAACCAAATATTGTTAACAGCGGTTTGTGGTCTGTTTGTAGAATAAATTCTCTTCCGTATAGAAACCTGTGAAATTTTTTTACAGCGTTAATTATTGCTAAACTCTCTTTTTCGATTTGACTGTAACTTCGTTCCGTGGGTAGTAACGTACTCAAGGCATGTATTTTTCGTAGATCCGTCCTCGAATTTATGAAGCAATACCGCACCTAGTCCCTCATTACTGGCATCTGCTGCTACAATGATTTTCTTCTTCGGATCGAAATGCGCCAATGATAGGTCTGCTAATAGACAGCTTTTTATTTTTTTAAAAGCCTGTTCGCATTCTTTCGACCATATCCACTTTGCGCCCTTTTTCACCAAATTATGTAAAGGAGCTCTCATATCATGCATTTTTGGGATATAAATGCTATAGTAACTTACTAATCCCAAGAGGCCTGGAGTTTAGCCACATTATCAGGTGCTGGCATATTTTTATAGCCTCAGCCCTTTCTGGATCCAGTTTTCTTCCTTTACTGTCAATGATCTGCCCTAAATATTTTATCTTCTTTAAGAAGAACTCGCATTTTTCAGCACTCAGATTGAACCAGTATTCCTCAATTCTCTGAAATACCGCTCTAATATGCGTTTTGTGTTGGGCCTCGTTTTCACTTTTAATCAAAATATCATCTAAATATGCGATTGCATACTCTATACCAGCCAACATTGTGTCCATTATTTGCTGGAATAGGCTTGGAGTTACCTTCAATCCAAAAGGAAGACGATTTAGTTTAAAAATCCCTTTATGCATGTTTATTGTCAGGTACTTCGAACATTCATCACTGACTTTAACCTGAAGGTAAGCCTCCGACAAGTACAACTTTGAAAACACTCTACCTCCGTTTAATTTAGTGAATATATCCTCCGGAGATGGTAGAGGGCACGCATGGTCTTTCACACAATCATTTAAACCTGTCAAAAAGTCAGCACACACTCTCATTTTTCGGGGTTTTTTTTTATGTACACGGTTGGAGACGCCCAATCCGAGTAATCGACTTTTGAAATTACACCAATTTTCTTCAACCTTTCTAAATCCTCATTTATTGTGTCTAGTGCCGAAAATGGTACTTTTCTCTTTGGTTTAAAGATTGGTTTAACATTTTCTTTCAATTCGGAGTTGACTTCTGTTTTTGTGCACAGACTTAGTCCTTCTGAAAAGACGCGAGGGAATTCGCCTTTCAAATCCGTAATAAATCTTTCTGTTTGCTTCGTCTTATGATGTTAACTTTGTTACAGAAAGAATTTACCGGCAACTCCCATAAATTATACAATATGTTCCAGTCTAACCCAAAGAGGTTTGCTGAACCAGGGAGCACATACACTTTAGATTTGTGAATTTTTCCCATGAACGCAATGTTACATTTTAATTCACCTCTAAACTTAAGTCTTTTTCCTGACACTCCCCTGGCAATTTTGTCTGTGTTAGTCAACGGCGGGTAACCGATTTTTTTCCATGTTTGCTCGTTTATTACCGACATATCACTTCATGAATCAAGTAATAATTTTACGGTCTGCCCATTTATTTTTACATTGAGGTATTTTCTTCTTTGACCCTCCTCAATTTCGTTTTTAGATAAAACTACGTTCACCTTTGTTTTGTTTGCCCGACAATGGGAACTTCTATGGCTTACAGGCCCACAATTAAAACATATTTTATCCCTAAAGAAACAATCCATCTTTCTATGCTGTCCTCCACACGAACTGCATATAATTTTTCTTTATTTATTTTGTATCCACTTCTGTTGTCTCACAGTTTGTACTCGCGAAATGCTCTTCTCCTCAATCCGAGTATTATCTTTTTTTATGTTTATAAGTCGCTGACATTCTTCCGTTATTTTTTGTAGCATTATCTTCAGATCCTGTTCCATGATAGTGAGGATTCTTGATCTAATTTCTTTGTCCTTCAGTGTCGTTAGACCCTGCACAAAAATTAGACACTTGAACATGTCGCTTGACAATACCTTTGATTTAAACGCCTAACACTGTGCGTTAATCATACCCGCATACGTGACAAAATTACCATCATCTTGTTTTACGATATTTAGACACTTGTATCGTGTATGAAACAGACTTTTATCGAAAATTTTCGACAAAATTTCTACCGTTTCGCTGAATGTAATTTCTTCTGGCTTCTTTGGGAAGATTAAATTTGTGTATTTTGTATTTTCTTCTGTTCCCAACTTCTGCAACAATAGGGTGATTTTTCCTCGTCGGACCATTGTTCACATCTTTTTGTAAATATTGTTTCAAACCTACGAAAATAAGCGGGAAACATTGAGCCGCTGTCAGGGTCGTATTTAAATTCAGAGAGTGAATTTGAAATTCCTTCAGCAGAAAAAATCTAGTTTGGTTCTTTTGTTGTCTTAGATAATACGTCTTCCAAAAGTGATTTATTGTCTTTTGCCTGTTGTTTGAATAACTTTTCAAACCTTTCTTGTTGCTGAATAAATTGTTGTTGTTATTGTTGGAATTGTTGCTGTAAAGTGACTTGTAGCACCTTAGTTAATTCCACAATTCGTTCCATTCTGCCAACGTATCCACAAGAAAAAATTTTTGCTCCAATTTATGTAGACAATAAAATTTTCTATGTCCGAACAAGAGTGGGGGGGGGATCAATTTCTTACTTTCTGTAATTGTTGCACAAGTTTTTCCTTTTCTAACGTTCCTCGATAATAAGTGTTAAAAACAAAAATGAGGGAAAATTACTTACTTTCTGTAAGCGTCGAACAAGTCTTTCTAACGTTCTTCGTTAGTAAGTGTTGTCAACTGTATATTTTTTTCTTTTGTTTTAACCTGTGAGGCCGTTTCGTATCTCGTTACCAACTGATATGTCCCAGAAAGGGATATATTTCTTCAAAGTAGCAAAGTTGTTGTTGACTACAGTAACCGGGTAGGACAATCTAGCAGCAAACTGTAATGGATTGGTCCTTGTTGTAGGGATAGGCAATAGGCGTAGGCAATAGGCGAAGACTATGGCGTAGCCAATAGGCGTTGTCCTCTACCTCCACATCAGTCTGTATTTATGGCTGACACCAGTCAATCATATTACTGTGAGGGGGAACCCAGATGTATGCGTATTCATTACATCATTATTTAATGGACAGAAATTTGGTTCTTTCTGCTATCACAAGTTTCCTTTTAGGTCACAAATTTCTTTTTATCATTTATGAAATTTTGACAAAAGTCAATTTCTCTATTTGTTCAGAGTATGCCATAACAGAAATTTTCATTATAGCTTCACAACCTACTGAAGCTAAGAAGCGGTCAGTTATTTAATTTTCTCCACATCTTGCCTTACTATCTCTTTCAATTTTTTAGCTCTAGCCTGGGCTGCAGACAAGTCTCGACAAATTCTGGTTTGTCCAAGTGACTTAAACATATTGTCGTATAGCGTTGTTCTACGACACGTGATCAGTAGTCAACTATTACTCCCCTCTGACTCTTCACTCTATACATTATTTCTCCTATAACCAAAATATGGAAATAGATAAAATCCTATTTGCTAATCCCATTACAGTTATATTGCTTATTAAAAGTGGAAGCATATTAGCCCATCTTGTATTTTGAAAAATAGAACACAGTGATTCTTTGGAATTGTTATTCGTACCAAAAGGCTTTGTAATTGTATAATTACACAAATACTGTATAAATAGTCAATGCAAGATTACCAATTGGTCGACAAGTGAAAGGAAACTCGTCTTTGATCCAAGTTAGAAAAGATATTGAAATACAACTGCTGTCTGGAAAAAAAGGGTGTCAGTTGCAGAATGATTAGGAAGAGAGTTACATTAAACGTTCTTATATGGTGTTTTGTTAAACATGTTCAAATATGAGGTATTGTTAAACTTGTTCTTATATGCGGTTTTGTTAAACATGTTCTAATATAGGGTTCTGTTAAACATGTTCGAATATGGGGTATTGTTAAACATGTTCGAATATGGGGTATTGTTAAACATGTTCTAATATAGGGTTTTGTTAAACATGTTCTTATATGGTGTTTTGTTAAAAATATTCAAATATGCGGTTTTAATAAACATGTTCTTATATGGTGTCTTGTTAAACATGTTCTAATATGGTGTTCATTAACAGATTGCAACAGCTATTAGGGAGATGTGATTAAATAAACTTTAATGTTTAAAAAAAATATTCAGTATTGTTGATGTGTTAAAAGTTTGGAATAATTCAATAATAAAAATTTAAATTTCATCTTTATGATAGATGTGATCTGTAAACATGTTCTTATATGGTGTTCTGTTAAACATGCTCTATGGCGTTTTGTTAAACATGTTCTAATATGATGTTTTAAACATGTTCTAATATGATGATTTTCTAAGCATGGCTTAGATGTGGCATAAGGCCAAAAGTATGGAGCACCCAGTAAAAATCAAACTCACTACTAAGTTTTAATTGTTCTAATGAAACAAGCTTGCTAATCATTACACATCAAAGTGCCCAACCTGCTCTAATATGGTTTTCATTAAACATGTTCTAATATATGGAACAGACTCCCAAGAGAATGTTCCCCCAGTCACTACAATCTTAACCTGTTCAAGTCTAAAGTCAACCTTCTCCTCCTATCCATACAAACTACCCTTTAATATAACCCTCTATCTTGAGTGGCTTTGTACAGGGTGAACCTTACTGTAAAAAGAAAAATATGGTGTTCTCTTAAACATGTTCTAATATGGTGTTCTGTGCCAAAAAAGATTAAGCTTAATATGAAGGTTGATTGATAAATAAGGTCTCCAATACTGAATGACAAATTTTCAACGATTGAGACTGTTAGATTCTGTGCTAATAAGAATATATACTTGAAAAGACGGTGGATAAATGACTTAAGGTTTATTGTAAAAACCAGCACAATAAGAATAAAGTTACAGTTATGCATAAGGTCGTCGCAAGTCAAATCCAGTAGTGAGTGCTACTACTGGAAGGTTGGTAATTCTTGTGTAAGTCTGAGTCATGCTCAACAGATCCCAGCCAGACTCTGTAGAACGTTGACTTACAGATACTTATAAGTAGTTACTACCTATAATGTAGTCACTCATGGGGGTGACAGGTTATTCCATTATATCAGAGACTAATGACACTAATGTTAAATTAAAGTAAAATGATTTTTCTTCAAAATTCCAGTAGTTGGAGTAAAGCCTCGAATCATATAAACCAAACATTAGACCATATAGAATAATGAAACTGGAAACAGAATTTCTCTGAATTTCTGGGATGAGGATTTATAATTATGCACATTATTTACATGTGGACAATTGTCCTCATCTTTGTTGTTGTTATCACAACATTTTGACTATTGTGCCCTCTGGCCTTCTTCAGATTTATATTGATCCAGGTAACCTACAAGAAATTCCAAACTTAACTTAAAAAGAGTTCTCCACAGAAAAATTGTCCTATGGTACAAAAGCATTGGTTGATGAATTTGGTGACAGGAATTTTGAATTCAATCATTGAGCCTTGTACAGAGTGAATGTAACTTAAAAAAAAAAAGAAAAAATATGGTGTTCTCTTAAACATATTCTAATATTGTGTTTTAAACATCTTCTAGTGTTCATTGAACATGTCCTAGTATGGTTGATTGATAAATAAAGCTTCCAATCCCATAAAATAAGTTTTATAACTTTTCAGATAATAAACCTGATTTTGAAATGAAGTTCATTTATTTCTGTTCAAATTCACAATAAAAATTAGTGTTAAATAAATGATATTTGCTAAAATCGTTCAGGATATATTTATACACGTGTGTATTTCAGATATTAATGTCTATTTTTATTAGAAATATTTACTATAATTTACTTAGTAGTAGTGATTTTCTAAGCGTAGCTTAGATGTGGCACAAGGCCTAAAGAAGGGGGCATCCATTGAGGATTGAACTCACTACTCAGTCGTAATTGTTCTAGCGAGACACACTAACCATTACACCGCCTCGGGGTGTTCATAATTTACTTTGTAGTATGAGGTTTTATAATGCAACTAAAACATTGTTCATTATCTCTCTCTCTCTCTTTATATATATATATATATATATATATATATAAATCAGTCAATTTATAATATATATATATATATATATATATATATATATATATTATAAATTGACTGATTTAAAATATGGTTTCTTTGCTACACAGTAATAACCATGTTTCCAAAACTGAAGCTAAAAACTTCAAATTTAATTATATAATTAAATTAAAAGCATTAGTACTGTTTCATCTTCAAGCGAATTTTGGAATAACATTGTTATATATATATATATATATATATATATATATATATATATATATATATATATATATATATACTATGTGGCTATAGGTATCAACACCAGGTGGCAACAGTCTGTTTCCTGTTTAAATGCAATTGTCAGGTTGGACAATTGTGTTTAAGCATGAAATAGACAGTTGTCATTTACTGTTGATACCTGTGTCTACCCTGGTTATATTTGAATATGCTCTGAAAGAAAAATAGATAGATTTTAAAAGTTCGAGATAGGTAGATAAATAAAGAGGGAGAAAAAATAGAGTGAAATAGATAGGTAGATAGATATTAAGTCTGGGATACATATTAAAAATCCGATATATATATATATATATATATATATATATATATATATATGAAAAAATATAGTCTTAAGATGTGCTATATTTATGGGATAAAGTGCTCAATATCAGACATAGAGCTTGTGTAAATATAAAAGTGAACATAGAAGTCAACACTTATAGCATTTTGACAGGGGGCAGTTTTCAATTTATTTATTATTTTATTTAGATTGATTATTTTTACTTGTTTTTACTTATTTATTTTATTTTTTATTTGTTGTATTAGTGGGAGTGGTTAATTTGTTCATTTATTTGTTTATTTGGATTAATTTATTTTATTGTTTTTCTTATTTGTTTACTTATTTTTTCATTTTCATTTTGTATATTTTATTTGCTCTTTTTCGTTTTCAATTTTTAAGTAACGTAGTAATTTATTTATTTGATCTATTAATTTTATTTTTATTTATCCTTATGAGTTTTCTATTTTTAAGTAACATAAAAATTTGTTTTCATGTCTGAATTTTGAGATGAGCTCAGATCGTTTGTTTAGTAATTTATTTTGGTCTGGGAAGGTAATAATAGCTATTTTTCCTCCAAGCAAAGTTTGCAGGTTTTGGATTGATTGTTGTAGGCTGATGATCTTTTCCTTATTTTCCATGATATTTTTGATGTGATTCGTGTTTTGTTTTTAATTTCCCAGATATACTTAGAAAGCATTGTGTTGTTCGCATATTTACTTTTTGTGAAAGATGTCTTGTGTGCATAGTTTCTTTGTTTCCAGTGTCCTTCAGTTACTCCTTTTCTTCATTATCTGGTGATTTTACCGTGGTTTTGTATACTATGTTGTTTTGTAAGCAATTACCATTTAAGGCACATTCATTCTTTATTCTACAGTTACATGTGGGTTTAATTTGTTCTGGTGGTTCGTTGATAGTTTTCCTGTTGTGCTTTTTTATTATTTGTGCCATGTTCTCGGTGCAACTGTAGCTGATTTTTCCAGTGTTTTTGTTGAATATTTTGTGTAGAGTGCTTGATTCCTTGAAGTGTTTGCATAAGAGTTTGAAGAATATTGTACCTACGTTTGTTTTTACAAAATAAATGTAGGTAAAATATTGTTTTTAAAAAACAAGTAAAATAAATTAACTCAAATAAATAAACGATGCGTCTAGCGTGAAACAGCCTCTCGCCTCTGAGTGTTGACTTCAATGTTTACTTTTAGATTTATATTTACATACGCTCTATCGCTGATATTGAGCACTTTATCCCGTATATATATATATATATATATATATATATATATATATATAATTTATTTTAGGACATTAAAACAAAAACATGTTAAAAATCACTACACAATTACAATCATGTTTCAACACTACAAATATGTCTTCTCAGGCGAGTGAGCGATTAATTTCAAAAGCAGAATACTTCCACTTTAAAAAAAAAAAAAAAAACTGAATAAAAATAGGATTGTGAGCTTTGCTGCGATTAACCAATTGGATGTAACCTACACTAAATTCAAACTCACCTAAATATATAGGTCATGACATGAAGTTGTCTGCATATAAATCCTAGACAGTTTTCTCATGGACAGATACAAGTGGTTACAATACATTTCTTTTACTCCATTTGTTCTCATTTTACCTATATTATATATATATATATAGAGAGAGAGAGACGGGGGGGAGAGCGAGAAAGAGAGAAATAGAGTGAAATAGATAGGTAGATATTAAAAGTATGAGATAGATAAATAGAATGAAGTAGATAGAAATATATAGAAAGATAGAACTAATGTGGGATAGAAAGAAATTTAAAAAAAAAAGAACGAAAAAGATAGATAAATAGATATAGAATGCAATAGATTGACAGATATGAGCACACTTAGACAGATAGAAAGATAAATATTGCATTTTATATATGTGGGTTATTTTTCTACATTTCTTAAATGAATCATTGTCAATTCTTAATCATTTTTCACCTCATATTTATTTCCTCTTAATTCCAGTCGTATTTCCTTGCAATATTTAACCATATTAGTTTTAGTTAACCATATATATTAGAAAAGAATAATCCTCTTTTGAGACTAATCCCTCTCTCACAAGAAGCCCATCTTAATGTCACAGCTGCCTTCCTTATCAAACAGGCACCAGAGACTTTTCTTTTTTTTCCCTGATCACCTGATGTATTGTAGCTGGATGGATTGGTGGCATCAGGCAAGTAACGAATGACATGAATATTAAGTTTCTGTTTTGGCTTCTTGTATTTATTGAACTGAATAATATGTGAGTTGAGACACAACTTTTATAACATCACAACAGTTTGGGATGAGATTAAGTTTCATCAAATAATGAATACAAAATCAATCATGATTGGCTTGTCATTATTTTGCGCACTGAATTGGGTTTGAGCGCAATTATAAAAACATGCTTTACTTACTGGCAATATGACCACCTCCCACCTCTTTACATTTAATTATATATAGCAGAATAGAGTTAAGCTAAGTACAGGAGGTGGTAGTCTATGATATTTGGGTAAGCAATTAACCTACGAAACAATTCAACATTACACATGTAGCGATAGCAACAAATAAATTACAAAATAATTTCCAACCCTTATTACTAGACTATGTCGTAGTCTGGAACCAAATTAATTACCGTATTTGACGGCATATAAGACGCACGGGTGTATAAGACGCATCCCAATTTCAGCAGGACAAATCAAGAAAAAATTAGTGATTAGTAAAATTGGTAAAATTATTAGTAAATGATATAGCCTAGGCTATATTTATGAGGTATTATTTTGGTTAAACAAGCCATGATTACAATTAAACGAAAAATAATAGGCAAAAAAGAACACGAGCCTATAAAAAACTTCATTATATCCAAAGGTAAGAAAACAAAATAAAAATCAAGCAATTATTACTATTGAGCAAAACAGTACAGTTACCATTAAAATTCAGTCAAAAATGTTCCTTTATATGATCTGTACAATCTGCGTCTTGTAAAATACTTCGTGGAATAATTACGATATAAAAATTCTGATTTTATTTCTACCAATGCAACTGGAAGTTATCGCAAGAAAAATATTAATGAAAAAAATATATTTTACAAATATATAATTTGAATTTATTGCATATAATTTTAGTGAAACAAAGTACTAATATTAAACGTGATGAAATTAATATAATGAATATTATCAATGATAACACTTTTAATCTGCATAATAGCATTTTAAATAAAGACAATAGGTATATAAAAGTTATTCTAAAGTCTAAGCTAATAGGAGTTGCCAGGTAGCTAATTTCGGCCGACTATCGCAAATTTCAAACCTACATATGGCATATAAGACGCAGAGGAGTTTTAAAAGACATTTTTTAGTAAAAAAAGTGCGTCTTATATGCCATCAAATATGGTAATAATACAAGAAAAACTGAAAGTTAAGCAATAAAAATACTTTGAAATACAGATAAAAATAGCAATAAACAATAAAGAAAGAAAAAGTCAGGTTATTAAAAAAATAGTCAAATAAATATGGAATACGCCCAAGCTGCATCAGAACAAGTGTTTTACCACCAAATGAAACAAAAATCAAAATTGTCTCTCACTTCGTTTTTCAACCACTGAAGGGGGCAGACTTCCTGCACAGTTCTCTGCTAAAACATGTTGCCACCAACAGATAAGCAAAACTTCTTTATTTCTGTATACGTATATGTTCTTTAAAATATACAATCATGTCTCTGAAATGTATATTAAACATTTTAGGGTTTTAGTCTATGCTTATTTCCTTGTATCTTATATATGATTTTGTTTGTAATATTATAATCCCATTGTGGTCTGATGATGTCCTTTTAACCCCCCAAAATACATATATAAAAAAATACATTCAGACAAGACCAACGCATCAGCAGAACACAAACAACATATATAAGACTTACATATTTTTGTGACGTACGGTGGCCGTTAATAATTAAGACTCAAGACTTCAGTGTTAAAATAAAACAGTATTTAATTACAACCACAAATAAATACTTAACAAGAACAAAGAAGTAAAAGTCAACCAAAGATTTCAGTGAATACCTTGTTAGTAGCGCGGCTCGGCTTAACATCCGGTAAATCCTAAATCAAAACCCAAATTATCGACGAACAATAATTCACACGAATTCGACTTGACAGTTTCACTCAATAGTCACTCAATAATCACTGCAGTCAGTAGTCTGACAACCCTATTTATACACCTGGTAGAAAAAAATATTTATGTCATGCTTGAACCTCGGTGTCGGTATTTACTCATTTTCTTCTTATATGACACATATGTACATTGAATATTACAGTATAATGGAGTTATTTAGTGGAGCAATTGATTGTGGCCCATTTAGTGGAGTAATTGATTGTGGCACTTTAGACGAGAATTACACTGTGGTGGACTTTTTCCATCGGAATGTAAGTGATTTTTTTATAGCTTTTCAACCTTTGGCAGGTTATTTACAGCCAGAAAATATTATTCCAAATCGTTGAGCTACTGCAGTGTTATCCGGGCAATATGTGGCCGAGCAGAATTGAATTTCGTTGATTAAGAAGTGCCGGTCTCATTTTGCTTAGCTGAATGTGCATTTCACCCAGTTGCTGACAGTAAACTTTGCCAGTGATGTTCTAGTTAGATTCCAGAAAGCTGTCATGGCTACAGACAGTAACCATACTCTTCCATAATCTTATACAGTCTATATATTAGGTTATTCGGAATATAATTTTCAATTTTAAAACAAACTTTTAATAATTAAAGGTTTATTTTAAAATTGATGATTATATTAATTACATTATTAAGTAATGTTCGATTTTAGAAGAAACCTGTAATTATATAGTCTAATTAATATATTAAGTTATTCGTAATATAATTTTCAATTTCAAAATAAACCTTTAATTATTATTATTTTCAACATTATGACTAAAAAATAGTGAATTTTATAAAGTGTTTTTTCGGGACTTAGCATAAGCAAAATAAATTCATGGATTTGGATGGGAAAAAAAAACCCAACAAAATGATGTCAACATCCACAAAAAAATTTTCATCTTTAAAAACCAGTTTTGCTTAGTTTAATTTATAACGTATATAATACATGTAGGTAGAAAAAAAGCAAATGTTGATATGACAGCGAGGGTCACAAAGCACTGTCCGGAGCCCCAATCAGGCTTCCCACCCACCGGTCGGGATGTTCGGTGATGGTACGCACCGGCTCTGCCTTCTTCATTGATACATCCATATTCAGGGAGCTGATATACGTATGCCGTATAACTAACAATAGTTTGACCTGGTTGACAAAATCTCGTATAGAAGTGAAAACGCTGCCCACTCACATACGATTTAGGGTTTCACTGTCTGGTTATCAAATCACACCAGACGAGGAGAGCTTTCTAGGTTGATTTATCCGGGAGACACAGTTTCCGCTCCAGGCCAAAACATGAAGGACTGACACCACTTAAGAATACAATACATTGTGCTTTTTCTGGATTAACAATATCATTTGCACGGAAATATTGCATTAAGTGGTTTTGGCAGTCTGTCCAATCATTGCTTCCAATGTCAAAATCTGGCTAAATCAATCCTTTTTTTTTTTTTTTTTTTTTTTTGTAATTATAAGAACCCGCACGACGCTTTCACAAATCAATAACTTGAGCAGTGGAAAATAGTCACAAAGATTAAAAATAAAAAAAAAATCACTACTTACCTATCACACAAGAATTATCGTGACATACCCAATTTTCAAATCTCGTTGCCAATTTATGTAGTACTAGTTTTAACCCATGAAAAATTCACTGTTTTTCTATTTTAATATTCTGATGAATCTTCTTAACTCCTATGATTGAGTGAAGCTCATGGCGTATTCTACGACAATAATTCCCCTATCGCATCGTTAAATATTTGAGCTTAACAACTTTAACAAAATATTGCAATAACAATCATAAATATGAAGGCTGCTCGTTAAGAAGTGTGTACAAATGAAAAGATTTGAAACTGGCAACATTTTCCATTTCACTGTAACATTAAATACTTCTTTCTTTCTTTCTTTCTTTCATTTTCTCATTAAAACCAAGTAGTGTCTTTTATCCCTTTTCCACGCGATCAAAATAGAACAGTCCATTATTTATGAGGTATTGTCAGGAGAGGTTAAACACTTCTTTCTTTCTTTCTTTCTTTTTTTCTTTTCTTTCTTTCACTGAAAACAAGTAGTGTTTCCCCACCCTTTCCACGCGATCAAAACGGGATAATCCATTATTTATGAGTTATTGGCAGAAGACGTTAAACACTTCTTTCTTTCTTTCTTTCTTTCTTTCTTTCTTTCTTTCTTTCACTGAAACGAAGTAGTGTCTTTTCCTCTCTTTCCACATGATGAAAACGGGTTAGTGCATTATTTATGAGATATTGGCAGGGCGTAACGGTCTTGCGAAATAACGAAGGACGCAACAAGCACAATTATAACAGGATATTCACATATTGACAAGAGTTTATTTTCTAGACGGTCGCCGCTTCACATACTTACTCGGGTAGCGTCGCATAACACCACTCCCATACCGAACACGAGGCTTGATATCAATCCAGCAGCCAGCATTAAGTAGGTTCTCTATCGGTTCTTATCTAAACTAAGGAAGATGATGCTTTTATTCTAGAGGAGGGGACAAGTTGCTACACGAAGTCAATCACAAGCATAACAAAAGGACTTTCATCTTTGAAAATAACTGAAAATAGTCGAAAGGTCGAAACATTACAAGAATTGACAAGAATTGTCGACTGCCCTTCTTCATGTTTTAATTCTAAGATGCAGAAATTCATCAATTAGAAAAAAATTTTTTTTTGAAAAAGTAACAGGCATAAGTTGCTGTCTATATGCACCCAATATATATATATATATATATATATATATATATATATATATATATATATATATATATATATATATATGCACATTTCATTGAATACGACAGACAAGGTGCTTTTATTTAGTTTTTCATACAATTTCTCATGCGATCTAATATTTTTTTCTTTTCGGATGATAAATTATATATAAACTGTCCGAATGTTCTTTTTTATCCGAGCGCTTTCGGCTATACATTTAGCCATTATCAAGGATTAAATATTTTAACTGTTACATAAGAAATAGTTTGTTGTATGTATGTTTTATAAAATGTTTCCTTTTTTCAAAACACGGTCAATATATTTTGTCCATGTTCAAAGTTAATATTATTAAGTGTTGTTTTTTTGTTTTTATTAATAAGGCTTCTATAATTTTTAGCCTTTTTTGCATGTAGATGATGCTATTATATTTGTGCTGTCAACAAGTATGTTACGAATAGTGTCCGGTAGGTCTCCATGAATATTTAAATGAGATCTAATTGAGCTATGCTCAGAAAGGTGTGTGGTTCAGCATACCCGGATTAAAGGAGAATTTAATACGGGATACCCTGCCCACAAAACACAACGCAAATTTCAAGAAGAAACAACACGATAAGGAACGTTTGTAGAAAATAGAACATTGTATATTTATATCTTGTGAATAGGGTAAAAAGATTAATGCTTTAGTTAGTTTAAGCAAAATGTGATTTTGACAAAAATGTCCGTGTTCGCTGTCTTTTAACCGAGTAGCAGAGTAATGTCTGTTTCTTTTGTTTTTGTATAAGTGTAAAGGAAAAAGGGGCGATCAATTTAAGTTGAAAAAGTGAATGTGAATGAGGAATAAAAGATAAAAGGAAAATGTTCTTATGACTTGTTTTGGAGTCAGTTGTAAATCTGTTGTTGTTGTTGTTGTTGTCCTTTCCTAATCCACTTTCGGCTCTTAGTGTCGGGTTGAGTCAGTGATGAAATTTACTGTCAGTCTTCTATGATCTCTGCGCCCTTCTGACTGGCGACTGACTTGAAACATTGTATTTATTGTTGACTTTTTTTCACACTGGCTCGTTATCTTTTTTTTTAGTTTAGCAAATCGCCTCCTTTCATTGGTCAGAAAATTAATTTCACACCTTATTGCGAAATCTGTTTTTAATCGTTTTGATCCGATTTTGCGGGTGTGCAAATCTACTTTGTGTTTTTTAGTCATTTGTTGGAATGATATAGGATTTGTATCCTATAAAGGTGTAGAAATAATTATATAGGCCACACTACAATATGTTTGACACGCAGATTCACTCTCTCTCTCTCAATATATATATATATATATATATATATATATATATATATATATATATATATTATATATATATATATATATTATACTGCTAAGGATTTACAAAGGATTTACATGCAGCAGAGAAACGATTTATTAGATGTTGGGCCTCCTCAAAAGATGTCGCTACAAGAGCAGCATCATCGGCAAACAACAAATCACGAATAATTTGCGTACGAAGTTGGGTCTTGGCTTTGAAGAGCTGATGATTAAAGAGACTACCACTTGTTCGAAACTGAAACTTGACGCCACTCTCTGAAATGTCTCCTAATGTACAGCCAGTTAGATCAGGGCTACAGGAATGTAGGACGCCCATGTCTAAGATACAAAGACAAGCTGAAAAGCAACTTGTCAGCAGTCAATATACCACATAACACCCTTGATCGCTTAGCCTTGGAGCAGGTAAAATGGAGATCAACGTGTTTTAGTGGACTCAGCAGTTTTCAATCTGCTTGTCTGAATCATCTTCAAGAAGCAAGAGCAAGATCTAAAAGGTCAGCCAATCTAACAGTGATCTCATCTCACAATCCTCACTCTTGCTCCATATGTGGCCTCCTTTGTAAATCACTAGCGGGTCTTAAATGCCACTTAAGATTATCGCACAAAATTTCATAACTGAATCAACTAAGCTGTCAGATCCTCATACGTCGAAACCGACGGGAGGAGAGTCCATTGTATATTATATATATATATATATATATATATATATATATATATATATATATATATATAAGTCTTTCGTAATACAAAGGAACAAAATTGACCATAATTTTATTTTACAAATGCAACACTAATTAAAAAATGAACATAATTCTCCACGTCGGAAAGAAGGACTGCTAATAACAATATTACCAACTATAAACACACGTCAAAAAATAATATATTATTACATCATCACCATTTAATGAATCCATTCTTAAAGAACCCAACGTATGTTTAATTAAAGGAAAACTTGTAGTTCCAACGAATGATTGATTTCATGGAAATAATTTCGACTTAAGAATTCAAATAAACTCGGTTTTTTCCTTCATTTGAATTCTTAAGTCTTTCTAGTTTCTTTACACTGTTTTTTTTTCCTCAAATTAAAGGAGTGACCAAGATAAGCAACAGCTATTCGAAATATTTCCATGAAATAAATCTTTCGTTAGAAGCACAAGTTTTCTTTTAATTACGCAACTACCAACGGAGAAAAAGCATCCTAACTTTAACGTATGTTTATCTAAAACAAACGGTATGTACATAAAAAAAAAAGGTTCCCAAATCAACAAACATAATATCTATATATATATACACACGCTTCAGTCAGTTACGTGTCGTGCGAGATACACGCTTAGATTGTCGATACATGACAGACGAAGCAGATTTTCTCCCGCAGCAGGTTGGGATTTCTTTCTGCGGTAGACCAGTTGCCAGACAATGCTATAGAACCCGGTCTGTCCTGCTAGAGAAGAGGATTCATACTTTTCCCAAGAGTATTAGCACGTAAGTGAATGTAATGGATTCGATTGGAATTCGACCTCAGCTCTCCGATTCCTCAATCCGAGCCGCTATCCATTACTCCATCGTGCCCCCTCCACACACACTTACGAAAACACATTATCATCTGATTGCCACATAGACGAACTAGAATTATTAAACACATAAAGTAATATCTACGGTTTTTCAGTTGGGCTTGAAATCCGTTAGTTTCTTGGAACTTTGAATACACGCGCCGTCTCTCCTTGAATTCAGAACGTCAGAAATTATACTAACGTTTGTTCAACAAGTCGAATGCACGAGAAACATAATTAACCAAAGAAAACAAAAATAAAAGATACTAGAATTTAATATACTATTCTCCAATGAAGCTTTAATGAAAGTGAAACGTTAGATTTAATATCTATTTCTTATCATTCTCTGGATCATTTGCATTTCTAGCTTCACACTATCTTTGTTATATATATATATATATATATATATATATATATATATATATATATATATATATATATATATATATATATATATATATATATATATATATAAAAGTGAACATTGAAGTCAACACTTAGAGGCGACAGGTTGTTTCATGCTAGACGCAATCGTCAGACCACAATGTTCACTTTTATATTTACACACGCTCTATCTCTGATATTGAGCACTTTGTCCCATAAATAAAGCACACCTTAAGAGTATATTTCTTCATATATATATATATATATATATGTGTGTGTGTGTGCGTGCGTGCATGTGAAAAGTGTGCGTATATAAATATAAATATATATGTAATATATTATTTATATATTATATGCGCCAGCTGTACTATATATAGTACAGCTGGCCACTCGTATTCGAGGATATCCGTTTTCTAGGGCGGCTAGCCAATCAGACGCTTGCTCAAGCGCATTTGTGTTTATTCAACATCCACAGAGCCCACCTGTTGTTTATACTGTAACTTAGTTACAGTTTCTGGGAAAGACCGTGTTTTATAGCGTGATCAACAATTTGAACAAAGCCAGCACGCTCAAGCCCTCAGTCGCAATGACTTGTGACTTCGTGATAGCAGAGCTATCGACGGCCTCCAATGGTTCCGTCTACCCAATTTCAATCACAAGGCCTGGGTCAACCCGTGGTATGGTTTTCAGGCACTTTCCAAAGGTGTCGCACGTTTGGATCGACCCCTCCAGTTCGATAACATCAGAAAGTCTCCTTCCTGATTAATCGACCATGTTGAGATTCGAACACGGGTCTCATGGTCATAATGCGAACGTTCTAACCACTCGGCCACGGTATATACCCAACCAAACACCCATCCATCCAAAAACACACAAACACACACACACACACACACACACATATATATCAACAACGCGATGGTGTTTCCATGGGTTTAGTTCGAGGACCAACATGTAGTGATCTCATCTCACAATCCTCACACTTGCTCCATATGTGGCCTCCTTTGTAAATCACTAGCGGGTCTTAAATGCCACTTAAGATTATCGCACAAAATTCATGTCTATCCTTGAAAATAAGATATTTAAATACTACTAAAAAAAACCTCCCTCTATCTAATTTTCTTAAAAATTTCTTGGAAAAGATAGTGAAGTGGTTTCCCATTGCCTTCTCTACAGATTTGAATTCAGAGTTGCCCTCCTAGTCTGACAGCCAATCAATTCTAGAGAATCTTACTTGAGACCGGAAATTATTAAGAACTGTTTTGTGTAGCGATCTGTTCTTGCACGTAGCGCAGCAGACATTATTCAACTTTAACGTTTCTTCTTCTTATCTATTTGAGAGAAAAAATCCTTATCTGTTGCTTTTGTAGAATTGCTACAAAAATACCTGTGTGTCGTAAAATAAGCTAAGAGCATTTTATGCTGTGTTGTGTTTAAATGCGACACGGCGTTCGCTAGAGACCAAAGGGTTCCACAAAAAGGAATGAGACACGTTTTATCTCGAAGACATCTTGTGGAAAAAGAAAAAAAAAGAAGAAAATGAGATTTTTGCATCCTCTTATTATATCCTTCTTTGCCAATGCCAACTAGCACTCGTTAGCAGAAGTTCTTTGGGGGACAAGTGTGGTAATCTAACGTTAACAATGACGGCATATTTTACGTTCTTAAGATTTTCAATTTTTAAATATATCTTTGCAATATTGCTGCACTCTGCTCTTTCACATTGTCAGTCTTTTGACCTCCAGCTTCGGATATTCAACCATTTTCACAACAAATACACCCAACCTGATTATGCCAGTGCAAGGAAGATAAATACTGTTATTTTTCTTGTATTGGTGACATTAATTAAAACTTTTAATTGAAAAAAAAGGTACAAATATTAGAAGACAAAAAATACACAAATAAAGAGTATAGTATACACTTGACGTAAAATATTTTGTTAAAAGTTGATAAATTGTTGAAATAGGATTGACAAAAATCAGTTTTAATAATAATAGGACAGTTATCTGAAATGTTGAATGAGTAACTTTTTTTTTAACATTTCTCTGTAGAAACATTTTTCATTATTTTTTTTCTTTTTCATAATTCCAGAAATAAATTGTCGTCTGCTATTATTAAGTCAGAAGAATTGCAAGTAGTAAAGTGTATTTATTTAGATACAAGAAGAATTGAACTCGTATTTTTAGTTGAAATGTGTCAGTTTTTAGCGATTTACTAAGTGTAGCTTAGATGTGGCACAAAGCCATAATTATGGAGCACGCAGTGAGGATCGAACTCACTTCTCAGTTGTAATTGATAGCGAAACAAACGAACTTGCTAACCATTTTACGTCGAAGTGCTCAGGTGGCACTCTTTTCAAAAGTTCTGTTCAAAAAGGATGATGATAAGAACTTTTATACACAACAATTCTGTTTTTATTTCTCTTAAACATTCACCACCCGAGAAAGATTTCATTTTCATTACTTCTTTTTATTAATTTTATTTTTTTCTTAACTGGAAAATAAAGGAAGACTTTATTTAAAACTCACTTCCCTACGTATATTTCTATTTTCATTGTATTTCAAAATAGACTGTTAGCTTTGTTTTTTTAATTTTTTTATTAGATGAAGAAATCATTTATAACTTTTTTTTTTTTTTTTTTTTAAACACGTATCCTCTCTAGTTTCATGTTCGGTTCGTCAACCCGATTCCATGTTTTGATTTTAATGGCAGAATTTATATTCCCACGTCACACGTGTCTTTTTAGTTGTTTTCTTTCTGTTGTTGGTGATGATGAAAAGCGATCACTCTCTTGGAGGCCAACAACAGCTGGTTCTTATTACTACTGCTAGTACAGAACTAGTGGGGACACATATGCACTGCTGACCATTATCTCACGGACAAATAACGGATTAAATTATTATAGTTAGACTTTTTTTTCCTACTTCACTTATGTTAACTGACCACTCTTGCTAAAAAAATGTTTTAAATTCGTACTGCAAGCCGCCGGTCGGTTTCCAACTTCAAAAATGACGATTTAAAAACAAAAGGGTAAGTTTAAAACAAAAATTAATCTGCTTAACTTTACTTTTCTCACAGCCAACAGCTTATGTCAGATGCCAACAGTTAATTATCTATAAATAGAAAACCTTTTGCAAAATAATGTTACGTTTTTATCTCTTTATACAACTGATTATTTATTAGGTACGTTTTTTAGAGACTGCAATAATGAAATTGATATGCGTTGCGCCAGTATTTTAATTAGCTGTAAATGAGACATTGACAAAAATTGTGAATGAAATTGTATTTTATAATTCGAATAAAATATTATTTGGTGACAGTTAAAGTTGTTATTGTTGCTAAAGTACTTTGTTAACAGAATTTATATACCAACCACTAAACAGTCTGAGACTAAAAACACTCAGTGACAGTCATCAATTTCAAACGAACATATAATTATTTCGGTTTAAAAATGAATTAAATTTAAAAAAAAAAAAAAATGTATGATTGGTTTATTTATCTGTTTTGAAAACAGATTTTTTTTGTTTTCGCGTATTTACTTGTTAAATTCCTAACAGATACTCAAAAAAAAAGGCTATAATTATATGTTACAGTTATGGCATCATATACCCATATGACTCTTTCCTTTTCTTCACTAATGTTTTATTAATAAAGCTATTTATTTGTAAAAACAAACAATAGGAAATTATTGCTTTTGTTTTACTGCCAAGATTAGCAAAGTGATTTCATTTGTGGGTGTGGAAAATGGTATTGCCTCGGGATTCATTTATCATCTGACCCAGATTTTTTTTTTTTTTTTTAGTAAATAAATATAGTGATTTATTCTTGTGATTTAAATTCCGTTTCCAATCTCAGTTCAATTTAACAAAAATTTAAACTTAAGTGTACTGTAATTCATTGGATTTCGTGGTTTCAGTTAATTCCTATTTTTAAGTTGAACCATGGATAACACAAAATATAAAAACAATAAAAAGCACATGACATTTTTAAAAGTTTTCTTTTATTACGTGATTGATTATTGGAGAAAAATGATATAATTACTATTTTTTTAAGTCGAGAGAAAACTTAAAGGAATGACGCAAATTGACATTATATAGTTAATTAATGGAATGCTATTTAAATGTCCTTGTGCCAGTCTATCCATTTCCGTGTGTGTATGATAAAGAATAAAGATGGTTGTTAATTTTAATTTTAATCACAGGTTTTTTTTTTGTTTTTTGCTAAAATCGTTACGTGTGTGTTTTCACTTCCGCGAACATTTAAAAAAAACTCTAAACTTTTTTTGTGGGGTGGGGGTAAACTTGCAAACTTGGAATTGTTTTTGGTGGAACTTAAAAACAGGAGTCAAAAAGATAGTCTTGTTCGGCATGAAATCTTGTTTCATACTGCAATAATAATAGGCATCGTTTCTGTTGTGTCTAAAAAGTAAACAAAAAAGTTAAAACATTTTAAAAAGTTTACATTCTTCTTTATTCTTCACTGCAGTATTCTCTCGTAAAACATGAAACTGAATGCTCAGATTTCAAAATAATTTTGTTTGTAAGATTCAAATATTTTTTCAACTCTAAGTCTACTCTAATTTAACTTATTTTCTAAGTCGTTGGGATCAAATATCGATATTGTTGTTCTCTCTATGGTAAACTAAATATTTGTTGGTAAAACCACATCTCTGTTGTTTCAAGTTTCTTTTTCATCTGTGAGAAAATTGTTCAGCATTCACTGCCATATAGAAGGATTGATTACATAGCAGTTCAACGCCCTTTTCTTTGTTTCTCGGGACATTTTCCCATCTCTTAATATTTTTTTGCTTAGTTTCTGGAAAACATCTTTTTCACTATTCCTGAATTTTTACATTACACTTTCCATTGTTTTTTTTTTTACTAAATTTCTGTAGCAGCTTAATTTTGAAACCCCAATAATCACGTAGCTTACAACTTGGTTTGCCTCTTTTGCTGACAACCGTGCATCCTATCTTACAGTTGTTAACAGTCCTTTCTTCTTGCTTTTCATTACTACCTTGTCTAAGAATTCTTTTTGCTTTTCTTTCCGAGTTTGCTAGTTTCATCTGTGTATCATATTTTTAAGATTACGTTTGCCAGTAATAAATACTTATAATTTTTTATCTGACTGTACCAAATATTCTTTTAACAATGTTGCTCACCTGTACAAGGCCACTCAAGGTAGGTTACAAAGTAAGAGGTACAGCTTATGCGGATATATGTAGAAGATAAGTTAACTATATTGTACTGGTTAAGAGTGTAGTGATTGGGGAAATATTCTTTTGGCAGTTGCTTCTATATGATAAGGAAGTGGTTTGTAGGAAGAAGCTGCTCAAGTGGAACTTACATCTCATCAAAGGTATATGAAGAGAATGAGGGTGGTTTGCTAAAATGTGTGAGGCATGATGGGTCTTAGCTGTGAAGGTTAGGACTGGTGGAACTAAAGAATGTAGTTCATCTGAACACTTTCCATAGAAATAGCAATAGAACAGATAGAGGTTTGCAACATCTCTGTAAGAAAGGGGTTGTAGAGTGGAAAATAATTTGTCACCCACAAGAACATGGAGACACTTTTGAACTCTATCAAGCCTGAAAAGTGAAAACATCTCCTGCCCATATATGGCAGCTGTACTCCATTTTTGGCCTGATCTGGCGCTACAAGGTAGAGGATAGCAGGAAGAATTTGTTACTTGATGGAGCGGTACAGGGAACCAAACATTTTTCCAGCATCTTTAGTGATTGATCATATGCACGAGTTCCACAGGGTCTTATTGTGGGGACATCTGTTAAAACATTGAACTGTCTTGCAAGTTTAAGATGGTTAAAATTTCTGGGTCTGATTGGAAATGGTGGAATATCTCTGGTTTGGTTTTCGAGGCATTGAATGCAACCAGCCAGTTTTTCCCTCACTGAGCTGTTAAACCTAGATCAGAGGAGAGATCACTTTCCAAGCTCTGCCTTGTTACACTCTTTCTATTTTTGTTCACTGTTCTTTATCTGCATGCAGGCTATTTGTTCCCAGTAGAACTTACAGATTATTTGAATATTATTCCTGTGGAAATCAAGCTTTTCTAGTATTTCAAGTAGCCCTTTATGTTGTGGTCTATCAAATGTCTTTGTGTAATCTATGAAAAATTGGTATCGGTCTTTCAGCGTTTGTATTGCTCCCTGTAATAAAATTCTGGTCATTAAAATTTGCATTTCTTGTTTTTGTGTCTTGAACAATGTTGCATTGTTCTTGTCCTATTTCCAATCTAATTCTGTTCTGAATGCTGTTTATTAGAATCCAAATGATGAGTTTAGTTATGTGGCCTATCACTCTGGTTCTCCAATGAAGTTAGCATTTATTTGTACCTGGTTTCTTTATCATTGCTACAAAGATAGATTTGCTAAGGTCTTCCAGTATTTTGCCACTGTTATATCTTTATCCTTTTGATAACCATATCAATCCTAAAATCATCTAAGGCTGACAGCATGTCTATTACAATTTCAATGTCTTGCTCCTTTGTTTCTGCTCCTCTGGGTTGCTGGAAAGGTCGAGTAACATCTTTCACACATGTTCTTTTCTTACTGGGAAAGGAGTCTATTCAAAGAGAGCTGACACCTTCCTGCGATTTTCTGTTATTTTTGCATTGTGTATTGTTATGATTATTCTTCTGAGGAATTGTGGAGTGGTTTCTCTTTGCCTTGCCTCTTCTGCTTCATTAATTTATCAAGACACCTTCTCTAGTTAGCTGGCTATTGATTCTTTGAGTTCATCCACCATTTTTGTAGATTTTGGTTTTCTTCCTATAGTGTTGTTAACCATCCTCCTCATCTCCTTGAAGGTGGTTGTTAATACTTTGGCAAAAAATAAATGAATGTAGAGGACCCAACCTTTTGGTTTGTATTGTTAGATCTCATATATGTGGTCGGAAGGAAAGTTCTTGCTGTTTCTAAATAAATTTGATTATTTAGAAACCATGAGAATGCCAATGCTTAACCCTTCTGCCTCAAAAAAAAAACACACACACACACACACAGTGTGTCAAATGGACGGTTATTCTCTTCATGCTGCTATTACTGTATACACCTTTGACTCCCTCAGCAATGTTTATTTGCAAGATTATAAAAATATGTTAACCAAATACAATGCGATATTTATTATTTACCTTTGAGGATTAATATATAAAATTTGTCATTTAGCTGATTCATGTTTTATAAAGATTTATTTACCATTTTAGAATTCAAAAATTTAAACAAAATTATCAAAATATGTAAACCAGCTACAATGCAATATTTATTATTTACCATTTTACAAGGTAACCAAAAAAGTTCCCTCCATTTTTAAAGGGAAAAAAGAAAACGCTTCACAGTATGTGTAATGTATATTTAGTCTTCGAAGTAATTGCCATCGGCATCCAGCACCTTCTGCCAACATGTCTCCAGCTGTTCAATGCCCTTGCGGGGTTTTGATGCAAAGAAGTCCGTGAGGGCTTTGCACAAGTCTGCTTCATTGGTGAAGGATTTCCCATGAAGATGATTATCCAGGGAGTGGAAGAGGTGGTAATCAGATGGCGCAAGGTCAGGTGGATGGCACAAAGTCTCCCATCCAAGTTGCTGTATGGTATCCCTGACCACTCACGCGACATGCGGCCTGGCATTGTCATGGAGAAAAAGCACACCTTTGCGATTCCTCAGTGCTGGCTCCTTCTGGCACAATGCCTGCTGCACACATTTCAATTGCTGCAAGTATAGGTCTCCAGTGACCGTTTGGCCCGTTGGTAGCAGTTCATAATGAACCACTTGACGACCTGTCCACCAGACACAAAGCATAATCTTGCATGGGTGCATAGGCGGTCTTGCGGTGTGAGGGACAGGATCCTGAGGAGACAACCAATGTCTGGAACGCTTGGGAGTTTCATACAGAATCCACTTTTCATGACTGGTAAGCACTTGATTGAATAAGGATGCGGTATGGTGGCGAGAAAGCAGCGATATGTAGACTGACACTTGTTGTCCCTTGTGCACCTCCAACAGCGTTTGTGGAACCCACTTGCTCAGTTTGTATGTCTTACCTATGCGGTGCAGGTGAAGTCTGTTTCATCAGAAACATTGAACTGTCTTGCAAGTTCACCACATGTTAGACTACTGTCCTCTTCAATGGCCACCTTCAGGACTCCGTTATTCAAGACCTGTGGTCGTCCACTGCAAGGCTCATCATGGAGAGACAAATCTCCCAACTTGAATTTTCAAAACCAACGCCTTGCAGTACGTTCATCCACAGTACTATCCCCAAACGCTTGACATATGCGGCGACTTGATGCACTTGCTGATAAGCCCACTTTGAAGTCGTAAGGCAAAGAGCCCTGAATGAGATCTCTAGACACTTCCATCCTTCTCACAGCTGTCCAGCTTATAGCTGATGGCCAGGCACAGTGCGTGTGTTTTTTATAACGTCTGATGTTTCTACTTCCGGCTGTCCGGATTTGAAAACAATTGCTACACGTATTTCGTATATATTTCAACTTCATTCAATGACTAATCAAAAAACGGACAGAACTTTTTTGGTTACCCTGTATAATTAACTGTAGAAGAAGAAAATTTAAATAAACATCAAATATGACTTGTTAAACTCTCTTTTGGACTCTTGCTTTCCAATCAAGTTTCATCTTCAAAAATTTAAATTGAATCGTTATCTTCTGTCTTCTTAATTTCTGTTCTTTTATTGTTTTCATCCCTTAGTAATGTTTTTCTTTTTATCATATGCATCTTGTGGCTTTGTTGCCTTGCTTGCGATGAAATAATTAAATAAAAAGAAAACATGGAATTGTTTCTACTTAATTTTTAGCATTGTCAGCATTAAAAATATGGCTGCAATGACTAGATTGACAAAATAAACAAATCTTTGAAAAACTTTGTAGAAGAATGGCTCAAATTTTGTGATTAGTTTGGTAACTTTATCCAAAGTGAAGTGAAGGGTCACAAATTGTAGATTTTTATCTTCAATCATAAATTAGCCTCTCTTTAACTGAAAAGGTTGAGCTGGTCAGAAGGAAATTTATTTTCCTTGTTCTCTAGAGTCCTGAATGCCAGTGTTCACTGGCGTCTGAGTTTGTGAGTGACTTCTTTGTTCTTAACATGGTTTGGCTCCCAAGTCTCATTTCCCTTGTCGTCCCAACACTATATCATCATTAATTTTGGTACGGGCAACTTTGTTTTAACAATGTTTCATATATGAGGCAAAGATATCATAGGTAGTATTTATTACCCACAACCTACTGGTGTCGTTCAGTACCCGATTCCATTTTTACAACCCAGAGTCCTACACAACTCTCGTGTGGGTCGTTGGAAAATTCTCAGTATACAAGTATTACATTGACACTAATTCTCATTTTCTATATTAAAAAGTATTTTAATTTTTTTGATAAAAAAAAAATATGGTTCTGGTGTACCAAGATCTCATAAGCAATCAATTATAGCATCCCATTCCTAATAACCCTCATAGAAAAGAAACAGGAAAATGATCCTCTGGTGGGTTGCGTAGGAGCAATGTGTTAACATCAATTATTTATTTATTTTTTTTTTAATAATAATTTTTTTTAAGAATCAGTCAACAAGAAAATAAATTTTTCAGTTTTATTTTTTAATTTACTTATTCATCTTTAAGAATTTACTTATTCTTTATTTATTTTAAAATAAAGATGAGAATAAGTAAATTAAAAAAATTGTTATATTTTGCTTACTTATTTTTTTATTTTTGCTTATTTTTTATTTTTGTTTTTGTTTATTTTTTATTTGTGTATTTGCTTTATTTTTATTTACTTATTTAATTTTTTTATTTACTTAATTATTTTATTTTTAATTTTTCTATTTTGAACTTAAAACGATTACTTGGTTACTTATTTTAGTGCATCATTTTACTTACAATTATCTCCACATAACACAAACAAATTAGCTGTACATAGAATGCCTTTGTATAGCCATCTGTCACTTATATTATTGCCAACTATGACTATTTGCATGAGTAGCAAAGTAACTGTTCAAAGTAATGCTGTTAATCGAAATAAGTGCTGCATAATTAATTGCATTAAAAAAAAAAAAAAAAAAAAAAAAAAAGTAACTGAACCAGTAGAAATTTCCTGCATGTTGGCAACTAAGATTCATTTTCATGCCTGTTCTTTTCTCTCCTACAATGTGTTTAACAATAAAGAAATAAATCCTAAAGCAAATGTGTATACTCGATCAGTCTTGAGAAAGGAAGCAGTCAACTACAATTTTTATTTTTCATCAAGATATGCAATCAATAAAGGTGTCTAAAATTGGCATTGTGAGATTTCAAGCACCAGGACAATACTAAGTGCACAAAACAAAATTGATTAAAAATATAAACTCTACAACACATAAGAAGAAAAAAAAAAAAATCAGCTCAAGATGACCAGAGACTGGGCTGGCTGAAACATGATGTGAAATCGGAATAAAAAAAATGACAGAAAACAAAACAGACTTGTGACTAAAAAGCAGGGATAGGACTGGTACCAAAATCTAAGATATTAATGAAACTCCCATGATTTATATTCTCATTGTTACTACATATTCTATTTTTTTTTTGGGGGGGGGAGGGGGTGGCATCCACTTGCTATGAAGACGAAAGCCTCATGAAAAAAAAAGGTTGGAGGAAGGAACTGCTTTTATTACCACAAAATCTCATCTTCTTGCTTATTCCTGATTAATCCATTTCAAAAAGCAATGAAAAGATTTTGCCACCTGCTGTTCCTTTTGCCTTTTCTTTCTTGCAGGAACTGTATCATATTTTAGAAATACAATATAATGTCTAACAACCTGTGTGACTATTTATTAGTCATGTGATGTTTCTTTCTTTCTTTTTTTTCTTTCTCTTTTTCATGTCCTTTTCTTACACCTGTAATATTACATCATGTCAAATATTCCTGCATCATGGGGATGAATCGTACAACTGGTGTACTTGGGATAATCCTCTAAGCAAATAAGCTCATACTCAAGGGGATACCATGAAAGGTACTGGACATATGGATGGTGGGCGGTGTTTGGTTTTGAAATTTCAGTAGGTACCCAAGTTGTACGAAATGGCATTTCACCTATTTTGACTTTGTACCTCTGTACTAATTTCCTGGTACACAATTTTATTATTTTTTCAAGTTCTTGCATCAGGGCAGTCACATATTTTAAGCAGTTTCTAGAAATGCAAATCCAGAAATAGATGCCCCCCCCCCCCTCAGAGGGGCTATATGCTTTGAGAGACTCTTGGGCCTTAAACTCACTCCTGACCTCAAGTGGAACTTGTAAATATGATTCATTGTTAAAGATGAAGGAAACATGCTTGGTTCACTGTATTGCTCCAGTAAGTACCTGACCCCTTGTGCTATCCTCTACCTTTACAAGAGCCAGATCAGGCCTAAAAATGGACTACTTTTGTCACATTTGGGTGAAAGCTGACTAGTCGTCAATTTCCAGTCTTGATAGTCCAAGAGCATCTCCAAGTCGTCGTAGGTGACAAATTATTTTCCACCCTTCAACCGCCCCCCCTCTCTCACAAGTGGGATGTGGTAAGCCTCTTTCATGGAAAGTGCTTGGACGGGCTACATTCTTTGGTTCTGCTAGTTCTAACCTTCATGGCCAGGAACCACCACACCACTCATATTGTATCTAACCACCAACATTTTCTCTGTATTCTATTGTTGAGATGTAAGTTCTACTCGAACCACTGCTCTGTGGAACTGACTCTCAAGAGAATGTTTTTGCAATCACTACAATCTTAACCTGTTCAAGTCTAGGGGTTAACCATTATCTTCCCCTCCTATTTGCATAAACTCCCTCTTACTGCAACCTTCTTTTACACCCAGGTTTGCCTTATACCCTTCCATAAGGAAAATCTTGCATTTTTTATTTGTTTATATTGAATTTATTTGTGTTGGTTCCAAATCTTGTAGGAATGACTGCAAAATACTTTTCCCTCCCCAATTTATATACAGAAGCGTACAAATGCATGCTGGGATTTCTTCCTAGCCAATAAAACAGGCCAGTTCTTGGTTTTGTATAACTCAGTCCCAGTCTGTCCTTCATGGATGACTTTTACTGGATTTCACAATTAATTTCCATTTATCCCCAAATTTATTTCCAAGTTATAATAATTATTGTACAAAAAAATTTGTTGCAAAAAATCACATACAAAAATCGCTGAAAACAATCGCAGTAATGAAAACTTGGGAATCCAAAATTTCAGGATTGTGTGTTCGGATCCAGCCTGGAATGTTTTTAATTTGCTCACAGGGTCAGCCTAGTTCCAGAATGGTATGATATATTGGGCTATGGCCTCTAGGAGTAAAGTTGTAAGAGTGTGACACAGTGACATTCGCATTTATTATATAGATGAATAGTTCTGATTACTCTTTCAGTAATGTATTCCTTTTCATTGCTATTCTATAGATTATTATGTTTTGTTTGTGTTAATAAATAAATCATAAAATGTATTTTTTTTTTGTTTACTGTTTTTGATCATCATAATTTGAGTGTTTATCTTTAGGTTCAAATGTACTGTGAGATAAAAAAAAAAAAAAAAAAGGTTGAAAAACATTGAATTAAAATATTAATTGAAAGATGAAACCTTGACTCCATAACTTTTTATAAAAGTTTTTTTTTTTTTTTTTTTTTTTTTTGGGATTATCTTTGCTCTTAATGCTGGTTGCTTTCCGTGACAATATTTATCAAACGTGACAGACAAAATTTGTTGATTTTCGTTATCTAATGCCAAGGTCTCTATTCTTATTCAGATTATGGTTGATCTATACCTATATTACTTACCCTTTTCGAACCTGTCACTTGCATCTACAGAATAATTATAATATTGTCAAAGAAATACAAGAAAAACAAAATGACGTGACCAGAGAAGAGGTAAAAATAAATGCAGAGATCCTAGCAGCAAATGAATCATACTGAACAGGTTGAGAAAAACCAATTGATCTGGAGATCAGATGAACTGTTGGTGACTCAATGTCTGATCAGGCAATGAATAATGGAGTTTGATTTAATGGAGAAATCTACTTCCTTAGTGTTTAACAATCACTGTTGCATGATGTACAAAATGGTCGATGGTTGCGTTATTCAAATTTTAGACAACCAAGAATTTATTTACAGTCGGACTAATGCCATCAAAATTGTTATCACATTTCAGCTATTGGACACTGCAGGATTCTTCAGGTGTTTGAGGGTGCAATGGCCAAAACATGATAATAGCAACAAAGATAAGGATAATAGTCTGACTGTAAATAAATATAACCAACTCCTCCCAGAAAGAGGAAGCCTTGGGATAATAACAACAAAGACGAGGACATTAGTCTGACTGTAGATAATGGTAACTTCTTATCCCAAAAAGCCAAAATGTGATAGTAAAACAAAGATGAGGATATTAGTTTGGATATAAATAGTGATAGCCCCCTCATCCCAGAAAGCCGAGACATTGCTATAATAACAATGAAGATGATTTAAATGATAACTTCTCATCTCAGAAAGCTGAAACATTGAGATAATAACAAAAATGAGAACATTTGTCTGACTGTAAATAATAATAATTTTTCGTTCCAGTAATTCAAAACGTTGTGGTTTTAATAACAAAGGTGAAGATATTAGTCCGAATAATGTAAATAATAACATCTCATCCTAGAAAGCTGCGACATTGATGTAATAACAAGAAAGATGAGGACATTAGTCTGTCTGTAAATAATGATGACCCCCTCATCCCAGAAAGCCAAAATGTCATCATGATAACAACAAAGATGAGGACATTAGTTTGACTGTAGATAATGATTATCCCTCATCCAAGAAATTCAAACAGAATCTAAACATTATTGTTGATCTCACATTGGTTAGACATTAAAACATTTTCTAATATGAACATATATATATTTTTTTTTTTTTTTTTTTTTTTTTTTTTTTTTTTTTTTTTTGATTCATTCACATCTATTTAAGTCATTTGGAATGACATACCATTTAACTTTCCTTTGTTAATGACTAAGCTGATATGAACAAGTAAATTTTAATTTTTTATTTATCTTCATTAGGTTAGAAAGAAAGTCCTGTTTTATCTGAAGACCAAGGGCTTCTTTGATCTTAATTGATATGTTTAATCAAGATAATCTCCCACACTCATTATCGATAACATAATCTCATCTAGCCTAGTAGATTAAATGATTTCTTCTTGTTGATATAGTAATTGTGAGTTCAATCCCTTGGCTGGGCAGTGTATATTTAGACTCAGTAGAAACAAAATGAGCAATAACTGAGGAGCAATAAGAACAAGACAAGATTATTTTTAATATAGAAGAATATGTGTGTAATTGAATGAAAAAATGGTGTGGGGAATCCTCTGTGACATGTTTTATCCTTTGAAAGGACTTCTTCAGAAGGTGGGATCATTATTTACACTATTTGCATGTGGACTATTTTCCTCGTCTTTGTTGTTATTGCAATGTTTTGAACATTATACCGTCCAGTTCTTCATCAGGTATATACCGATCTGGATAACCTACAATGAATTCTGAACTGAATCATTTATTTAGTCCATATATCCTAGTGGATTAAAGTGTTGGTTTATGAATTTGGTGACATAGTAATTGTGAGTTCAATCCCTTAAATGGACAATGTGCTTGAAATTAGTAGAAACAGGGCAAGCAATAACCAGGCAGTATTAAAAATAGGAACAAGATGAGTTATCCCAAGACATGGGAAGTCTATGCTGTACAGCAAAAATAAAGCAGACTGATGCAAATTCAGAGCTGTAAATCCAAATATTTTCAAACCCACTCTCTTGGTTTGCATTTGTTCTCTTGTTCACTGCTATTGAATTTATAAAGCCTTGTGTAAATTAATTGAAACAACTACTTTAGTTACTTTTCTTTCAACGTACGGTCAGTTTTAGACCCACTGGAGTGAAAGGGTATAATCGATTTCTATTTTTTCTTCCGATTAGGTCATTTGCAGTGGTGTGCAGTAATATGAATCTATTTTTGGAGTGTATGATGAAATTTGTTTGGCCTTGAAAAATATTGTGTCATCTATGATTGAATCCGATTTTTATCACACCTTAACACTATTGTGTTAACTGTCAATTAGTTGTCCTATTGCCATTGTCTGCAATGGACCTTACTTCAAGAAAGCACACAAAAATTGTTATGTTGCATGAACACACTGGCAAGCCTTACCAATGAGAAAATCAAAGTACTATAGATTGGCCCAGAAACTCTCCTGATTTAAATCCAATCAACAATCTGCAAGGAATGACTTTGTGGAATGGACATATGAAGTACTAATATGTGAACTGGATCATGCTTCATTGGAAAAATACGAAAAAAATGTAAATAATAATGGAATTATTCATTTTGTTTCAATTAATTTGCACAAGGGTTTATGGGTTTGTAGGCAACGTGTCCAGGTTATTCCATCAACTGTTTTCTGTTATAAATGATAGAATAAGTCTGCCTTGGTTTTTCTTTGTATGGTGGAGCCAATGGCATCAGCAGGTGAATGCCCTCACCCTCTTCTTTCTCCTGCATCTTCCCCCCTCAACTCTTGATCACAAAGATGGCAGCCAAAATAAAGGGTTCAGTTTAGAATTTCTTGTAGGTTACCTGGATCAATATTTACCTGATGAACACCTGGAGTGCATCATAGAAAAAACATTGCAATAACAACAACAAAGAATGCGGACAACAGTCCAGGTATAAATAGTGTAAATAATGATCTTATCAAAAAAAAAAAAACAAAAAAACAACTGCTGAAGAAGTCCTTTCAAAGGGCGAAACATGTCGTATAGGACTTTCCTCCCATTTTGTCATTCAGTTACCCACCTTCACTCTGATATATAAAGTTTATAAATCATATTCTCTGGAGGGTAGAATGGCTGAAACATAGGGATAACCACAACAAAGATGAAGGCCATAGTCTGTGTGTAAATAATGATAACTCTCCATCTAGAAATTCAGAGGAATAATCTCCTTTATTTGGGAAATTGTTGATTCCTTGGGTGTAAAATTCTTCTGGTTTCAAGATTCTTCTTAGTACTGCTCAGTTATTGCTCACCTGTTTCTACTGAGTCTGAGTCCAGACTACACAACCCAGGGATTGAACTCCTGACTATGCAACCCAGTGTATGAAAAAATGCTTTTATTGTCTTGTGAGGCAATACTGAAATTAGAACTTGGAGCTTTAAATTCAATGCTGAACAAGACAAGATATCCTTAGACAAAGACAACAGAATAAAAACAATGTTTGCTTCCCTGAACTGCTCCAGTAAGTACTTGGCACCTCATGTTATCCTCTACCTTTACAAGAGGCTGAAAATGGAGGACTCCTGCCATATATGGGCATGAGCTGCCCAGTTTTCATTTTCCAACCTCAATAGTCCAAAAGCATCTCCGCATTCTTGTGGTTGATGAATTATTTTCCACACTATGATCCTTATCTCACAAATGAAATGTTGCAAGCCTCTTGCTGCTCACTATTTCCATACAAAGTGATCAGGTGAACTACATTCCTTAGTTCCACTAGTCCTGATCTTCACAGCTCAGACCCACATGCTACACACAGTGTATCAAATCACCCTCATTCCTTTTGTATTCCATTTGTGAAACGGCTGCTCTTTGGAACTAACTTCCAAGGTGTTTTCCTGATCGCTACAATCCTAACCTGTTTGAGTCTACGTTAACTGTTATCTTCCCCACATAAACTGTGCCTCTTACTCTGTAACCCTCTCTCTCGAGTGGCTCACGGGCCTTGTACAGAATGAACATCAGTGTAAAAAGAAGAAAAAAAAAAAAGAATCTATCCCTGTAGATTAAAGGGTTCAATTTGAAATTCCTTGAAGATTACCTGGATTGAGAAACATCTGAAGAAAGCTGGAAAGCATAATATTCGAAATGTTGGGATAATAGCAACAAATATGAGGAGATTAGTCCTGTAGGAACAGTAGTGTAATAGTTAGTGGTTCAGATTGAGGAATCGGAGAGCTGAGTTCAAATTCCAATTGAGTTCATTATTTTAAGACATTTTTATATTTATACATTCTTTTTATTGATACAAATATTTAAGTAAATGCTCTGTTTATAATAAACAGTATTAAACAACATTTACCGGCCTGAATGCCTGAGAAATATTCACAGAAAATATTCATCCTCCGACAGCATTTGAACCTGTATCCTATACGGAACCATCATTTAGCTTGACGTGCCTTTAACAATTTCGAAGGACGAATATTTTCTGTGAAAATTTCTCGGACATTCAGGCCGATAAATATTGTTTAATACTGTTTATTGTAAACAGAGCATTTACTTAAATATTTGTATCTATAAAAAGAATGTATAAACATAAAAATGTCTTAAAATAATTGTTGGACTTTGTCCATTTCATAATGTGTGACTTCATTATGTTCACTTATGTGCTAATACCCATGGGTATGGTATGAATCCAGCTCTTCTATCCCCAGCTATGGGTAAAATAACAGGACAGACTGGGTCCTATAGCCTTGGGTGGCAACCAGTCTAGGTGAAGGAAATTCTGAATTCAAACCGCCTGCTGCCTTGTAGATCCTGCCTCTTTAGCCAAAGGCTAGAAAAGGAGGAATGGTGCAACGTCAGCATCCCAGGTGCAAAAGGAACCAGCAAGCCGTTACATTATTTTGCTTTGAAAGTAACCATAAACCACAATTGTGAGATGGAAGGAAGTGGTGCAAATATACTCTTACTAAATAAAATTAATGATGTTCCCAACAAATCTTTGTTATAGAGGTTATTATTATTATTATAATAAAAATGTCTTTTTTTTTTTTTTTTTTTTTTTTTTTTTTTTTTTAAATTTTATTTTATAATCACATGAATTCACTTATAATTCATAATTCACTTTAGGAAAGGTATGAATTCCTCTGTTCTCTCCCCAACTATGGGTAAAATAGCAGGACAGACTGGGTCCTATAGCCTTGGGTGGCAACCAGTCTAGGTGAAGGAAAACTCTGAACACGAACCTCGGTTGCAGTGTTAAAGGGATCCCAATAGGGAATGAGAGGAACTAAGACTAAAATGTCTGACTAGATAACATCAGTTACTTTCTTTGATGTTGAAAAATGATATCAGTTTAAGTAATTTGCACTTTGACCTTTTGCTAAAATATTTCAAGTTCAGTCAGATTATCTCATTAAAGATTCTTGTCTCTTTTAGATTATAAATTTTAGCAGTTGTAACTTTACGTTTACTGTGATCATGTAAAATCTCTCGTATGATTGACTGCAGTAAAACTTAATACAATAATGAAGATGAGGATTATATAAATAATGTTAAATCTGCCTAGCCTTTTAACATGATTGATAGTTATGATTACTTATAGAGATTAGTGATAAGCCAATGAACAAGTTTGTCTTGCAAAGAGATAATCACATCTGAATGCATTTGTTCAGGTTATGTCATTACAGTCTTGATGTTTGAAAAAAAAAAAACTGACCTGAGTACTGATGAAAAATTGTTTTTTGTTTTTATTTAAATCAAATTTCCTTCTAATTAAAGTGGATTTAAATTTTTTCTTTTTTTTTTTTTTTTTTTTTTTTCATTTTTGCGCATAAGGCAAGCAAGAAAGAGCAAAGCAGAGATGAACAGCTTGATAGATTATCAAGAGAGACAGCAGGATGATTAAGGGGTCCCAAATTAGCAATATTTGCCTATATCATCTGGATGATGCTTTCTCAGTTTAGTCAATAAAAATCTACATTTAATTTTGATCATTTTTCTAAGGTATTGGGTGCATCAACAGTCAACTTAGTCTCATCTGTTTTATTTTTTTTTCTTCTTCAGATAAGTTAATAAAACAATTTTATTCTTGCAGGAAAAGGAAACTTAACAGATTGACAAAGTGATCAGCTATGTATGACTGATTTGTCATTTTTTATGGGTAGTATGCTAGTAATGCTGCCAGCCAGTGCTTTTTTTTTTTTTTTTTTTTGGTATTACATTTTCTCATTTAGATAGTGATTTAAAATGTTTTTAAAAAATAATGTGATTTAAATTAAATCCTGATGAAAATATATAAAAAAAGAATTCTTATAATGACTCTCTGTGACCACCAACCTTAAAAAAAAATGAAAAGAAATGTTACTTTTTATTTAAAAATTAAAAAAAAATCATTTCACTCCAAGCAAGACATTAACAACCACTAAGATGCAAGGGGTTACTGAGAGTGAAAGAAATGGAAAAGATGTTAAAAAACAACAATATTCAAAGAGATGGAAGATGACAATTGACATTGTATTTAAATTTTTGAAGATCATAGCTTCCTGTTTTTCTGTCAACTATCAGAAAATTCCAGAAGTGTGAGTGAGGAAACTGTTAACATGGAACTTATGACAGCTAACAGCTAATAATTTCAACAATGAAATTTTGAGACCTAGCTGCCAATCTAGTACTGCACTTAAATTTGTGAAGTCTAGGTACCAATGTGGAAAGCTCATCAGAACAATAACTGTGAAAATATTTATAGAAAAGGCAAAAGGAAACTGCATTATGGCAGTGAAAAAGCAAAACTGAATCCAAGATGGCATCTCAAGAAAGTTTCTGCTGCATAGGAATAGAAAAAAAACTACTAAGCAAGGCATGCTCAAAGAATGTATACGCTGGGAACTGGAATGCAGCCCCACCTTTCTTTGGTTTCCTGAAAGTCTTCAGGAATCTGTAAAAGAGGTAGGTTGTAACTTTTCAATTGCCTGAAGTTGCATTCTTTATAAAAATTTCAGGACATGGACAATCATGGCTCTCCACAACCTCCTATCCTTTTTTTGCAGCTCTGAGTAATGTTTATCTTTTTACTATCCCTCCCACTCATTGTTCTGCCATCCATTCATATAAATTTGTTAGGTAGGTGGTCAGTTACCTCATCCTGTGCCTTTTGGCTTCACTATGTCCTGTGAGTGTTAATTTTTCCAAGCTCTCTTTCCTCTTTATATGTTCCAGAAATTCCAGTTGCCTCTTTCTGATTTTATATATCATTGTCCTTTTTGTCTCTGTTTTCCTTAAGATTTCCTTGTTACGTACACACTCTGTCTATAGTTCTGTCAGTATCCTTCTGTAGAACCACATCTCTGCTGCCTGAAATCTCTTCATCTTTGAGAAAATTATCCAGGATTTGCTATCATATATATATATATATATATATATATCACACTTTTCTTTGTTTCTAACAAAATTTTCCTGTTTTTTAGTATTTTTCTTAGTTGTTGGACGGTATATTTCACTAGATTAAAATTTAATTAGATTTAATAGGTTAAAAACAAGCTAGGTAACTAAACCACCATTGGTAGTTGCAATTTAGAAATAAGGGAAAAAAAAAATGTCCATTCAAATATTATGTTAAAAAGTCATGGCTGAAGTAGAGTATCCAAAAAAAAAAAAACAATCGTAGCTCAAATTCTGGCATGTCGACATGTAATCTGACAAGATACTGTCTTGAACAAAATTTCTGGTCAAGTAAATTGCAAGTCGATGTCAAAGAAAATCAATGTAACAACACTATTGCTGTCTCGGATAAAGTGAGTTGATGATGCATTCTTGTCAGACTAGTTCTGTATATAATAAAAACCACATATATGCAAATAAGTATAATTTATAAATATGGGAAAAACCAAGGCAAATGAGGAAGGCACCATCACCCCCACCTAAAACCAAATTGCATCATATTTAAAATAATTAATACATTACTTTGTTTTCATAAGGGTATTACATAATTACACTTCAATTCTTCTTTTATATGTCATGTCTTTTCAGAACATGGATAATCATGGCTCTCCACAACCTCTTGTCTTTTTTTTTTTTTTTTTTTTCTCTAAGTAATGTTTAAACCTTTTAACATCCTTTTTTGTCCCTGTTCTGACATTCATTTATTCATAAACTTGCTAAGCAGGTTGCTTGCTTTTACTCTGCTTCTCTTACTTTCATTATGTCCCGTGAGTGTTAAATTCTCTAAGCTCTCTTTTCTCACTTCAACTGTCACTTCCAGATTGTAAGTATCACTTTCCTTTTCTTTAAAACTTTCTTATTGTTCACATGTTCAGTCCATGGCATTCTCAACAACTACCAGTAGAATCACATTTGTGTTGCCTCAAGTCTCTTTGTCTGTGAAGAGATTGCTCAGCATTCACGGCCACATAGGAGATATTTTTTAGCAATTCATCACTCTTTTCTTTTGTTTCTAACATTTTCATATCTCTTTTGTAAGTGATTTTTGTAGTTTCTATTTTCATTAAAACTTACTTTAAATGTTCTTTCTACATTATTTACATTGTTCAGCTTGTTATCCTCATCTTCATTGCCATATTCACAACGTTTTGGCAATTGTACGTTCTAGCCTTCTTCAGGTGATTGGAATTTCGAACCGAACCCTTTATTTCATTCACTGAGGTAGATTATTCTAGTTCCACATGCCACACCTCTTCCAGATGTCTCAGTTATTTCCCTTTAACTCAACTCTTCAAGTTTTTTGGTTCACCACTGCTGTAGCCTGGTACTGAATTCGCAACTCTTTGGGTCTAGTCACTGGATCTAACAAACGCCTTTACCCATGGGCCATGTGTCCTTGAAAGATAAATGACAAATGATAACATTGATACTTTTGGGTTTATTTTTAATAATGTTTTATGCTGTCATTATATTAGTGTATTGTTTATCTTATCTTCAGGGCAATATATCTTCATTTTTATCAAAATATCAGAACACATGATTTTGCCTGTTAGAACAAATCATAAACAGAAATTGCTTAATTATGTAAGTGTTTGACAATAATATACATGTAAACTGCAAACGGATATAACCCGAGATTCTTGGTAAGTAAATCTGTTTTCCCATCTTTCTTGATTCACAAAGTTTAGGAAGTGTTAGTTATCGTAATTCCCCATGTATAACATACCTTCATCCATAATACGCACACTTAAAATTGTGCTGAAAAAGTGTGGGAAAAGACTTGTCTATTGTCTTGATCTTTGTTCTTTTTACCCTTATACCCAATTTCAGCCCTATACCCAATCTCTTCCCTTACTTCTGCTCTCTGTAGCCCTTTATATAGTTGCAATGCATTATCTCTCAGCAATATAGACAAATGATGTTGTTATGCTTTTAAATATTTACTATACAGGTGCACGGTGGAAAATATTTCCATGTGAAAGTGTGTGATGATGCAAAAATATTTTGGAATCTGTCTAGCTAATGTTTTACAATTATGTGGGAGGTATTTTTCTTGACTCAATTTCCCTTCATGTGTGTGGAAATTATCTAATATTTATTGACATACAAGAAGATTGATATTTATATAGCAGTTCAGTACTTCTTTTTTAATGAAATTTTCTTATCTTAATACTTTTAGTTTTTGGAATGCATTCTTCACTATACTGATACAACTTCAATGCCTCTGAGTGGCATTTTATACTTTGTCGGTTGTGACACTACCCAGGTAGTACTTGCTTGATTTTGATGTCGATAATTTGCAGTTCACGCCTTGGGCTGCCGACCATGTATTAAAACATTACATTTATACTTGCTTTCTCTCACCAAACTCCAGTTACATCTTGCTTACATCATTGTTAGGGTGATACAATAGACCTTGCTACCCATAATGCACCACTGATCAGCATATGTAAATAGTCAAGCCAAAATAGAGCACACATGGCCTAATTGTCCACTTATATATATAAATATGTTTTGTTCATCGACATTTAGTACAACCTATATATATATAGAACTGAACATAGAAGTCAACACTTAGAGGCAACAGTCTGTTTCATGCTAGATGCAATCGTCAGGCCACTGCTCTCATTTTACTGCTCATGTCTCAGAATATTGTTTAGTTCTTATTTTTATTTAGTACTGTTCAGTTATTTCTTGACTGTTTCTACTGAGTGCCAGTACACACTACCCAACCCAGGGATTGATCTCGCAAGTACTATGTCACCAAATTAAAAAAAAAAAAAATACAAAAACAACACTTTTACCCACTAGGCCATTGTTGCAAATTGGATATTTTTTTAATTTGGTTAGAATTAGTGAAATAGGTCAGGTCGAGAACTTTTCAGCACTCCCTTTTACATTGTTTGAAAAGAAGCAACCCCCCCCCCCAAAAAAAAAAATTATGTTTGGTCATTTGGTTAGATTTTGGAAAGTGGGTCAGGCCAAGAACTGTTTAGCAACCACCGGTCTATATAAAGATGTTTCACTTATTGATGACTATTTCCTTTCTCTTAAAAATAATTTACTTGGGAGATATTGAAAAATAAAAATAAAATAAACTTAGAAAAGTCAATGATAGCTGACATTCTCTAATAATTACCCTAAGTGTTTATAAAATGAGTTCTTGCCCTAAGCTGCTCTCCAACTGTCAGATGACATTGAGTTTTGGTCAGGCTAAAAATTAAGGATAGCCAAGTTGGCAGGACTGTTCACTATGGCTTGCTATAATTGATTACCATCCATTACACGTGTATGTCATCATAAGAATAGGTTGATTACTTTTGGTTTCACTAAGCACAAGACCTCAGAGTTGAAACCACTACTACCATCGCTTATAGCAGGGCAGGCTTTAAGCTAATAGGACCCCCTACTCCCAGTTATCCACTCTAATGCCAGCATAATCTGCTCTGGCTTTGTTAAATACACACAACAACACATTACTGGGTTTTCTTAATATTTAGCAAGTGATGTCAAATTTTAATGATGAGTAAAGTAGCTTTCTAAATACCTGTCAAGTAATTTTTATTTTTGTTTTGTTTTTTGACAGTAAGGTTCACCTTGTACAAGGCCTGGGAGCCACTTGAGGTAGACGGTTACATTAAGGGGTAGTTTATATGGATAAAAGGGGGAGATAATGTTTAACCCTAATGGTTAAGATTGCAGTGATCGGGGGAAACATCCTCTTGGGACTCGATTCCACAGAGTAGTGGTTCACAGGAAGAAGCTGATAAAGTGAAACCGACTTCTCACCAATGGAATACAGAGGGAATGTGAGAACCAAGAAATGTAGTTTGTCCAAGCATTTTCCATTTTTCATACAGCAGTGAAAGGCTTGCAACATCCTGCCTGTGAGACAGGGATTGGAAAGTAGAAAATAATTCAAGGAGTATCTGGTTTTAGTCAATATTTATATGAATTGCAATCAGTTTTATTTGTTTAGGCATATAAATGGTGTGAATTTTTATTTTCATATTTTGAGATATGCCTTTTTAAATTTGTTTAATTATAAAATAATAAGCAAAAATATAGTTTTAAGTAGTTCTTTAAATTATTTATAATTTTACAAGAGTGGGCTGAAAAGTTCATAGATTATGAAGAAGTGATACTAGAGCTGTGTAATCATTCATTTCAACTCGTATTATTAATAGTCAGCCTATAAACGTTTTAGCTCACTCTCGTACATCAATATAGCTTCTTTATTTTGCCGTTGTAGTTAGATACAATAATCAAGAAGAAACATTTTTTTAATATTGGCCTTTTAATTTTAATTTTTAAAATAAAACCTGTTTTTTCTTTTTCCACTTTATTTATTATATAAAAACCAGAAAAAACTGTTGAGATAATATATAACAAGAAAATTGAAGTTCTAAATGATATAATCTATTTATATATCTATAAATGGGATGTTTGAAAACCCCGTGTTACTAATCCTGTGGCAATACTCAATAGTACAGACAAAGGGTTAATTTTTTTTTTTTTTGTGTACTTAAACATGTTCATTATTGAACAGCATAAAAATAAGGTGGTTGGCTAAAATGAAGTAAATTTTCTACTTAATAAGTGAACAAACATTTTGACTAACTCCAAAATTTTTACAAAGTTCTAAGATTTACATAGCAATCTGAGGCATCACGAAAATTGTTTCCAAATGGACTTCTACTGCCCACCATTTTTTTTTTTTTTTTTTTTTTTTTTTTTTTTTTTTTAATTCCATGTTTCTTCAAGATGTGATTATGGTTCTCCTCATATTCCTTTTCTTTAGTATTTGAATTGCTATGAGTTCCTGTCATAATTTCCCATTGCCTTCTTCATAGTTTAGTTTGTTTTCTTTTTAATTGAATTCGCCCCATGCAAGGCAATAAAGCCACTAAGACACAAGGAGTTACTGGGTGTAAAAGAATTAGAAAACAAACATTATAAAGAAAAAAAATGACTTACTGCTGATACAAACACTTTTCACGTGCATTGAATATAAAGAAATCTAAAGGAAAAAAAAAAAGAAAAGATGGTCACTCATATGACAAATATTTAAGAATGTTAGATTTTTGCAAATACAAGATTTTGTTGGTAACATGCAAATTTCCAGCTATCACAAAGAATATAAAATTTGCATTACCAATGGGTGAAGGGGATAATTGTTTTAGATCCTATGATCATTATATAGTCTAGTGTGTGTGTGTGGGGGGGCTTTCTACAGTGGACGAATGATAAGAGCTTGAGAGAATGAAAAGAGAAGAGCAGGAAAGAAAAGAGATTTACAGTTGCTGAAGTGAACATCAAAGAATTGACAAGAAAGACAAATTGATTCTTTCACAAGTGAACACGGATTACAGCTGGGGAAAGATGGATTCATGCCCTTTCTCAAGGGCCTTATACACTAATTCTAATTTCATTCCTGGTATGACAACACTAAATACTAAAAATAAAAAAAAAGATTTTTGTTGGTCTTTCACATTCATTGGTGACTCTCACTTGGGGTCAAGTGACAACACCTCCCCTTAATATTGCAGCACACTCTGTTTTGATTTCAGTGGTTCAGTCACTTGCATAGTTTTGATCCTTCATTGGTTTGGTTTATTTTTTATTTTTTTTTTTTTTTTATTTATTTTTTTTTTTTTTTATTTATTTTTTTTATTTTTTATTTATTTTTTTTATTTTTTATTTATTTTTTTTGACATCTCAACTCTTGTTGGATTATTTAATGTCACATTTTTGCATGGGGCACCCAATGAGGATTGGCTCTCTTTGCTAACCATTACATGACGTCAAAATACGTATCGATAACACTCTATTTTTGGGTTTCCAATTCTAAATTTTTAGCAATGTACTTCTGAACTGTTGTAAGAAGTATGATAGCAATAATTACAAGGTGGTGTTGAAAAATTATCAGCCTGACCCACTGCCAAAAAAATATTACCAAATTTTGTGTGTGTGGGTTTTTTTTTTGTTTTTTTTTTTTTCTTAGAGTTTAAGACCTGATATTTTCAGCACCTCCTCATACAATTGTCACTATCATATTTTACTTCTTTGGCAAGGTCCTCCATATATTTTCCTCATTTTTCAATGTCTATTAGTGCTATTTTTATTAATTGTTATAATTGTATATCCCAACTGATCACTGTCCAATTATGTCTGTTAACTGTTTGTTTATTTTTTATTCTTAGTTTCCTTGTCATCCTGGATTGATTTATGTTCTGTTTTGCAATTGAATTGTTCAGAAAGGCTGACACAAATACAATCAAGTCATTCGATATCCAGGGCTGGGAGGAAGAGTCCTTGACTGTAGCTGTTGAGATACACATCAAAAGTAATATCTCCCACTTATTTCTATGGAAACTACAAGATACAAGAATTGAAATAACATGGTTTGATAAAAGCAAGTTTTTAGTTACAAGACATATAGTTACCATTATTAGCCATGTATTTTTACCAGCAGTAAACAAGAGACTGTAAGCCACACTCAGAAAAATCAGCACCATTAGAGGTGACCCACATTTTCACAACAATATGAAAATTTTGCTTTACAAAATTAGATATTCATGTTACCCTTTCTATACACACACACACACACACACACACACACATATCTATCTATATATATATATAATAAAAACGCTTAAATACTAATTTAAGCCTTTTTATTATGTCCTTACTCTGTCCTGGACATTGAGTTCTACCTGGATTCTATCCTCTTGGAATTATTTTTTTTTTTTTTTTTATACAAATATATGTGTATGTATGTATTTATATATTTTGCATATGTGTATATTTACCACTAATATTATATATATATATATATATATATATATATATTTATATTATCTCCAAATGAGAAAAAGAACAGCTGGAGTAAAAATCCACAGTTCATAGCATTTATTTTTTAAAAAAGTGCTCCATACAAAGTAGAGCAAAATATTTTTATAATACACTGTAGCAAACTGCCCTCATTCCTTTTTGTATACCATTTGGTTAGATGTAAATTCCACTCCAGCAACCTCTTCTCACAAACTACTGCTTTGTAGAACCAACTCCCAAGAGGATGCATCCTCAATTACTGAAATCTTAACTGTTAATCCTAGATATACTGCATAAACTGTGCCTCTTACTCTGTAACTCTCTACCTTGAGTGGCTCCTAGTAATGTAAAAATATATTTTTATAGTAAAAATACCAACTACATATTTTTATATAAATAATTACCAACAATACCTATTTATAGTAAAATTACCAACAATACACACATACTAACAAATTGTAGTGACTTCACCCAAATCCTTTTAACTTACTACCAAACAACCAACATGAAAGAACTCTTTCATGACATTAATCCATATAATATCCTACAATTTCTTAAATCAAACTGTATTTCCAAAATATAACTTAAACAAAACTACCACATAAAAACGATATATCACTGCCTCTGGTAATTGTGTCCGCACAAATATATATGTACAAAAGCTGAGTATCATCTACCATGTATTCAATTGTGAAAGCAGAATAACATATATTTTTATTACTTTTAAGCTCCTAAGTAAATTATATTTTTGATTTATATTTCACACTTTTTTATTTTACCAAAACGATTGATTTATTATCAGCTTAGGTAATAATTTGCTACAGCTTTTCATAAGTGTGTCTAGTGAATGGAAGTCAAGCTTAAAAATGTTTTGAAATGTGTCAAAGATAATATCAATAAAAATACCAGCCAACATTTTATTTCAAGCATATGTGGAATATATTTTAATAATACACTTGGTACAATACAGAACATTGAAATATTGACCTGAAAACATCTTCGTCGCAAATGCTTGTGACAATCCCTTTTGTTAAGTTTCTTTTATATTCTTTTTCTCCCCTCTAGACTATAAGGATGTTTATTTCACGTACATGCAATCTTATCACTTCAGCCATTTGCATAAAGAGAATCTTGCTTCAAATTCAATGGCATTGGTATTATTAATAATAATGTCTTTAATGCTTTGTTACTGTACTTGTAGTTTACAGGAGGTGGGGAATTGCCACCATTGGCATATTTCTATATTTATCAGGCCTTTTCACCATCATATAATTCAATTCAATTAAAAGAACTGTTCTGGCCATATTGTAAAAATCCTTGTCTGTTTTTTATTCAGACTACAACAATGAATTTTTTTTTTTTTTTCATTTGTGAAATTTCATATAATTCATATTTATTATTTTTCTCATTTTTTGGGTTTCATGTTAATTTATTTTCAGTTTTTCATTTTTGTTGAATGTCATACAATTATCTGTGAATATATTTAGCTCCCCCAGCCAATTTTGACTGTTTCGTATGGGGTTTCTGTATCCGAGAGTTGATCAGAATGTGTGTTACTTGAGGCAAAAGAGCCATAAATCTACAGAAGGATGCTTAAAAGATCACGGAATGTGATCAACTAAGAAATTTTAAAGAAAATGGTAACAAAAATAACACTTGTAATTAGAATCAAAAAGTGTTGAAATTTTTTGACACATAATAAGGAAGGAAGGCTTGGATAATTTGACACTCACAGGGTATTGAAATCAAGAGTGGGGAAAGAGTAACCAACATAGTGTAAATGAATGGTAAAACAGTAACTGGAAGGGGGATAGGAAGGAGACAAACATAACTTAGAGCTGCAAAAGGGTAGGAAGTTGTGGAGAGTCATGATCGTCCATGTCATGAAGGGACACAGCATATATTGAATCAATTGCTAGTTCTGCTGCTAGGAAAGTTGATTTACTATGTTGTGCCAATTTTTCTCGCCAGAATCTATTTTACATATTTATAAATCTACCATTCATCCTTGCTTTGAATATTACTTCCACATCTGATCTGGTGCTACTGCTACATATTTTAGAGATTCTTGATAAAATCTAAAGAATCTGCAATATTTTGGTTCTGACCTGGCATTAGTTACTTTTCCAGCTTTCTTGTACCTTTTCCATAAACACTTTTGTGGTAATTGTTCTGATGAATTTTCTTCTGTGATGCCTAGCCTTTATGAATTTAAGTGCAGTACTAGATTGGCAGCAAGGTCTCATCATTTAATAGATGAAACAATTAGATGTAACCATAAATTCTATGTTAACAGTTTCTTTTTCTCACTTGTGGAACTCTTTCAGCTTCTTGCTTCCCAGTCACCTTTGACCTCCAAAAATTTAAATGTGATGTCAGTTGTCTAGTATCTTTTTAATTCTTGCTCTTTTATTGTTCTCTCTTCTTAATAGTGACTTTGTTTTTTTTTTTTCATATTCTCTAACACCCTTTGCATCTGTTGTGTCATAAATAGGAAAGGTTGACATATATATTAGGTTGGTGCAAAAATAATGACGTAATAATGTCGTCGTTTTTTGACGTATTTTTTAACGTCAAAATACGACATTATTACGTCATTATTTTTGTACCAACCTAACAGAAAATAAGTAATAGTTTATTCCGGAGAATAATATGGTATATGATTGAGAATATAGACTAATATAATAAACAGTTAATAGTGAACTCCTCTCTGTCAGTAAGAGAGAGCGCTGGTTAAATAGTCCTAGACCAGTACATCTTGTGGGGGTGTTCAGCTACTCCACAACAGTAGCATTATTGCCTTCTTTAGAGTGCAATGATAAAAAAAAATATAAAAACATCATAGATGTCAAATTTTTTTTCTTTCTAAATTCCAATCAAATACCTGGGTACTTGGGAAGTAATTACATTTAATTTTATTTAAATATTATCAAAATTGTAATCACCTTCCTTTTCAATGACTGCAGCCCAATGGGACGGCAAATTTTCAATTTCATGTTTAAAGAAACCTACCCTTCTACTCAGAGTATTTCTAAGTTCTTTGTCACTGAATATTCTGCCATTTATGAAATGTCTTTGCAATCAAAACAAATGAAAATCTGTTGGCACTAAATTTGGTAAAGCATGGCATGGGTATAAGAAACTCCCATCTTAATGATCCAATTTTTTCTTGGGTTTGTTTTGCAGAATGTGTATCTGTATTGCCATGCTGGAGAATTCCACTGGCCATGTCTAGGAATATCTCATCTAGTTCTAATTTTTATTGTTTCCACTGAGTCCAAGCAAACACTGCTCAGACCAGGGTTTGAACTCACAATTACTATGTCACCAAATTCACAAACCAATGCTCTAATCTACTAGACTATTGTCCCATGAGTTCAATTCCTGGGATGGGCAGTGTGTGCTTAGACTCTGAGACAAATTATTCCATGTAGTTTTAACCTGGGAAAATTTCATAGTTTTCCTATTTGAAATTTTAATTTTTAGTCTTAATTCTTCAGTTGATGATTGAATAAGCTCATACCAAGTTCTATGACAATAAAATATCTGTAGAAATTCCCCTATCGCATCATTAAATATTTGAGCTTAACAACTTTAACAAAATATTGCAAGAATAACAATCATAAATATGAATGATGGTTGTTATATTAAGAAGTAAGGGGGTACAAATGAAAGTTTCTCCATTTCACTGAGACAGCCATTAAACACGTCTATCTTTCCTTCTTTCTTTCATTTTCTGATTGAAACTAAATAGTGTCTATGATGTCTTCTCATGCAATCAAAATAGAATAGTCCATTATTTATGAGGTATTATCAGGAGATGATAACCACTTCTCTTTCTTTCTTTTTGTCACCAAAACCAAGTAGTGTCTCTGATATGTCTTTTGTCTTTCCACATGATCAAAATGGAATAGTCCATTATTTATGAGGTATTGGCAGGTTGTGTGCACTAATGAAGTGAGGGACAATTATTATATGATGTTTCTCTCATGGCCAACTCGATGTAGAAATTTCCTAAGTAGGAAATTCGAGTGGACTTGGTAGCATCATGACAGAAAGAACTTGAAATAAAATGGATGTCTTGCTGAAAATGTTGTTTAAACAGAGAGGCAAGTTTTATTGCAACTTTTATCTGTTTGTCGGGTGCATATTTGACTAGTGTTGTGATTTTACACCGCCTAATTTTATGTAAGATACATGAAGTGTTTGTTTGAAAAATTCCTCCAATTTCTTTTTTCTTTTCATTGGGTAACTCAGCTATTTTAAAGAAATCAATACCAACTCTCTGCAAGTTGGTCGTTATGTTACTATGAAACTAGAAATACCCTCTGTAAGTTTTGTATCCTAATCTCTGTGTCTGTGTATCCTAAAACATAAATATAATCTTTGCCAATATTAGATTTTTGAATTAATCTAGAAGTATGTTGTTCACACCCATAACAACAACTGCTTCCAATCAATAAAATGACTAGTTTGTTTATTTATTTTTTTACTCATCTTCATATTATAAATACACATTATTTATTTATTTTTTTTTATTTATTTATTTTTTTTAATTTGTTTCACCCCAAGTAGAGCAGTAAAGCTACTAAGACAAAAGGGGGTTACTAGGTGTGGAAGAATTAGGAACAGAAACATTAATAATGAGTGGGAAGAGAAAAGAATAATCAGAACAGTAGATAATGACTTATATTGCATTTAAATTCTTGCAGATTAAAGTTAGCTGGAAAGCATGGAGCAGGAAAGGAGTTCTACAAGTGAGAAGTGTGAGTAAAGAAACTGTTAGCATTGAATTTACAGTTACATCTAGTCAGTTTAACTGTAAATTGATGAGATCTCAACGCCAATCTAGTACTGCACTTAGATTAAAAAAAAGTCTAGGTACCATAGTGAAGAGCTCATCTGAATAATTACCATGAAAGTATTTATAGAAAAGGCACAAAATGGTAACCTTATGGTGGTGCGAAAGTGACTGAAGCTAAGATCATTGGCAGCCTTAAATATCAGATCATTGCAAAAGTTTATGCCTGATGTTCATTGTTAATAAAAAATGAATATATATATATATATATATATATATATATATATATATATATAAAAAAATTCCAAGAGGATAGAATCCAGGTAGAACTCAATGTCCAGGACAGAGTAAGAATATAATAAAAAGGCTTAAAAATTAATATTCCATGGTTATAATTTATTACATTTGAATCATAAATACGATCCAATTTATCAGACCTACAAATTCAGAAATTTCTTTTTGAATTTGTAGGTCTGATGAATTGGATCGTATTTACGATTCGAATGTAATAAATTATAACCATGGAATATTAGTGTTTAAGCTTTTTATTATATAGATTCAAATTCAAAATTAAACCACAATTCATTTAAATATTTTGGCAACAATAATAATTCACCCCCTACAATAAAATATCTCACGATAAACAGAAATATTATAGAAGTGGTGTCAAGCCCCAAAAATTGCATCTGAAGAATGCAGAATGTATGAAACTCTGAGTTGTGCAATCAGTATAAGATATAATGTATATTTCTTATATATTCATTTGTATGGATATGAGTTTGTGAACCTGCATTTCATGCTTTTGCGATCATCAGACTAATGTCTGATGATCGCAAAAGCATCAAATACATACAAATGAATATGTTAGCTCTATTACTGATATTGAGCACTTTCCAATAAGTACCACAGACACACACACACACACACATGTCTCACTCGCACTCTCTCTTTATCTATCTATCTATCTATATATATATATATATATATATATAAATTCATTGGTAGAAATGTTTTGTTGCAAATTGTCAGCTTGTCAATAATGCTGAGATTGTATCTCATACCAAATTGGAAGAATTTTCTTAAAACAAAATTCAATGAAACCAAACAGAATGAAAATTTCCAATGCAATGTCAATCATTTATCTTCCATCTTAATTCCTTATCCTTTAATTGTTCTTTCCTTAAAAATGTTTTCTTTTTCTCATATTCTTTCACACTCGGTAATCCCTTGTGTCTTAGTGGCTTCATTGCCTTGCATTGGGTGAAATGATTAAAAACATAGAAAAAGCTAGTTTATTTCTCATTCTCTTCAGGCACATTTCTGTGTTTCTTCAAAGAACTTACTGGAGGATTTATTCTGCGACTATACTGAAATCTTAATTATAATTTCTGGAACAATTTGTTGGATCAGTCGCTAAACAAAGGCAGTACACTCAAACCCTCAGTCACAATGACTTGTGATTTTGTGGTATCCCAACTGTTCAGTTTCCTAAGAGTTCTGTGTCAACCTCTCCTATAGTTTTTCTGGCCCTTCCCAATGGTGTCACATGTTTGGATTGTTATCTCGAGCTGATATTATCGAGGAGTCATTCTCCTGATAAATCGGCCATGTTGAGATTCAAACCTGGGTCACATGGTGGTTGGTTATTGTAATGGTAATATTAGCCGTTTCCCTGTAAGGAAACATTTGACATTCATTGACTGAGCAGCTTGTTTTACTGTTGGTTGACATTAAAAATCTTTCTCTTAGCTATTTTTCTGAAAAATTGTTTTTTCTCAAGTCAAATAGCTGTTATTGCTCTTTACATTATTTAGGGAGCTTTTCTTCCTAACCTTTTGTTTGAAGTAGTGTGGAATGTCAACATCTTGATTATGTCATTATTTTCTCTTTGAATTACATGTGATAACTGTTTTAGCTATTGCCACTGTTAAAAGTCCTCAAGTGATGTGGTTTCTCTTATTTGGTACAGTTCTTTGTTTGTGATTCTGTAGCACCAGTCCACAAGGTTCAAAGAAAGATGATTTTTGCCAAGACACTCAGGCGTCATTATTTTCTCTTTGAATTACATGTGATAATTATTTTAGTTGTTGCTGCTGTTGAAAGTCCTCAAGTGATGTGGTTTCTGTTATTTGGTACAGTTCTTTGTTTGTGATTCTGTAGCGCCAGTCCCCAAGGTTCAAAGAAATATGTTCTTCACTCGCTCAATGTCATTTTTAACCATTGATCTGAAAATGCGGTTGTATACAGCTGATAGCATTCTGAATGGATCTGGCATCATGCTTGGAATCCATAAGGAAGTCTGGAACTGATAAAGTTATTTTCAGAGCATGACTCAAGTTTTCAGGTTAATATATTAATAGAACCACTCAGCCTGCATTTTATATATGCAAATTTTTATATAAAGTATTCAATATTGAATCTAATGTCAGCAAATGCCTTGCAAAAAGGATGTTTACAGGGATAATAAGCAACCATAATTTTCATAATGAAATAAAGATGCATTAACTGTCATTCATTTTTAATGATGTCACACACATACACACACACTTTCTTGGTAAGAGATAAATTTATTGTTTAAAATTAACCCTTTCAATCAAAATTCTGGGATGAGGAGTTATCATTTATACTATTTACATTTTGTCCTCATCTTTGTTGTTGCTATCACAATATTTTGGCCATTGTGAACTCTGGTTTTCATCGAATGTATATTAATCCGGGTAACCTGTAGGAAATTTTGAACTGAACACTTTATTTAATCTACGGGGATAGGGTATTTCCCTGTTGCCTAGACTAGACAAGATATCCCTAGGCATGGGTCATGAAACATGAATATTAGACTGAACAAATGAAATCTCTGAGCATATGAATTATAATGTTTATAAAGTTGAAGACTAAAAATGGAAACATGTCAGAATACAAAATACAGACAAGATATTAATAAAACATTTGCATTAAGTAACCAACAACTTTTTCTTTTAAATAATTTAGTATTTTTTTGTTTTGTTACCAAATGATGTACTCATTATCATATGTTAAAAAGTAGGACTCCTTTAAATGCTTGTTAATAATCCAGATGCTTCTTTTTATCTTATAAAAGTAGTTCAGCAGTAAATTATTGATTTTCAAGCATGTATCACACTAAATTTTGATGCTTGATAGGTGAAGTGCAAATTATCTACAGGAAACTGGTTTTCAAATCAGATAAAAATTCCACTGACTTTGCAGTCAGATTATTTTATTTAGATCACCTGCAGTAATAAAGTTGTATACTAAATACTTACTCTAATTATTGTTATCTGTAGTTTAAACAATCAGGTTTTACTTACTATGGAATAAGTATATTTTTATTACAATTATGACCTTCTTTAGAAGCCATTTTATTTGTGATTGAAATTAATTTAAAAAGTTAAATCTCCATAAAGTATGAACTATGACATAGTAAAACTTCAGAGCAAGAGGAATTAAGCTAAAGAAACTTGGACTTAAAAAAATATCTCTCTATATCTCTATTATGATTATTTACATCATTCGGACTATTATCCTCATCTTCATTGCCATATTCACAATGTTTTGGCCATTGTACACACTGGCCTTCTTCAGGTGATTGGAATTTTGTCCACTGAAGTAGATTGTTCTAGTTCCATGTGCCATGCCTCTTCTGGATGTCTCGGTTATTTCCTTTTAACTCTCCAAGTTTTTTGGTATTGAACTCACAATTCTTTGGGTCTAGTCACTGAATCTAACCAACGCCTTTATCTACTGGGCCCTGTGTCCTTGAGGACATCTGTGTACGAATTTCTGGGACTTAAATACTTGAGCTATTGATTTATTGCCATTGTCTAAAGGCCCAATATAAAGTATCCTCTTTTGAGCTTAAAATAAATTGCAGGTTAGAGAAATTCAACTGCATCCAAATATATCGAATGTAGAAGCATTGTCATTTTAAAGCTATATTCCTGGCCTGTTTAATTAGAGTATGCATTGCACTTAACAGAAGAAATGCCAGATTCTAACAGCTTGATGTTACTACTTATTGTTCTTCCACATCCATCATTGACCAGAAAGAAGAACTCCACCCCAATTAACACTGCTACTCTCAGTCTACAGATGGGGCTTACCACTATTTGGCTGGATAGACTAACTTCAGAATCTGGGAACAGGTAGACAGTTTCACTGTTGATCCCTTTTACAAGATGGTTATAACCTATTTGCCAGGTAGATTGATCTGGTTTTTTATGGCTTATCAACCCTTTGTAAGTTATATAAACTAGAAAATATTTTTAGATTGTAAGAATTTTTTTAGAGATAATGATTTACTGATATAAGTCCTAATTAATCCATAACTAGGGGGAGAAGAGTTGGATTCATAACTTTCTCAAGTTTATTTTCATCTAAGTGAATATAACAAATCTGATTGTGAAATTGGAACTTGGCTTTCCAATTTTCAGTTTTCCATTACACCAGCTACACATCCAAGCTCACAGCACCTGGTATTCCAAGTGGTCACCTAACTATGTATTGACCAGGTTGAACATTGCTTAACTTCGGTGATTTAGGTAGAGTAACAAAATAAGAACATAACATTTATACTAGGCAATACTTTATACTTTAATTTATTCAAACTGGTCTCATCTTTGTTATTATAGATGTTACTAGTGTGTACCTATGCTGTCAAAAATGAGAGCAATTGTTAGAAAGCTCTAATAGTGAGATGCAATGAAATAATTCTTGAAACGATCAATAAAGCAGAGGTAAAGAATTCCCAGTAAATAAAGTGAACGAACCATTTAATTAATCTGTCCCCTTATATATATATATTTTAGATGTTCAGTGGCATCCCTGATTCATTGATTACTACTGATATTATATAAATATCTTTTTACTCAATATCACTTCATGTTAAAAATTTGATGTATAACAATAAAATGGAAATATCTTTTGGAAAAAGAATAAATTAGGAACAGAACAAAGATGTTTATGACTAAGCCTATTTCAAGACCAAGTTGAAGCAAGATGATCACTTAATAGACAAAGGTTTCTGAGTGCCTCACATGAAAGGCTTGAACAAATAAGACTGCAACCTAAGAAAAGTAGGAGTAAAGGAACTGATTAATTAAGCGTTTCATTTTGCTTGAGAAGTAATTTTATCTAAATGCAGATAAATATTTCACAATTCCACATTTTTGATGCTCCAATCTTAAAGCCATATTTGCTTTCCTTTCTTTTTTTTTTTTAATGCTGAAATTCTCTCAAGACTCAAGAGTAACTCAAGGTAGAGGGTTACTGTTAAAATGGTAATGTTGAATGAGGTGCATGAAATGAATGTAAGGCAATGTGGTAAGAAATGAGGATAAAGATGAAAGATAACAATTGACCCTTGACTTGAAGAGGTCAGGAGGTTTATGTGGGAGTTTGTTCTTCAAAGTGGCAGTTCTTGGGGTGGAGAAAGGCTGAGCAGAATTTTGTCTTTACATTTGGAACATAGAACAAATGAGGGTAATTTGGCTCCATGGAAACATGGAGTAAAGGTCTGAACTGATGAAACTAAAGAATGTAGCTCATCTGAACATTTGCCATTGAAATAGCAATTGAGAAATGATAAGCTTTACATCTGTGATAAAGAGGTTGTAGAATGGAAAATGTCTTTCTCTTCACAAGATTGTAAATAAGTTTTAAGTCTGGAAAGTGTAGATTAAATACTTGCAGCCCAGATATGGTAGCAGTGCTCCATTTTGGTCTAATCTGTCTCTTGTAAAGATATGTAGCAGAATATCTCTATCAAGGCTGATTAAAAAGGATTGGGCAGCTCTAGTCCAGATATCGGTCTAATCTGACTTTTATAAAACTGATAGCAGATCTAATCTATTCGGCATATACTTCTAAGAAGACAGTGTTTCTTTATCTTGATTAGTTTGTATCGGAACCTCACAAAGGTTTTGTATTCAATCTGCTTCTCTGCCACTGTAGCCAACCTTCCAAGAAAAACAGCTCAAATTTTCAAATATCTTTTCTAAAATGGTGGTGTATTAAATGTTTATTTAACCCATCATGATATATGGTGACAAATTATATTCATATTATGCTAAAATTAATCTGTAAATAACATCCTGTTTATAAACTATTTGCCAGATGTATAACTTTCACCCTCCTCAATTTAGAAGGTTAGTTGGGCCGTGCCTATGTTAATTCATCCTTTCAGGAAACTATTGCAATGTACAAAACAGGTGAAGAATCATTCACAGTTTAAGAATTACTATGAAAATGTTTATCATGCATTGTTATTTGACAAACTTGTTGGTTACTTGAGACATTATTTTTCTTACAGTAGTCCATCTATATTCTCTTCCTTTTTAAAATGAAGATGTGCAGGTGGTGTAATAGACAGCTGCTCGGACTGAGAAATTGGAGAGCCAACTTCAAACTTCAGTTTAGTTTATTACATTCTACTTGTATGCAAATACCCCTGGAAAAGATATGAATGCATCTCTTTTCCTTACTAAGCTATGGGTTAAATAGTAGGACTTGTATCTGGAAAAATCATTTTGCTCTCTTAAAAATTGTAAATGAAATATTCACTTGCCAAAAATAGAAATAAAAGATATTCTTAAATCCCCAGAATATATTTCAGCATTAAATAACCTACAAAGGGTTGATAAGTTGTAAAAAAGAAATCGATCTTTGAAGCATTTCATGCACAATTAAGTTGTTTATTCTTTTCCCCATTTGTGCCATTTCTTGTCTCTTTTCTCTTCCAGAAGTAGGCATGCAGACATAGCACTGTCTTTGGGCTAAATTGTAGGACTTGTCTCTGGAAAAATCATTGTTATTCTAAAAAAAAAAAAAAAATTGTTAAAGTATTAGGTTGGTGCAAAAATAATGTCGTTTTCACACATAGTAACATATGTGAGAAAACGACATTATTTTTGCACCAACCTAATAATAATGCAAAATAAAAAAGAATTATTCGCAATATCCAAAATATTTTTCAGCTTTAAATAACTTAAAAGGGTCTGTCACAACTTGTTAAAGGTGGGGTGTCTGTAGTAACAATGTCAAAGCAGTTTTGTGTTAAGCCTTCCGTCCAACCAAAACAATCTTCAGCTCTTTTATTCATGCATAAACAATATGGCTGACACAGTACCTCCATGTCTGAACAATAACTGAAATGGTGCTTCTGTTTCCTTAGTTCCCAGTATGAATGCTGAACGTTTCCTTGTATGGAAACGGCTAATATTGCAATGAATGCTGAACGTTTCCTTATAAGGAAACGGCTAATACTGCAATGAACGTTTCCTTATAAGGAAACGGCTAATACTGCAATGAACGTTTCCTTATAAGGAAACGGCTAATACTGCAATGAACGTTTCCTTATAAGGAAACGGCTAATACTGCAATGAATGCTGAATCTTTTCTTATAAGGAAACAGCTAATATTGCAATTATACAATAGAAAAAAATAATTGGCTTTAAGTCAATTGGATTCTATCTTTAAAAGAACCCTTCTATCTGCTCAAGTTTTGTCAAATACATGGCAGTTCTTCTGTTATCACACTGTGAGATACTTTATAACAAAAGCATAAAAATAGAAAGGAAAAACTCAATGGAATTGGCTAGACTATATAAAAAACACATATTTAAAAAAAAAAAAAAAAAAAAGAAAATTATTTAAATTTTAAATTTCAGCATCCCCTCTCCTTTGTGCGTATGTGCAATTGCATCAATGTAAACATTGCTGAAGCCCTAAAAAAAAAATTTTTCCACTTTGTCATAGAATTTCCTAATTCATTATTAAAGTCACTGAACAAGTATTTCAAATTTAAATTGGTGCAGTATCAGTTCTTTGTTGTCATTGATATGCTAGGTTTCATATTTACTCAACTGGAAAAACCACAACGACAGGAAAACATATTGATTTGTTTCACCTGCTGAAGTTTTTTCTTTGTATGTTTTTTGTTGTTATCACATTTTAATTTCTCTATTTTACTTCCTTCTTCAATTATACAATCTGTTAAAAAAAAAAAGGAGGAATTCCCTCCCCCCCCATGGCAGGTGTTGTTGCTGCAGTTTCTGTAGCAAGTATATATTTTGTGAGTTGGGATTGCTAGCCCAATACCAAACCTGTTTGGGGTTCAGAATTGTCATTGTCCTAAACTGGTTGCCAGCCAAGGCAAAGCACTCAGTCTGCACTGTTAATAAACCTTTACATGGGGAAGAATATATGAATTCCTAGCTTTTCAAGGGTGTTTGCATGAAAAAGAATTCAGCAGCTTTGTCTGGGATTTGAACTTGATACACCAATCTCGCTTTCTCATACTAATAACTGATGGTCTACATGTATATCCTGTTTGTTTGGATAATAGCCAAATTTATGCTTTATAACAGGTTCTGTTTGCATTAATTAAATATTTACTGTTTTTTTTTTTTTTTGTTTTTTTGTTTTTTTTTTCCAAAGGAAAAACAACAATGAATTTACTTATCTGAGCAATTCTTAAAATCGCAACTCTTCTCAAAATGATACACTATTTTTTTATTTAATAATTTACCTGTGGATATAAATTAGCAACTAAAAATTATATTTTCTGTCAATCTGTCTTAATGTACATTTTTTCTGATATGTCTACAAATTCTGATCAAAAAGTATCGAAACTGTTGCTATGGTAACAGAGCTAAAATACAGAGTGGATTCGCTTGGTACAGTTTGATTTTAAAAATTTTTGCATATACACACTGAGTTATGTTTTCACTTATTTCCATTGTTTATAGTAGTGATATAAGGAAAGTGTGTAGTGTGGTTATCTCACTGCACCACAGAGTTTCTATCAATGACCATAGTTTATACAGCAGTTTTTGGCTGAGTGCAACATTCCCCAAGTCTGACAAGCACCATATTCCCCAGATTATGTCCTTTGCGACTTCTCTTCTTCAAAAATTTCAATATTTCAAGATGTTGAGGAAATCCAAGACAAGACTGCTGCTCATTATCCCAAAAAAGGAGTTCCAGAATGCTTTCATCAACAAAAATGATGCTGGATAAAGTGTATGGTTTCAGAAGAAGACTATTTTGAAGGAGATTAAATGCCAAATTGATATGTGTTATAGTTTTGTTTTTTTTTTGTTTTTTTTTCTCTAACATCAGTCCCAATAACCAGCCTGATTTTAATCAGCCCTTGTATTTTAAAAACTTTATAAAATAATTATTATATAGTTGTTCAATATTATTGTTGTTGTTGTTGAATGAAAAGTGACTAGACAGTAAAATGATACTGGATTACAAATATATGAAGCCCAGCATACCTATTAGGTTGGTGCAAAAATAATGACGTTTTTGATGTTAAAAACATGTCAAAAAACGTCATTATTTTTGCACCAACCTAATATCATCTTCTGTGTGTCATGTTTCTTCAGGACTTTGACAATCATGGTTCTCCACAACTTCCTATCCATTGTAGCTCTTAGTAACATTTGTCATCTATTCGCACAAGCTCATAGGTAGGTGGCCCACTGCCTCCCCCCCCCGTCTCTTTTGTCTTTCATACATCCTGTAAGTGCTTAATTCTTCAAAACCGTCTTCCTCGGAGTGTATCCAAAAAATTTCCCCATGTTTCTATGTGCTCTTTTTGTTTCTGTTTTCCTCCTTTGTTGTTTATGCAATTTGTCTATGGTATTCTCAGCATCCTGCTGTAGAAGCACATTTCTGTTGCCTCCCATCTTCTCTTCATCTGTGAGGAGATTGCCCAGCATTTTAATTCACTGCCATTCCAGTCTGATAAGGGTACACCAAGCATATTCATCAGAGCCATATCTATGTGAGATGGGGATAAGTTTGATAAAAGCAGCACATAGTGAGGTCCAGTCAGAACTCCCTTCAGATCCAGTAAAGCAGTTCACTCAGATGGTCTCTGATTGAAGATGTTCTCAAGTATCATCTCCAAAGTTGCCTTAGTTGCTACATCTATCAAACTTTAAAAAAAAAAATCAGCTCTTGTCATGCAGCCATTACTACCTCTGAGATGCAGAGAATGTCAGGCCCTAGAAGACGTGCTCATCTTGTTTTGTTGTTTACAGTTATTGTTTATTATTATCATAAGAAAATAGTATTGTTTACACAACAATTGAAATTTAATTTTTTTTTTTTTTTTTTTTTTTTTTTTTTTTTTTTTTTTTACGTTGAGGTTCACCCTGTACAAGGCTCTGGGGCCCACTCAAGATGGAGGGTTACATTATAGATAGATAGAAGAAAATAACGGTTAACTCTAGGTTTGAACAGGCTAAGAATGTAGAGATTGGGGAAACATCCTCTTGGGAGTCGGTTTCAAAGAGCAGTGGTTTGTAGAAAGAAGCTGTTTGATTGGAACTAACTTCTCATCAATGGAATATGGAAGGTTTGCAGTTTTTCTTTTTTTTTTTTTTTTTTTTTTTTTTTAATGTTTGATTATATACAATTTTATGCCTTTCTCTGACACCCCCTGAAACTGAAAGCTTGTAAATTTTATCCTTCCACATATCTTAATTTTAAAAATTATATTGATACAGAACATTTGAAAATATCTGTACCAAATTAAATTTAATGCCATTTTTCTATACACTACACACACACACACACACACACACACAGAGTAAATTTATCTATAACATCTTGAAATATACAAACTTTTCAGACAATTTTAATTGTTTAATGATTTTTTTAAATTACCAATAATATTACTAACCAAATTTAGAAAAATCTTTTGAATGATTGTGATAAATATATAAAAATCTCAATTCTGTGATGTAATAATACTCTCAGAAAACTGGGGAAATTAAAACCAAAAAGAAAAGATTCAACATTTATAAACATTCTTTTATGGGTCAGTGAAAAAAAATGGACGAATTTTCTTCTATATTGCTTTAAATTGTAGGGCACGGAGTCAAGAGTTTCCTCCCTTGCTATTTCAAAGATTTATCTTATCTTTGTCTATTGGGTGCTGCAACTCAACCATATTGCATTAATTAATTCATTCATAGCAGTTAAGATTAAAATTTCCTTGATTGAGAGAGAATTTATATCGGTTAATATGGAAGGTTTTATAGAATCTATATAAAATCTTAGAAAACACTATTTATTTTTTTTTTTTAATTTTTTTTTTTATGCCTTATCAACCTCTTGTTATTTAAAACCAAAGCATAAATTGTAAAAATAATTCTTGCACTAGTTTCATTATTCAGACTGTTGTCCTCATCTTTATTGCTATATCCATGATGTTTCAGCCACTGTACACTCTGGCTTTCTTCAGGTGATATTTGCTGGAATTTCCAAAGTCCACAAGGGTAGATAGTTTTAATTCCATGTGCCATGCATTTGAATATCTCAGTTTTAGTTTATTCCCCTTGATAACTCAACTCCCCACGTTTTATTTCTCTCTGCAGTAGTAAGGGATTGAACTCACAACTCTTTGGGTCAACTCACTTTTTGAATCGGTCAATCAACGCTTTTATTCATTGAGTCATATAGACAGGTATAGAATTTTCTTTTTGCAAGTTAATATTGTATGAACAGATTTTTTTTTTTTTTTTTTTTTTTTTTTTTTCTGGAGAAGATATGGATTCATGCCTTTCCCCAAGTATCTCTGTACATAAGTGAATATAACGAACCCAACTGGAATTCGAACATGGCTCTCTGATTTCTCATTTTGAGCCGTTATTCATTACATTACGTGCATAGTCAAGCTGACAGCATCTGGTATTCCCAAGTGGTTACTCATCTAGTTACTGACCAGACTCAACACTGCTTAACTTTGTTGATTGAACAAGAACAAAAACATCGTTTTGTGTCAATTTGACCAGAGCCTAGAATTTGATCTCTACTCTGATCTAGCTTTAACAGCTCTGTGCTGGAAAAACAGGCTGGTCACATGCGATGCCTTGAAAAATCAAACTAGTAATGTTCCATCATCATCATCGAGCGGACCCTGAATGTTCAGCTATTATGATGAACAGGTGTTCTTTCAAGGAGGGCCCTATGCCTTGAGCATTTATCAGGACTTAAACTTAACCCAGATCTCTTATGGAACTTGTACATAAGATCCATCGGTAAAGATACTGGAAAAATGGTCAGTTCTCTGTATCGCTCCAGTAAATACTTGATTCCTGCTATTCTCTACCTTTACAAGAGCCAGATCAGGCTGAAAATGGAATACTACTGCCTCTTATACTGTAATGCTCTATCTCGAGTGGCTCTTGTACAGGATGAAAATAATTGTTAAAAAAAAACAACCTTCATTTGTATTTAGTTTTTATTTTCAGTATGAATTGACTTGGATTATTTGTACCTGGAGGAAAATTAAAATTTTAATAAAAAGAATAAAATTGTTAACACCCAACAAAATATAGCAACATTTATAGTTAATAGACAATTTATCTTACTCTGACAAGCAGTATATCTGCAAAACTTGAAATTGAAAGATAAGTCATTTGAGCTTTTCTTTATATGTTAACTGAGTAAAATTAAAATCAGAAGTAAGTTAAAAAAAAAAAAAAAAAATGACATTCAATTTCATTAAAATGTTTTAAAACTTGGATTCAATGGAGTAAACAGTTAAAATTAATTCAACAGTTGTAAAAAAAATAAAAACCACATTTATTGAAATTTCTGTCATAATTTCTGGAATGAGGAGTTATCATTATATATACTATTTAAAATTTGGACAATTGTACTCATCTTTGTTGTTATCACAACATTTCGGCCATTGTGTCCTCCAGCCTTCATCAGATGTATATTGATCTGGGTTACCTGCAGGGAATGTCACCAAATTCACGAATCTGCAGGACAATAGTCGAGTGGATTAATGGTTTGGTTTGTGAATTTGATAACCTAGTAATTGTGAGTTCAATCCCAGGGCCAGGCAGTGTGTACTTTGACTCGGTGGAAACACGGTGTGCAATAAATGAGCAGTACTAAAAATAAGAACTAGACAAGATATCTCTAAGCACGGGCAGTGGAAGATGAAGAGTTCCCCTTGTAGATTAAATAAAGGGTTCAGTTCAGAATTTCCTGTAGGTTTCCCGGATCAATATTTGCCTGATGGAGGCTGGAGGTTACAATGTACAGAACGTTGTGATGACAATAGCAAAGATGAGTACAAGTGTATGAATATAAATAGTGTAAATAATTTATTGAAATGCCTTGGAAGATGAAAAAAATTTAATACTTTCTTAAGCTTTAGTACATACAGATAGGAGGCACGGTGGAGTAATAGATAGCAGCTTGGATTAAGGAATCTGAGAGCCGAGTTCGAATTCCAGTCGAATCCATTACATTCACTTATGTGCTAATGTTTTTGGAAAGGTATAAATCCTCTTCTCTCCACTAGCTATGGGTAAACAGCAGGACAGACTGGGTTCTATAGCCTTGGATTGCAACTGGTCTATCACAGAAAGAAATGGCAACATACTGTGGGGTAAAAAAAAAAAATCTGCCTCCTCAGTCATTTATCGAAAGATACATAATCGCCTAAGCATGGCACCTGACTTACATACACATGCATCAAAATATGTATCACATCATTAAAGTATGTAATCACAAGACATTATACTTCTTATTTATTGAGATGGATGGCAATTATAAAATAATGAATAAAATTGGTCAGACATATTTTTCTTTTCTTTTTTAAATGAAAATTCTCGGACATGCTTCTAATGTTAAGAGGTTCAATTTGTTTCCTCAGTAAAAATAAATTATTGAAATGCTCTAGTAATTTCTTTATGGTTGCTTGAACAAATGCAAGGAATTTTTTTTTGTTATAATCCACAGAGAATCATATTAATAAGAAAATGTAAAAAGACTATACTGTTAAATGAAATTATTTTTTTCGTGATATGAAATTAAAAATTCTGTGTGTGTGAATAAATGTACGTAAATATGAGGATCAAATGTTTGTAAATAAGATTACATAATACTAGGTACCTCAATAGAAACATGATACCTAATGTTTAAAATGAATTTTTAAAAATGAAAAATCTTTCTTGAAGCTTTTATTTTCGTTTTAATTTCAGGCTAATACAGTAAATTTAATATTTTCAATGAGCAAAATACTTTGCTGTAGTTCAAATCTAATTTAAATTGACAAGAAATCACTAAAATCATCAATTTTTTTTTTTTTTTAGTGCTATTTTTAGGCATCTGTCAGTACAATATAATTCTTTTTATTAAAAATTTTCCAAAGATAAAATATACTTTTTCTGAAATTTTATTTAAGGAATTAGCTGATTTAAACTTTAATCAATCTAATTTTAAACAAATATTACTTTTAAATTTAAGATATTGCAGAAATGTATTTTTAACTATGGCTGTTGGCAGTTTAACCGACAGACATGAGTTTACCTAATTTTTTTCTACAGTGGGCATATATATATATTAGGTTGGTGCAAAAATAATGACGTAATAATCTCGTTTTTTGACATATTTTTTAACGTCAAAAAACGGCATTATTATGTCATTATTTTTGCACCAACCTTTATATATATATATATATATATATATAAAATAGGAAAATATTCTCTGTAATCTAATGTTTTATTGAATTTTAGGTGCTTTCACTTTAAATTCTTTTTACTTATCACTCTTATATTCTGATATCATGAATAGATGTCAGTATCTTAAAAAAAAAAAAAAAATAAGAAGCATATTTATACACAAAAAATTCAAAATATTGGTGTTTGATGACTTGTATTAAGCTTTGCCATTTATGACTAGTAAATATAGTTTTTATTTAATAACAATATCACCTATGACAGCCACAACGATTGAGACAATCTCCATTATTGTTTTCAATTTATGCAATTTGCTTCATAACTGGTACAGCAGAAGAATACGTCATGATAGGGGGGGCTAGAGAGTGAGGAAAGCAGCCCGCACGACAGTTCCTGATTGTATGCCACACTGGATTGTCGTTCTTTCACTCTTTTTTGTTTGTGTTGTGTTATGGAAACTCATTGCTCTTCATCATGGTTCCCAAGCATAGTGTAACCTCTTCTGATGTCGGTGCTTCGAAGAAAATGAAAGCCATCATCAGGGAAGGAAATTAGACATTATTAAACATATGTCATAGAAATGTTATGTCCTAGATTATTACTTGACTATTGCATTGGTATAAGTCAGTGATGTAAGTGCTTATTCACAGAAAATTGCAGTTACATTCAAATTTAGACAGAAAATCATGTTATGACACATTGTAGGAATGAAACATGAAACTCTGTCATTAGTCAAAGACTCCGTGTGTGTGTGTGCGCGTGCATGCATGCATGAGTGTGTGTGTGTGTGTAATTTTTTTTTTTTTTCTTTTAAGCTCTACTTCTGTATCGAGCATTTTTTTTTTTTTAAATAAAAACATAAATACTAAAGAAATTTGGATCATTAATCTAACTCTTCTTCCCTATTACGTCAATACACACACACACACACACACACACACACGCACACACTATATATATATATATATATATATATATATATATTGGAAAACTTCAAATGACTTATCTGGTTAGCTAATTCAAGAGTTCCTCATTGAAATGCTCATCATGGCCAGATGTTTGATAAACCTAATGTTATTAGATCTCGTATGCTTTGCTTTCAACGGGCCATGTGTAAAGCTGATATTTTACTAATATGACATTTTAAATATATTAGAACTTGAGAGATCTCAGCTCTTCATTTTCTTACCTTTAAACTTTTGTTATCTATGCCTTTTTGAGTCATTTTAATTTTTCAACATTCTGAATACATACTTTTTAGTCCATACTGATGTCTTAACATTTTTTTTTATTTGTAAAGTATTTTTATTAAAAACAAAAAATTATTTTGTATAAAGCAGAGATTGTTTAATTGTGTGTTATACATAGCGGGGGATTACCATGAAATCATTTGTGTGATTTTGGTAGAATTTTATGTGTCATTAAATACAATATATTCAAAACAAAGTCTAAAGTTACAAAGCAACCTTGAGCATCATATATCATTTACAAATACATTTCTTTTTGATCCAATTATTTTATTTTTTTAACAAGTGTTGTGAATTCTAATAAAAAAAAACTACTGTCTCTCTGATCACTTTTTTCTATATGTAGTGAGTTTAGACCATGACACAGAAAATTGGCTGTAGAGGAGGTATATAGCAGCAGCTGACAGGTGCCTTTAAAAATCCATACTTTCTTCTTTTTACTTTGCCTAATACACTAATACATAGGGTCACAAGTAATACTTTTCTTTAAGAAACATAGACTTCTGGGTTCAAACTCTGTTGTTAATGAAATATTTTTTTTCATAACTATACTTTGATTAGGGGATAAATATTTCATAATATTTTAACCTGTTGTGTATTTGCTTTTGTTTTGTATTGTTTTATTGAAATCATTTTGGTAGTATGGATGCCTCCACGGTAGACATGCATAGAACTTTAATTGTATTCATGATCAAAACTATATAATCACATATAATCATGGCTTACGCTGGTTCTCATATGATCAACAAAGTTAAACAATGCCAAGCTTGGTCAATACTTAGGTGGATGACTACTTGGGAACACCAGGTGCTGTAAGCATGGATGTGCAGGTGGTGTGATGAATAATGGTTTGGAATTGGAAATTAGAGAGCCAGGTTCCAATTTCAATCAGGTTCGTTATATTCATGTATACATGAAAATACCCTTGGGAAAGGTATGAATCCACCTCTTCTCCCCAGCTATAGGTTAATTAGTAGTACTTGTATCAGTAAATCATTATCTCCAATAGTCTTACATTAGTAATTAATTTCTTACATTAAGGTTGATTTTGTGAATACATATAAGAGATATCAGTTTAAATAATATTAAGAGTTTTGGTGTTATACTTGTATTATTATTGTTTTATTATTATTATGTGTGTGCATGACTGAAGGGTTAAAAAGTTAGCATTCTGATCATAAGGTTCAGATTTGAATCTTACTATTGTCAATTTGTGAAGGACATGAATTCTTGATAACGGATAAGGAGATGATCCCAACATATAGCACTGTTGGGAAGTGTCTGAAAGCCATACCACAGGTTGAACCAAACCTTGTAAGTGAAATTGGATAGACAAAACTATTTTGGGACCTGTCAATGCTTGTGTTATCACAAAGCTACCAGTCATCATGACTGAGGTTTTGAACATGCTACCCTTGTTCAAATTGGCGAACATGTTTAATTATGCACTCCTAAAAACTGTAATTAAAGTCTGCTCAGTATAGTTGCAGGATAAACTGCTAGTTGGCTGTGTTAAAGAGACACAAATGTGCCTGAGTAAGTGTCTGCAACAGGGATTAGTTATTGACTCTTGCAGACAAGTATACATGGATATGAAGTGTTACTGATTGAGGTTGTTGCACACAAGAGAAGGTAAAAAGTGAAGTTTAAGAATATATGTAGGAAAGATAATAGTTAACTCTAGATTTAAAGAGGTTAAGATTGTAGTTAATTGGGAAGCATCCTCTTGGGAGTTTGTGCCACAAAGCAGTGGTTTTGGGGAAGAAGCTGTCGAAATGGAACTTCCTTCTTACTAACGGAATACAAAAGGACCATTTTGTGTACAAATTCATTTTCATTGGCATAAATTATTTGATTTATTTCTTTTTTTATAATCCCCTTCAAGTGGAAATTTGTCCGAAAAGGAAAGAAAAATCTTTACGTGTAAGACAAATATATTGTCGAAAGCAATGTCAATCGTTATCTTCTGTCGTCTTAATTCTTTTTCACGTATTCTCTTCACACTAAGTAACTCCTTGTATCTTGGTGGCTTTGAAATGATTGACTGAAAATTTGCATTTTTTTTTTATTCTTGTACAAAGAAAATTGTTTTATAAATAAAAATAATATTTGTAATAGTTGCTATTACAAATATTATTTTTATTTATCATATGACTGAGAAAGAAATATACCTTATTCAAATAATGTTACTGATTTGATAATGTTGTTAAAAATAATTGATTTTATTTATTTTTTTCCTTCTCCCAACTTTTGTGATATTGCAGATTCAACCCTGAATGTTTGTTCAAAAAGAAAATGTTGAAAAATAGTGCTATGGGTAAATGGCTAAACCATGTGCCCCCGCTGTGTGGACCAGGACACCTGGGCTCTCTACCCAGTCCTGTAGACTATGAATACAGATTACCTCAATATGGTAACACGAAAACTTTGCCATTTTCAGCACTTGTGGAAATTTTGTGTCGTTGCAATATTGTTTTTTTTCTTTTCACTTATTATTTTTTTTATCTTTTCTTCATGTTTTTATGTCACTTTCTGTAGCGTCTTTTTGCTTCTTGTCGTTTTCATATTATCCTTGCATGAGTGTATTCTTTTAAAAATAACTTTTTTTTTTTTCATTGCAAATGCATGAATGATTTCTTTTATGTATATTTTTATTTTCTTGATGCAATTGGCTTAAGAAAAAAAATAATATAAATTTTAATAATCCAAGGTTAAATTAACATCAAAATTTGTCACAATTTATTTTATAGTTCTTGTTTTGACAGAATTCTATGCTAAGGACTGTGACTAGAAATAATTTGTATTTTTTCTCTATTTAGAAGCTGTCAGTAATTGTACTAGCATGAAGTCTCAAGTCATTGTGACTGAGGGTTAGTGTACTGGCCTTGTTCTGACTGTTGATCATGCTAGATAATGCACTCTTTCCCAGAAATTGTAACTAAGATCCACTCGGCATAGTTGCAGTATAATCCACAGGTGGGCCCTGTGGGTGTTGAACAAACACAAATGTGCCTGAGCAGGCGTCTGCAATAAGGATTGGAATAGCTGCTCTAGTAGCATACAAGCAGCCAGTCACCAGATTAAGTACTCCAAACCATGAAGATCAAAAAGGATATTTTTTTTATTAAATTTTATAAAAGTTAATAAGTGGGTCCAGTTTGCTATATAAATTTCTCTTCCTACCTAGATGAGGACAATAGCCTGAATGTAAATACGAGGGTCGGCTGAAAAGTTCATAGGCTGACCAAGATACTCTCATGGAATGTGACCAAATAGGTTTATTTTTCAACATAGTTCTCCTTATGGTCTACACATTGTTCCATGAGTGTTGCAGTGCTTGCATGCTGTTGGTGAAGAAACTTTCATCCTATTAGTAAAAAAAATATCATCAGCAAGAGATATGACGACATCATCATCATCACAGGTGTCATGTGATTCCTGATTGGGCAATCTTTCTGATTCATGAATGATTTGACAAGAATTCCCACAGTAGACTGCTCTTACTGTCTGTGGTACACTGGTTGCCAGCCAAAGACCCAGTCTGTTCTCCTATTTAACCCATAGCTGGAGGGAGAAGATATGGATTCATACATACTCACAAGTACTCTTGGGAAACGTAAGTGAATGTGATTAACTCAACTGAAATTCAAACCCAGCTTTCTGACGTCTCATTCTGAGCCATTATCCATCACATCACCCACACATCCAACTGGTATTCTCAAAAAGTCACTCATCTAGGTACTGACAAAGCTCAATGTTGCTTCACTTTGGTTATTGGATGAGAACCAGTGTTCCAGTGTGATGGAAGCTAAAACAAATTTGTTCATATGATGTGATTTCTTAATTTTTTTTTTTTTTTTTTTTTTAATCAATTCACCCCAATAAAGGCAATAACACTACCAATATGCAAGGGGGCTACCTTTTGGAGGAAACCAAAAAGCCAATCCTAAACAAGAAACAAGTAAACCTCTACTCCTGTTCAAAAGCCTGGGGAAGAGTGAACCGGATGATAGACGAAAGATAAAAAAAAAAAGAACTAAATTTAAAAAATTTGTAATCTTTGATTTTTTTTTTTTTTTTTTTTTTTTTTTTTCATTACACACTCCAGATTATGAATTAAAAAAAAATTATTTTAAGAATAAATTAAAAAAAAAAAAAATTATGATTTATCAACCCCTTGTGGGTAATTTAAGGCCAAAACACGCTTCAGATTGTAGATCACTTACAGTACCAAATGTTCTCAAGCAGATCCTATCTAAGCACTGATCTTAAATTTTAAGAGAACATGTTGTATGAGCATATTTGTTTTGGCTTCCATAGTGGGGGGGATCAATTTACAATTAATTTATATAGTAATCTGAACCCCTTTATTAACTTTTATAAAATTTTAATATTTATTTATTTTTTATTTTTTTTAATTTATTTTTTATTTGAGATATTTTGTGATCTGGAGTGCTTAAGCTGCAGTGATATGAAAAAAAACAGAAAAAAAAAAACAGATTATTTCTGATCAGTCTATTCTGATCTCCCATTTTTGTATTTCTTCTTTTTTGTTTCCTCTCCTTTCAGAGCATAGGCGATCATGGCTCTCCACAATTTCCTATCTCCTTGTTTTCTTACTTTAACCTTATTACAAATAAGACAATTTCTGGAGTAACATATTTTCATTTTGTCAGTGTTTTAATGCAAATGACTGACATATATTTGTGCATTTTCTTTTCAGTAGAAAATCTAGAATTTAAAATATAACATTTAATGGCATAAAATACGCACTGGCATATTTGAACCTGCTCCTGTCATTTCAGCAGAGTATGTTCAGGAAAAATTCTTTTAGCATATTTAAACATGTAATGTTTAAATCAAGCAATCAGTACATTACAAATCTCCTTTAGCTATAGCAAAAAAAAAATTATTGTATATAAAAAGAAAGTTAACAGAACAGCTGATCATAAATAAGTTGTGCTTTGTTTAGCTACTTCATATGACACACACATTTTTCTCTGGTCTTAATGTTATGTTTTTCCAAAGTAGTGTTTTATCATTACCAGTATTTCATTTTAGTTATCTTTTTTGTTGTGGAGTAAATAAGACCTCTCAATAACACAAATGAACTAGGCAAGATGCCTTAAATAAAGAATTCAAAGTGAGTCAGTAGAAGTCCGTTGGAGTCAGTCAGGAAGAACTCTAATGATGTCATGGCAAGTAACCTAAGTAAGACATTATAACTGATATGAGTGAGTTATAACACTTTTTCAGTAGTTTCCAGCTGGTTAATGATAGGACTGTGTTGAGTCACATTTAAGCATGATGGATCAGCTGGTACTGACAAATGTTGTTGGTACTTTGTTACACTAATTCCTTTAGTAGTGCAATGAAACTAAGTTATAGCTTGCCTTTTTTTTTCCACAGTAATTTTCACCCTGTACAAGGCCTAAGAGCCACTCGAGGTAGAGGGTTACAAAGACATAAGAGGCACAGTTTATGAGAATATGTGAGAAAGATAATGGCAGGGAAGCACCCCCTTGGGAGTCAGTTTCATAAAGTTCATAGAAAGAAGCTGTTAGAATGGAATTTACATCTCACTAATGGATCACAAAGGGAATGAAGGTGGTTTGCTACAATGTGTATGGTCTTTGCTGTGAAGGTTAGAACTGGTGGAACTAATGTATGTAGTTTGAATACTCTCCATGGAAATATTGATAAAGTAGTGAAATACTTCATGAAGTAAACTAGATTACCTGGGCTGAGTTTTATGATAACGTAGATGTTAAACTTTAGAAATGAGACCTGCTGGCTAAAGAGAATTGAAACCTATAAATCAATAAAAAAAATAAACTTTTGGGATCAAGTGCCACTTAGCCAGAAGTTAGGGAATCCTAGTTATATATAGAAAGTAAATGTTAGAGAAAGTCACTTCCAAGCCACCTGTTGGCACGTGACAGGCCATTGAAGGAGATGAAGAGAATCAGTCAAAAAAGTATACACTATGATGTAGAGATGAGTAGAGGGGTGGTAAGCAAAGGTCAGTAGTTAGAGTAACACAGAGCAACAGTTAATGCAAGAGAGATATAGAAGTGAAGGGAAGATCTGGTCCGTTAGTCTGTCATGAGAGAAGATAGAACTAGCAGCAAAGATGTCCAAGTGAATATGTGAATAAATAACCAAATATGCTGGAAACAGAATTTCTTTTCATCTCTTGTTGTTGTGGTGTTTCACCTTTCATTCTTTTGTGAATATATATCCCAGGTTTTTTCCAGATTTTATGCTCACTGACACAAACAAGAGTCAAAACCTGATGTGGGGCGATTTGTTCAGTTTTTGAAAGACCTTGGTATCAAAACAAAATAATGATTATACGTCTTTAATTACAGCATTTAATAATAAAAGCACAGAATGCATATGAAAATGATCACAAAAGCCTAAATGGTCTCTATCTAATACTCAATACTGTTACCTTTATCATTTGAGGTATGAGGGTTGATGAAAACAATACCTGCCCTTTCTTTAATTACAAGTGTACTAGAAGCACACAACGCATATGAAAACAAGTCTTTAGGGTCCCTATATCGTCCTCAACATTGACTCCTTCCTTCTCATTCGAGGTATGAGGGTCTGTGATAATGTAATACCTGATCTTTTTTTAATTACAACAGATTTAATACTAGAAGCACAGGAAGCGTATCAAAATGAACACAAACATCTAAAAGCTACCTATTTAGTTCTCAATTACCTTCTCGTTCATGGTACGAGAGTTGCTTACATTTAATAGGCTATTTGTATTCAAGTTGTGAAGCATTAGTTATTCTCTCCTATTTCAAGGAGTGCTGTTAGCCTTTGGAGGTATCACTTTGCATAGAATAGCCATGAGATTGCACTAAACTGCAAACACTAAAATAGCACACTTGAAGGCTTTGACAAATTTGCAATACTGATCCTTTTGCAGCAGCCTTTTTAAAAGATTTTAGCAATTCAGTCTGTTTTAATGTCTGATGAATAAAAACATTTTTTCATGCTATTTTGGGGGCTTAAAAATTCCACCAAATTATACCGAGTGAATTTATGAAATGAACTGGAAACAGGTTTTGTGTTTACATTTTTCACTTTTTTTGTTCTCTTGTGAATGCACACTGGGTCTTTCCCAGATTTTGTGTACACAGACGCAAACTAAAATTGAAACACATGGGGGTGATTTGTCCAGTCTGTGAAAGACTAGGGGAGGGCCTGGCTGTATGCTTATGTTGGTATCAAAACAGCAGATTCACCATAGAGGGTCCTGGCTGTATGCTTAATCTTTTATGGTATTGGGAATAAGAATAATATTTGAATATAATTATGGAGTCAGGCTAGGAAGTAGTTAGTGTCATACTGTTGTGGGTGTTTTGGATAAAATTAACCTGCAGGAGATTTTCAATTCTTATCTAAGATGCAAGGTTTTTTTATTTTTTTTTTTTATTTATTTATTTATTTATTTTTTAAGCAATATTTTTACAAAAAAAGAATGCATTTTTGTGATGAAGGAGAAAAAAGTTTTATCACAAAAATGAATTTGTGTTTCTTTGTGCTATTGGTTAAAAATGAAAATTGGAAAAAAGATTGGATTGACTTTAGAAGGCCTTGAAATATAGCTAATTGTTTGCATTTCACTACCAGTCTCGACCAATCAACCAATTTTTTATGCCAATTTGAATGACTGGCCATTTTTGTTCTACATGAGTGAAGAATGTAGTTGCAAGTTTTGAACCCATTTTGAGTTACACGTCCATCATTTCTGAATTTGCACTTGTGAGAATCATTTATGATCCTTGGAATTACGACCCCAGATTTTTAATTATTTTGGACTTGAACCTCTCCTTTGCCATTTTCTCTCACAGTTTTATAGGCTATCAAATACAGGAGTTAGTTTCTCTTTCACATCTACAATGTAAGAGAATGAAAGTCTGTTGTCCAATTGGTGTTTCTCAAATCTTTAAGGAACAGTCCTGTCATAAGCATCTAAAGGATTATATATATATATATATATATATATATATATATATATATATACTCTTTGCAGTTTTTAATGTTCCTCTCCAGTATCAACAAGACTTATGGTCACATCACGTTGAAACACTGTTTACTGTATGATCACCAAAGTTAAGCAATGTCAAGACTGATCAGTATCTTGATGGGTGACTGCTTAAGAATACTAGGTGCTGTAAGCTTGGATGTGTGGCTGGTGTAATGAATTATTACCCTGGAATTGTTAATCAGAAACCAATTCTCATTCAGTTCATTATATTTACTTATGCGGAAGTTATGAATCCACCTCTTCTCCCCACCCCCCCGCTATGGGTTAATTATTAGACTTGTATCACCAAATCATTATTATTTCAAAAAAATTTTTACAATCTAAAAATATTCTCTGGATTTAAGTAACATGCAAATGGTTGATAAACTGTAGAAAATGAATCAACAAAAAAACAATCTGGTGTCAAAATGAAAATTTACAAGTTTGAATTTTGCAATTTTTTGGCAATATTTAATAAATGGCAGTTTTGTGTGTGTAAATTTTTTTTTTTTTTTTTTTTTTTTTTTTAGTGACTATCACTGCATTGTTATTATTATCTTTTTTTTTTTTATTTGGTTAAATTTTGAAAAATTACCAAAATATTTTCTAATTTAAAATTTTTTTTTTTATGTGTTTGTAATTTAATGTTTTTTTCACTTGAATGTTGTATTTATTTACTCATTTGTTTTCTTTTTAAAAGATCTGCATAGGTTTCCCCATCTTACATGCAATTCTATATAATTTATTTTTAATTCATAACTTTTCTTCAAATTTTTAAAATAAGGAATTATCATTATATGCTTTGCTATTCATACCAGCACGTCCATATTGGATTATAGATATTCATAACATTTTGGCTGTTTTTTTTTGGGGGGGGGGTTGTTTTTTTGTTTGAATATTTGAATTAATCATTATCATATGCTTTGCTATTCAGTTTAGTTATGTTCATAATATTTCAGCTGTTCTACTCTCCAGCCTTGTTCAGGTGTTTGCTATCATATTTGGTAACCTTTTCAGAATCTTGGACTGAGACGTTTATTCAATCCATGGTAGATAGCTTCTTATTTTGCCTCAATGTCTGCTAGGGTTAAGTTTTTTTTTTTTTTTTTGTTCTTTTTTAAAGAATTATCTCTTATTATTAAATCATTTGAAACATATTCTCTTGAATTTAAAGTTCAATAGAGAATAATTAATGCATTTACATTTTGAGTGCTGTTCATCTAATGTCCTCTTACACATTGCAATCAGTTCTGCCATTCTTTTTCATTTAAATTTTCCATTAATAGCCTTTTTCTATAATTCTTCTGATGAAATTTTCTTAATTGATTATAATTGTTTTTTTTTTTTTTTTTTTCACTTCTTAATATCAATTTTCCTGTTTTTTTTATTTTTGCAATGGTTTATTCATATTCTGTATCAATGTTATTACAATATGTTGAATTACTGCCCCCTGACGATAATTACAGGTGGCATGAGATTTGACAAGACATTCTCTTTTTGCTTTGTCGGGATGTAAGTACCTCAGAGACAGATACTGAATGCTGCTTTAAACTCTTCAGATTTAATTTAATTTTTCCTTTTTGTAATATGTCTGTTTAATATATTTATCTACCACTCAATATTGGCTGTGCTGCATGGGCTTGGTATACTCTAGTCAGACTGGGAAACGTCTATTGGGTGTGATTTCTTTGTGCCCTAGCATCTTTGTCGGAGTGCTGCTTACTCTATAATAATTATCTAATAATTGTGCTCGTCCCACTCTTTGTTACTTCACATGACCATCACACTTTACCAATATCTCATGAATAATAGACTATTCTGTTTTGATTGTGTGGAAAGACAAAAGACTCATCAGAGACTTTTGCAACCAAACATTTCATCTTATGTAAAATTAGTGTAAATTCATAATTAGCCAAATATGCACCGAAAAAATAAAAGTTGTAATGGAATTTCTGTATAAGCGACATTTTCAGCAAGACATCCGTTTTATTTTAAGTTCTTCTTGTCATAATGCGAATTCCACTTAAATGTCCAATGTTTGACATAGCTATATAGAGCTGACCATGAGAGAAAAATCATATAATAATTGTGCTTTGTACCTCCCTTTGTTAGTTTGCACGACCGTTATGCCCTGCCAACTTGATCGCATGAAAATCAAAAAAAATTTATCAATAACATTACTTGGTTTCAGTCAGAAAATTAAAGAAAGGAGGGAAGATAGAAGTTTTTAACATCTGTTTCAGTGGAATGAAAAAGTTGTCAATTTCAAATCTTTTCATTTCTACCCCTTTACAACTATAACAGCCAAGATTCATAGTTATCATTGTTATTGCAATATTTTGTTAAATTTGTTAAGCTAAAAACTTAATAAGGTGATATGGGAATATCTATGGATATTTTATCATTGTAGAATTCTCCATGAACTTATTCAATCATTAACTGAAGAGTTAAGATTCATAAAAAATTTCAAATAAGAAAACGCTGAAATTTCCATGGGCTAAAACTTGTAATAACAATAATAGATAAGATCTTTAAAAAAATTTGGGTTTGACAGCTTTGATTCAGAATGGTTTAGACAATATTTTTAGCCAGAAGATTTATTATTATTATTGCATGCATATTTGTAAAACAATATTTATCTTTAATGATGGACAAATATCCTAATTGTGTCAACCTATATTTTCTGCTTGTTTGTGTTCTTAAAGAGAAAAGACACTTAATTGTTTTTCAGTTAGTTTATTAAATTAAGCTTTTTTTTTTTTTTTATCTTCCCTATATAATAGATTTTTGATCAGAAATGGACAGGTCAGGCATAGGCCTGCTATTGGTAACAGGTAATTCTGTACAACCTCCTATTGATAACGGGTAACTCTGTACAACCTGCTATTGGTAACAGGTTGTTGGTGGCTAAACCACCATCCCCTCTAGCTTTTCTGCAAGTGAGGAGGGTGGCATGTTACTCCCACAGTACAAAAAAAACAAGACCTGTTAAAGAGTGGATTAGCTTCTTATAGGAGCCAATGGTGTGTGTGTTAAATAGGTGCCAAGGTCTCAGCAATTAATTTACAGTTGAAATGTCTAGATGTAACTAAGTTTCATGCTAACGGCTTCTCTCGCACTTCTTAATTGTGGAACTCTCTTTGAGCTTTTTGTTTCCCAGTCGACTTTTGATCTTCAAAAATTAAAATGCCATGTCAATCATTATCTTCTGTTTTCCTAATTCGTTCTTTTATTGTTCTCACTCCTTAATCATATTTTTTCTTATATTCTCTAACATTCAGTAAACCCTAGCATCTTAGTGGCTTTATTGCCTTGCTTGGGGTAAAATGATTAAAATATATAGATAAAGGCAAAAATGAAAACTTGTCTAAGCTGATACATTTCATCCTCTGATAGACTTTATCAAGGCAAATGTAAGGATTTTATTTTGAACAACTATTTATAAACTAAAGTAAAAATCTTGTTTGTTTTTTTTTCCAAATTTTTGAACTTAAATGCTCGTAAATATTCTGAAATATAACTGAAAAGTGTAAGCGAATTTAATAATTTATTAAACAAAAGATTGATTGATTTATTTTCTATGGTTTATCAACCCTTTTCAGGTTATTTAAAGCCAGAAAATATTTTCAGATTGTAAGAACTTTTTTTTTTTGTTGGGAGATAATAATAATGTTTTACTTATGCAAAGCTTACTAATTAACCCATAGCTGGGAGGAAAAGAAGTGGATTTATACTTAATCAGAATTTGATAAACAAAAAATCATGTGGATATAAAATGGGGAGGGAGCAATTTTATATTACAATCATTATAAACTAATCCCTCATTTTGTGACTATATTCGTTTCTATGCATTTATAATCTAGGGAATGTAAATAAATCTAAAAGACATGCCTGTGTAGCTAATCAGAATTTCATTGATTGATTTGGTTTCTATGGCTTATCAACAAACAAGAATTTATAATGTGGATATAAAGTGGGGGGATCAATTTTACATTACAATAACTATATAAACTAATCCCTCACTTTATAACCATCATAGTTTCTATACATTCATATTCCAGAGAATGTAAATAAATGGAAAAGACATGCCTGTGTAGCTAATCGGTATTTCATTGATTTTGTTTTCTACAGCTTATCAATACTTTGCTGGTTATTTAAAGCAAAAAAAATATTTTTACACTGTAAGAAATTTTTTTTTCTTTTGGAGATAAGACTGATTTATTGATACAATTCTTACTAATTAACCCATAGCTGGGGTGAGAAGAGATGAATTCATACATTTCCCAAGGTTATGTAAGTGAATATAATGAACCCAACTTAAATTCTTACTTGACTCTCCAATTAAGAATTCCAAGACTATATCCATTACAACTTCTACATAAAATTTTGGTTAGCGTCTATAAATCAATAAAATGTATTAATTTATCTCAGCAAATATAACTTTTCTATCAATTGGAAGATGAAAGCAGCTTTTTTCAAAATCAGAAAGATTTGCTACATTCTAGTCAATGACTTAAGAATAAAATCTACTCATCCACCTCTGACTCCGATTCACAATAAGTTCCTATACTTATTTTTTTAGTGTGTTGATCCAATCAATAATTGAGTTTAACTCCACATATCAAGCTGTTCAATTTTCAATGAATTAACTGACACCAAACATTATTGTTTATAATTTATTCCAAGAAAATGTTATGATAGCTGCTGGAATAGTTTATTGTCACTCCTTATTAATATAAACTGCATTATTATTAACACATCAGTGGTCATTTACAACATCTGACTTCAAATACTAACTTTATAATAGCCAACTTAAACAACAAACAATTTTTAGGTTATTTATAGCTTCAACTGAAGTCTTAACATTGTTTCCATGATAAAAGTATCATCACAAATGCTCATTGTTAGCACCGACAGATGAAAATGTGTAAAAATAAATAAAAAAAGAAAAATGAAAAAGAATTAAATTTTAGCCACATATTATGTCATGAAAGTTAAATGGAAAGAACAATCTTTTTATGGCTAAATTATGTTTGCAGCACATGACTTGAGCTTCAAAGGAAAATGGAACTTTTTCTGCTCAAAACAAGGTTAACAGTGACACCATCAAGTTGTAGAAACAAAAATTAAGGTAAGCAATTCAACTTGCCCCATGTACCAACCAGTCCTGATCTCCGCTTCTTCTGTGTGCCATGTCCCTTCATGATGTTGGCAAGCATGGCTCTCCACAATTTCCTGTATTTTGTAGCTCTTAATAAATTGTTGTTGGGTGAAATTGTGACTGTGATTTGAACAGAAAATGTTACAGAAAGCAGCTCAGCCACAATTCTGAGAAGTGTTTTGTCAATGTAGCGAGGTGAAGAAATGACATACATTGAAAGCACCGGTTCCCCGTATGGTCACTGAAGTTAAGCAACATCAAGCCTGGTCAATAACTAGATAACAGAATTACAGTGAAGAAGCCAAGCATTAGAAATGAGATAACACAGAACCATCCTCGGCATCTTCTAAGTGGACCACATCACAAATGACTCAGAGTGAAATACCATCAGACGAGAAACAGGCCCACTATTTTGACTTCAAGCTAACATATTTTTTAAATATTCTTCTTTGCAAAAACATCTGCCTGAGACCAAAGATCAGACTTACATGCATTGAATTTCTGTCTGCCTGTGAATCATGGACATTAACAGCAGAATCACAACACAGAATAGAAGCATTAGAAATGAGATGCTGGTGAACAATTCTAGGCCTCTTGTATGTCTACCGCATTACAAATGACATGGTTAGATACTATCAGACACAATTGTTTGTTTTTTTATAGCTTAGCAACCTTTAGCAGGCTATTCAAAGCCAGAAGATATTCTTAGATTATAAGAATTTTTGGAGATGATAAAGATTTATTGATACAAGTTCTAATTAATCCATAGTTAGGGAGGGGAAGAGGTGGATTTATACCTTTCCTGAGAGTATTTGCGTGTAATTGAATATAACGAAACTAACTGGAATTGGAACTCTGGTCTCTGATTTCCAATTCAAAGCCATTATGCATTACACCACATCCAAGCTTACAGTACATTGTATTCCCAAGGGGTCACACATCTACGTACTGACCAGGCTCAACATTGCTTTGATGATGGTATGAGAACTAGTGTTATGTGGGCATGAGTGCCATCAGACCAAAAAACAGGTCCAGTTTTGTCTTCATGCTAATATATTCTTTAAATATTATTTGCCTGAAATCAAAGATCAGACTCGTGAGTGCTTTCACTTTCTCAGTCTTTCTGTCCACCAGTGAATTATGAGCATTAACAGCAGAATCACAATGACTAGAAATTAGATGACGTGCCAGGAAATTTTTCTACCCGGAATCGATCCTTCAGATCTACAAATCAACAATTCACCCTTGCATGGAGTATTGCTGCCATATATGGTCTGGAGCCCCTTCTGTTTGCCTCGGGGTTCTTGATAAGATCCAGAGGCGGATATGCAATATAATTGGCCCTGTTCTGGCATCTCGTCTACAGTCGCTCTCTCACAGATGCGCCATCGCCTCTCTCTGTCTTTTTTACAAATACTTTCATGTTAATTGCTCCGAGGAGCTGCATTCGCTGGTTCCCAGACTTCATGAATACAAGCGCCCTACGAGGCTGGCATCTCGTTCTCACCCTTTCACTGTCGAAACTATTAAATGTAGCCGTCTGTTCTGCTCCAATAGCTTCATATCTCTCACCTCTCGCCTGTGGATCTCCCTTCCCTATTCCAGTTTCCCTGAGAGCTATAATCTCCAACTATTCAAATGTAATGTCAATCGACATCTCTAGTTGCCTTGATCTATCTACTATCCTTCTCCTCATCCTTTCCTCTATCACTCTTATCTGATCTTGGTCCAAATCTTCTGTAACCCCTTGTGTCCTAGTGGCTTTCCGCTTTGCTTGGGATGAAACGCTTAAAAAAAAAAAAAAAAAAAAAAAAAATCTTGTATGTCTACTGCATCACAAATGACAAGTCTGTACTTTTTATTATTGATAGAGTTCAGACATCTTTGCGGCCATGTTGGTGGTAAATTATTTTGCACTCTACAACCCCTTTCTTGCAGACAAAATGTCACAAGCTGCTCATTATTCTATTACTGTTTCTGTGCCAAATTTTATGACCAGCTACATTCATAAGTTTAGACCTGCCATGCCATATACACTGGAACAAATTATACCCGTTCTTTTTGTATTCCATTAGTAAAGAAGAGGTTCAATTAGGACAGCTTCTTCCCAAGAACTGTTGCTTTGTGGAACTGCTGAGAGAATGCTTCCCCAATCACTATAACCTTAACTGATGCCATGGATCGAGCGTGTGAGCAACGATGAGGTCTTAGAGAGGTTGCAAACAAGGAGAAGGCTTATACTTAACATCAGGAAGAGGCTGCTGAAGTTTCTGGGACTCCTACTGAGGAAGGAGGGACTGGAGAATATGATACTCATGGGTTGGATAGAGGGAAAGGGGGACAAGGGAGAGCAGCGTGTGACATATCTGGCAAGCTTGAGCGGGTGGATGACAGAACGTGGTCTGGGGGGAGGAAGCAGAAGGAAGGAACTTGTTGAGAGCTGCAAGGGATAGAGAGAAATGGAGAGCCATGATCACCCATGTCCTAAAAGGACATGGCACATAAAAAGAAAGATGTCTTTCCTACATATCCTCTTGTAGCACAGATTTACCTCCTTTTACATACAAGAACCTCAAGTGGCTCAATGGCTTTGTGAACAATTCTTAGTTTAAAATTAAAAAATAAAAGGAGAATAGAGAATACATTCCAAGCAATAGAGTAGGTATGTCAATTATCTTCTGTTTATTTCTGAGATGAGATATTATAACTATTTACACTATTTACATTGTTCAGACTGTTGTCCTCATCTTTATAGCCATATTCACTTTCAACATCTGTCTCTATTTCTGAGATGAGGTATTATAACTATTTACACTGTTCAGACTGTTGTCCTCATCTTTATTGCCATATTCATGACGTTTCCCCTGTTGTATGCTCTGGACTTCTTCAGGTGATATATGTTGGAATTTCAAACCAAACCCTTTTGTCCGCATGCCTTGTCTTTTCTAGATATCTCCATTTCAGTTATTTCTTTTTAGTAATTCAACTTTCCAAGTTTTTGTTCACCTCTGCTGTGGCCAGGTATTGAACTCCCAACTTTTTGAGTTGAGTCACTGGATTAGTTCAACCAATGCTTTTATCCACTGGGCTCTGAAGAAGGCTGGAGCGTACAACAGCTGAAACATTTTGGATATGACAATAATGATGAGGACAAAAATTCCAAACAATGTAAATAGCGTAAATAGTCAATTATCTTGTTTACAAAGATTTGTTTCATTAAAGTGTGCCAATATCTGTTTGGAGTGTGGTCACCACTATCAAAGTCGAGGTTGGGTCTGGGTTGTTAATTTTTCACCAACCAGTTCCAAGGTCTGACTATGTCAACACATTCTGCACCCAAGCTGAGTCACATAATAGAAGTTAATAGAGTTGTTAGTAACACAAATGGGTTGTGACCAAACAAAGAAATGTAGAAAGTCCAAAATAAGTAACAGACAAGCAGAATGGACAAAGTTTTCAATAAGCACTGACAAAAAAAAAAAAAAAAAGAACAGTGAAAAAATAATATAAAGCAAGCAAACAATATACGCAAGGCAAATTAACAGTAATATGGCAAAAAAGTTCACAAACTAAGAATTGGGGTTGATACACAAGAGCAGGTTCGGATAAGTGAACGTTTCATTCTGACTTCAAGACAAGAGAGACTGGGACAGATGAAACCAGGAACCGACCTATTTTATTGGCTAGGAAAAAAACATCCCAGCATACATTTGTATGCTTCTGCCTATAAATTGGGGAGGAGTAAGTGTTTTGCAGTCATTCCTGAGAGATTGGAATCCACAAAAAATGCTGAACTAGAACTGCACAAAGATAAGATTGACTTCAGAAACAAATCACCCATCAATCAGTATTTGGGGAAAGTGCAATGGAGATAACTTGAATGGTTTCATGACTCGGTTAGCATTGTAGTTTCTCCCAGCAGAAAAGTAGACTTTTTTTTTTTTTTTTTTTTTTTTTTAAATCATTTCAAGGCAACAAAGCCACCAAGACACAAGGAACTACTTAGGGTGAAAGAATGAGAAAAAGAAAACATTAAAGAGAGAGAGAGAGGGATAAAAGAACAGGAATCGAGAAGATATAACTATATATAAATATATAATGATTGACATTTTAAATTTTTAAAGATCAAAGTTGAATGGAAAGTAGGAAGCCAGAAATGAGTTCCACAAGTGAGAAGTGCAAGAGAAGAAACTGTTAGCATAGAACTTATGGTTACATCTAGACATTTCAACAGTAAAATGGTAAGACCTAGCTGCCACTCTAGTAGTATGCATATTTATGAAGTCTTTTTTTGTGTTCATTTTGCTATGCTTTTTAAGCTACTATCAAATCTGTTGTAATTAAACATTCATCATGAAACAATAGGCTTGTCAAATATTTAAAAATAAAAGAATGGTCCATTCTGGCACATCTAACAAATCAAAATATATTGTTCTACCCACCAAATCCTTTCACAATTACAATTGAGAAGATTTTATTTAAGCTTAACATAAATTTTTTAAACAATAACTGACTAAAACAATGAATGACTTTCCGGGGGAATTTACTGTATCACCTGTAATAATTGCCACAAAGAATACATAGGAGAAACCTTAACGAATTTAAATAAAAGATTATATTAACACAAAAGGATCTTTTACAAAACAAACAACATACTCAGTATATTAGTTGCTCACCATAATGAGTCAGATTATAATTTTGATTTTTAAAAAAAAAAAAAAAAAAAAAAAATGCTACTTTAATTAAGAGATAATGATTTACTAAGATAAATTTATAGAAAGTGCTTTAATTGCTAGATCAACTAGAGTAAATTTATACCCAGATTTTTATAACATTTCACTTTTCTTCTGTTATCACAATGTGGAAGATTTAGTAACAAATGTGATAAAAAAACAAAGAAAAAGAAATTTAAATGATATTGGCTTGACTATATACCCCAACATATATTTAAAAAAAATAAAATTTAAATTGAAAATTCCCAGCGTCCTCTCTCCTTCATAATCACCTCAATGTAAAGATCACATTAGTCTGAAGTCCTAAGGGACGAAAAGAATTACACAAAATATTTTTCCACTTTGTCATTGAGTTTCCTAAAATTAAAGAAGAGCAAACATTATTTTTTTTACTGACCCTCATTAGAATAACCAATTGTTATAAGTTACTTGTTTAATGATTCCTAACTGTAAAATTTCCTGGATTACAAATCCTACATGTGATCTCAAGACTTATATAACTCGTTTAAAAATAATTTGTAATTTTCTAATATCTGATTCTGTTTTTCCAGTGAGGTTTTTTTTTTTTTTTTTTTTTTTAAGTTACTAAGACGCAAAGAGTTTTTGAGTGTGAGAAAATATAAGAAAGAAATTAAACACGTGGAGAGAGAACAATAAAAGAATCATGAATAAAAATGTTGAACCAGAATTGATCACTGCTTCTAAGCTAATTCCTGAACAATGGCTCAAGGGGAGGGGGGGGGAGTCACTGTTCCAGAGCCAATCTGAAGGCAAATGAAAAGATAGAAAACGAACTTGATTGTGCCTGAGAATTGAAGTTGTTAAACGTGATGAAAGTACCAGTTGTTACTGGAGCACTGAGAATGTTCTTGAAAAGTCTTGATGAAAAATACTGGAAGAACTGGAACCATCCAGATGATAGCATTACTAAAAAACAACTTGTATTCTGAGCAAATTGCTGGAATATTGAAGAGAATTGCTGTCACTTGATCTTCGGTTTCTTTTTGGCATGATAATGGTAGAATTAGCCATTTCCATACAAGAAATATTTGGCATTCATTGACTGAACAGTTAACATTGCTGTCAGTTGGAATTTATAAAATCTTAAAATAGTTTTTCAGGACATCAGACTTTTCAAGTCCATTAACTGTTATAGCTCTTTCTAGTGAGGATGAGAATTTCCTTCCTATTCTTTTGTTTAACACTGCGTTCCTGAAAATTTTAACCATTCTGCCTGAGCTCCTGAATCAAAATAAGCAAATAATTGGTCTGACCTGAGATGGAACAAATACATTGAGTCTATTGCTTCGTCCACCGCAAGGAAAGCTGACTCCCTGCGCTGCGCCAGGAAATTTTTCTACCCGGAATCGATCCTTCAGATCTACAAATCAACAATTCGCCCTTGCATGGAGTATTGCTGCCATATATGGTCTGGAGACCCTTCTGTTTGCCTCAGGGTTTTTGATAAGATCCAGAGGCGGATATGCAATATAATTGGCCCTGTTCTGGCATCTCGTCTACAGTTGCTCTCTCACAGATGCGCCGTCGTCTCTCCCTTCTTTTTTACAAACACTTTCATGGTAATTGCTCTGAGGAGCTGCATTCGCTGGTTCCCAGACTTCATGAATTCAAGCACCCTACGAGGCTGGCATCCCGTTCTCACGCTTTCACTGTTGAAACTATTAAATGTAGCTGTCACTTTTACTTCAATAGCTTCATATCTCACACCTCTCACCTGTGGAACTCCTTTCCCTATTCCTGTTTCCCTGAGAGCTATTCAAATGTAATGTCAATCGACATCTCCAGTTGCCTTGATCTATCCACTATCCTTCTCTTCATCCTTTCCACTATCACTCCTATTTGATCTTGCTCCAAATCTTCTGTAACCCCTTGCATCCTAGTGGCTTCTCACCTTGCTTGGGGTGAGACGCTTAAAAAAAAAAAAAAAAAAAAAAAAAAATCTTGTATGTCTACTGCATCACAAATGACAAGTCTGTACTTTCTATTATTGGTAGAGTTCCAAGGCATCTTTGCGGCCATGTTGGTGGTAAATTATTTTGCACTCTACAACCCCTTTCTTGCAGACAAAATGTCACAAGCCACTCATTATTCTATTACTATTTCTGTGCCAAACTTTATGACCAGCTACATTCATAAGTTTAGACCTGCCTGTAATGTTTCACAGTAGATATAACAATAGTTATAAGTGTTTACTCATTGTTGAACTGGTAGCTGGGCATTAAGTCAGTTATCTCTACCACTGTTCAACCGGTGGCTGGACATTACATCATTTTTTTTCTACCACTGATAAAGCGGTGGTCAGGCCTCTAAGGGTTAAGGTAGTGTGAAAAGTTAACAACTTGATTATATAATTATTTTCCTGTTTTGTTACATGTGCTATCCATTATAATTGCTGCTGCTGTTAGAGTTGTAGCCATGGTTAAAT
>OZ010589.1:18518725-18661225 GCA_963932145.1 Acanthosepion lycidas
TAAAGACCACAAATGTCTCATGCAAGTCATCTTAATAAGGAAGTCTCCCAAATCTACTAAAAGGATGTGAAAATTATCTGTATGCTTCCAGAGAAACTTGAAAGCTATGAAATATTAAATGCTTTTTATCTTTCAAAATCTCATTTTATAGTTTAAAATATCTAGATGTAACCATAATTTCTACGCTAACCGTTTCTTCTCTTGCACTTTTCGCTTATGGAACTCTCTTCTGACGTCTTACTTTCCTGTAAACTATGATCTTCAAAAATTTAAATGCAATGCCACTCATCTGTTTGTTTTTTTTTTTAATCATGTTCTTTTTTTTGTCCTCTCTCCTCAGCATTTTCTCAGTATTTTTAATTTGAAAAGAGTACATTTAGTTCTTTTTATATTTTAAATATTTTACTGAATGTGAATTTGACTGATAATCTGAATATATTACTTAAATTGTTACATGAACATTTGGTGTGGCTATTTTGACAATGCAGGAAGTTGATTTCTCATAATATCACACAAGGATGTAAAGAAAATGCTTCTAAAAAAAAAAAAAAAACCCCTGATTCTATTATGCTAAAGTGTCACTTATTTAACTGATATTTAACATTGAATATTACTGTTGCATTTGATCTGGGGCTTCTGCTATATATCCTGAGGTTCTTAACAAAATCTAAAGGGTCTGTAATGGTATGTCAGCTTCAGTGAATTTCACACTGCCATAATAGATTCCCTGTACCTTTTCTATAAATATTTTCATGGTAATTGTTTTGATGAGCTTTTCTCATTAGCACCATGACTTCATGAATTTATGCAAACTACTAGATTGGCAGCTAGGTCTCATCATGTTACAGTTGAAATTGCTAGATGTAACCATAATTTCTATGCTAACCGTTTCTTCTCTTGCACTTCTCGCTTATGGAACTTTTAGTTTCTTTCTTCCCAGGCAAATTTGAGCTTTATAAATTTAAATGCAATGTCAATTATCATCTTCTGTTTACTTGGTTCTTGTTCTTACATTGTTCTCTCTCATATTTTCTCAGATTCTTTCACACTCAATAGCCCCTTGTGTCTTAGTGGCTTTATTGCCTTGTTTGGGGTGAAGTGGCTAAAAAAATGTTATTTCAGTTTTTATTATGAAAAAAATAATCAAAGAGCTAAATTATTCTAAAAACTTCTTCTATGGGCATTCATGGCTCTCCACAACTTCGTATCTATCATAACTCTTAACACTGTCATTTTATTATCCTCCCTGTTGTTATCCAGTTACACAACTGTTGTATCCTTAAAGAGCTTATGAACAGACAAAGGTGGTGCCTGAGTGAAGGAACAGCAATACATTCGTAGATGAAAGAAGAGAGATTTATTGTAAAAGAGAAGACACTACTGAAAGACAGTGAATCAGGTGGCAGGCTAGTAATTCCCAAAGCAAGGTTATTTACCTTACCTCTGCACGGGGCAAAACTGAGCCCACAGACTTGGGCAAAAATTCCTCATAGACCCCGTATACATGGGGTTGGGTAGCTGTCTACCACCCCAGACATGACTCTGCCTTTTGGCATAGACTCATCTGGGTTCTTCTCTGCCCAAAGGCAGAGAGTTTGACTAGCACAGCTACAGATGAATCTCCAACTACCCCCTCCCTGTGTGGCAGGATGTGGCACAAGGCCGTTTTTAATGCGGGGTTTGGGCAAAGATTCCCTGTAGACCCCGTAAAAAGTAGGGTGATTTGGCTGCCTACCACCTCAGATGGGACTTTGCCCTTTGGCATATCCTCGTCTGGGTTCCTCCCTGCTCAAAGGCAGAGAGTTCGACCAGCACAGCTGGAGACGAATCTCCAACTAATTGCCAAAGCAAGGTCTCGGGTATATCCTGTGCTCACTATATATAGCTACTGATATAGTCAGTCCATATAGTCGATTGGGAGTGTGGGACATTTCATTACAACAACAAGGTCATTATGTAGGTTGGTAACTGCTTTCTTCTATGCTCGTTGCTTTTAATATGGCCTGTTTGTATCAAATTTTCCAGGTCTTCTTGTTTTGCATTTCAATTCTTGTTTGGCATATACAGAAACTAGGAAAGGCCCATTGTACATTTACAAGGAAACGGAAGGTGAAATTAATGCCACAGTGAGAAATTAAGATAGATGCTGAATGTTTCCATTGATTTCAATCTCTGGGCCGGGCAAAGTGGATTTGGACTCCATAGAAATGAGGTGAGCAATAACTGAGCAGTACTAAAATAAGAATTAGACAAGATATCCCTAGACATGAACTGTGGGATGAGAACAACCTGCCCCTGTAAAGTGTTCAGTTTGAAATTCACTGTAGGTTACCTGGATCAATATTCATCTGAGTAAGGCCAGAGGGCATAATGGCCGAAATGTTGTGATAACAAAAATAAAGATGAGGATAATAGTCTGCATGTAAATAGTGTAAATAAATAATATATACCTGTGAAGATAGTATAAATAAAAGATGAAAGGAAGACTTTTCTTTATTAACACATTTTATCCCTTGAGAAATTTCATCAAGGTAAATGTGGAGATTTTTATATCGCTTAGTGTCCTCCATAGTTTAACTTTTACACAGAAAATTTTAAGAATATTTTAGAGTATTCTCAAATTAAGACTTTACCAATCTCCTTGGTCATGTTTTACTATTCATCCACTTAAAATCATTAAGTACTCTTTGTTACTATCAGTATATCTTGTGAGTGTTAAATTCTTCTGACTCCCTTTGCTCATTACATAACCCAGAAATTTCAGATCTCTTTCTGATTATTAGCAGCAGTTTCCATGTAAGTCCTATTTTCTTGAAGGCTTTTTTTATTCTAAACATTCATCGGTAGAACCACATTTTTGTATTCTAAGCGTTCATCAGTAGAACTGGAGTTTTGCAATCTAAGTGTTCATCAGTAGAACCACATTTCTGTCTCTTCAAATGTCTTTTTAATCTATTCAGAAATTGTTCAACATCAGCTGCCATATTGTTTCTGGGGGGCCTTTTCTCATTTAAGCATTTGTTGTGTTCTTCATCTGTGAGAAAATTCTCCCAAATTCACCACCACATAAAAGATTAGATATTACATAATAGTTCAGCACATTTCACTTTGTTTCTAAGAAAATTTTCCTGTCTTAATACTTTGTTTAGTTTCTGAAAGGCATCTTTCACTATTCTTATTCACCTTCAGATTTCTGTCACATTTTCTGTTGTCTGTTACTACAATACCAATATAGTTAAATTTCTATACCTACATAGATTTGACATCCCCAGTGTGTAACTGACAAGTTGGGTTGTCTCTTTTGCTGGCAACCATGCATTCTGTAAAGTACAATTATACCAACCATAAATACCCAATACATATCATATTTTCCACAGGGAGTGTCCCAGCATTTTTGTTAGTTAATATTTTTGGTATACATAGCTAATTCTTATAACTTCTTACAAGTGCAACTGTGAGTGGCTGTTTCTGTCTTTGGCTGCTGCACAATTTGTATCTATTACATTTAGTTATGTAGAATCTATTTAGAATCCTTTCTTCCCACTACTAGGTTTTGTCTGTCTTTATTCAGACTGCCAAGATTCTATATTGTCGATTCTCCAAGAACTATATTTGCCTTGAGCACAGACTTTCTATACCAATAAGGTAAGAACAAGTTCTGCAAGAATTCTAAGATAAGGAGTTGATTTGAAAAGTGAATGTCTTTTGTTTGGATTGGAAGAAAAACACTAAACTAACTTTTGTTCTTTCCTGTTGCTATTACCAAAATGTATGTTTGTTGTTGCATTTTTTTTCTTTTTCAAATTTTACTTACTTTTTCAAAGTTTTTTTTTTTTTAAATTTTACTTTTTAAAGTTTTTCTTATTTTTTAAATTTTACTTTTTTAAAATTTTACTTATTTTTTCTTTTTTTAAATTTAACATTTTTAATTTTTCTTTCTTTTTTTTTTTTTTTTTTTTTTTAAATGCCAAATATTTCCTTGTAAGGAAATGGCTAATATTACCATTTACCATAGTAGTAATTCTTTGTAATCCATTTTCCTCCTAATAGTCAATGTTCCCACATACAGATTAAATATAAAAAATTACAGAGACAAATTTTAGGTGAAATAATTGAAAAATTATGCTTAATCCCTAAACTATTGCACATAATCATTAAAGTAAAATAGCAGAATTGTGGTAAATTTATATTGGAGGAAAGTGATTTTATACTAATAGAAAATATTTCAAATTGATTAAAAAAAAAAAATTTAACACACATTTCTAAGCAAAATATAAAATGCTGCTATTTTTAACACACACACACACACATATATATATAAGCAGTGGTTTCACCTACAAAGGGGGACACAGGTTCGAGTCTTGCTGGAGAGAATATTTCTCAAGTGAACAGGACAATAGATTTAATACCTACTGTTTAAAGTAAAATAAAAATGGGGTGCCTATTTCAAATATAGGTATTCAATGAAAATTATGATTGAAGCATATATATATATATATATATATATATATATATATATATATATATGTAAGTATGTATGTGTTTGTGTGTATATATATATATATATATATATAAGTGGGCACTTGGTTCAACAGTGTGTTGTGAGAGTCTGCTTCAGGCTCCATTGACTGAAGATTGCATTCAAACATGAAACAGTCAGTGTTATATATATATATATATATATATATATATATATATATATATATATATAAACTCCTTATATGGTTTCTGCTGTCATCTCCAGTCTGGATCCCCACACAGCATGTGGACCTGATGGTATCCCTGTAATAGTCCTTAAGTAGTGTGCTCCTGAATCAGCTCCCATTCTTTCTAAACTGGATAATAAATGCCATGTTGTCTCTTGCTTTCCTGTATGCTGCAAATCCTCAAATGTTGTTCCAATTTTTAAGAACCAACTGACCCTACCGACTATCAGACTATTAGCGTTCTACCTTCTAAGAACAGTATTTTGGAAGGTAGAGGATAGTGAATGAGGTTGCATTTCAATTTTCGAATAACATAGGTGGCAGGGAAGCAAGAAACTGGAAGAGAATTCCACAGGCGAGAAATGCAAGAAAAGAAACTATTAGAATTGAACTTATGGTTACGTCTAGATATTTCCACAGTAAAACTGTGAGTCCTATTTGTTAATCTAGTAGTACGCTTATATTCATGCAGTTGAGGTACCAATGATGAAACCTCACTAGAAAAATTGCCATGAAAATATTTATAGAAAGGTATCAGGAAGGCATGTCACAGCAGTGAGAAAGTGAGTGAAGTCAAGATGCTAGGTCAAGACTGATAGCTAAGGAGGTTTTTTTTTTTTTATTGGGTTTACTTTTTAATCTTATTAAGCTCTTTGTGTACTTTCTTCTATGTTATATATGTATATACACATATCTATATCTCTCTCTCTCTCTCTCTCTCTCTATATATATATATATATATATATATATATATATATATATATATATATATATAAGATTGGTGCAAAAATAATGTTGTTTCCTCACAGTAACATGTGAGAAAACGACATTGTTTTTGCACCAACCTAATATATATAGTTACATAACAGAGAAATTCAAAATTACCACACAAGAATAGCTATTTCAACTAACGTTAGAACATTAGCATTTTTTGGCTCAAATGGTGTGTAGATACAAAGTCAGAAACTTAAATTTAAACATTTTAAGAAAAAAAAGAAAAGAAAAAATGTTTAAAATGCTTAATTTTTGAGTTTCTTGCTTTCTATCTACACACCATTTGAGTTGAAAAATGTTAACATTAATTGAAATAGCTATTTGCATGAGGTAATTTTGAATTTCTCTATTATGTAACTTATATGCTCTGTTATAATAAATACATTGAGCTCTTTTTCTTTTTTTTTTTTTCTTTTTTTGAATTTTAATATTTTATATTAGGATTCACTTGGATTATATACCAACAAATTATTACCTGTACTAATATATGTATGTGTGTAATAAATAAATAAATATATACTAGCCAAATTAACCACACCTTGCTGTATGTCACATGATGATTGATTTTAAACCATTGTTATAATTTATGGAGAAAAATGATGCATTTCAATATTACTGAATGATCTTGCCGATGTGACCTCCATTTTCTTGCTTTCACCTTCTATATTTTTGATAGGAGTCATTCCTTGTTGAAATTGAAATTTAATTCAAATTAAAGGGAAAATAATTTCAGTGCGGGGGTTGGGGTTATGCTCCCCAGGAACCCCCTTTGATCAAAATGAAATGTGTATCCAAGTGCCCTGGGTAATGTAGTTGCAGAATATATATGGTTATAGGGGTCTATCTCCAAAACTCTTGGAGGAACAAAAGCTACAACTTTATATACAATGTAACCCGGATATAAGAGAAATTTTCTCTGGTCCCAAATTAGAGCCTGTGTTAATGTTTATAAAATAGACCAAACCCGGATATAAGAGATTTCTTCTCCAGTCCCGACAACTCTCTTATATCCGGGTTACACTGTATAAATATAGCATACCTTAAGACTAATATATATATATATATATATATATATATATATATATATTGGTTTGAGTTGATGTTACTGTTTTTTTTGTTTTTTTTTTTCTTAAACATTGAAATTAATGGCCTAGATAGAGCCAAATTGGTAATGGCATACTTTGGCTATAGGAGTGTTTTTTTTTTTCTGATGGAAAAATTGATACAGGTTTGATTCCTGTCAGGAGGTATATACTTCTTTAATAAGACTTCTTGATCTAGGCTGGTTGTTATCAATTTCATTACTTAAGAAAATCCCACCTCCTGCGCCCCCCCCCAAAAAAAACAGGTATAGCAACTAAACAGGTATAACATGTATACGTACAAGAAATAACATTTATAGCAATAATATATAGGATTAATACAAATATACCATTTGTAACTTAGATGATTGATATTATATTCAGTACCCTAACACCAAAGTTTAGTAGGCAAACCTTTTTGTGATCATTCAGCCAACTCATCAGGAGATTTCATCAATTGATTGTGAATTTTCTCATTTCATTTTTGTTATTTTTATATTGACTTAAAAAAAAATAATTTATGTATTAGGTTGGTGCAAAAATAATGACGTAATAATGTCGTTTTTTGACATATTTTTTGACGTCAAAAAACGATATTATTACGTCATTATTTTTGCACCAACCTAATACTATTTATTAGTGTTAGGTTGATTCTCTCTTTTTTTTTTTTTTTTTTTTTTTTTTTTTTGTGTGTGTGTGGAGATTTCCTTGAACTGAGTCAGGTTGTGACACAAGGTCAGTTTTTAATGTGTGGACCCTAGTGTCTTTACTCAGACCGCTGGTCTTAGCTGGTCCTAAGCTAGTCATAGCCATGATACTATCAGCACAGGGACAGATTCCTTGTGCCCGGTATGTATAACTGTGTGTAAACCACTCAAGTGAATGGTTTATGTGTGTGAGTGTATGATTGTATGTGTAATTGTGTGTGTGTATGTATACTTGTATGTACATATATGTAGAATGTTATTTCTCCTTTTCATCATTTTTTTTATTCCTTTTCTTTCTATTTTTCTCTCTTTTAGTTCTGTCACAGGTAATAAAGGTGCACAGTGATTACTGATATATATATATATATATATATATAATAACCAAGCTAAAATTTATACTAATAATAAATACACATTTTATTGCTCACAAAAAACAAAGAATGTAGAAATAACTGGATTGGTGTTCAACCATGCAACAAGCCCACTGGGAGTGCTGGACCTAATAACCTTTAAGATATCCAACTAGAAGGAAAACTCTGTAACACCTGTGGCTTGAAGGCAAACAATGATACAGACTGGTTCTTTTGGTAACATGCTGTTTTTGCTTAGAGTAGCATTTCTCAAACTTTTTACCCTTATATAACCCTTAAAATAAATTACATGTCTCAAGGAACCCTTGCGCAAAAACAAAATTATATATCTTTCTCATTTTTTGTAAAAATAAAGAAAAAAACAAAGAATTAAGTAACTTTAAGTACAGGTCCCGTTGGCTGAGTGAGCAGTGAAGATGGTTTCACACTGGTGCCATACAGACATCACTCAATATATTCCCAACGATTGTTATATTTTTAATAATAGGTTAGATAGGATGATGTCTATATTACAATAATCAAGAATATATTGTGTGTTTAGTAATATTATCTATATGAAATTAAATAAAAAGTCAAAAGTGTATTAGATTATCTCATCTGTTCTTGCGGAAGCCTTGCGAATCTTAGGATTCCGGGGAGCCTCAGTTGAGAAACACTGGAGAAGACAATGGCATTGACTCAGTGCAATGTTTTTCTCCCCTTTGTCAATAGGCATTGCTTGTTATATTAAGTCTTGAGTCATGCAATGACATCTTGAAATGGTCATGCTTGACTACATGGTAGAAGACATTTATTTATTTACAAGAGTTATCTGCTCCTGGTGACTAAGCTCAAAATGTTTTCATCTTCGTTTATTGTTCCTTTGTCTGCTTTTTGTCAATAACTTTTCTTTGTAAAATTATAGTTAAATACAAATTTATTCAGACCGAGAAGTCATGCATAAATACTAATCTTTTCATATATTCAGTTTTAATAATAATAATTTTTTTTTTTTTTAAAACAAGTTGCTTTCCACATGGTGTAAATGCATTGTGCTTAAACACAAAAATGATCATTCATCCAAGGTGCAACTTTTCAAGTAGTGTTTGGTCACTACCCCTATCCCCGCTGAAAACCTGATCAATTTATTATATGAAAATGTTTGAATAATATTTTTTTTTTTTTTTTTTTTTTTTTCAACTGCCACATTATCAGTGGAGGACTAGGTCTGAAAATATTGGCTGCCAATGGACAAAGGGGCCCTACCCACAACTACAATGCTATCATTTAATTTTCATAGCAAATAAAAAAAAATATTGACAAAATACATAAGGTACAAAAAAGGTACAATTAAATTTTTTGTGAAAAAAAAAAAGTCTATTTTGTAGTAATTACAGTGTACATGTACTGTACATATTACTGTCAGGAGATACCAAATATAAATACAGAATGTTATTACTGTTTTATTTATTTTAATTTTAAGTAATTGGTTGATATTTTAAAATAGTTTACTGCATAATTTACATATTAATAGATAGCTTAAAAGCACAACAAAGCATTGCATGCAGTTTACTATATTAAAAACAATTGTTTCTGTTCAGTGCATGATTGTGCAAAACTACCAATCATTGCTTCAGCATCCAATCCATCTAAAAATTCCTTTTCAATGAAAAGCAACATGTACAATTCCAAATTCTCCTTAACAAATTTCTTAAGCTTGTCTTTATGATCTTTAGCTTTGAAAATCTCCCCTCACATTGAACTTGAGTAACTGATAGCATGCAGATGACTTTATAAAGTTATTCCTTTTTATTACTAAAACAATTGTCTGTATTTGCTTATTTGCATTTTTATTTGATATAGGGAGCCCATTTTTCATCCGACAAGCTGTCACCCTGCCCAGTCTGCCAGTGCCCATTAGATTGCCTAATGCAAGCAACAATCTTTGAAATATAAGACCTTTCTTTTCATTCATCTAACAATTAAATGAACATAGGCAAAGAGAGGTGTTTTATTTTATTTTTGTTTTACATGTTTAAAGATTGATATATATTTTGAAGATTGAAACTCAGAACCTTGTATTTAAAACTATCCTAACCATATCTTCTACTATAAAAGTCATAAGTTATAATAATAAATTATTCAAATGCTGGCGCATATATATAATTACATATTTACATTTTTCTCATAAAAGAAAGTTATTGTGTAGTGATTTCAACATGTTTTTGTTATAATATCTTATAATAATAATAATATATTGCTCTACTTTGTATTGAGCACTTTTTTAAAAGTAAATGCTACAAACAGCATAATTTTACTTCATCTTTCTCTCAATAAGTAAAAACAATTCTTAAAAATCCATTTTGGTTATAATTTATTTCATGAATATATTTAAATATTCATCTCTTCAGACCTAAGGTTTTTTTTTAGAAATGAAAAACTTTTGGTTTGAACGATAAATATTTAAATATATTCATGAAATAAATTCTAACAGAAATGGAATTTTAAGGATTTTCTTTACTTATCATTATTATATTTCTCTGTTACTAACATTGAACTCTCTTTGGATTAATATCCTCCTTGGAATTATCCTTACCAATTGCTATATATATATATATATATATATATATATATATATATATATATATATATATGGCTAGCAAGCTGGTCTTGCTTGATCAGTTATGACTGAGTATTGAGTTCAATCCTCACTAGATGCTCCTTAATCTTGGCTTGTGTCACATCTAAGATGTACTTAGTAGATCATTATATATAGACTATATAGTACTTATTAGATCATTATATATAAAGACAGGGATTTTTTGATAATGATTGAAGTAATAAAAAAAAAAAAAAAAAAAAATTCATTAATTCTTTGTAATATATATATATATATATATATATATATATAAAGTGAACATTGAAGTCAACACCCAGTGACGACAGTCTGTTTCATGCTTAAATGCAATTGATGGCCTGCCGATTATGTTTAAGCATGAAACAGTCTATCACCACTAGATACTGACTACAATGTTCACTTTTATATTTACAAACACTCTATCCCTGATATTGAGCATTTTAACCCATAAATATAGCATACCTTAAAGCTATATATTTATCATATTTATTTTAGAATGGATTTTTATTAATCTGACTTAAGCATTATTATTAGTGGATACTTGTGTTTGAGTAGACGCTCCATTTATATATTAAACAATATATTTATTTTCACCTGAATGTTTGAGAAATCTTATTAAGGAAAAAATTTGCACTCCTTGGTAGGAACTGAACCTGCATCCCTCAGGGTACAGAGAGCCACTGTTCACCCTTGATGCACCTTACTTTTTGGCCATGAAGAGACACAGATGAAACCAATTTCATGCTTTCAAGCAAAATTTCTCCTGTCATAGATCTATCAAAGTTTTTCATATCTGCATGGAGTTTCATATCTGAATGTAAACAAAGAATTTTTTAGGATGGATTTTTTTTAATTGGACAGATTTTTTATCAGTTTAAATATTAATATTATTATTATTGTATACTCGTGTTTGAGTAGGTGCCCAATTTATATATTAGACAGTGCTAAAATAAATAGATATACTGTTTAATGTATAAATGGAATATCTACTCAAATATGAGTATCTGCTAACAATAACGTTTAAAGTACCAAAAATTCTGTCAGATTAATAAAAATCCATTCTAAAAAATCTTTTTTACAACTTAGATGGCAGATATCACATTTAATGAACTTGTGAAACTCTCTTCTGGCTTCTTGCTTTCCAGTCATATCTGTAAACTGTGCATCTTACTATATAACCCTCTACCTTGAGTGGCTCCAGAGTCTTGTACAGTGTGAACATAATTTTAGAAAGGAAAAAAAAATTGGTAAAACTGGGAAAGTTGCAATGTATGTTCACAAGAAAAACAAAAGGTGAAACAAGAAATAAAAATGCTAATCTAATTTCTGTTGCCTTTCAGAGATTCCCTTAAGCACAGTCTTGTGGGTAGGTAGGTGACACTTCTGCTACTTCTGTCATGACAGACCAGCTCTTCTCTTTGGCCAGTAATTCCTTAGTTCATGACTAATTAACATGTCTTCTTTTTGATGGAAGCAAACAAATGTGATATAACAAAAACTTTAGAACTTTAAAAGATCATATTTTTTTTTTTTTTTTTTTTTTTTTTTTTTTTTAGATGATCCTCTGGCTATATCACGTTGAAACACCAGTTTCTGTGCGATCACTGAAGTTAAACATCAAGTCAGTATCTAGATGGGTGACTGCTTGTGAATAACAGGTGCTGTAAGCTTGGATGTGTGGGTGGTGTAATGGATAACGGCTCGGAATTGTTAATCAGAGTTAAGCTCCAGTTCCACTTGGGTTCGTTATATTCTTACATGCAAATATTTTTGGGAAAGGTATGAATCCATTTCTTCTATACACAGTTATTGATAAATAGCAGGAAAGTCTTTGCTCTCTAGCTTTAGCTGGCAACCAGTCTAGGAGAAGGAAAATTCTGAATTCAAATTAGCCTAGAGCGAGCTTGCCCAAGACACATCACTGCTGTTATGGCTGCACTGCATGTGGCGTCGTTATGATCCTAATACATTATGGGACTCGTGATCTCGATCGTGAATTAACAAGAGTACTGGCAATGTTCCTCTTCCTGATTTAATCAGTTATTAAATGTAAGTTCTGAAATGAAGTTTAATATCAGTCAGTGGCTCTTTCCAGATAAAATTGATTTAGCTGTCTACATTTTTGTTTAGTTAAAAAAAAAAAACAAAAAAAAAACAAGAAATCAATTGCTGTTGTTAATATGCCAAATTGGACAATGCTAATCTCTTGTTGCAAATTTATTTCACGTAAGATTAAACCATTTTGAGTGGAATCTGCACCTTCATGAATAATTTTAACAATTCAGTTTGGTTTGGTTTTAACGCATTGGCTAGATTTAGTTCAATATTTCTCAATCTTTTTACCCTTGTGTCAATCTTGAAATAGTTTTCATGTCTCGAGGCTACCCTGCATAAAAATTATTATGTACCATTATATATATATATATACACACACATTGTGTATATTTAGGCAGCATATTTTCATTCAAACAAGTTTGGTTAAATAATTTTGACATATCATGTTGATTAGTTTTCATTGGGATCCTTTCAAGTTCAGATTAATTTCTTGGTAGATTTAGAAAATTGATTAAGAAAAATACCAAAATTTTCTTTTGAATAGTTTTTATTTTCCCCCAAGTACTTTCAATTTCATTTGAGTCCATCTTCATGGGGTAAAGTTGTCTGAGTATGTATATGTTTCTGTAAATTCAAAACATTTCAGCTGTTTGTTTTTACTGTTTATGCAGTGTCCTAGATTTCGAAGTTCACATATTTTTTTATTTATTTAACCAAACCTGTTTGAATGAAAATATATATATATATATATCTAAAATATACCTTTCATAGTATTTAATTCTCATAGTACATAATTTGTACTTTTCATATTATATTTGTATTTAAACGCCCCCACCCCGCCAGGTTAGATTGTGACACATGGTCGGTTTAATATGGGGAGCCTGAGCATGAACACCAGGCAAGGAACAAAAATTCCTGAGCCCCTGCAACCATCAGTTGCATTGGCCTCAGTGTGCGTATCAATCTCTCTCTCTAGTGCAATGAGAAGGTGTGGCCTCGGGCAGCTGTTCCCCAGGGCTGGCACCTCTCAATATAATTTTCCTCAGTTGTGACTCTGTTCTTTTGACAGAGTTGCCCATGAGTGCCCTCTTCCCAAAGACAGACACAATTAAGAGATGATAAATAGGGTGTTACAAACCACTCGAGAGAGTAATTTACTTTTCATATTATATAATAATAAATTATTAATATTTTGTGATGTAATGGATTGCACCTCAAGTTGAGGAATTGAAGAACCAAGTTTGAATTCCAGTTAGGTTCATTATATTCACTTATAGGTAAATACCTTTAGGAAAGGTATCAATCTATCAGTTCTGCCACCAGCTATAGGTAAAATATTCCTCGATATGAGCAGTGGAAGGAGAACAGTCTACCTCCATAGATTAAAGGGTTCAGTTTGGAATTCCCTGTAGGTTATCCAGATCGATATACACCTGAGGATGGCTGAAGAGCACAATGGCTGAAATATTGTGATAGCATCAACAAAGAGGACAATAGTCTGAATATAAATAGTGTAAATAACTCCTCAAAAATTCAGTCTAAAAATGATATTTTAAACTCTTTTAAATTCTAAAAATAAAGAAAAAAGAGGAAATAAAAGAATTTTTAGTTTTCTAAATTTAATATTTTTAACAGTGGAGTATGGTTTGTGGGTGTGGAGATAGTGTAAAGTGTAGTGGCTTGGAACGAAAAATTGGAAAGCTGAGTTTGAATTTCATTTTAGTTTGTTAGATTCACTTACGTGCAAATACTCTTCCCTTAGGAAAGGTACATCTCTTCACCAAGCTATGGTTTAAATAGTAGAACTTGTATCTGGAAAAAAAAATCATTCTGAGCTCCAAAAAATTAATGCAATATTCACCCCCACAAAAGTTACAATCATCCAAAATATATTTCAACATTAAATAACTCACAAAGGGTTGATAAGTCATAAAAAAAAAAAAAAAAATCAATTTTTGCCAGGTTGTTATCATTTCTCATCTCTTTTCTCTTCCAGAAGTAAGCATGCGGATATAGCACATTGTCTTTTGCATATTCTTTCAGTTCTAGCTTTATTTGCAGGCAAATAATCCAGGAAATGATGTAACCTCAAGAATTTTAGAGTTACCAATTAGTTATTTAGATTTGACTCATGAATGATCTCCATGTCTTTGAGGAAAAAGTTTAAATCCTCAATTGATGACATCTGCTGATCTCCTATGAAATTTCAGTTAATGATACTTGCCACTTAAGGGTTAATTATGTTTATACAAGCAAAAAGTCATGCTTCCTTAGCACTAGCCAAAGAATTCAAACACTTGGAGAGAATGGTAATAAATATCAGCAATGACTGATTTTGTGTGAAAATGAACCATATATTTTAAATGATTTTATTTTATTCTGTCTTCTTATGGCTCTAGGCTTGCTTCCTTTTCAAGGTTTCCTCTATGATAGACTTTATGAATTTAAGTACAGTACTAGATTGGCAGCTAGCTTGCATCATTTTAAAGATGAAATGACTAGATGTAACCATAAATTCTATACTAAAAGTTTCTTACATTATTTGTGACTATTGTCCTCATCTTTATTGCCATATTTATTACAACATTTTGGCTGTTGTATGCTCTGGCCTTCTTCAGGTGGTTGGAATGTCGAACTGAAGGCCGGAGCATACAACAGCCGAAACGTTGTAATAAATATGTCGATAAAGATGAGGACAATCATCCGAATAATTTAAATAGTGTACATAATACCTCATCTCGGAAATATAGATAGATACTAAAAGTTTCTTCTCTTGCACTTCTTGCTTGTGGAACTCTCTTCCAACTTCTTGCTTTCTAGTCAAGTTTGATCTTCAAAAATTTAAATCAATGTCAATTATTATCTTCTGCCTTCTTAATTCCTGTACTTTTATTGTTCTTTCTCCTTAACAAGGTTTTTTGCTCAAACTCTCTTATTTTCAGTATCTCCTTACATTTTAGTGGCTTTATTGCCTTTCTTTGGGTGAAATGATTAAAAAAAAATGTTCCTGTTCATAATTTGACAAAGAAGATATCCAATAAAAATCGAACCTAGATATCATTCTTGATAAAATACAAGGGATTTGCAATGTTATTGGTCCTGACCTGGCATCTGAGCTTCACTCACTTTCTGCTGTAACATAGTTTCCCTGTGCCTTTTTTATAAATACTTTCATGGTAATTGTTCTGATGAATTTCCCTTGTTGGTACCTAGATTTATGAATTTAACTGCAGTATTAGATTGGTGGCAATGTCTCATCATTTTACAGTTGAAATGGCTAGACATAACTGTAAGTTCTATGCTAATATGTGAAATTGAAAGTAATTGCTTTCCCAACTGACAAAGTCTTTCCATGAAAGCAGTACCACGTTCACAAATGTATTGTCTATTCTCTCTCGCGTGGTATTTTTTATACCGAGTTGATCTCACAAAAAATTTGCATACGCCCAACCACTCTAGCAAATTCTAGCTCCGAGAACGTGTCTTTCTTAAATTAAGGTGTCAAGGTGGCCATATTTCTTTTTCCTTTCCTTCACTCATTTTCCATGCCAGGCATATACATGTTTGCTTTGCCACATCAGGTAAGTCATCTTTTCTCTTTTACAGCCTAAGTTTCTTTTTCTTGTTGATTGTGGAACTCTCTTCTGGCTTCTTGCTTTCCAATCAAGTTAGAATTACATTAGAGTTATTTCCATTGAAAGTGTTCAGATGAACTAGATTCCTTAATTCCAACAGTTCTTCATGGCTAAGACCCACCATGCCACACCCATTGTAGTTAACCACCCTTATTCCCCTTTGGTGAGATGTTCCACTCGAGCAGTTTCTTTCTACAAATAGTTGCTCTGTGGAACCAACTCCCAAGAAGCTGCTTCTCCACATACTACAATCTTATCCTGTTCAAGTCTCGGTATAACCATTATCTTTCCTACATATCTGTGTAAACGGTGCATCTTACTATGTAACCCTCTACCTTGAGTAGCTCCCGGGCTTTGTATAGGGTGAACATAATTTTAAAACGGGAAAAAAAAAAAAAAAATGAGTAAAACTGGGAAAGTTGTGATGTACGTTCACAAGAAAAACAAAAGGTGAAATTAATGTCATGACAAGAAATAAAAATGCTAGTCTTATTTCCAATATAATTGGTTGTTTTTCAGAGATTCCATTGGCACAGTCCTGTGGTTAGGTAGGTGACACTTGGGATAACTTCTGTTACTTCTGTCATGACAGACTAACAGACCAGCTCTTCCCTTTGACCAGTGAGAACTCTGACTCTCCTACCATCCATCTGCCCCTCTTTACATTGTAATGGGCAGCCTGGAACTACCTAACTTCCAGCCAAGTGACACTTGATCCTGAAAGTTTTTTATTTTATCTATTCCTTTTGGTTAGTGGGTGGCAGCTTTGAATATCTTAATTTAGATTTTACTGCTGGTTATAAAAACACTAGATACTTTGGATTCATATAAAATCATTTACTGTCCACTTAACATTTTACTGCTAGTCATGCAAACAATAGATGCTTCAAACTCAGAAAAATCTTCTACTGTCCACTTCTATGTGGGTGTCTTTATTACAGCCAAGACCCATTGATCTATCATGTTTTTTTCTTTCTCTAATGTCATTGAAGTTAGATAAACCCATTCCCAAATGTTTATTGACAATGCAAGTAGTACAAAGATATTAACAGAAACACGGGAATTGTTAGCTTTTTTTTTCTCTCTCTCTTTCCAGATTTTCCTTCCAGATTTCTATCAAGGTTATCATTTTTCAAGCTCTTTCTTTTCTTTCTGTGAAAAGCATTCACTGACAAATTATATTTTTACAGAGGGAAGAACTTTTTGTTTGGTTTGTCAGCTTTTATCCAAATGTTTTTGTGTATAAGCATTCTTTTGCTTCTTGTAAATCTTAAAGACGATGTTTTTTATTTCTTTTTCAAATTGCCTTGTCAGTTGGAACTCTCCTGTCTTAAGGTATTATTCAGTTTCAAATACAGATATTTAAAAAAATGTTTTCTTTGTTAAAGTAAATTTGAAACAAACTAAAAGATGTCTGCATATATTCTATTTTTATAACAACAAATCATTTTTTTTTTTTTTTTTTTTTTTTTTTTTCAATTATTTCTTTTCAATTATTTCTTTAAAATTATATTTTTACTTATTCATAGCTTAGAGAAATGTCACTTTTTATCTACTTCTTCTGCCAACAATGTTGTTATATACAAATAATTATGAGTTTGTATTCTTAATAAAAGACTGACAACACATTTTCTAAATTTCAGAACTATCAATGAATCTTCAAGAAAAAGAAAATAAAAAGCAATATACCAAAAATTTAAACTGCTTCTTTTATTCAGATTTCAGAAATGTGTATCAACTCAGTGTTGGGATAAAAAGCAACAATAATAAGATGGAATAAAACTAATAATAAAATAGTAGGAATAATGAAAAGTGCTTCATCTTAGTATAATAGGAAATGGTGTTACTTTTTGAAAACAAATTGGGAAGTATGACAAGATTTTTGCCCTTGAAAGACAGGCTCCCACTATGTGGGATATGAGTTTATTAGAAGCTAATTTTTTATTTTACTTTCATAACCAAAAGTATATAAACTCTTAGTGTTATCTTAAAAAAAAAAAAAGTAAATAAAAAGATTAAAGGGAAAAATAGTGATTTAAAAAAAAAAAAAATGAAAATAAGATTTGAAACATTAGACCAAAAAGGAGAAAACTTACATCGTTGTTTCTCTTATTGCTAAACACTTTAAGTGAATCAGAAGCTTGAGAAATAGTTACTGCATGTTTGAGATTAATTAATTAATTAATTAATATTAATTTGATGATGAGTCTAATACTCTACCAACTATGATGGAGAATTACAGGTACAATTTTTTTATCCTTGAATTTTATTTCTTTAATGGAATTCTTTTTGTCAGAGTTGTCAACATAAACAACATAATTATAATTAAATGTGAAATCAAGCCAATAGAAGAGAAGATACTTGAATAGAAAACATGGAATGTTTTAATCTTAAATTTAGTATCACTTGAAGAAAAAAAGAATTTTTAGCTTGGTTATACTGAGTCAACAGTGAAATAAATTCAAGTGTTTCTTTTTTTGTTGTGGCCAAAGTTATAAGCTAGCCATAAGTTTGAGGAACCGGCAATATTTAACCTTTGTATCCACAAAAAAAAATAGTGCATCAAAAATAAAAAGTTATTCCATTGATACTCCTATTACTATATACAACCTTTGTGGGGAAACATGGATACACATGCCCCCACAATAGGATTCAGTGTCAAAAGGACAGTTTTTCTCAAGACATTGTGTGTGTGTGTGTGTGTTTTTTTTTTTTGTTTTTTTTTTTTTTTAACTACTTTCACTCTTTGGCAATGTTTATTGTTTTAAAAAGCAATGATTAGAATTGGAATAAAACCTAAACATATGATACAAGTGAATTTATACATTTTTTTTTTTTTTTTTTCTCAGAATTTGCAACAAAAATACTAAACACTATTTATTAGATTGTTTATTTAGAATAATTTTATATTTGCAATATTTTAAGAAACTAATATAATTAGAACTAATTTAATGTAATATTTATCATTTATTACTTTATAAAGAAATAACTGTGAAAACTATTTTTTATTCATAAATTTATAAACATTTCCTAAATTATTAAAATATTTGAACTAACTATAAGAAAATACTTATTTACCATTTTATAAAGTTTGAAACAATCAGTAATCAGCTGACATTTTGCCAACCATTCCAATAAATATAGTAAATAAACAATCTAATAAATAGTGTTTATTATTTTTGTTGTCAATTCTCAAAAACAAATAAAATTTATAAATTCACTTTTTTGTGTTTAGGTTTTATTCCAATTATAATCATCGCTTTTTAAAACAATAAACATTGCCAAGGAGTGAAGGTAGTTAAAATAATAGCGGTGTCATGGGAAAAACTGTCCTTTTCACACTCTTATTGCAGGCACATTTATCCATATTTTCCCTTTTTTGATTCCCTTAGAAATGTTTATTTACAAGATTATAAAAATATGTAAACCAACTAATAAGCAAGTATAGAATAAGTACAAGGCTTCAGTCACTTTTCCACTGCAGTAATGTAGCTTCCCTCTGCCTTTTCTATAAATATATTCATGCTAATCGTTCTGGTGATATTTCCCCTTTGATACCTAGACTTTATGAATTTAAACACCGTACTAGATTGGCGGCAAGGTCTCATCATTTTACAACTGAAATAGATAGATGTAACTGTCTATGCTAACAGTTTCTTCTCTCACATTTCTCGCTTGTGGAACTCACTTCTGGCTTTTTGCTCTTTAGTCAACTTTGATCTTAAAAAATTTAAAGGTAATGTCAATCGTTATCTTCTGTCTTAATTCTTTTTCTTTTATTGCTCTTTCCTTAATAATGTTTCCTTTTTCCTACACATATTTAGCACTCAGTAACCCTTTGTGTCTTAGTGGCTTTATTTCTTTGCATGGGGTGAAATGATTAAAAAAAAAAGAAAAAAAAGAAGTGAATAGTTGTCAACACCAGAATTATAGTAAATCAGTAAGTTTATAAAAATATCAGTTTTAAGTAAATAAAGCTATTCAGTAACATTCTTTGGTAAGTAAGAAAAGATACATTCTTCCTAAACTGAAACCCATAAAATATATAAAATACATGTCGTATCAAATTCCACACAAACCTTGCATTATTTTCAGAGAGTAGAGAAGTCTATGAGAAGTCTGTTTTAGATAAACATTTTCCAAGTGAAATTTCTAGCTTATATGTATGTGTCTCTGAATATAACATATATGACATATCTATCCCTGTGTAAATGTAGACGCAGAGACATGTTGATGTAGATATTAATCCATCATTCTTATAGTTACTAATGCCAATACACATATCTGATACATCTACACTTGTGTAAATATTCAGATATATGCTTATCAGGTAACTTGCCAACTTGACCCCCACTCAGCTGTTTCCGTTAGTTGATAGCTTAGTTACAACAGCACTGGACTAGAAGCCAAGGTCTTTTTTGGCATATATCTGTTAGATATCTCTCCTCAAAGATGAATTGAAGCAACAGAAATGTGGTTCTACAGAAGGATGCTGAGGATACCATGGACTGAACATGTGGGCAACAACAAAGATTTAGAGAAGGAAACATCAGGAAGTAGTAGTTGAAATTTCTGGGACACGTAATGAGGAAGGAGGGCTTGGTAAATTTGATACTCGCAGAACAGATTGAGAGCAAGAGAGTCAGAGGAAAACAGCACGTAACATACTTGATGAGCATGAGTAAATGGATGGCAGAACAGTGTTTAGTAGAAATAACATGAAGACAATTTATTAAGAGCTCCAAAGGACAGGAAATTGTGGAGAGCCATGATCGCTTATGTCCTGAGAGAACATAGCCCATCAAGAAGAAAAATCTGTTAGATATGATAGCTGATAGCTTATTTATAACTATATTGGTCTTGAGGCTAATACTAATATTTAAATCTTTACTCTCATGTAAGGCAAGTTTTATTTTTCTCCTGGAATTAAAAAAAAAAATACTGCTTCAATTAGATATAGCATCAATTGAATGAGAAAAGTAAACTAAAGCTGTAATCTAATAATGATACAATCTTGCTTTGTGAATAAAAGGAGTGGGGTGTACTTATTAAAATATTGACTATTTTCCCACCCTCCCTGTACTTTATTTAAACTCCCACTTCATTTATTAAAATGTCATGATGGCTAACAATGGTAATGGTGATATTGACAGTTTCCTTGTGTTATGTTGTGATATTGACGGTTTCCTTGTGTTATGTTGTGATATTGACGGTTTCCTTGTGTTATGTTGTGATATTGACGGTTTCCTTGTGTTATGTTGTGATATTGACGGTTTCCTTGTGTTATGTTGTGATATTGACGGTTTCCTTGTGTTATGTTGTGATATTGACGGTTTCCTTACGTTATGTTGTGATATTGACGGTTTCCTTACGTTATGTTGTGATATTGACGGTTTCCTTACGTTATGTTGTGATATTGACGGTTCCCTTACGTTATGTTGTGATACTGACGGTTTCCATATGTTATGTTTCCTTAAGAAAACATTCAGCATTCATTGAATGTGCTACTGGCTGGTAGAAATTTATAAAATCTTTTTCTTAAACCAGTTCTTCAAGAATATTGGTTTCTTAAGCCCAGTAGCTGTTATCACCCTTTCCAGCATTGATGGAGGTTTCCTTCCTAACCTTTTGTTTGAAGTAGCATAAAAAGTCAACTTCTTAATTATGCCATTATTTTCTCTTTTAGTTATTAGGTTGGTGCAAAAATAATGACGTAATAATGTCATTTTTTGACGTTAAAAAATACGTCAAAAAACGACATTATTACGTCATTATTTTTGCACCAACCTAATACATGTGATATCCATTTTAGTTTTTGCTGATGTTGAAAGTCCTCAAGTGATGTGGTTTCTGTTATCTGGTACAGTTCTTTGTTTGTGATTCTGTAGCACCAGTCGACAAGGTTCAAAGAAGAATGATCTTTGCCAAGACACTCAGGCTTCATTATTTTCTCTTTGACTTACATGTGATATCCATTTTAGTTGTTGCTTCTGTTGAAAGTCTTGCTTGTCATGAAAAATGAACACTTATTCATCTTGATTGTGTGTTAGTATTATATATTCTTAATTTTTTGACCCCACCCCTTTTATTAAATTACTGAAAATTGAAAGAATCTCTCAGACCTGTTTGTCAAATGAGTCCCCCACCCCTAAAAATCCTGTAGCCAGTTTACTGGAAATGTTATGAACCAATTTTAGTGTGCAAATTCTTACTTGTCTCTTTGACTTAAAGGCCGGCCTGGTAATTAGTCTGTCCCCTCTTATTTGCAAGACCCCCCCCTCTCGTCTATTTGAGAGTCAAGAGTATATGATAAAATATCTTTTGTGTATATTTTTATAGCTGTGGGCTTAAACCACTAATTATTTTGAGATTGAAAGATGACCTTCTTTATAAAACAGATGCTCACAACCAGACTGACCAGTTGATCAGCACTTTTGGCCAATTAATGATAAATATTTATTTGGGTTAAGTGTCTTGAGTGTTCTTAAATCTGATTAGTGAAGATTTTTAGTTTGTAATTAGATATGAAGCAAAACCATGTGTTTATTTCTCTTCTGCTGAATGTCACAACCATTCTTCATTGTTTAAATGCCAAGTCCTTTCAGAACGTTGGTGATCATAGCTCTCCACAATTTCCTGATTTTTGTTGTTATAATTAGTCTTTGACTCTTTCTCATACCTTTTTGTTCCTGTTCTGCCATCCATTCACACAAACCTATCAGGTAGGTTACTCACTGTTTTCCTTTGCTTACCTTTGATATGTTTTGTTAATATTAAATTCTCTAGACCATCTTTCCTCATTATCTATCCCAGAAATTTTGACTGTTTCTTTCTGATTGTAAGTATCAGTTTCCTTGTAATACATATTTTCCTTAAGATTTCCACATTGTTCACGTGTTATTTCCATGGTATTCTTAGCATTTGCTCGTAGAACACATCTCTTTTGCATTAAGTCCTTCATCTGGATGGAAATAGTCCATCTCACACTGCTATGTGGGAGATTATATATTACATAGCAATTTAACATTCTTTATTTCTGTGAACATTTTCTTATGTCTTAATACTTTGCTTAGATTCTGGAAGACTTCTTTCACTAAATCCTATTGTCCTTCAGATTTCTTCAATTTAACACTGTTTTCTTTATTTCTATGAACACTTTCTTATGTCCTAATACTTTATTTATATTTGAGAAGACTTCTTTCAATAAATCTTATTGGCCTTCAGATTACTTATAAGGTTAAATTATACTTTAAATTCTGGTTAAGTATTTTATGTTGATTTAATTTTTCTTTTAAATTAAAGATAATTGTTTTGTCATGCCTCTTCAGGGTATGTGATCATAGTGATTCATGGTTTCCTTTTTCTTTAAACTTTTAATTACCTTGAATGTTTTTAGGAAAGGTATAGAGTGATTTCCTTTTGCTTTTTCCACAGCTTTATCCTTTTAGACTGATTTCCCCACCAAGGCTAAAAATCCAAGTCTGCCTTACTATTTTACCCATAGCAGTGGGAGTTAGATTTATGCTTTTTCGAAGGACATTAATATGAAGTGAATACAAAAGCCTTGACTGGAATTTGAATTCTGCTGGCTGATTCTGTTTTTTCATGCCTCTTTCATGGCATCACCCACACATCCTCTTATATATTAAAAGCTTAATTTAAAACATTATTATACCAAAATCAAACAAGTACCCCAATTTAATCTGTGAAGTGTTTTAACAGAGGACAAAAAGTGAAGCACTGAAATCTGAAGGTGCATTGGTGTAATAAAAAACACCTTCAAACAGCTAAGTAATGTATTAAGAAACAGAAAAATTTTGTTAGCAGCAAAGAAAAGAGTACTGAACTGTTACGTAATATCAGTCCTCCTATATGGCAGTGAATGATGGACAATCTCCTCACAGATGATGAAGAGACTTCAGTCAACAGAATCAAAGAAAAGAGTAATGAACAGTAACGTAATATCATTCATCATATATGGCAGTTAATGCTGGACAATCTCATCACAGATGAAGAAGAGACTTGAAGCAACAGAAACAAAGAAAAGAGTACTGAACTGTTACGTAATATCAGTCCTCCTATATGGCAGTGAATGTTGGACAATCTCCTCACAGAAGAGACTTGAAGCAACAGAAACAAAGAAAAGAGTACTGGACTGTTATGTAATATCAGTCCTCCTATATGGCAGTGAATGCTGGAAATTTCCTTATAGATGAAAAAGAGACTTGAAGCAACAGAAATGGGGTTCTACAGAAGGATGCTGAGAATATTATGGACCAAACATGTGAACAACAACAAAGTTTTAGAGAAAACAGAAACAAAAAAGACATTTAACATCAGGAAGAGACAGTTGAAATTTCTAGAGCACATAATGAGGAAAGAGGGCTTAGAAAAATACTACTCATGAGACAATGAAAATATAGGTTAAAACAATTCGGATGTTTAAACGCCTCTATTTTATCAATTGTATAAAATAAAGTTATAGGTAAGAAAGAATAATATAAGAAAAGTTATAATTTCAGCTTGAAATTAAAAAAAAAATGTTAGAGAAAAGAGATAACCTAAGTAATACATTTATTCATCAGTCCTAATTTATTAGGGAAGACCCACCATGGACCAAAAAAGCAACGACAAAGCTTTAGAGAAAATGGAAATAAAAAGGACACATATACTTAACATCAGAAAGAGATAGTTGAAATTTCTAGGATACATGAGGAAAGAAAGCTTGGAAAATTTGATACTCACAGGACAGATTGAAGGCAAGAGAGATAGAGGAAAATAAAACATAAATTACCTGGTGAGTTTGAGTAAATAGATGATGGAACAAGGTTTAGGAGAGATAGAAAAAGAACAATTTATTTAGGATAGGAAATTGTGGAGGACCATGATCAGCAACGTCTTGAAGGGATATGGCATATAGAAGAAAAATAAAATAATGAGTTTTAATATAAATTTTGTTTATTTAGTACATTGTCTCATTTTGCTTAGAGAACTGAATTCATATTCCAAATAATTAGCTTTATTATTTTTCTTTTCTTACCTCCCACTGTGGGGGAACATATGTTGATTCTATCCGATGCCACAAGGTCTAAAATTACATTCCCAGTTTCCAGATGCTGTTTTTAGAAGTTCCTTATCAGTCAGTTAAGTAGGTTTTTTTTTTTCTCTATTTATTTTGGTTGAGTGCCAAGTGTTTCGGCACTTCTAGTTCCTGTTTAGCTCTTGGAAAGCTTTTCTGGGTTTCTGTTTGAAGGATGTGTGCTATTAATATACTGCTTGTTTCCCTTTAAGCATATTTTGAATTCAGGGTTTTCCTTCTCACAGACTGGCTAACAACCAAGGGTAGTGAGCACAGTCTACCCTGCTATAAGAGGAGTAGGTAGGTTCACACTCCTCCCTGTTCTATTAAACGGAAGTAGAGGTTTCTCCCTTGTTCCTTGTTCAGGATTGGTTTTCCGGTTCCTTCTAAAATCTCTTCATTCTTTTTCACTTCTAGTAGTCCGTTGGCTTATGGCCACATCATGTTGAAACACCAGTTCCCATAAGATCACTGAAGTTAAGCAATGCCAAGCCTAGCCAGTACCTAAATGGGTGACCGCTTGGGAATACTAAGTGCTGTAAGCTTGGGTGTGTGGGTGGTGTAATGGATAATGGCTTGGAATTGTTAATCGGAGAGTCAAGTTCCAATTCCTGTTGGGTTCATTATATTCTCTTATGCAGAAATACCCTTGGGAAATTCAATCCACTTCTCCTCTCAGTTATGGGTTAATTAATAAAACTTGTATCACTAGAAACATTATTATTTCCTCAAAATAAAATAAAATTGTGTACAAAATATTTAGATTTTGGCATTAAATAACCCATAGAGCTTAATATGCTGCTAAAGAAAAACAACCAATCAACTGGTAGCCTCTTGCATCTTAGTGGCATTATCACCTTGCTTGGGGTAAATTGATTAAAAAAATATTTATCTCAGATTGGGATGGGAGTGATGAAGGTAGATTTGTCTTCCCCAAGTGCATAGTGCAAAAGCTTCAGATAGTGTGTTTTTTTTTTGTTTTTTTTTTAGATGGCCACTAATTAAATAGAATGGTTCACTTGGGGGGTGGGGCGTGAATAAGGAATAGTTTTTATTTATTTATTTTTTTAAAAATAATTTTTATAAATTAGCATTCTTTAGGACTTCCTTAGAATGCATTACTAGTCAGAATTGAAAAATATTGATTTTTTTTTTTTTTTTTTTTTTTTTTTTTCTTAATTGATTGAGAAAGGAGAAATCCTCTTTATAATATTGATACAGTGTCAAATCAATCCCTGATTTTTACAGTTATTGGACTTTGTTGTTTTACCTACAAAAACAGAATTTTTGCCAGATGGTTACAAAACTTCTTTTCACTAAAGAACAAAAATTTACATATGTAATAATTGTTTGTTTTTCTTTTTGTTAGTTACACCTTGCAATACCTCATAAATAATGGACTATCCTCTGTGTGAAGACAAAAGACATATCAAAGTCGCTACTTGATTTCAGTAAGAAAATTGAAGAAAGGAAAGTTTGTTTCGGTGAAATGGAAAAAGTTGTCAATTTTAAATCTTTTCATTTGTACCCCCTTACTTCTTAAAATAATAACCAGTATTCATATTATGATTGTTTTTGCGATATTTTGTTAAAGTTGTTAAGCTCAAATATTTAATGATGTAATAGGGGAATTTCTAAGGATATTTTATTGTAGAAATCGCCATGGGTTTATTCAATCATTAAATAAAGAATTAAGATTCATCAGGAATTTCAAATAGGAAAACCGTGGAAGTAAATTATATATCTGTTTGTTCTTCATTTATTTAAAATAAATACCATTTTTACCTTCACATAAGACACATTTTTTATTTTTAAATGTACCAAAAGACTATCCTGTACCTAATATAGTCATATTACAGATGGGACATAAGTGAGTGTTGTACTGGTTGGCTAGGGCGTTAATCAGGATGAGCCCGAGTTTGCTAGACATAAAAATTGTTACTAATAATAAAATATTGAAAACAAGCTAGATTATTACAATAAATTATGTTACTACTAATAAAATATGTCGTCTGTACTGTTTGCTGAAATACCAGTTTCTGTTAGATAGCATTCAGTTTTTTCTTTGTTGTATACTACAGGTAATATTCAGTGAAATGTTTTGCTTTACATCTACAGTAATTATCTATAAGAATTCATTCATATTTATTGTACTTTACTGATTAGTTTATATCTGTTTGATTTGTTTATATGTACCAATAATCATTGATACAAATGAACCAGGATTTTGTTTATCTGCTTTGGCAAATTTAATTTTGTTTCCTTTGAAAGTAAAAAAGTTACAATATAGGTTTCCATACTTTATTCCAGTTGACTGTTACAATATTGTATTTGCAGGCACAAAATATACATTTTCCCCTAAAAAAGACTACTTTAAAATTTACTTAAATAAATATATGATGAAACCTCTTAACATTTTTTCTCTCCACAAAATGTCATTGTAAAGTGGGGGAGGTGTCTTATATGAGGGTGCATGTTATGCAAAGGCAAATATCGTAATTATTAACCTCAAATGTTTGGGCATGTGTTTTCGAAAAAAATCCCATATAAAAATGTTTTTAAAAAGTGAAAAAAATATGCAGATGTCAATGATGTTAGCTTGACATTTGTAAATAACAACTAAGTCCAATAACTCTGTAAAATATCGATCGAACATTGTATTGATATTATGAATAGGAGTCTGCTTCTAAATCAATAAAAAAAAATCAATATTTTTTGACACATGTCAAAGCCTAAGTAAGGTCTAAAGAGCATTAATCTACAGAAAGGATCCCCCCCTCCAATTTTTCTCTACTTTTATGAGGGGACCACTGTATTTAAGTAGTCCTTTTAGGTGATTCTCAAAAACCTGGAATCAGTTGAGTTACAATAAATTTGTTTGTCAATATTTCTACTTAGTATTAGCATGATTTTTAAATTATTACTCATTGTCAAACTAGACTCCAAAGTCATCCCCTATTTTTGTTTTGCTATTTCTAGTTTATTCTTTTATTGTTGTTATTTTTCTTGATCTTGTAGATTATAGGATCACAGCCCCACCACACAAGGATATGTACCTAAACACCTATATAAACCTTTTTATTATTTACTCTATTATTAATCCTTTAGACTCGCCTAAAGACTTTAGGATCACAGCCCCACCACACAAGGATATGTACCTAAACACCTATATAAACCTTTTTATTATTTATACTCATTTTTGGTGTTAGCTCTGTAGACTCACCCACATATCTTTTTCTTGTTTACTCTCTTTTTTGTTGTTAACCCTGTGGGTTATAGGGACACAGCCTCACCACACTAGGTGTTGCTGCTGTGGTTTTCATAGCAGCTAGGTTTTTATGGGGTGAACTTTCTCACCTTATGTGCAACTGGTTTTGAATTAAGGGTTGTCTTTCTGGCTACCTACCTCAGCTAGATAGCCCAGTCTGCCCTACTATTTAATTCATAGCTGCAAGAGAGGAGATATTCATACCTTTCCCAAGGGTGTTAATGCAAATTGAACATAGCTGACTTGGTTGGAAGTTGAACATAGCTGACTTGGTTGGAAGTTGAACATAGCTGACTTGGTTGGAAGTTGAACATAGCTGACTTGGTTGGAAGTTGAACATAGCTGACTTGGTTGGAAGTTGAACATAGCTGACTTGGTTGGAAGTTGAACATAGCTGACTTGGTTGGAAGTTGAACATAGCTGACTTGGTTGGAAGTTGAACATAGCTGACTTGGTTGGAAGTTGAACATAGCTGACTTGGTTGGAAGTTGAACATAGCTGACTTGGTTGGAAGTTGAACATAGCTGACTTGGTTGGAAGTTGAACATAGCTGACTTGGTTGGAAGTTGAACATAGCTGACTTGGTTGGAAGTTGAACATAGCTGACTTGGTTGGAAGTTGAACTCGGGTCAGAAATTTTACTTTCTAATAAGGTACCTATGGACTCAACCTAGTTGGGTGTACATGTGCTATGAAGTGTAAGAAGGGCATTCATTGCACTAAAGTTTTGTATGGCTATTTACTGAAACTGAGGCCCCACGTTGCCACTGGATGCTGGAAGGGATGCTGATAGGGTGTGTCAGAACCTCTGTGCAACTTTTCACTCATCTTAAAAAAACATTTCAGGCACATGCTGTTTCATGAAAGAAACCATTATTGTCCCTTGGGGTGGGTACAATGTGCTAGCATTTTTATTATTTATTTATTTTTTAAATTTTTTTTGAGTTTTCATTAAAAAGTTGTCTCTTGGGCTAGAGTTTAAAAAATTTCTGAGAGAATTTGACAGTTTCTGGTAACTCTTTGTGTTATTTTACAAGTAGTCATAAAATTATATGTACACTTTTTTTTATATATATTTAATCAAAAAGTAGTTTGGTAGCCATCTGACATCAAAATGATCAACTTTCAAATTGTTTGTCTATTTAAAATATGTATATATATATTCAAATTGAATATATATATACATATTCATAGAAGAGTCATGAAAATGACCTCAAAGGACTGCTCATTTAGGCTTTTTTTTTTTTTTTTTTTTTTAATCAATTCACCCTAAGCAAGGCAATAATGCTAATAAAATGCAGGGGGCTACTGGGAGTGAAAAAGAGTGAGATTTTAGAAGGATCTGGAAACCCAATCCTTAACAGGAAACAAGGGATAAGTCTCTATTCTTGTTCAAAAGATCAAGGAGGATTGTCAACCGGATGATAGGTGACCCTGTCTATTCCTATTGACAAAAAAAATAAATAAATAATAAATAATACTTCAGAGTTTAGGCAAAGAAAAATAGTTGAAGTAAAATTTAGATGGAACTGAAACCCTAATTTTAAACAGAAAACAAAGGATAAATTTCTAATCTTGTTCAAAAGAGTAGGAAGGAGTGTGAACTGGATGATAAGTGAAGTTATATACTCTTATAATTTTTTTGTTACTCAGGAGTTATTACCAGACAAAAAAAGAAATTAGCCCCCATGACACAGATATCTATTTCAATTTCATTCAAATTCTGTGTGTAATTGTTTGTGTTCATGTATATTTTAATTCTGACAAATCTACAAATATAAAAAATAATTCTATTTATTATCAAATAATTTCTGAAAAGTTTAATAAAATCTTATAAATTAGCTGAGTTTTTTTAGTTTAATTTTTTTTATCTCCAACTTTGATTTTATTACTCAGCCCAGAGTAGAGTTGTCCAGACTGTGTAGGTGGGTAATCTATTATTCCAGTGTTTTATTTCAAACTAATAAATATCACAGACATTAGATGTAAGCCATTCATGTATAATACAAACATAAATGTATACATAACATACATTCATGCAAAGTTGCACACAATGTGTAACAGACAGAGAATTGGCTTTTCTTTTATAATACTATCATTTTTTGCAACATGCTGACACATCCTCACAGTATTTAGTATTGTTGAAGTTATTGCTAACATTTTTGTTGAGATTTACAAACTCTGCATTTCGTTCACTTTGGCATACCAATCGATGAAATTTGAATAAGCTGATTTGTTTGGAAAAATACTTTGACAAATACCCGACTTTGCAGTTTAATAATTTCTTTAATCTAATTTTATAGGACTTCATAGTAAACAATATTTTTAAAGAAAAGTTCTTTTTTTTACTTTTTTCTTTTTAACAGCAAAGAATAAATTCTTAGGATTTCTTACTCTTGAGCATGCAACATACAACTGGCCATATGTAAATATTTGTTTATGAAGCCAAATTACAAATTTTTTAACTGTTTGTCTTTGGGATTTGTTTATAGTTCTCACAAATGCAGGGCAAACTGGAAGCTGGATTCTTGTATATATATAAAAACTTAAAAGATATTAAAAGATATTATCACATTTTTATTAAATAAGTATTTGTTATTTTAATCATCAAAGTGTTTTTATAATAGTGGGAGTTTTTTTGTATGTTAAATAATAAAACTTAATTCCCCCACCCCGAAAATTAATGAAAATTTATTGTACTAAATTACACACCCTAGTAAAACCAATTGTAATTTGTACTCCTTTATCTGTTTGAACTTCTCCGCAAAATTTGTTTTTGATCAGACAATGTATGACTGTTTAAGGCAGTGTGACAGACAGACAAACAGAAATTATAGAATTTTATATATAGATAAGCTAGACATTGGAGACTACAGATCCGTATCAATTCTGCTACAATCCAACCTCTTTAAACCAGTATTCAATTCTGTGGTCCAACATATTGACCCATTCAGCATAGTAAACATAGTAAGCATTATTTCTTGGTTTAGGCTTCTTCTTTTTTGGGGTTTTTTAGCTTTTGTATTGCATGAAACAATAAAAAAAACAAACCTTGTTTGGAAACAATACTGATTGTTTTATTTCCTGTTTTAAGATTTGTTCTACCTTTGAAAAGACAATGTTTGTTTTTTTTTTTTTTTTTTTTTGTTTTTTTTCTTGGTGGAGGTGGGTAATTTCTGTGGTCCGGCAGTTGCCTGGTTCCAAGGGTGCCAGATTAAAGAGGTTAAGAGGATTTCACTGTTTAATTGACTTGTTGAGCCCATAATGCTTGTGATGAGTATGGATTTTACAAGCAAGTGAAATTTAGAATTGGAAGATGTAAAGGTCTGGAAAATTGATCTAGATAATTTAGATTTTATAAGTAGAATATAAATAACCTTGAAGTATCTAGTTTATAGAAAATGAAATCAAATTATTTTGAACTAATGAACAAGAGAAAAACTAAATTTTGGCTAGAGAATCCAGAATTGACAAAAAGGAATACAATAGCACAATTGGTTCGTAATTTCAAAGGCCAAAAATATAGTTTTACTGAGCTGAGAGTTAAGGTTCATGTTTATGTTAAATGACTGTCATAGATATTTTCACGATGACAGCTCACAAGGGAAAGTCAAAGAATGTGACTGACTAGACAAATCACACCACATTATTTTGCGTCAGGGTGACCGGCTATTGGGAATTGAGCTCATATCGGACATCAAGTAGAACTATGATTTACAAGTTGTCGCTGAAGACTCTGTTCCCTGTACATTTTTTCTTTTTAATCATTTCACCCCAAGCAAAGCAATAAAGCCACTAAGATGCAAGTGGTCGCTCTGTGTGAGAGAATAGGACATAAAAATATGTTAAAGAGAGAAAACAAGTTTCAATTTTTGAAGATCAAATTGGATTGGGAAGCAAGGCGCTGGAAGAGAGTTCCACAAGCGGGAAGTGTGAGAGAAGAATCTGTTAGCATAGAATTTATGGTTACATTTAGCCATTTCAACTTTAAAATGATGAGACCTAGCTGCCAATCTGGTACTGCATTTAAATTCATAAAGTCTAGGTACTATAGAGAAAAGTTCATCAGAACAATTACCACAAAAGTATTTATAGAGAAGTCACAGAGAAGCTGTGTTACAGTGGTGGGAAAGTGACAGGAGCTGATGTGCCAGGTCAGGGCTAATAACATTGCAGATTCTTCTTTGGATTTTATCAAGAATCTCTAAATATATAGCAGAAACACAAGGCCAGATGTGGCAGCAATATTCAAAGCAAGGATGAATGGTAGACTTATAAATATGTAAGATACTTCTGGAGCAGTACAAAACTCTGTCTGATTCCTTCTGCCATGCTTCATCTTTCCAAGAGTCAGATCAGACCAAAAATAAAGTATTGCTTTCATATCTGAGCTGCCCAATCCTCACTTTCCAGCCTTGACAAAGTCCAAAAACATCTATGCGGTCTTGGAGGTGATGAATTATTTTCCATCCTACAACCTCTTTCCCCACAGACAAAATATTGCTCGCTTTTTGCTACTCTTGTTATTTACGTGGCAGATGTTCAGGCAAACTACATTACTTGGTTCCACCAATTCAGACCTTCATCGCTAGGACCCATGATGAGTCAATGCATCCTCATTTCCTTCATATTCCATTCATGGCTTACAGCCATATCATGAATTCATCTCTTCTTCCTCCAGCTATGGGTTAAATAGTAAGACTGTATCTGAAAATCATTATCTTCAAAAAAAATGTTAATACAATAATCACTTGCAAAAAGAAAAGAATTATTCTTACAATCCCAAAAATGTTTTGGCTTTAAATAACTTCAAAAGGTTGATAATCCATTAAAATTATTCCATTGATGAGAAGGAAGTTCCACTTAAACAGCTTTTTCTCCAGAACTATTGCATTTTGGAATGGACTTCTAAGGGGATGCTTCCCTAATCAATACAATCTTAACCACTTCCAGTCAAGGGTCAACTGTTATCTATCCTACATATTCTCATAATAGGCACCTCTTGCTTTCTTCTGGTACTCCCTTACAACAACCTCATTCAGTAGCTCATTAACTAGTTACTATTGGGTCTTGTATTAGGTGAATAATAGTAAAAAAAAAATATAAAAAATGGGTAAGCCCTGGTGTATGTCACCAAGAAATGAAAACACAGCCAGTTTCCAATATATTTGGTTATTCATGGACTCATTTGGCACAGTCTTGGGGTTTTGGGTAGGCAGGAGTAGACAGGTGACACTTGGGATATCTTCACTTCTACTTCTGTCCTCTCTCATGACAGACTAATGGACCAGATCTTGTCTTTGACTAGTGAGAACACCAACTCTCTCCTACTATCCCTTTGCCTTCAATTCTGCATCATGATAGGCAGCTCTCAACTCTGCCTCACTACATCTCTACCAATGACTTGCTTCTTGTCAGTAGGTGGCTGAAAAAAAATAAACTTACCATTATGACTCTGCTTATATAAACCTACAACCAAAACATTTTTTTTTTGTTTCAGCCCAAGCAAGGTGATTATTCCACCAAAAGTCAGGGAGTTTCAAGGAGTGAAAGAGAATGAGAAGATTGAAAACTGAGCAGGGTTCAAGAAGAGAGAAGATGATGGCAATTGCTGTTGCATTTAAATTTTTGAAGATTGTAGTTATCAAGAATGCAAGAAATTGGAAGGGAGTTCTACAGATGGGAAGTGCAAGAAAAGAAACTGTTGGAGTAGAAGTGGTAGTTGAATTTAGCTATTTCAACAATAAAATGGTGGGGGCCCAGTTGCCAATCTAGTAGTAACTTTAAATTCATGTAGTCAGGGCATCAGAAGTAAAAAAGCTCATCAGAACAGTTGCCATGAAAATATTTGTAGAAAAGACAGCGGTAAACCACATCATGTCCATGAAAAAGTGACTGAAGTTGAGATGCCAGGTCAGGATTAATTACATTACAGATCCTTTTTTGAATTTTGTTGAAAATCTTGATATATCCAGCTGGAGCACCAGACCAGATATGGCAGCAGTATTCAATGCACGGTCCAACAGAAGATTTATAAATGTCAAAGATGGATTCTGACAAGAAAAGCTTACTGGTACGACACAGTGAACCAATTTTCCAAGCAGTAGACATAGCAATTGATTTGATATTAGTTACTCTACTTCATGTCAGTGGAAAATGTGGGCCCACGAAGGTATAGACTGTTACTATCCTGTAGTTTAACATCAGCCATACTGATGACAGACAGAAAAGGTTCTATGTGGTGATTAAATCAAAGCAGGTGTTGGAGGTGTTAAAATTTTCTGGTCAAGTGGCACTTGATTCCAAAAGTTTTTTATATATTTTATTTATTTGTGGACAACAGGTGGTTGCTTTGAAAATTTCCCTCAGAGATTTTGCTTTAATATCTCTCTGAATTTCTGGGTTGAAGAGTTATCATTTTTTACATGTGAACTATCGTCCTTCTCTTTGTTATGGTTTTTATCACAATGTTTCGGCTGTTGTGCACTCAGACCTCATCAGGTGTATGTTGATCTGCTTGATCACTTTTATTTTTTTTTAATTTTTTTTTTCATTTTATTTGTTACCCTGCGTGCAGCATATATGTCAACTGTCCTGTGTGGAACTTCAAATCATAATATAGGTACAAGGGGCAGGACAAAAAAAAAAAAAAAAAAAGTGAATTTAAATAAATGACTTGTAGTTGTTGTCTTTCTATGCTGGCCAGTTTGGGTTTAGGGAAGGATGGGAAATTTCCATTTACTGGAAATAAATGACTATAAAGACTTTGATGGTAATTTCTCATGTGCTGCCATTTTGACTTTTATCAAATACTCTGCAGTATAAACTAAGCTAAACGACACTCAACACACAAATACAGGGTGTCCCTAAAGTCTGGACACATAGGCAAAAATGAAATTTTCAACATTTTATTGAATTGGACTATTAACAAGTAACATATTCACTATGATTCCCCATCATTTGTGAAGAAAAGGTTGATGTACTTTGCAAGATTCACATCAACTTGATTTGCATTATTATCAATATATACATGCAATTGCAACATTATCAATAAATACATGCAACTGTAACATTATTGCAATGTTATTGACACATAAATGTAATCTCAACATTATTGACAAATACATGCAACTGCTATATTTTTGACATATACATGCAATGGAAACTTTGTCGATTATGTACATACTGTTGCAATGTTTTACACCTACATACAGTTCTTAGACAGAAAAGGAAAAAAGACGTTACTTAATTTATTTACAAACAGTTATGTGCCATGTGTGATACATGTTTAGGTAATCATGTATCTTTTGATACATGACTGACGAGGCAGATTTTTTCCTGCAATAGTTTGCCATTTCTTTCTGCAGTAGACCAGTTGCCATCCAAGGCTATAGAACCTGGTCTGTCTTGATATTTACCCATAGCTGGCAGGGAGAAGATGGTTCATACTTTTCCCTAGGGTATTAGCATGTAAGTGAATGTAATGGATTCAACTGGAATCCAAACTTGGCTCTCTGATTTCTCAATCTGAGCCACTATCCATTACTCCACAAAGAAGGAATTTTTTACTTTACATAATTATTTTTTATTGTTTAATCCTGAAAGAAAATAGATTCCAACAAAAATTGAAATGCCTTTCTTTTTGTCAAATCCAAATTCATCCATTTCCATCAATAACTGAATTATTTTATTTTACGAGTTTCTGTCATATTTGAGAACTATAGAAATTTGACTTTTTGAGAAAAAAAATAGTGTACATTCAAAAAAATTCTTCAATGACTCAACTTTCTTGGTTTTCTGCTTGGTGTATAGCTTTTAGAGACAAAATATTTGCTAAAAGCCAGTGTGAAAAAACGGATGGTTGATCTTCGGGTTACACAATAATAGAAAGAATGTGTTTTCTTGATGTTTGTCTATCTTTTAATTCTCTTCATCTTTTTCTGTTTTGTTTGCTGACCCAGTTTAGAGGCCTGCCATTCTTAAAATTTCCTCCTCGACATCTCCAGTTTTACCAACTAAATATTATATATCAGCATGAAAACTTGACTAATCACGACAAATTTATCACAGACTGACAAGAAGTACCAAATTTATGGTAACTCTTTAGAATATGATAATTATAAAAAGAAGTTAACTTCCATTACTAATGTTTGACTTATAAGATGCAGAGTAGTTTTTAGAGATATTTTATAAGAAAAAAATAATAATAAAAATCACAGATTTTAAATTCTAGTTTTCAAGCCAGAAAGGCTTTCCTCACATAGAAGATTAGTTCATCATAAAGTTCATATTTCCATTTAATCCTCCTTGACCTTGTGTCTTGCTAAATATTGTTTTGTAAACAGAATTTACAATGAGGAATTATTATATACTTTAGTATTTGATACTCATCTTGGTTATTATACTCAGTGTTTCAACCACTGTACTCTCTAGTCTTCTTCAGGTGTCAGTATGTATTCAGTAATTGAAGATGGAAAGTGCAACACTGAAATGTAGAGTTGTCAGCAAAAGGAACAGCCCAATATTCAAATTAGAAATCACAGATACCAAAATCAAAAAAATACAACAATTTTAATATCTGGGAAATAACAGAGGATTTGACACTGAAATCTGAAGGTGCACTGGGATAGTGAAACATGCCTTCCTTTTGGCTAAGCAAAGTATTAAACAGAAAAATTCCGTTAGAAACAAAGAAAAGAGTAGTGAACTGTTACGTAATATCAGTCCTTCTATATGGCAGTGAATGCTGGACAATCTCCTTCCAGAAGAAGAGATTTGAATCAAAATATGGTTCTACAGAAAGATACTGAGAATATTATTGACTAAATATGTGAGCAATGACAAAGTTTTAGAGAAAATTGAAACAAAAAGAAGATTTATGCTTAACATCAGAAAGAAATAGTTGAAATTTCTTGGGCATATAATGAGGAAAGAGTGCTTGGAAAATATGCCACTCACAGTATAGATTGAAAGCAAGAGGAAAACAATGCATTAACCTATTTAGTGAGCTTGTGTAAATGGATGGCAGACTGAGGTTTAAGAGATGACAAAAAGACAAGATTTATGAAAAGCTTATGTGAATGTATGAGAGAACAGTTCAGGAGAGATGGCAAAAGGACAAAATTTACTAAGAGCTACAAAGGACAGAATATTGTGGAGAGCCATTATCAGTAACATCCTGAAGGGACACACCATATAGAAGAATAATACAAACAAGTTTGTGTAAATAAATAGCAGAACAGGGTTTAGGAGAGGTAGAAAAAGACAAAATTTACAAAGAACAGAAAATTGTATAGAGCCATGGTAGCCAACATCCAGATAGGACATGGCACCCAGAAGAAGAAGAAAAATAATGAACTTGTGTAAATGCTTGGCAGAACAGGGTCTAGGTGAGATAACAGAAAGACAAAATTTACAAAGAACTACAAAGGACAGGAAATTGTGGAGAGCCATGATCACCAAAGTTCTGAAGAGACACAGCACAGAAATTTCTTGGCAGTTGAAAATTCAATCCCATGTTGTGAAATTCAAAAAATTCATATATGCTAGTTCAGTGGAAGACAAGCAGCATGAATAGACTCAAGAGAATTGACGGATATAAACTATCCTATAAGTATAAAAAGCTGAAAGGGAAAAATTTATCCTGTTGGTTGAATAAAATGTCTGGCTAAAAAATTCCAAGAAGGTTACTGAACACAAAAGACTCCTAAATAAGGTTGGAGTGTACTGTGACTAAAACACTGTATATAATAACCAAGATGGGTATAATAGTCTTGAGGGAAAGGCATATAAGAATGAAATAGATTTAAACTGTTTTATCAATTTCAATAGCTTAGTGGTTAGCTAATTGTTCTCTATTGATTGGAAATATGAAAACAGCTGACAGCTTTGAATTTAAATTGCATATGTGACCCTGTGAAAGGGATGATCATTTTCATTATCAAGTAAAACAAGAAAGATACTTGTCTCTTGAGAGTTTATAACTTTTAGTAGACTTTATGAATTTAAGTGCAGTACTAGATTGGCTGTTAGTGACCAACATAGGCTATATAATAATACCCTAATTTCTCCCAAAGGGCTTCAAGGTCAATGCTACTGTCTTGATATTTAGAGATAAAACCCAAAGAAGAATTTGAAATGTTATTGATCTTGACCTGGCATTTCAGCTTCCCTGTACTTTTTTCTAGAAATATCTTCATAGTAATTGTTCTATGGTACCTAGACTTTACAAATTTAAGTGCAGTACTAGAGTGGTAGCGAGGACTCATTATTTTACAGTTGAAATGGCTAGATGTAACTGTAAGTTCTATGCTAACAGTTTCTTCTCTTGCACATCTTGCTTCTGGAACACTCTTCCAGCTTCTTGCTTTCCAGTCAAATTTGATCTTTAAAAATTTAGATGCAATGTCACTCATTATCTTCTGTCTTAATTCCTGTTCTTTTATTGTTCTCTCTTATTTAATAGTTTTTTTGTTTGTCCTGTTCTCTCACACTCGGTAACCCCTTACATTTTAGTGGCTTTATTGCCTTACTTGGAGTGAAATGATTAAAAATGATAAAAAGAAAAAAAATGATTCTTGTTGAACACCTCCAACTCATTAGAATTTCTACCCCTGTTTATTAACACCTCCCCACCTATTTATTAGATTATCTGATCATCCCATTTATTATGGCCTCCCTCTTTTATTTGGTCTCTGAGATTATTTATTCATTGTAGAATTCTGCTGTTTTATGTTATGCTGTTTTTATTTAAGGATAGAATTTCCTTTACTCTTTTGTTTTGTAATGGTGGGTTTTACCGTTAAGAAAAAAAAATGTGGACTTGACAAAATAACAAAATGGAGATAAGACGTGATTGAGATCTGTAAAGGAGTTTTTATTTTCTGTGATCTACAAAGTTCGATCATTGGTATTCTGGGGTCTCGTACAAAATCAATTGCTTAATATATATTGTTCAATATGACATTCATATTAAAACATTCATTATTTAATAAACATAAATTAGAAACTTACTTTTTTTTTTTAACCTCACAAAAATTCTTAAGGAAAAGTGCATATTGAGGCAATTTTTCAATCATATAGATCCTGGGAAAATTTTATAAGATTTTTTGAATGTTTGGCATAATTTAACCAGGATTGGATGTTGTGGCACAATTTGAAAACAGAACAAAAAAAAAAAAACTAATTTAAAGAAATAGGATAGGATAGGGAAATTATGTTTTGATGAGCACTTTTCCATATGGTTTTCTTCCTGGTAGCTAGATTTCTAGCATTTAGCACCCCATAAATTTAAGTAATGAAAAATGAAGTTGTAATACCAGGAAAAAGAAAATTTCATTACATTTCAAAGTTAAAAAAATGATACAGACAGGAATTGAAAAACCCAGATCTAAGTTTAAAAAAAACAAAAACAAAAACAAAAAAAACAATACTGGCTGGCAGTGTAGTTAACAAACTACTCATAAAAAATGTAAGATTATTTAGGTACAAATTAATCATACATAGTTGATGATCACCATGTCAATCTGTTAAGTTATTTTAAAATGCTGTAAGAATAAAATCGTTGTATGACCTTGTCTGAAAAAAAACAAAAGATTGTAAGTTGAATGTAAATGCACCCAATACATTAAAAAACTGTAAAAATTATATGTAGATTTTTATCAACTAAACAGAAAAAGTCAGCTAGATATAACCAAATATTGTTAACTTAGTGATTCTAAAGTAACCTACCATCTATTTTAATCTCTCAAGCTATTCATATCAGATTTGATCTTTTTTTTTTGCTTTCTTTATGTGCAAGAGTGAAAAAAATTAAAAAATCTGATTTAAAAAAAAAAAAAAAATCCCAAAATAAAAAACTCTGTATTCTCAAAGTGGTGAAATTAAGGTTTGTTTTTGTCATACGAGCTGTGGATGTCAAAAGTGAGCACTTCCATTTGAGTTAAAGAAGAGTTAAAGAGTTTGAAGAGAGTACGGCAGAAAGGATTTAAAATATCTGAAGAGAAGCAGAATGGCATGGAACCTCAAATGGAAAGAATGTCTGCTAAATTTCAGCAACAAGAAAGTTAGTTTCTATAATTAAATTGGAAAAGGTGAAGTTAGGAATAACACATGTATAACAACGTAAACAAAAAAAGCAAAGATCACAAACAGATGCGTGGGCATTACTGTATGTTACTCATAGTAATGTTACACTAAGGAGATACTATATGTGAAAGTTATTGATAAAGAGTTCAATCTTCTCTGGGCACTATACAAATGAATTTGTGCCAGCATATACATATCAGATCATGGCTCTCTACAATTTCCTGTCCTTTGTAGCTCTTAGTAAATTTTATCTTTTTGCTATCTCTCATAAGCCCTGTTCTGCTGTCCATTTACACAATCTCATTAGGTAGGTAATGTACTGTTTTCCTCTATCTATCCACTGGATTTCAGTGTTGCATCCTCTGTTAAAACACTTCTCAGATATTTAAATTGTTGTACTTGCTTAATTTTGGTATCTGCAATTTCTATTTTGCATATTGGGTTGTTTCTTTTGCTGATAACCTTACATTCTGTCTTCTTGTGATTGATATTTAGTCCTTTACAAAACATTCTAGAGATCAAAAGGACACTAAACTTCAATAATTTATCAGTTGGTTGGTGTCCACTGATGTGAACATGTCTGGTTTGACCTTTTTAAAGTTTTTTTTATTGTAATACTAATAACGTGATTGATACAATCAGAACATGAAGGCCTAGTAACTAAATCTATAAGCACTAAGTTTCTACATATTTACCAATTAAAAATCAGTTGGGTACAGTCTATCCGTTATGGACCATGTCCTTTCAGGACTTGAGTAATCATAGCTTTCTACAATTTCCTGCCCTTTGTAGCTTTAAGCAACTTTTGACTTTTTATCATCCTATGCCATCTATCCATGCAAACTTATTAGGGAAATTGCTTACTGTTTTCTTCTGCTCCTTGTTCCCTTAGTACATCCTGTGGGGATTACATTTTCCAAGCCATCCTTCCTCATGTGTCCCAGAAACTTCAACTGTCTCTTTCTTACTTTAAGTAGGAATATTTTTCTAGTTCTAATTGTCTTTAGAACTTTCTTATTGCTTGGATGTGTGAGTGGTGTAATGAATATGGTCTTGAATACGAAATTGGAGAGCCAGATTTGAATTCCAGTCAGGTTTGTTACATTGATTTATGCACAAATATCTTTGGGAAAGCTATGGATGCATCTACTCCCCCCCAGCTATGGGCTAAATAATAGGACTTGTATCTGGGAAAATCATAGTTATTCTCAAAAAATCATTAATACAATATTCAATTGCAAAAAAAAAAAAGTTAAGAAAAAAAAATGAATTATTCTTCTTACAATTCAAAATATGTCTCGGCTTTAAATAAATCACAAAGGGTTGATAAACCATAAAAAAAACAAATCAATCTTCATATCTTCTGTTTATGGCATTCTTTGGCATCCATCTGTAGAAACACATTTCTGTTGTTTTGAGTAACTGAAAAAAAAACTAGATCTGAGGTTTCATTTTAGACATAATACATAGAAATTCAGTCAGTCAGTTAAGTGGCATATGTGATATATGTTCGGGTGATCATGTCTCTTTCGATTCATGACTGACTAGACAGAAGATTTTCCCGTTGTAGGTTACCATATCTTTCTACAGTAGACTGGTTGCCAACCAAGACTATAGAACCTAATCTGTCCTGCTATTCAACCCATAGCTTGGGGAGAGAAAAGATAGATTCATATCTTTCCAAGTGTATTTGCGTGTAAGTGAATGTACCAAACCTGACTGGAATTTGAACTTGGCTGTCTGATTTCTCATTCTGAGCTGTTTTCCATTATACCACATGCACATCCAACTTGTTTCAAAAAGAGAGAAAACTCATTTTTTTTTTCTTTTGCAATAATGTTTACTCTGTACAAGGCCCAAGAGCCACTCAAGATAGGTTACAGAAAAATAAATTTCTTCAGATTGTTATCCTCATCTCCATTGCCATATTTACAACATTTTGGCTGCTGTACGCTCTGGCCTTATTCAGGTGATTGGAATTTTGGACCAAACTCTTTATTTCAGTCACTGGGATAAATTGATCTAGTTCCATGTGCTGTGGATGAAATAAAGGGTTCAGTTCAAAATTCTAATCACTTAAAGAAGGCTGGAGCATAGAACGGCTGAAATGTTGTGAATATGGCAATGAAGATGAGGATAACAGTCCAAATAATGTAAATAATGCAAATGACCATAATACCTCATCTCAGAGATATAGACTGAAATTTCTTCAGATACCCTATTTGAGCCGCCTTATCATCAGATCAAGCTTGCTCAGATTACTAATCTTTTGGTAGCAATGTTTACTGATGCTATAGTTGTAGAAGTAATTTGCTTTGGGAACCAAAGGTGATTCTAGAAATTTTGGTATTTCCAGTATCATGTGGGATTCACCATTGGTGGTAGATTGAGATTGACTCATCCATCTATCTCCTTTATCTAATCAACACGATGACCGTCAATTCCTCCATCTAATCAACACGATGACCGTCAATTCCTCCATCTAATCAACACGATGGCCATACTGCATCTTATGGATTTTATGTGATTCTCAGTTAGTCTGATCCCTGCCTTCCAATCTGCCCATTTTGGTTGAACTCTTACCAGTATAGTTTTTTTTAGGCTTCTGGATTGTGCAGTCCCCACCACTACATCAAGACAAGAATCATTGGTATAGAAAGATGCCATGTCTCTTCAGGATGTAGGCAATCATGACTGTGAAATGCACTGATTTCTTGGAACAGATAGTGGAGTGGCTTCCCATTGCCTTCTTTATAGTTTGGAGTTGCCACCTAAAGCTATAGAACTCAGTCTGCCTTACTTCATAAATCCATCTCTTCACTCAACCAACTATAGTGTGTGTGGGGTGGGAGAGAGATAGAATCATACATTTCTCAAGGGGTTTTGTAAACACTGTCCTCTGTTGTCTTTGAGTTATATAAAAGCACTGTTATTTCTGCGATATACGTGAACCTGAAAAAATAATTAATTAGATAATTAATATAGAACCGAAACTGTGTATGCAACAAAACCTCCAGCATGTGCATTTGTTTGTGAAATTCATGTAATGTAGATATCCTTTGCCAATCGGAAGGAAGACTTAACTGGGGAGAGCAGGCTGGAAAGTTGACACTCAAGTAAACCAAGAGGATCAATTACAAACAGTGGTATGTGCTGATAGAAAAAAAACAAAAAAAAAAACAAAACATTGTCATCTACAAACTTGCAAATCTAAGACCTTTTCAAAGCTGGAAATGGGTTTGTTGAATTTTTAGGATCTGCTTATGGTTGACATTTTCTCTCTGGTCCCCAGCATTAGATTAATAGTTTGCACTATTATAGAAAACTGCTAAATAGTTTTATAAGTAAATAAACTATAAGTTGCAGTGGCCTAAATAAGCATGCCTCGTTCACTCATTGCTTAACCTATATTTCTGAGTACACACACACACACACACACACACACACACACACACACACACACACACAAGTATTAGATACATGGTTTTGAAGAAAAATAATAATTTCTATTATTGCTTCTGACCTAATGGTAAAGTGAGATTTGCCATTTCCTTAAGGAAAAATTTTGCATTCGTTGACTGAACAGTTAACCCATTTTAGCATGGCTGATGCTAACCTCCAGGATAGGGACACATTGCGACTTCTTGAAATAACAATTTTCACTGACATGAAGTGGAAAGATTATATTGAATCAATTGCTAGGTCTGTTGCTCGGAAAGTTGGTTTTCTGTATTCTAGACAATTTTTCTTGCCAGAATCTATCTTGCATATTTATAAGTCTACCATTTGTCCATTCTTTGAATACTGCTGAAACATCTGGTCTAGTGCTCCTGCTATATATTTAGAGAGTATTGATAAAATCCAGATAAGAATCTGCAATATTATTGGTCTTAGCCCAGCATCTAGGTTTCAGTCCTTTTCCCAAAACTGAAATGTAACTTCCCTGTGCCTTTTATGGTAATTGTTCTGAGGAACTTTCCTCAATGGTACGTAGATTTTATGAATTTAAGTGCAGTACTAGACTGGCAGATAGGTCTCATCATTTTACAGTTGAAATGGCTAGATGTAACTGTAAGTTCTATGCTAATAGTTTCTTCTATTGCATTTCTCACTTGTAGAACTCTCTTCCTGTTTCTTGCTTCTCAGTCAAGTTTGATCTTCAAAAATTTAATTGCAATGTCAATCTTTATCTTCTGTTTTCTTAATTCTTGTTCTTGTATTGTTCTCTCTCTCCTTTAATAGTGTTTTTTTTTCTCATATTTTGTAACACTCAATAACCCATTTGAATCCCTCTTAAACAGTTTTTTTTTCATGTAAATAGGTTTCTCAAGACCATTGTTAGTACTCTTTCTAGTCTTGATGGGAGTTTCCTTCTTAACCTTTTCTTTAAGGTAGTGTGGAAAGCCAACATCTAGATTATATCATCATTTTCTCTTCAGGTTACATGTACGTACTATCAATTTTAGTTGTTGCTGTTGTTGAAAGTACTCAAGTGATGTGGGTTTTGTTATTGAATAAATCTCTTTGTAGTGACAGTCTTTAAGATCTTTTTAAAGACTTAGAACAGGGATTTTCAATGAGGGGGAATTCTTGGGTTTCAGCAGGGTGGGGGTAATATTCTACTTAATTTTTTATTTACAGACTTTTGTCTAATTCCAATCCCCTGGCATTGTATTGAACTTTTTTGTTTATTGAAGTATTCTTCACTTTATTCATTTAATAATTAGTTATGAATTAAAATAAATTACTGGACATGGATTCAAGTTAAAACTTGTATAAAAGAGGGATTTCTGGCCAAATACACAATATATATATATATATATATATATATATATATATATATATATATATATATATATATATATATACACACACACACACTACAGTTTAAAAGTTTGAGGCAACCTATGGTAATTTTTTAATTGGACCAAAAAGTAGTTGTTTTGTACTTTAAATAAAAGAAAATTATTATACATGGTTAAAAAAAAGTGAGACATGATTTTTTTTTTTAATTAGAAATTTTATTATGACAAAAAGAAAGAAAGCATTTTATGATTAAATTTTGCTCTTGTCAAAATATCCGTTTTTAGCATTTTTACTACAGCACAAATTTTTAGCATTTGTTGCAAAAATTTCTCAAAGTATAAGTTTGGTAATTGATTTCATTCTTTTTTTTAATGATTCTAAGAGTTCTGTTCATATTTTTTTGTTTTTTTTAGCTAATTTTAGGGGTGACTTCAAACTTTTTAACTGTAGTGTGTGTGTGTGTGTGTGTATATATATATATATATATATATATATATATATATATATATATATATATATATACTCACTATAAGTATCTGCAAAGAGACAATGTGTTGCTGCTTTTTAGAGTCAGTGGTATGTAGGGGAGTAGATTTGTGTTGGATAAAATTGGAAGGACTGTCACCTATTTCTTTCATCTTTTTGTCAGTTTGAATTAGAGAAGCTGTTGCTGTTTCATTGTCACTATGTATTGTCGTCATATGATCACTGCAGACAATAGCTTGTTAACTTTGGAGGGAATTGAGATAAAGACGTGCACATTAACTCACTTTTGTTTTTTGTTTTTTCTTTTGCTTGACAGATACAGTGCATGTGTATATACACAAGTACTTAGCTACATACACAAGTACTTAGCTACATACACAAGTACTTAGCTACATACACAAATACAATATACTTTTATACACGTCCATATATACGCATGCTTATATGTACACATTATCAGATGCATTCATTGTATTTACACTCGACACTCTACAAACCTGTTGTAAGTATGTTGCATATTAACCCTCTCATTATGCTTGGGCTCCATAGCTATGTAAGCATCCAGTGTGGTGATTGCTTGGAAGAGGGTTTCCTAGACTGAAGTCAATAGCTGGAATAGAGGTTTCCCCTGATGGAATCAATGGCCCCCATCTTTTTGATCAAAACAAGCCTTCAAGGACATCGGCTGTAGTTCATCTGGAGAGGAATGGGCTCTGTACGGTTTACATGACCAATACATGATATATGTGAATGAATACCTACCTCACTGGCTTTCAACCAAGAAATGCGGAGTGGACTGATCAGGGGCTCAACTGTGCAGTAACATTACAACTGCAACTGGTCATGTGACTGATGATAATCCTTTCCTGTGGATTATGGGGCCACAGTCTCCCCACACTAGGTATTGCTGCTGTGGTTTCTGCAAATAGTTTTTTCACAGGATAGTCTATACTCAGTTTTAGATTAAGATTTGACCTCCTTCTAGACTAATTGCCAACCATAGCTGGAGTGCTCACTCTGGCCTGCTATTTAACCTTGAGCTATACTAGAATGGATGGATTAATACCTTTCCAAGGGTATTTGTGTGAAAGTGAATGCTGGAATTTGAACTCTGCACACTAATTTGATTTGAAGTGCTGATAACCACTATGCTATTCACATAGTCCAATAAGCCTCTTGCAAACTTTATATCATATAATTAGCATAATATTTTATATATATATATATATATATTTCATTGAATACAACAGACAAGTTGATGTAGTTTTTATATAATTTATCATCTGTAAAGAAAAAAAATCATTAGAATGCATGAGAAATTGTATAAAAAAAACTAAATCAAAGCACCTTGTCTGTTGTATTCAATGAAATGTGCATGAAAGAAGGATTGCTGCCTAAATACACAAAATATATATATATATATATATATATATATGCTGAGAAAGATAAAGAAGAGATGGAGTATGACTCCACAGTTCTTAGCATTTACTTTTTAAAAAAGTGCTCAATACAAAGTAGAGCAAAATATTATTAAAATATTTTTATTGTAATAAATTACAATAAAAACATTTTACATGACTACACAAAAACTTTCATATTTCAGAACTATGATCGTTCCTTCTTCAGGCAATGGTAGATAACATATAGATTATATGTTATCTACCATCACTAAATGATGGCTTTGGTTTTCTGATAGCATTTGTACTTATTCAAATAAATCTTTTATTGACTGGTGCTACAAAGGTCTTTTAATAGATAAAAAAAAACATGTTACATTGGAGTGCTAAACAGTTTTCAGATTGTTATGTAGTATTACTTGGTCTTGAGAGACCATGGATCTGTGCCCAAAGTGTTATGCCTCAGCTGCTGATGGCAGCTCAGCATGTCCCTTCCAGGGCCCAGGCCTAGGTAGGGTTTTATGAGATATCAGTGTCTGCCCATGCAGCACATCTCCCCCTCTCCACACCACCGATGTTATCCAAGGGAAAGGCAGAAGCCAATACAGCTTGGTAACAACGTTGTCACAGGAGTTGCTGGAATGAAGTCGAATATGACATTTAACTGTTTTAGGGACCCTGGCTCTGAATTTGTCCACAGGTTTTACTCCTGAAGCCTTTCACATGGTTGGGTAAGCATACCCAATGTATGGCCACAAGGCATCGGAGGTTTAAAATCAGAGTTTTTCTCTCTCTCTCTTTTCTTTTTTTTTTTTTTTTTTTTTTTTTTTCAGATTGTAGGCTATATAAAGTTTATTTAGGGTTAGTTAATACATTGGAGCCTTGGTTCAGAAATTTAATTTGTTCCTGAAGGCTTTTCATAACCCGAAACTATTTTTTTAATAGGAATCAATGTAGAGAGAAAAAGTCACAGTACATTAAAATTGGGATAAAAAGCACAACACAACACACAAATGTATACAACACGGTGGCTGATCCGGAAATTATTCCATTCAGGTTAACTTGGTTTAGCAATGTTGTTTGAGAACCAAAATTTTGTTCAATAACTGAGGCATTTTCATTTCAAATTTTCTGTTTGAAAACTGCTTTGTTTGACATGTGAGACATTTGAGAACTGGGGTTGCACTGTATTCCAAATTTATACTAGTCAAAATTATGACACCAACCTACCATACAGCAAATAAAAGTACAGAAACCAATATAGTTCAGTTAGTTTTATCTGGAAAATTGGTGCCTGTAAATCTTTTATCACCATTTCTTTGTCTCTCGGTTTATATTTTTTTTAAATTCTCTTTTATTTCCACCATATTTTGTTTTTTCACTCTCTCTTCTTCAGTCTTTCTTCTAACTTTTTTTTCCTTTTATCTTCTTTCTTTCTTTCTTATTCCTTTCACCTTGCATGCTACCCTCTCTTCTGTTTTTGTTTTTTTTCCACTTCATTTTCTCCTTCCTCTTTCTTTTTGACTTCTATCCCCTCCCAATTCTATTTTGTCCATAAGCCTTTCTTCCTTGGAATTTTCATCTTCTTTTCCACCCCTTTCCATCTACCCTCTCCTCTTCCATCACCTTTCACTTACCTTTGTCTTCCACTCCTTTTTCCCTATCTTTGGCTTCCACCCTTTTCCTTTACCCTTTCCTTTTACACCCCATTTCACCTACTCCTCCTCATCCCCCCTTTCCCCCCCACCTGAATACAATTTCTTTCTCTGCACCATTATTTCTTGTTGTTCTAAAACCCTAATCTTTAATTATCGCATTCCTTTTCCTTGTCACATTTTCAATCTTTTCTTATGTGTCTGCCATGTCCACTTTCTCGGCCATGGAGAGAAAGAAACATTGGGTTTTCTTTTTGCAAAACATTTTCCTTGCTTCCTTTTATGAGTTACTGTAATCCATAGAAAATGCTAGCAGGGATTGAACCTACCTGAATAGAATAGATTATTTCTGCTTTCAGTAAAGCCTTTCTCCACTAATAGAAGTGCTAAAAATACAAGAGGATTGTGTGACATAAATGACAATTCTTAATTCTCAGAAAGAATTTGTTTTTTCTTTTGGTTCTCAAGTCCAGAAGAGTGTTCAAGACTACAAGAAAAAAAAATCTTTGGCTAAATGTGTTTCTCTTTGAACAAAAATCAGTCGTTAAAATCTGGGTGAATAGAGAAATAGTTAACAATTTTTATAAAAATTTGTTGAAAATATTTGCAATAAAATTCATTTAATGTTATTTTATTTCTTATTAGTTCTACCAGGAAATAGTGGTAGCATTGATTGTTGTTATTCTTAAACATTACAATGTAGGATGACTAATAGTTAAATAAGGTCAAAGTGTCAGCTGATCTCAAAAATGAGTTACAATCTGCTGTTAACTGGAGCAAGGAATAGCTTGTTAATTTTAACACCTCCAAAATGGAACTACTTTGTATTAATCATTTGAAAGAGCTTTTTGCCTTCTATCAGAATGGCTGATGCTAACTTCCAGGAGTGTGACTCATTGCACCTTCTCTGGCTAACATTTCTTCTGACATGAAGTGGAAAGATTAAAGTGATTCAATTGCTAGGTCTGCTGCTAGGAAAGCTGGTTCACTGTGTTTTGCAAGATAATTTTTCTTGCTAGAATCCCTCTTACATATTCATAAGTCTACCATTCATCCTTGCTTTGAATATTTCTGTCCCATAAGGTCTGGTACTCCTGTTATATATTTAGAGGTTCCTGATAAGGTTCAATGAAGAATCTGTAATGTTATTTGTTATATCCCAGGTTGTTGGGATGAAAAAAAAATTTATAAAAATAAGACTTGTGTATTTTAATACATAATAAAATAACCTTTATTCATTTAATGCTTGAGAACAGCAAGGATTTGTTTGGATTTAAACCATAAGTTCCACGTGCATTTCTGCTTATCACCATGTTAGATTCAGAGTGCTGTGATCCGACTAATGGCAAGTGCTATATCTCAATTGTATTTTGAGTTATTGTCCTTTAATTTTAAGTAGTATAAATGTTTTATTGAAGTTATTTGATGTATTCTAAAAAAAAACAACTGCTGCCTGAAGTTATTAGGCAAAACCAAATAATCACATCTTACTTTAATAAAAAGGTAATAAAATCATCAAAAATTGATCAACACTTATAATAGAACAAATAACAAACACATATGATAAATCTTTGAATCCTTTACAATTTATTACAGTTACATCATATCTTTAAACATGCTGTGTGTATGTATGTGTATATATATATATAATATTATGGCTCTATATAAAGAGAGAGAGTGTGAGCCATAACATTATATATATATATATATATATATATATATAGCATGTTTGGTTGAATAATCTTGGTATATTATGTCTGTTTATTTTTATTTTAATCCTCTCAAATTCACGGATCAATTTCTTAGTGCTGTTACAAAACTGAGTAAGAAAGATGCCATTGTTTTGGTTATTGCTTTTATTTTCTCAAGTACTTTCAATACCATCGAAGGTCATCGTCAACACTGAATTGCTAAGACAGAAATAAATGTAATTGATAGTTGTGAATTTTTTTGTAAAATGCATGAAACATGCTCTGTTATCAGTTTACATTAAGAATATGTAAGGGAGGTAACTTAGTTGAAATTTTTTTTATTGTTAATGTATTAAAAATACTCAACCTGCAATTCTTATCAAAATTTTTTTACAATTTGAATGCCCCAAAACATATCTTTTATAGACGTTTTAAAATATTGTTGCTATACTCATAATTAATTTTACTTAGTCTTGGTTTTGTTTTATTTTATATAGAGTGCTTCGAGAATTTGAAGTTTTTGTTTTTCATTTTCATGGTGGAGTATACTTGTATTGTCAATTTATATTTCTCTAAAACATGAATGTGGACTGGAATGTTTGTTTAAATGTTGTGCAATAGAACTTGAATCTGATAAAGTAAGCCTTCTTGATAGTGGTGTTGTTGTGAAACCAACATATATATTTGTTTTTGTCGTAGATACAATATCCCAAAGGACATTTAAATTGATATACAATGTTGGTCTTTTGTAAAACATTAGTTGATGGATGATTAAGTTGGTTGTATTAAATTTAGTATAGAAAATGATTAGTTTTCTTTTTTTTAATGGGATCATATATATTATATATTAGTACTCATTTTTTTTTTTTTTTTAAAGGCTTATTTGTTTGTAATTAGTGTATTTGATTGCAGTAAAGTAGGTTTGATATGTTTAGGGTTATTTGTAGAAGTATTGTTTTTTTTGGTTAATATTTTTTAGGGAAGTCATAATTAAAGAGTTTGTTTTTTTAATTCCATGTAGAAATTTTTTTCCATGGAAGACTAAAGTGAGGCTATGGTTTCATTATTAGGTTTTTTGTGTTTTTAAGATTTGGATTAGTCTGTGAGTTGAATTAATACTGTACTTACTAGGTATGTATGGTGTAATGATTTTGGTTAATTGATAAATTGAAGTATGTATTTTTATAGATCCATACATATATCCTGGTTTGTAATCACCAATTATTTTGGTAAGTTTTAAATTGTCGTGTTTTGCATTGTTGCCTGTGATCAGTTTGTTGATTTTCAATTTCAGTTGGTTAATAGGATTTTTGTTGACTTTTTTAAATTTGGTGTGATCGTTGAGTATTTGTTGCAATTTTGAATGGTAATCAGGTTTCTTTACAACAAAGATATTGTTATTATCTGCCTTTTTAAAATTTATATATGCATACATACATATATACTTAGATTTCATAATTTCAAAAAATTATGAAATTTAAGTTTTAAAGTCAAAAGCTCTACATATTATTTTATTTCTTTCACCCATGTATTAATCACTTTTAATACTACTGTTTCCTAGTCTGATTCAACTCTGCCCATTAACCTTATATTATATAAATATATATTTTTTATTACACTCTCTCTCATATATATATATATATATATATATATATATATATGATGATGATGGACTCCCTCATCATTTTCAATGTATACGTGTCTTTCAGTTCAGTTTTTATGTTTGTTTCGTATGAGACGTCAATCCTGCACAGGATTTGCAAACAAGTCCACATGAGGGTTGACCATCATATGGGCTGATATATTGGCTCAAGATTTAGTGTTGGTTCTTAATTCTCTCAGATGGTTGAGACGATTCTTTTCAAAGTTAGTTATAACTTGATGGCAGGTGTTTCTCCAGTTTGCTTGGTTTTTAGCAGCAAGATTGAACTCCTCTATCAGGATATTTGCAGCATTTAAATTTAAATTGTATTTGTCTTTGACGTGTAATCAAGGACAACTTACATTATGCTTACCATGAAAAAGTTGGCTATGCATGAGGAATTTTGGCATCCGATCATCGCTCATTCTGATGACATGACTACCCCATCTGAACTGTGATTGCATCAGAAAGGATTTGATACCATTGATGCCACATTTGATGAAAAGATCAGGGTTAGAGATTTTGTCCTGCTGTGTATAATTGCATATTGATTGAAGACAGTGTTTATGAAAAGCATCCAGTTGATTGATGTGTGTCCTGTATGGCATCTTTGATTCTGACCCATAAAGAAGTGAGATATAATATATATGAGAGAGAGAGAGCGCGTGATAACAAAAATAGTGTGAAGCCAAAAATGCTGTCAGTGAAAGTCTGGAAGAAAAGACATTTAAAGGAAGCAGTTTTGAAATAAAGTGCTCAGTATCAGAGAGCATTAATAAGAATAATACAAATATGAAATTTGTCATTTAGCTGATCAATGTTATTGTCAGCATACAAGACTCATGAACCTTTTTATAGTCATTTGTTACACTTGTCAGGAAGTATCAGCAATTCTCTGATATCTCCTGATGTGTGAACAGAACAATTACAAAAATTTTATATTTGTATTAAACCTATATCTAAATATAAACATAGACACTGAGATCAACCCTGAGTGGCAATAGTATGTTTCATGCTTGAAGCCAATCTTCAGGCCATCTACCTGAAGATGGCCTTCAAGCATAAAACTGTGTTGCCACTTGGTATTGACCTTGGTGTTCACTTTTATATTTATATATGCTCTATCCCTGATATTGGGCACTTTTACCCATAAAACTATATTTTATCTAACTCTCTCTCATTTTATATATATATATATATATATATATATATTTCAAATAGAGTATATCTGTAAAAAGACAATATGAATAAAGACAAAAGGAAACTTATTTTAGCCAACATGTTTTATCCTCTGTGGGACTTTATTTAGGCAAATGTGCATTTGCCTTGTGGAAGTCCCACAGAAGATGAAACACATTGGCTAAGATAAGTTTTCCTTTTTATCTTATATACCAATTTGTAATTGGTAGGGAATTTTATATTTTTAATTCTTTCTTTCTTTCTTTTTTTATTATTATTATTATTTTTTCTTCTTTTTCTGCCTTTTTTTTTTCTTTTTTACCTGGGTATATCTGTCTGGATGGATTGATTCCATTTTTAAAAACTTTCAGTCTGAAGAGATGAATATAACAATATTCATGAAATAAATTATAACCAATAGGGATTTTTAAGGTGCTTTCTTAATTTTATATATATATATATATATATATATATATATATATATTTATATTGTGTGTGTGTGTGAAAGCAATTAGTGGATTTTAATTCTGACATTTCTTTTTACTATAAATATTGTATTTAGTGGTCAAATATGTTTGAGTGTAATTTTTTTAACAATTAAATTAATGTCTCTTGGCTAGGAAATACGAAGTCTTATTAAAAAAAACTGTGTTTCCCAAAAAGAATCTGACTTTACATTTGCTTTCTAAATTCAGAAACCACACTCAGGTTAGGTGCACTTTACCATTATGCTCATGCCTTCCTGTAGTGTAGCTAAATGATAAAGCATGCCAGACCTAAAGGTAGTTTCTCAAGTTAAAAAGCAATACAGGTTCAGTTCCTGTTGAGAAGCAAATTTTCTTTAGTGAGACTTTTGATATCTCAGCTAGGAGATATTTAATTTCACTGTTTCAATAAACATTCCTACTTTTTAAATATGTGTACCCACTAAATATAACATTCATAAGAAATACATTTAGACATGCACACCTTTTCATATATAGCAAAAGACTCTACTGCATAGAAATGGGTGAATTGCTCATCTTTAGACACTTCTAGTCATATAGACAATAATTCTTTCACGTGGTGCTATAGTTAAACAAGCATGTCTCACAGGTCAATTACAACGGAGTGAGTTTGATCTTCACTGAGTGCTCCATATTTGTGTCCTTGTGTCGTAAGCTACGTTTAAGTAAATAAATCAGTAATAGGCAAGATCTCTTCTTACTATGAAGACAAAAACACTTTTAAAAGATGTTTCATTTATTCAAAATTTATGTAACTTTTTTTAATTTAAAATTCTTTTACTATGTTTAACAGGGTAATTTTTAAAATTTGAAAAATGTATACCTGTTTGTTTGGTAAAGACAATTTTATTTTTATTACTTAAATTTAGGAGGCTTTTTTTTTTAAACTTGTTCCAGGCAATAAGGAATTTGAAATGTAATTTAATTTCGATCATAATTTAAAAGCACTTTCAGGTGTCATCAATGGTACAATTTTCAAGTTTCGTATGGTTTTTAAATTTTATTTCAGACTTGTACCAAAGTTGTACCAAAGTTGATTCTGTGATTAATTATTCTTTTTCATGTCATAGAAGTACACAATTATTTGTTTCCAAAATGGTATTCCTCGCTCTTGGAACGAGTTTTATACGAAATACTTTTTCTGTTTTTCTACAAATGTAAAAGGAATGTAATGTGTAACATCGCCGAATGGTTGTAATTAATTCAGTGGACATTGAAAGCTTTCTGCCTTTTTTCAGTGTTCACCTACATTCCTACAGAAACTTTAACTTAAGCAAGTATTGTAAAAAGTAAAAACATAATAAGTCAAAATAAATTCTTTCAAGTGCTTTTTTCCCATGAAAGAAAAAACTATGAGGAAAAAAAATCAGTGGTTTTCTTTATGGAAAATATTTTTTCACCTTTATTTTCCCATGGTCTCTCAAACAAGCTGTATGTGTATATTTTTTTCTCACGCTTGAATGATGACAACATAAAAAAAACTCTCAAGACATGTTTAAAAAAATCTTTATTAAAAAAAGAAAAGGTAATAAAAGTTGTAAGTTAAAAGAAAAATATGTAAAAAAAAAAAAAAAAAAACCTATGGATTTCGGGACACTTTGTTTCTTGTTTAAAAAAAAAAAAAAAAATTAAAAGAAAAAGTAGCAATGCATTTCTTTTATTTGGGACTGTATATTTATTTTTAATTTTTCGTTAAAATTTAAAAGAAATGTCCTTTTCCATTGGAATTTAAATAAAATATAAATTAAAAACCAAAATAGATGTGAAATGGTAAATAAATAAATAAATAAAAATAACGTTTTATTTTTATTTACTTTTCCTGAAGGTTTTTTAAAAATAAAAAACTTGAAATTTAGTTACCTTCACTAATCTAATTCTCATGACCTAAAGTTTTTAAAAAATTAATTTTTAAAAATAAAAAATCTTTAAAGCTTTTTTTATTTCAGTTTCACTAAAAATTTATTTTAAAAGAACATTAAAAATAAATACTGAATTATTTAATTTAAATAAAGTATTAGCTTTAATGACGCGATTGAAAGTTAAAAAAAAACCTACGAGTTCAAAAGAATTTAACTTAAAAGATTAAAATGAAAAAAATTCATTTATAATTTTTAAGTTATTTCTTTTTTTAAGTTTATATTTGAATTTGAACTCGCGTCATTTTTCTCTTGAGCTAACTTTTTTTTTTTTTTAGTTTTACAAATCATTTTAAATTCATCTGAATTCTTTTGAAGTAAATTAATAAATGAAATTAAAGAAATAATTCAGTACTTTACTTTTAATTTTCTTTTAAAATTTTAGTGTAACAATGAAAAAAAAAAAAAAAAAAAAAGGCGAGTATTATATTTGCCACAAATCACTTTTTTCATTCAAAAAGTAAGAAATAATCAGAATTTCTCTTAGAAACGCGTTTAAATGGTTTTCTTGTCAAAACGCTGAAGGAAAAAAAAAACAGAAAAAGTAAGAAGATAATCCATGGCCTTAAAAAGTTTTCACAAGAAAAAACGTTGGCTTTAGCAAGCATCCTTAGTTAATTTCGTTGTCGAAAATGTTGTAGGTATTTTGTTATTTATTATATTATCATCATCATCCTCTCTACTCATCACTCCTTCCTTCCTTCCGTTCTTTTTTTTTTTTTTTTTTGCTCTCTTCTTTCAGTTTTTGTGAATCGTTTCTGTGCTGCCGACCTAACTCATTTTTTTTTCTCTCCTTTCTCTGTATAACTTTGAAAACTAGTAGAGAGATGTCACGTTTTACAACTTGAAAACGTTTTCGATTTATATATGTGCCTACCGCTTCATTTTTTATTATTTATAGATTGCGCATCTAAGTCAACAGTGGCACCTCGGTGTTACGGTACTGGATAACGAGCTGGTTGATCGTTGCTACTGGGTAGTGAGTTCGATCCTCACTGGATGCTTTATCTTTGTTGTTTTCGGTCAAACTAAGCTAAACTTAGTAAAAGTAAATAACAAGTGATTTTCTGTGCAGTTCTTTTTTTAAGTTTTCAACTTTAGACCAGTTAAACAACTTTACTTTGTGTCAACAACGAGTCTTGATTGACGTTTCAGAGAAAGAAAAAGTGATAAAATATTTTTTAAAAATTTAAATATTTAAAAAAAAAAAAAAAAAAAAAAAATTGGTTAAAATTTAAAAAAGTCGTTTAAGGAAAAAGAAAAGAAAAAGAAAAACTTTTTCATAGAACTGAAAAGAGGAAGAAATACGGTTTCTGGGGTTGCATTTTTGAACTGAGGCCATAAAAGATGGATTTTCAAAAGTAGGAAAAACTTTTTTTTTTTTTTTTTTTTTTTTAAAAAGTAAGGTGAAACAAGAAATGATTTGAATATAAAATGATATGAAGAAAAACAAGTTTTTAAAAGAAAAATAGTTAAAACCGGTAATTTTTTTTTGAAAAAGAAGTATTTCTATTTGTGTTGGTTTTTTAAAACTTTAAAGAAGCGGATCTTTTTCTCACGTTTTTATTTATTTTTTTTGCGATCGACAAACGTTATTTTAAGATGAAGGAAGCTAAAACCTTAGAAGATGAAGATGAAAATTGTACACCTTCGCCTTGTTCTGCTTTCTGCCTTGGAAATTGTTGTCAATCAAAACTTTCCCCTCTTGCACCTGAAGCACCAACAAAAATATCATCATCCCCAGGTAGGATTTTTTTTTTTTTTTTTAAGTTACTTTTTTTTTTCCCTTTCATAAATTTACTCAACTGTCAATGCCATGTGTTGATTAATAAAAAAAAAAAACTAAACACTCTCTATTTTTTTCCTTTTTACATTAAAAAACGTAAAATAATTTTAAATGTTTATTTAAGTAAGTTAAAAAAATAAACTTTTGTTTTTTTTATTTTATTTTATTTTTTTTATAATCTTTTACTTTTTGTTGGTGTATTGAAAAAAAAAAAAAAAAAACCTTTTTATTTTAAAACACCAAAGATCACAAAATTTGATTCGGAGGAAAATTGTTTTATTTTGACTTAAATATAAATATCAGGTTTAAATAAACTCGGGTTTTTTATTTTTTTAATGGACTTGATTGCAGTTTTTTCTTTTTTTTAATCTTTTTCGAAGCAGATTTCTGATTATTTCGAGAAAGGTTCTCTAGATTTTCTATCCGTCCACGTTTTGTTTTATTAACAATAACATAATTGCATTGTTGTTAGTAGTCCTCTCTGGAAATAAATCTTTTAAATTTTAACTTTCAGTTTTAAAGGCCATCCTTCATCATTCCACGTGTTGGTTTCATCTCCCAAATCCTCTCTAAAATAAAGAAAGATTTTTTTTACATGACAATTTACTTAGGTGAAACAAATTTCTTTCTCTGTCTGTTCTTACCACAGATGCAATTCATATTAAGAAGTGTTTCTTACCTGTTCAAAACTTTAAGTGTGGTGTCGTACTTTGAATTAAAAGAAGGAAAAATTGTTATTATCATTAAATAAATAACAATTTATTTAAAAAATCTTCACTACAAACAGAATCATTAAATTTTTTCAGCTTTGAATGCATAAAATTTTATAATTTCAAGTTGAAAAAATGGTGAAATTAATTAAAAAATAGTTAAAAAAAAGTATAAAAATTTCAAAATTAAATTAATAATTCATTCATTCATTAAACACTGTTGACTGAGTTACACTCGCGTGTTTAATATATTTTTTTGCACTAGTTTGCTTCATCAAGATCTTAAGAGTAATCTCGAGTTTCTAAAGCAGCTAGTTAGATTTAAATTAAATTATTTACCTGGTTTTACTTTGACACCAAAAAATAGTGTAGTTTTTTGTTTTATTTTTCATCATGGCAATTTAATGTGTGTTGTACATTTTTATTTTTCCCCCTTTGTGAATAAATTGGCAGAATACCATTTTTTTTTTTTTTTTTTTACCTTATTCTTTGTCTTCTTACAGTAAAAAAAACAAATTCTCCTTTTCTCTCTATTTTTGTATCTTCAAAAATAACAAAAAAAAAAAAACAAAAACAAAAAAAAAAAAAAAAAAAGTCTTGTAGTCTGATCCCGTTGTTTTGTAGGTATTTATTTATTTATTTCCAGTCTGGGAAGTATTTTTGGGTGCACCTCAAATGATTATTCTTGTTAGTCACTAAGTCAGCATCCATCCACCCATCTTCATCACATTTTATTTACAAGATGATATTTCTTCTTAGAAATCTGTGTACATCTGATGCAGTGGTCAGTTTCCTTCTATTATCAGCTGATGTTGAAAATTCTGCATAAAAACTAAATGTTAATCTTAAAACATATTTCATAATCGATGACCGAAATGAAATTACTTGTAAAAAGAAACCCTTCAAAAAGGTGTAAGTAAACAAAAAACCTAATATCAAAAATGTCAGGAGGTGGATTTTTCCCTCTAAAATCCTTAATGTTTGATTTGTAACGTTCATCATCACTGAATAAGTGACAAGATGTTGAAAAATATTTGCAAAATAAAGTAAATAAAAATGCTTAGTTTACTTTAAAATTCATTCTTACACGGATTTCACGAATTTTTACAAAGTTTCAATTGAAGATATTTTTCTTGGAGTTATAAGAAAAAAAATAATTTGCAAGTTTTTCAAGAATTTAAAAAATCTTTATTGGGAAGAAAATTTCAAAGAAAACTTTTTAATTTACAAAATTTAATGATTGAAAGTAGAAATTTTATTGATATAATTATTTATAATTTTTTTAGCAGTAGGGATAATCTTTTGTTTATTTAATAATCTGAGTTTTGTTTGGTATGTCAAAGAAATAGGCACCCAGGACTAGCGATTGAACCAACATCACCTAGAAAGGTGGTGTTGAATTCTCTAACTACAGTACACTAGGGAATTGTCTGCATTGTGTCTCCTCTTAAGCAAAGTGCTGTTAAGCAACTTCAACAATTTTCCTTAAGCTAGAAGTAATTGAAATACAATTTATTATTTAAAAAGCATCTTAATAGTTAATTCTCCCTTTTAGAAAATATAAAATTTAATTTTTAACAAAACAAATTAAACATGGTTTCTATTTGAAAAAAAAAAAGGTATTTTGGGGAAAATATTTTATCTCCAGCAAAATCTCAGCTGTGTAATCAAAAAAGAGAATTTATCTTCTCTTTTTCTGCCTTAACTTTTTCTTCATGAAGTTCTTTTTTTTAAGTTTGTTTAGTTTTCGTTTAAGTTTGTTTAGTTTTTAAATTTATGGATGCAAAAAGCCATGATTTTTTTTTCTTTTAAATTTCAAGAATTTCTCTACACTGCTATTTCCTTCAGTAAAACAAAAATGTTATTTGGCATCTAATGTCTCTAGTTTTTGTTTAGTTTACAAAAAAATGTCATGATAAAATTTGCAGCTTGCCTTCACATCACAGCCAGTCAGGGGAAAAGTGCTTGCTTGCTGGTGATGTGCTTTACTTTTAGTTTTACTTTTTACAGTTTTACTTTTTTTTTGTGTTTGTTTAAAGACTAAAAATATTTAAGAGGATTAGTCTTCTTATCCGAGATTAAAATATATCCAATTAATTTACATTTTTCAAACTTTGTAGCAACAAAATTAAGATAAATGAATAGATTAAATTTGAAGAAATTTTTTAGAATTTAAAAAAAATCAAGCAGTTTTTGTTTTTTTTCTTTTTACTTTGGTCAAGTTTTAAAATAAATATATCATTCTATGACTATTCAGTCCAAGAAACTCGTTTAGTTGTTGATATATCTGAAGTTCTATCTACTGGGTCATTGACATTTGTTATTTGCTGTCTAATTTATTCATGTATCACGAGCTTCTATTCATTTCACTGATAGCATTTAATGCCAATGTATTCATACTATTGAAGCATTATGAGAAAATTACTCTGTTCTGTAGATATGGGTCCTACTTTCTTGTTTTACTCAAGCGTTTCCCATTTGCTTGAATATTGCTTTATTAATGAATGTCTGTAAAGTTTTTTTAATAGCCCACAATTGATGCTGAAAAGTTTTTTTTTCTTACAAAGTATCCATATTTAAAAAAAAATAATTGACAAGATGAAATTTAAGTTACTTTATTCTTTTAAAAATAGCTATCTTCCATAAGATTACTTACAGTTACACAGTGACAAGGAGTACATAGGTTCTCCCATCACCCGGTTCACACTCCTTTCTTGTCTTTTGAACAGGAGTTTCTTGTTTAGAATTAAGTTTTATAGTCGCATGAGTCTTCGGGGTTAAAATGAACAGTTGATTTATCCATGCCAAGAAGATTAATGAAGGATTGTAATGACCAGGTAACACATGGGTAATAATTTTATTTTTAACAAAACAAGATAAGGAATTTATTTACAAATTTACGCGCTTGAAGTTGTCATGCTCGTTTCAGGAAAATACATTTTTAAAATTCGTAGGTTCAACGAATTGAAAATGTTCATTCAACAGATTAAAATGATCTAACACAAAATAATAACATTCGAAAATGTTTAAAACAATAGTAAGTAAGAGTTTTTTTTTTTTTTACTTATGGAAGAGATACGACGGTTGCATACATTCATTCAAACGTAAACGAAGGGAGATATTTCGAAATACTTCATTTCTTGGATTGTTGAAAGAAAATTCTTTGGCGTGCCAAATGGTTGGTTCTGTATTGACGAGTAATTTGACATTGGCGCGCAAAAAAAAAAAAACAAACAAAAAAAACGTCAATGCTGAACACGGTAGACAGAAAAAACGTAAGTTTTCACATGACTTCAGAGACATTCTTCTATTGTTAATTCAATGTTTCTTCTTTTGGGCTCAACGGCTAATTTCTTTGGTGACAAGGTTTCCATTAGTCCAAAAGCAATTTCACACAGGCACACAAATTTACTTTTATCTTTTTCTCAGTTCGCAGGTAAATCTTTGTGAAGGCAAGGTTTTCATTGGTTCAAAGGCAAACTCACTTCAAAGAAATTTTTTTTTTTTTTTTTTTTTTTTTAGAAACTCTTAGGGGAAAATTATTTTTCATCTGTTACCTTACACTTTTTAAAATTTAAAAAAAATTTGAAAAATTAAATTTTGATCTACTTTAATGTTTATAAAACAGAACTCCTTGGAGAATTTAAATCGATTTCTTTTTATAAAACAGGACAATCAGTTACTGAAAACCTGCTCTGAATTTTAAAATAAAAAATACAATAAAACTAAGACAGTATTTAAGTAGAAAAGCTCTTAATTGCTTTTATGAATGATATCTTTTATGGACACTATTGTCTGTAGAAAAAAAAATTGATGAATAATGAACTTTTACAAGAATTGTTTTCATTTTTTTAAATTTTAATTATAATAATTTATAAAGTTTTAAATCCTAAAATTTTGTCTTAATTTGTCTGGTTAGGTGATATTGCTATTAAGTAAAAACTATATTTACTAATCATAAATGGAAAAGCTTATTACAATTTAGCAACCACCAATATTTTTAAAAGAATTCTGAATTTGTTTTGTATGTGTAACAACATGCCAATTTTTGTAAATATGGATATCCATATGTGACATTATCAGAAAATAAGAACAGTAACTATAGTAAATTTAAAGCCAAAGTACCTAAAATTCAATCAAACATTAGATTATGGAGAATATTTTCCTACATTTTTAAGATTACAGGGTATAAAAAAAATAAAAATGATATAAAAAAGGCACTCACATTATATTCCTCAAGTAATTTTTATGGTTATATCCACTATAGATAAACTTCCACCTGTCGTAGAAACTGTCAACAACTACTGGCCATGTTAAAAATGCTTTTTTGTGATATTTTAAACGTAAATAATATTTTTTTTTCAAATTCAGTTATGTTAATTGATCAACTAATATTCCTCAAAGTTTCAGAAAAGTATGTTTTATTTTTTAAAAATTTCTTAATAAAGAGAATTACATTGTATTGACAGATAGCTAAAAATGGCACTGAAATCAGCTATTTTAATAATTTCAAAATATAAACTCCATCCGGCCAATTTAAATTAGTTTTTGAAATACAGCAAAGTATTTTGTATATTGGAAATATTAAAATTAATCTATTAGGTTGAAATTAAAACTATGATAAAAGCATCAAGAAATATTTTTCATTTTTACAAATTTATTTTTAACCTTAGGTATCGTGTTTCTGAGGAGGTATCTTAATTTGGATAGTTTTTTGCAATGTATAAAAATTGTTTTAAAGCTCTTTAGAGCTTTAAAACAATTTAAAACAGTGTTGTAATATGCTATTATCTTTTGGTCATTCTGAAATTGGTGATACTCGAACAAAATAGTTTTTTAGTCACTCTACCTCTATAGTAACTATTGTCCTTCACTAGTCATAATGAAGTGTACTGTCCACTTAAATCATGTTTCAAATCTACAAATTAATTTTTTTTTTTCTCTATGTGCATGTTTTTGTTTAATATAGTTTTTGGTTGCAAGAAAATGACAGTTTGCACTTAAAATATTTTGGTACAAAGTATCTATTTGGTGAAGGAAAAAAAAAAAACAAACTTTTAATTGGAGGGGTTAGTTGGTGAAAGGCAATGCCTACACACATTCAGAGGTTGACCAGTAGAAGTATTGACCCATTTTGTGCTGACTGCTCTCACTGCTACTCTATATATAGTGTTTATATTTCAAGTATATTATTATCTAAGCAATCAACTTAAAGCAAAATAGGTTTTCTTGTACTCTTTATACTACAGAGTTACAACTTTGTTCGCTGTATATTTTTCATGTAAGTTAATGTTGTAGCCTCTTGATAGATTTGAAAATAATTTTTAAAATCAATAAAATTCATGTATGCATATTGCAATAATTTAGGTAAATAAGCAAATTGAAAGTGGTGAATATCATATCACAATATTGATAAAAAAATATGTAAAATTTATCTGCCCATAATACTAAAAATCTTTTTTTTTTTTTTTTTAATTTTCTTTACTCACACTTTTCACTTGTGGAACTCCTTTCTGGCTCCATGCTTTCCAGTCAGCTTTGATATTCAAAAATTATGCAATGTCAATCACTACGACTGTCCTTCAGATTACTCTTTTGTTCTTGCTCCTTAGTAATATTTCTATTTTTCCACACCCAGTAACCATTTGTGCCTTAGTGGCTTTACATGGGGTGAACTTGATTTTAAAAAAAGAAAATAAATTCTACACAGCCCCTTTTCTTTGAAATAAGACTATTTTGTTTCTAAAATGAATATTTTAAAACTGAAATTGAACAGGAGTAGAAGTTTGTCCCTTGTTTCCTGTTTAGGGTTCGGTTTCTGGTTTCTTAAAGTCTTTTCATTCTCTTTGACTCCAATTTAAAAGAATTCTTTTCTTGGAAAGGAATATTGCAAATATTAAAAAAAGATGCATACAGTAACAAACAAGACTCGAGACTTTTACATGAAATTTGAAAGTTACAAACATTTATTACATTGATATGAAACAATATAACAAAATACTTTTTTTATAAAAAGCTTGCACAGAAATTTCTTTTTGGGCACCTTATCAGGGCTGGTGCATACTACCACTGATTCTCTTGATTGAGGGGCCCAAGTCTGATTGAGGGAACCCAGGTAGTACTTTGTGACTCTTGCTATCTTATCAATATTTGCTTTTTTTTCTACTTACATTTATATATTTTACAAATTAAACTAATCACAACTATTAAAGGCTGAAAAACTTTTGCAAATTTTGACTGGAGTTTTAATTTTTTTTTTTCTTGACCAAATCTGTAAATTTGTTTCGCTCATGCTAACGCCTGGAAAAAAAGCTTTATAAAATTCACTATTTTTTATTCCATAATGTTGAATGTGTTAAAATTATTCAACTTTTTAACAAGAAAAATCTCAAGTTGATGTTAAAATTTTGCCACAAAACATTGTTGATTTATTTAAGATGATCTATTATGACATGTCTCTAATTTGTATTTTTATATCCATTTTATTTATTTTCAATTTTTCTAGTTGAATTGTTCACCTATATTGCATTTCATCCATTATTGTACATAATTAGGTTACAATAAAATTTGTATTTTATATGAATACTATCTTATGAAAATTGAAAAGTTGTAGATTAGGGTCCCCTGTATCGTAGAATTGGCAGTGGGAAGGGCTATATCATAGATTGTAGGGACCACAAGACCCTTGCATTGCTCTGCATCTTATGAACAAGGCAAGGTAATATAACAAAATTATAGTAATTATTGGCTCCAAATCATTTACAATACAATTCTTCAGATCACAAAAAAAAAAAATGAAAGGTGGAAGAAACCTACTTTGGCTTATCCCATGAGTCTCTCCATCCTGGATATGATGATAAACTACATCTGGCAGCAGGTCTTCTGATTGAGAGGTTTTGTGGAGCGTGGAACCATCTCTTAACTGCTGTTGTTTCCAGGTCCACCCTGACCCAGAGTTGTAGCACCTGTTAGGGTCCTAGCTGTGGGCAAATTGTTAATCCCCAAACTGGGGTCAAAACATTATGAAAGTATAAAATACATTTTTTTGTTAAAAAGAAAATTAGCAGCAATACATTTTTGTAAAAGAAATTACTAATGCTCTCAAGGAAATTAAATTTTGGTATTAAATGACCCATAAGGAGTTGATATGTTACTAAACAAATGATAAAAAAATGTTTCCAGTTTAAATAACCCACAAATGGTTGATAAGTTGTAAAATAAATTAATGAATCCTTTATTCAACTAGTTGTTAATACCAGGGGACAAACATGTGTGATAACAGCAGTGTTACTATTTAAAATAAGTTTTTGACTGTTTAAATTCAAGACTTTATTTAGAAAAAAAAATTAATTTTCGCATTAAATGACCCAATCATTTGATATGTGGTAAAACACAACAAACTCTGGGACCTTTAATGATATCTTGAAAAGTCTTTCGGTTTTCTTTCTGCTTGGCTACCAATATGCTTCACTGGGGCCTTTCACAATGTTTGTGAAATTTCTTTATGCTTCCCGTGAGCTTCTTTTTCATTGTCAATAGTGGGGCATAGTTGGCTCTTAAGTTTTTCTTTCTTGTTCCTTTTTGTTGTTAATGTTGTCCTTGTGAATGCCAAAACCTTTTCACCTTTTGCTATCCTAGTGGCTTTCACATGTGAATGCCTGTTGTAACCTGAAAAGGTTACTGAATCAGGAATGACCAAAACGGAGGTTGGAAATGAAATGGTAATCTTTATAACACCAATAAAATACAATACTCACCAATAGCATGAAGTAGGTAAACCACTGCTAGTAGTGGACTACTTTGACAGCATATTACCCCTCCCCCCACACACACGCACTTACAATAGTGTCCAAAGCATTTATGAGGATTGGGACATACCCATTAGTGTTCATAGGTATGGTATATAACATTGCCCGAAAACTTTTCTGTAGCCAGCTGGCCTCCTTCACATCTGATGTCTAAGGCCCTTCTGCTTTTCATACACAGACCAGTGTTCTTATATACCCTTAAAGATATGCTCAAATGAGCTACATCATTAAATTTACTTGGGTGGAAACCACCCCTTTTGAGTGAGGAAAAAAAAAACTACAAAAGGAATATATTTTTCTAAATTAAAAAAAACAATAGATCACCAGCAGTCTGCCATAATTGTTATTTTTGGTGGTCCTTTTTAGAGTCAATTTTAAATAAGAAAACAAAATTTTACACACAAATGTATTAATTGTTCACAAACCATCTGGCTTTCTTTTAATAGGCAGTTAGATTTCATCATTTTATAGTTGACATTGCTATCTGTAACCACAAGTTCTATGCTAACATTTTCTTTTCCCACACTTCTCACTCCTGTAACTCACTTCAGATTCTTGTGTCCCAAATAACTTTGATCTTCCAAAATTCAAATTCAGTATCAGTCGTTATCTTCTGTCTTCTTAATTCCTCTTCTTTTATTGTTCCTTCTCCTTAATAATGTTTCTCTTTTATTCTTATTCTTTCACACTCAGTAACCTTTTGTGTCTTAGTGGCTTTAATGCCTTGCTTGCGGTGAAATGATTAAAAAAAAAAAAAAATATTAAAAAATAGTGTTATGTAAATTCTCCACCTGTGACATTCAAGCCTGATTACAGCATCCAAGCATCACGTTTATTCATTCTGTATTAAATTGTCTTAATGACTTTTAGTGTCACTGGCTCCTGAATTTAAAGTGGATTAGCTTTGCAGTTAGCGTAAGGTCAAAAACTAGAACATTTAATTGTAACAAAAAGTAGGCAATGAATATAAGTAATAACTTAAATTTGTTATTTCTGATCTTGCAGTGTTGATGTGTGCATTAAAAGTGAAGCACTGAATATAATTTTGAAAATTTCTCTTCTTTTTAGAAGACATGAGTATGACTATGAATAAGACTTGATAAGTTCAATAGATTTTATCAAACATCTGACCCTGATTGAGCATTTTGACATAAAGCTCTTGAGTCAACAAACCAGTTAAATGTATTGAACTTTTCTTATTTTATTGAATAAGACTATGAATATAGATTACTTAAAACTATTCCATTGAAGCATAACTAATTTCTGTTTTTATTTATCAGTTTATTCTTTGTAAGAATAAAATACAATTACATTGTATTCACCATTATTTGCAATGAATTGTTGCTACTTATTAAGCAGCTTTGAGTAAAATTACTCGGGTTTTGATGTGAAAATTGAAAATGGTAATAATGGGTCAGGTGAATATGGTGGCTTGGCTAATAGATTTCCAAAATTTATTTCTGCTCCATTTTGCTTTGCATTGTTATGGAAAACAATACTTTTCCTGTTGATCAACGCAGGGTGCTTTTTGACAAAAATTTTATGGACATGTTGCAGCTGCTGGATGTATAAATGTGCATTTTGCATTTTGTTGTGCTTTAAGAACACTAAATGAATACTCCTCTGATGATCTCACCTCACAAACATTACCTTTCTTACATGAATCTCAGTTTTTGTAGCCAGTTTTGGAGATTTATCTTTGTTAAACCACTTCTCTTTGTGTTGAACATTGTTGTATGCAACCCATTTTTCATCACCTGTTATGATATATTCAAGGATGATGTATTCATCATTACAAATGATTTCCCAAAACAGAAATTACTTATGACGCAACCTAATTGACTACCAAAAAAATAAGTTGATTTATGTTTTCTCATATTCAGCAAACGTTTTATGTTTAATTTAGGAGCTTTGTTAATTAGAAATAATTCTAGAAATGAATAAATAAAATTATTTGAGATTGATTAGAACGTCATATAAGACTAAAATACACAAGTTAAAAAGTGTCTTGAGATTTGAGATTTTTTGGAGAGAGAATAAAATTGGCAGATCATGTAAAGAGTCAGACTCCAAAACATTGCAATACACATTTTTGTGGCGGGGGGGGGGGGATAAGTTTTTATAAATGAATAAATAAGTTTTATTTTCATTTTTTTTTTTTTGTAATCAGTACAAAATAATTCAGAACAAAAAAGAAATGTGACGTTTACAAAGAAACAAAAGTTTTACCTTGGAAACAAGTGTTTTAATAGAAGACTAACAGGAAGAAAAATTTCCTTAATATTTTTCTTTCTCTTTTAGTATCATGTTTTGAACAACTAACTTTTTGATAATGTATATGTTTTTTATTCTACAAGTCAGATGCAAGTAAACAAGGACCTAAGGTTATTTTTAAGAATAGTTTATTATCTTTTCTTTCATTGGACTGCTCTTAGATAAAGTTAGTGTACATAATTTTGATATCCGGCGATAGCATTTCATTTTCAACTCTAATGTTGAGAATTAAACTCGTAAATAATTATAAGCCTTTCCATTCAGACTAGTATCCTCATCTTAGTTGTTATACTTGCAACATTTCAGCCCAAATTTTGAGATGTGGAATTATTATTATATGCCTTCTTTTTCAGACTAGTATCCTCATGTTGGTTGCCAAACCCACATTTTGGTTGTTGTACCCATTTGTATTTGATAACCTTCTTGGAATTTTGAACTGAACACTTTATTCAATCTATTGGGATAGATTATTCTGATTGTGTTTTCCATGCTTAAAATGTTTTTCATATCGGTTAATACTTGCCAGGCTTTTTATTGTGTCACTTTTCTGCTTCATCTACTGAATGGAATATGTGACTTTTCAACACAATGGATTGAACTCACAACTACCAGGAAACTGTTTTAACTAGTACTTTAATCCACTAAGACATGTGTATCTCTTAAGCAATCCAGTCATGTACTGGACAATTAGGTTTAAGGCTCCAAAATGATGTCACTAGCTTGTCCAGGAGACACATGGCTTAAAGCATTGATTTGAATATATCTGGTTCACTGGTAGTTAGTTCAATCCCTGGGTCAGGTAATGCTGAAAGTCGTATATTTCATTTCAGTGAAAGAAACAGACAAGTGAAGCAATGATAAATGAGAATCATGTGTATCAACTGATATGAAGTATCCCCCCTAAAAAAAAATCATAAGGAAATGAATAACGTGTCCAGTTCAAAATTCCAAGAATGTTACTATGGTAACAGATATCTATGGCCTTGGGTGGCAACTGGTCTAGAAGAAGGACAACTCTGAATTCAAACCTGAGTGGTTGGCAATTAAACTGGCTCTCTCACCAGACCAGGGTCTGGTGAGGAGAGTAAGCAGCACAAAAACAAGGGTGCATGAAATTCTCAGCCAATGAACATCCACCCCAGCTATGAGTCAAGTAGCTTTGCTAACCCACAATTGGCGAAGTGTGGTGAGTATGGCTACACCCCTGAAGACATGGCCAATCAGGAGTGTGTGGGCCTTGGATTTAGATTTGGAGAAAGGAAACATACATGATTCTGGTAAGAGAGATTAGTCAATGAGAAAGTCATATTCAAATCTGAAGTTAGTCTCAAATGTAAAATTCTTTTATTTATCCCACCATCAGTAGCAAGTCAGCTCTGTTAGAAACCTTGTAAATTACCAGAAATGCCAGTTTGGACTTTGAAATAGGAAGAAATTTTGCATAAGTGTTGCTGTTAATATATATATATATATATATATATATATATTATTTTTTATTTATTTATTTTTTTTTAAGCATTTTACCCCAAGCAAGGCGGGAAGCCACTAGGACGCAAGGGGTTACAGAAGATTTGGAGCAAGATCTGGAAATAGGGAAACTGGAATAGGGAAGGGAGTTCCACAGGTGAGAGGTGCGGCTATTGGAGTAGAAGAGACAGCTACATTTAGTAGTTTTGACAGTGAAAGGGTGAGAGCGGGATGCCAGTCTCGTAGGGCGCTTGAATTCATGAAGTTTGGGAACCAGCGAATGCAGCTCCTCGGAGCAATTACCATGAAAGTATTTGTAAAAAAGACAGAGAGAGGTGATGGCGTGTCTCTGAGAGAGTGAATGTAGACGAGATGCCAGAACAGGGCCAATTATATTGCATATCTGCCTCTGGAGCTTATCAAGAACCCCGAGGCAAACAGAAGGGGCTCCAGACCATATAGGGCAGCAATACTCCATGCAAGGGCGAATTGTTGATTTGTAGATCTGAAGGATCGATTCTGGGGAGAAAAATTTCCTGGTGTGACACAAGGGAGCCAACTCTCCTTGCAGTGGACGAAGCAATTGACTCAATGAGGATATTAAAACATGTTAAAAATTGCTACGCAATTACAATTATGTTTCAACGCCATAAATGTGTCTCTTCAGGCAACGTTAAACTACTAGCAAGTGAAAGATTAATTTCAAAAAAGCAGAATACTTTAAAAATAGACTTGTGGTTTTTGCTGTAATTAACCAATCAAATATGACCTATGCTAAATTCAAATTCACTGGAAAAAAATTTTAATATACATTATGACACAAAGTTGTCTCCATATAAAACCTAGACAATTTCCTTATGGGCAGATACAGACTGTTACATTATTTCGTAAGTTGTATTGATGTCTGACACTCAAACTTCCCAAGAAGCGAAAGAGATAGGGAGGTGATTTAACACAATGCTAACCAGTGATATGCTCGTTCAGCTTCTTACATAAAATTTTGTAGTTGATAAATAAAAGACCCTTTTAAGAAACTGGCAAACAACTGTTTGAAAAAAAATCACTGTGACATCCTCTTTAAATTAAAGGGACATAACTTTCATTAGTTCATTCCCTCCTTGTATATAATAAATGCAAAATGTCAGTAGGTTACTGCGTCACACTTATTCAATTTTACTCCTAGAGGCCGTAGCCCAACATATACCATTTTGGAATCGGGCTGACTCCGTGATCAAATTAAAAACGTTCCAGGCTGGATCCAGATTCACATTCCTCAAATTTTGGATTCCCAAGTTTTCATTACTGTGATTTTCAGATTCCACCATCTTGGCTTCTACTGATAAAAACAAAGGGACACAACTCTCTAACTTTCAATAGCTCATGTTCAAATGAAAAAATTACTTTTCTCAAATTAGTGTTTCAAAATAAAATTCTCATTGTTTTCAACTTTATTCCTAGAGGCCTTAACCTAAGATATCATACCATTTTGGAATCAGGCTGACTCTGTGAGCAAATTAATAAACATTCTAGGCCAGATCCGAACCTGCAATCCTGAAATTTTGAATTCTCAATTTCTTATTACTGCGATTGACTTTAGTGATTTTTTTTTTTTTTTTTTTTTTTTTTTTTTTTTTTGCTTCCTTTCTTTACAATAACAATTTTAATAACATGGAAATAAATTTAGGAATAATCAAAATTAATTGCGAAATTCAGCAAAAGTCTATCATAAAATAAAAATAATTGTTTGTGTGGAAACCTATGTACAGCAAATTGTTTTTAAATGAAGTGGTGGCAGACAAATTATTGTTGGACATTTAAAAGGTAAGTTTAAATTTTAATGCAATACTTAAATGTAGCAATCAATTTTGAGTTTTTCTGTAGTTTATTGTTGCCTATCGCATCTATTCCTCTCTATCTCTTGTGAGGAAGGCCCAATGAAGAGCCCTCTGCAGGAGCTAGCTGAAATGCCACCCTGATAGGGCAGCTTTTAAGCTAGTGTATGTAATACATACACACACACACACACACAGTGCGATGGGTAAATTGTCGCCATTTAATATTTTTAATTTTGTGCATGAGCATTGCTTGTATTTGATTACATTTGAGTATAGTAGGGTCTGTGAGAAAAAGAGCAGTATGACAAATTCACATGCCTGAAATTTGAAAATAGCATGCTGTATTGCTTAACATTTATGCCCAAAGATCCAATCTGAACATTTCAGTGTGTTTGGGTGTCAATCTGAGAACAGTTCAGAGGATTTGGAAAGGGTTGGATGAGTCTCATTGTGATTATGAAGGTACAGTAACTCGGAAAACTCACTCTGATCATTCTGACAAGGAAAAGTACTTCCAAATTTGTTGGTGAGGAACTCAGACTCAACACAGAGGCCTACATCAAGTGCCTTGAGAAGGTAGTGCTGCCCTGGGTCAAGAGGGTGGCTGCTGGAAGACCCTATGTCTGGCAACTAGACTATGCACCATGCCACACTAGCAGGAAAACCCAGTAATAGCTGTCAGACAATTTCTGCAACTACATCACCTTTTACATTTGGCCATCTAACTACCTAGACTGCAATGCCTTTGGTTATTATGTGTGGGGTGTAGTTGAATGAGAGACCAACAAAACTCCTTGTAAAAATCAAAGATGAAGGCATAGATTATGGTAGTATTCACCAACTTGAACAAGGAGACTGTCCAGAAGTGTTGCAGGAGATCCTGAAGTCATCTTGAGGCCATGGTTGACACCAGTGGTGATGTTATTGGATAAATTTACTTTTTAGTATTTCAACATATTTTTGTGTAATTTTGGTAAACATATCTGTTAAAATGAGATGTCAGTGTTTTCACTTTTGCATAATTTAGACGACAATTTATCAATCGCACCATATATATATGTGTGTGTGTGTGTGTGTGTATATATATATATATGTGTGTGTGTGTAATTATAACATTTTCATTTATTAAGAACAAATTAATTACAGATAAGTCAATAATGACATAAATACCTTAAAAAGAAAAACAGAATAGTCATTAACTAAACAGACAGAATGCATAGTTGTTAGCAAAAGAGACAGCCCAAGGCGTGAGATACATACTGGGGATGTCAAATTCAACTGTGTAGTGTAGTAATAGAAGACAGAAAATGTAACACAGAAATCTGAAGGCACATAGAAGTAGAGACAGATGCATAAACAAAGTACTAAGACATTTGAAAATATGAATAGAAACAACAAAAAAAAAAACTACTAAATATTTATCTAATATTTAACTTATATAGCAGTGAATACTGGACAATTTCCTCATTGATGAAGAAGAAACTTGAAGCAACATAGATATAAATGCTGATAAATGTTGAGAACAGCATAGACTGAGTAATGATAGTTTTAAAGAAGAAAGAAGCAAGGAAACTTATACTTACAATCAGAATGAGACTGGTGAAATTTGTGAACAGCATAATGATTGAAGAGGACTGAGAGAATTGAAGGCAAGAGAAGCTGAGGAAATAATGAGTAACCTATTTAACAAGCTCATATAAATGGATGACAGAACAAGGGCACAGAAAAAAAACAGGAAGTTGTGGAGAGCCATTATCACCTACATCCTGAAAAGAAAAGCAACAAAGTTCTCATTGGATTAAATATGGGTTCATGTTATTAACATTGTATTGTCGCTTTCTAATTTGAACCCTGTATGAACTTCGATCAAAGAGCTTGTTGCATTATATTTTTTTAATGTGTGTATATATGTATGTCTATACATACACACACACACTATTGTGTTCTAAGAATGCAGGGAAAACCATTGTGTCTGTAAAAATACAAAATGTAAAAAAAAAAAAAAAAAAAAAAAAACATTTACTGAATAGTAATTCTGCCTACTTTGGACATTGAGCAATCTCTTATTTACTGTGGCCCATAAGCTATTTTTGCTTATTTATACTGTTTAATAGTATGTTCTTATTTTATTTTATTTATTAATACCTACACTGACCAAGCCCAGTGAATTTTTTGCACATTTTCTGGCATTTTGCCGGTGTCCAGAAGTCTCATCCTTTTGAAGCAGCTTTGAAAGGTGTGTGCCAATCAAAAACTTGTGTTTGACCTTAGGAATATTTTCCAGAAACCAGACAAGGCATTTTGAGCATCTCAGTAGCCAATTTGTTGAGCTTCACCCAAAATCTAAAGCAGGTATGTTGCTTGAATTTGTCAGTTATTAGAAAGATTCCAGAACTTTCACAATTGGGTTGCTCAAAATAATTAGACATGAGTAGATCATGCTAAGACTATTGGCAGACTGACTCAGTAGGTAAGGGTTTTTTTTTGTTTTTTTTTATATGCATTTCCATTGAATAGTTCAGAGCATGTGTAGTTTTGGAACTTTCCAATATTTATTTATTTTCCACATTGTATGTATGTATGTATGTTCATTCAACTAATCTATGATTATTTTTTTCACTTAAGTAAAAACTTGGAGTATGACAGTTTGTGTTTTAAAAAAAATTTAGATATGAATTTTACTAGCTAGTACTAGCTGGCAATTGGGTGAGCTTATTTTCCTGTTTAGATGTTTTAAGAGCTTATGAATTAAAAGCTACTGTTTTCTGAATTAAATTAGATGTTTTCTGGTTAAAATGGGCACATCCTCAAAGAGAAAATGAAGAATTGTCCACTTGTTATTAGTTACAAAAAATATTTTGTATTATTTTGTTGCACATTTTCATTAACAGTTGGGTTTTCTGTCTAAATTTCTTGGGTTAAGGAGTCATCATCATCATCATCATCATCCTTATTTACAATAAGCCAAATCCTCGACTTACAAACATTTCTCTTAATAATAATTTAAAAATAATTCAACAGACAGTTATTTTATTTATGATAACTGGACTTTTGGTGATTACCTTATTTGGTTTCCATTGTTTGATATTGTGTGTCTGAAAAATGGCACTTTTGGCTAAGATCAAAGTGTAGTATTTATTCTTATCAGTTTAATCTGATTTTCTCTCTCTCTCTCCATTTCTATCTCCCCTTTCTTTTTTTCTTCCTGAAACCGAGTAGTATCTTTCTCCTCTTTTCATGCGACCAAAATGGAATAGTCCATTATTTATGAAGTATTGACAGGGCGTAATGGACATGTGAACTATGACAATGAAATAGACCTGATGAAAGCTGTATGACACAATGGCTGAAATATTGTGATGAAAACAATAAAGATGAGGATAATAGTCTGCATGTAAATAGTGTAAATGTTTTTTTGTTTTTTTAATTAATGATTACATTGTTCATTCTTTTCAATTTTCAATATTTTAAATGAAGATTGGCAGAAAATATTTTGATCTTGGCAATAAGAATAATTTTTCTTTTTTTTTTTTTTTATCCAAATGTCTCTGTCTCAGTTCTTCAGCTTATTTTTGTATGTGTGAGATATATATATAGTGTGTGTGTGTGTGTGTGTGTTTAAAATTTAATAGTGAAAAAGTGCCCAATATCAGTGATAGTGTTTTATAGATAACATGAAGTTGACAGTTACCAAGTTGAGTTGATTCTTATGTCCACTCTATTGAACTCATTATCTATCTGTATGTATGTATGTATTTTTTTATTATACCGGATGTAACAGCAAAATTGTACAATTGTTAGATTGAGCTTTGAACCATTGTATCTTAGAAATGATTAAAGATATCTTACTGGAATTCTCCAAAGTTTTATAACACTATTGGACCCTACCTTGAGCAATAGGAATGTATAATTACTCATCAAGCTTAACAGAAGAATCATGATGAAATTGATTGTAAATGAAAATGACATGTTCATCATTAATTAATCATAGCTAAGGATTGAAAACTCATGAAGAATTGAAATAAAGTTCAAATATATATATATATATATATATATATATAAATATATATGGATTATTTTCCAATTTATTCAAGATGATCTTTGCCCTCTCTAACCTTCTAACATTCTGTCTTGGAGTAACAAAGTGCCTCACAGGTTTTACATACGATTTCATTTTCAAGTCTTTTTTCACTGCTTTTTGGACTGTTGTAGCAGAAACTCCTCTCTCATGTGCCAAACGTCTTATGGATTGAGTTGGATCTTTTCTAATTGATCTCTTTAGCACTAAGTTGAAATGATGATACCTCTTCTTGTTTTGACCTCCTGATCTAGTTTTCCTTTCTACTGTTCCCTCTTTTTTAAAAAACTTATTCACCGTTCTCTTGATGGTTTTTAATGGATTATGAATGTTGGTATCATTAATGAAGACCTGAATGATCTTTTTCCACTCACCATTACTCAGTTAGGAAGACAAAGTGATTTTTACTTGTCCTCTTTCTAGCCGCATAATTCAAAGGGTTTTTCAGTGATTCTTACAACAAATGGTGTTAAGATGGCTAAATGTCTTATCTGAAAACCTGGAAAAAAGAAACTTGGCTATCCCCCACCACCATCACTGTCCAAATGACCTCTCAACATAGTTTTTTTTCAAGGCACCCTAATGATCTCTCTCTCTGCTTAGTTTTCCTGAACTGTCCAACTGATTTTCCTCATACAGTTTTCCCAAGCCATCCACATGAACTCTTTCAGTTTAGTTCTTCCTCCAGACTGTTCAAATGACCTCCCCAGTTAGTTTTTCCAAGCTGTCCCAATGAAATCCCTCCGCTTAGTTTTTCTGAACTGCCCAGCCAACTTTCCCCACCCAGTTTTCCCAAGTCATCCAGATGAACACTTTTGGTTTAGTTTTCTCCCAGGACTGTCCAAATGATCTCCCAAAGCTGTCCTCCTGATCTTCATCTGCTTAGATTTCCGAATTAGTTCACATGACCCTCCTTAATTTTCTCTCATCATTCAAAACACACATTTTACTGTATATGACGACGATGTTATCTTAATAAGTTTTGGTGATTATCAAAGGATTAATGTATTCAGTAATTAATGTAAAATGGGTGTGTGGGTTTGTCAGTGTTGGTAAATCTTCATTAATGTTGATCTATCCGTAAAGAGGTAATTGGGGATATGCTGAATTAAAAGCCATAAAATGCTGCCTTCTTCAGTTACAATTGTAATAATAGTTGTTTTATTGTCTCTTACCGGGCAATCAGTTCATATTATTTTAATTGTTTATTCATGTCACTTAATATCTTGATGAGAATTTTTTTCACACTATCTATATATATAGCAATACATAAGAATTCTTCTTTTTTTTTTTTTTTTTTTGTTTTGTTTTTCTAATCAAATTCATCCCAAGCAAGACAATAAAGCCACTAAAGTACAAGGGATTACTGGATGTGGAAGAATTAGAAAACAGAAACTTTACTATGAAGAGTAATCAGAAGGACAGTAGATAGTGATTGACATTTCATTAGAACTCTTGAAGATTAAGGTTGGATGGTAAGCATGGAGCCAGAAGAAAGTACCATAATTGGGAAAAGAAACTGTTAGCATGGAACATCTAGTCAACTGTGCTGTATATTGATGAAACCTCGTTTCCAGTCTAGTACTTCGCTCATATTCATAAAGTCTAAGGTACCATAGTGAACAGCTCATCTGAACAATTACCATGAAATTATTTATAGAAAACACACAGGGCAGCAACTTTATGGTGGTGGAAAAGTGATTGAAGCTGAGATGCCAGATCAGGACCAATAATACTGCTGATACTTCTTTGGATTTTATTAAGGATTTCTATATAGCAAGAGCACTGAACCAGATGTAGCAATATTCTATGTATAGATGAATAACAGACTTATAAATATGTAAGATAGATTCTGGAGAGAAAAATTGTCTAGCACGACTTAGTGAACCAACTTTCTTAGCCGTTGACATAACAATGGATTTAATACAATCTTTCTATTTTATTTCAACCAAGAACGTTAACCTGTGAAAGCATAACGAGTCACTCTCTTGAAGGTTTAGCATCAGCCATGTTGAAAGAAGGCAGAAAGGTACCTCTCAGATGATTATTAGAGAGCAGTTTTGTAGGCATTAAAATTAACAAGCCATCCTTTGCCCCAGTTAACGTTTTTGACATCACCTGCCAATTTGACCATATCAAACTGATCAGACTTACTATTGAGACAGGCAAATGGTCGTGTCATCAGTATGTCATAGATTGTCAGACATACACTTCTGTTATGGAAAAATTTGACTTTTGGTTCAAAAAAGCAAAACCAAACTGAAAAAAAAGAACTTTGTTTGTGTTCCTTAGGTGTTTTAGAAATTATAGAAAAAGTATTTGATAAGATATGACACAAGGAACTGTTTGAACTGCTAGGTAAGTTTTATTTATTTGAGAAAAAGATGCATTAGAATAATCCAGAACCTATACTGGAAGCAAACTACCTGCGCACATGATTTGAAAATGAATTCAGTAAATAGACAAAAAACAGAATGGGACGCAAGACAAAGATGTGTCTTCTTGCTGGACTTATTCAACCTTTACAGTGAGGCAATCCCGAGAGAACTAGAAGTCCTATCAGAATTTATTATTGGCGTCTACATTCCTAACAATATAAGATATGCAGATGACTTTGTTGACAGCAGACATAGAAAGGAAACTGCAGGAACCCCTAGTAAAGGTAGTTAAGGAAAAGAAGAAAGGAAGGATTAAACATCAATTGTGACAAGACAGAATACCAAGGACAGAACATGTGTAGATATAAGAGTGGACAGTGAGTGGTGACAATCTGTTTCATGCTTGAATACAATCTTCAGGTCATGTGTGTTGTGTGGTGGTTTGACAAATAAATAAATAAATTAATTAATTAATTAAATATATAATAAATTAACAAACTATGAATCTACCTATAACCACAAATAAGCAAACAAATCAACACCAAATAATTAATGAATAAATACAAAAATACCCAAACTAATTATTAATAAATAATAAATTGAATGTTAACAAACAACGGTGTACAATAGCTACAAATAGCCACATTTGGATCCACAACAATTTCTACTCAATGGCCTCTAGAATAATTTGAAATGTAACCATTGCTGCCTACCCATTAACCATTAGGGTAATATGACAAACCACAAATACCTGACCTTGCTATCCATAATGCCCCACTGACTAGCATATATAAATAGTCGAGCCACCACAAAACACATGGCCTGAAGATTGCATTCAGTCATGAAATACTGTTGTCAGTTTGTGATGATCTCAGTATCCACAAACACACAAATATATATATATATATATATAATATATATATATATATATATATATAAAACACTGCCTGATGAGATGTTATGTTGCATCGAAACATTAATGTATTTTTGTAGTGGAAATACGTATGGTCAAATGTAATAACCTATGTAACGAGGAATATATCTATATATATATCTATATATATATATATATATATATATAATGAAGAAATATAGTCTTGAGGTGTGCTATATTTATGGGATAAAGTGCTCAATATCAGAGAGCATGTATAAACATATAAGTGAACAGTGAAGTCAACACTTAGAGGCGACAGTCTGTTTCATGCTAGACGATTGTGTCTAGCATGAAACACTGTCGCCTCTGTGTTGACTTCAATGTTCATTTATATATTATACCAATATTTTATGGCTAATGAACCAAAGACTATGTTGTTTTAGTCAGAAAGAAAACTTGCTGAAAATCTTTTTCTGAAGGATTTTCCAAACAAGAAATTTAAATGCAAAGATACTATTGCTTAATATCTGAAAAAATTATAATTTAAAAGTTAGTGATACTATCTCATCAGTTTAAATAAAAGTAAATATCCAGTCAGTCATTGTCTATGCTCTAATGGTTAATGCTATGATTATTCACCTGGTTTTCCCATTTATTTGACCAAACTTCCTGTAATTTGACAATTTCCTTTCTGTTGTTGTCTTTTGATACCCCTAAAGTTCAAGGTTTGTAACCAAACACATGACCCTTAAACACTGAAAAAATAACGTTGTGGACTTAAACCAGAATGACACCGAAAACCAATGAACTTAAAAGGCAATTTGGGCTAAAAATATCCTAAATCACACTAAATGCAAGCAAGATATCCTTTACTCATCAAGTTTTGATATTTGTCTGTAGAACATTGTACATAGTTGGTCAGTGTGTTATAAAAATTTTCCAATTTTAATATTCTGATGAAACTTAATTCTTCAGTTAATGATTGAGTAAGCTCATAGTGAGTTCTTTGACAATAAAATTTCCTTAACACATTGTTAAATATTTGAGCTTAACAACTTTAATAAAAAAATTACAATAAAAATCATAAATATGAATGCTGGTCGTTATTTTAAGAAGAAAGGGGATACAAATGAAAAGATTTAAAGTAGACAATTTTGTTTAATTTCACTGAAACAGTCATTAAATACTTCTATCTTTCCTTCTGTCTAGCTAAATTCCCATCTTATGAGCATTTCTCTTAATAATAATTTAAAAATAATTCAGCAGACGATGTTATTTATAGTAACTGAATTTTTCGTGATTACCTTACTAGGTTTCTGTCATGTCATTTGAATGCTGTGTGTCTGAAAAATGGCGCTTTTTCGTAGTTACCATTGCTTCTCAGCCTTTTGGCTACGATCAAAGTGTGGTACCTGTTCTCATCAGCTTAATCTGATTCTATCTTTCTCTCTCCACTTCTGTCTTCTGTTCTTTCTTTGATTTTTTTTTTTTTTTTTTTTTTACTGAAATCAAGTTGTGTATTCCTCTCTTCACATGTGATCAAAATGGAATAGTTCATTATTTGTGAGGTATTGGCAGGGCATAACGGTCGTGCAAACTAACAGGGAGAGACAAGCACACTCATAAGATTCTTATTGAAACTCAATAATAATAATGAATGTTGTAATTGAAGTCAAGAGATGTTGAACTTGTGCCAAAACAATAAGTTATTTAGTACCAAACGCAACATCAGAGAATCGCCTTCAGGCTATAAGTGAGTAAGAAAAGAAGAGGTATCTGTCACCAGATACTGCCTTGGATGCACCTCTATTACTCATATATATATATATATATATATATATATATATATATATATATATATATATATATATATATATATATATATGAGCCTCTTCTCCCCCTCTATGTGTACAACATGACTGGATAGATACAGGCTAAAGCATATACGGACAGAATGTGTTGCCTTCAAATTAGTCTGAAAAATATTATTGAACAATCAAACTACGCTTTTTGTCAATGTCAAATCATATTTCATAAAGGAGGGTTGGACTTTTGTTTTGAAATCTATATATACAAATAGTTTCAATAGATTTATATATACATATAAAATTTTAACTTATCATATTTATCAGACATTTAAAACAAAATATTAGTAATTTTTATCTATATAAAAAAATTACATCTTGAAATTTTTTACTTTAAATCAAAAAATAAAACAATCTTAATGTTAAAATGATACCAAAAAATCAGGAAAATTTTGAATGTTTAGGCATTAAATAACCCACAAAGGGTTGATATACCATAAATCAGTCAATATAGCAATTGAATTTAAAAAAAAAAAAATGTTTAAAATACTTATTACAAATTTATTGATTTTTTTTTTTTTTTTTTTTTAACAATCAAAATACTGTCTGAATTTTTCATTTTGTTTTAAAGATTTGTGAAGACAATTCACAATTACAAAATGTTAAATTAAGAAAATTTTAAATTACTATATTTTTTTGAGTATAAAATGAACCATTTACTCCAAAATTTGATGACAAAATCTATATACACCAACAAAATGAATAAAAGTGACAAATGCAGTTTTTGAGTGGGGAGAGGAGACAAAAGGGCAAGATATCAAAAATAAAGTCAATGAATGGATTGTGGATCAGAAACGGCAAAGATTATCTATTTCTACAAATCTTACAATTTTTGAAGCAAAGAGGATTCCATTCAGTAATATTTTAGAAGATTTTATTGATAACTCATTTTAGTGTTATTGGTTCGTGAATTATAAGAAAGACGAAATTATAAGAACTGAAACTGGGCAAAGCAAAAGACTGACACTTGTTCTGATGTGCATGTAGGTGAAGAATTGTTGGAGTGGTGGTAAAGAGTGATGATTAAGTCATGTAAGAAATGTGGTATCAGTTAACAATGGATGGAACTGAGGCTGGCATTCTCTTTGATCATGATATTGGATCCAATGATGAAATGTCTGATTCCTTTTCAAGTGATAGTGAAAGCAATGAGCATTTTATTTATTTATTTTTTTTTTTTTTTTTGAACCAAACTAAATAACAGTAAATCTTTATTTTTATTTTTCTGTTTTCCCTATTCACTGTATATTTTTTATTTTGATATTTCAAGCTCTTATGTTTAGTACAAATCTACTAAACTTTTTTGCTTAGTAAAAATCTTTTAAACATGACTAGATTTTTTTTTTTTTTTTTTTTTTTTTTTTTTTTTTAGAGAAAAATTATTTTCAAAATAAGGGTGTATGTTATATGCTGAAATATACAGTATTTATTTCATTATATTTTTGTATCTTTTAGAACTTACTTTAAAATGCTATCTTATTATTTTAATAAAGAGAAAATATGTGCAAGAGAATCCTGAAAAGTTCTCAGGGAGTTCTGGTCAAGAAGCATCCTTCCATCATACCCCCCCCCCAAAAAAAACCCTGATGTTTGATCATATTTTGAGACATGGATTGAGTTGTGAACTTTTCAGCACCACTTTGTGTGAGTGAGGAAAAGCATGAAATCATTGACTAATTATAAACAAAACAAGCAAAAAATTCCCCCTTTTTTTTTCTTTTTTTTTTTGTATATATTACATTTTTTTGATTTCTTTTTTTTTTTTTTTTTTTTTTTTCGATTTCATTTTTTTTTTTTTTTTTTTTTTTTCATCCACATGTTCATTGTTAAGTTGATCCTTGACAAATGCTCTAAAATGGTCGCATCAAACATTCTCCTGAAAGTATTTTCTAATGGTTGGGTTTCACCCATTACCCACCACGGGAAGCCATCTATAACTTTATCTCAATGTGTACGCATGTGTTAATGTGCATCTGTATGCATTGCTTTAAAACCTGCCTCCCCCCCACCCTCTACTATTAATCTTCATTTTTGAAAGAATGCAGCTGGCCCCCACGATTTCTGAGAAATATTTTCCAGTCTTTCTTTCTCCATTACTATTGTCTGCTGTCTTCCTTCTTTTACTGTCCCCCCTCTCCTTTTTTTTCCACCCCCCTACACTTCTCTGCCACCCTCTAACAGTTCAACTACTACATAACTTCTAAGGCATTCTATTTAGGTGTCTAATCATCTTTCTTTCTTTCCTTCTGCATGGAATAAATTCCTCTCCAAGACAGTGCCTCTATACTTGCCTTTCTTCACCCCACCCCATGAATAAAGGGTTTCATTTGTGTAGAAACATCAGTACAACTTGAGATTCCTCACTCACAACAGCTGATGGAACCGGCAACCACTAGCAGAAGAAAATGATGTCTTCATTGAAATGTCAGCTCAGAATTTTAGGATTATTATAACTCTATAAAGCCTGCAAATATGACATTGATTTTAAGTATCAATTCTGTTTGTCAAAACCATATTTAGCTTTGTTATTGGAAAGACTCCTTCCTTTGTCAGGCACTGGAGAAATTTTCATGGCGTTATAATTTTTTATCAATTTTCGGATATTTTTATACCAATCTGTGATTTTTGTTTATTTTAAATAATATTTTTCCTACCAAAATGTTTTGTTTGTGGAATCTCCCTGAAGAAGGTAAGACATTTTAGTTTGTTGAACTATTGTCATTTGTGAACCATAGCTGGACCGAAATTTGATTGTAAATACATTTTCATGAGTAAAAAAAAAAAAAAATAAATAAATAAAATAAGATGTGGATTCTGTCAAAAATTCCAACAAAGGAACAAAGTTGTAATATGAGATATGGTAAAAAATATATAAGATTTTTTTTTTTTTTTGACAATTTGCTTCTTGTATATTTTTGTGAAATTAATTTACCTGTTTCATATTTGCCATTGGAGAAACAGTAATAGTATAATTTATTGATTATCAGTGTACACTTTTTTTTCTTATTTCACACTGAATGATCAATATATTTTGATTGATCATTTCAGTCATTTCCATATGAATGTGTATATAGAGTATGACTTGAGTTTATCAGTCAATTTTCTTTTTTGTTTTCAATTCTGTTTACTTGGTTGGGCTAGATTACCTGATAAGACATTTTCAATTTGTATATTTTCTGTTATCAGGTGAGCGTTTTCTCCCAAACTAGAAAGGTGAAAAAGAATATTTGCATTTCATGCTTTTTGTTACTAAATAATAAAAATCAGTCTTTAATTGTCTAAAAACCTGTGACTATATATATATATATATATATATGTCCACACTTTAGGAGACTATATAAAAACTGTTTAATTTAAAGTTAATGATTAGGTCAAAAAATTTTGAAGGGGTGGTGTCATGTTCAGAATTGTTTTTACAAGTCAAAATCGTTTCTTTGTTTTCACACAAAGATAAAATACCGATTGATTCTGTAGCATGTGTTGTATATAAATTTGAATGTGCTAACTTTAAAGGTAATTCTATTAATGAGACATTTTATCATTTCCATGTGCAATGAAACATCTGGTTGTGGATAAAATGTCCTCAATTTTCAAACATTTCTCAAAATAACGATCAGTGTAAATAAAAAGTTTAGTTTTGCTAAAATCAATTTTATAAGAAAATTAAATCGTATCTTCTGAACTACATAAATTTTTACCACTTATATTTTCCTTAATTCTATTTAGAATTTATTTGCATAAACTATCGAGTTTTAATATAAATATTCTTAAATACAATCATATTCACTATTATATGACTATTATAATGTTATTCAGACTAGCATGTTCATCTTGATTGTTATACTCATAATGATTCGGCTGTTGTACCTTTCAATCTTCTTCAGGTATCTATTGTTGTACTCAGTAACCATCTTGGAATTTTGAACTAAATTCTTTATTTAATCCAAATGAGGAGGGGCACAGATTATTTGAATTCTGCTTTACATGTTCAGGTGAGGTGGGGTATTTCATATTCGTTAATATGGATCTGTTGTATTTAACTTTGAGTCACTTTTTTTCACTGAACAAAAATATGTGACTCTAATTCACTAGGCTATGTTTCGCACAAGACGAATCTACAATGTTATTGGTCCTGAACTAACATCACAGCTTCAGCCACTTTCCCACTGGCATAACATAGCTTCCCTGTGCCTTTTCTATAAATACTTTTATGGTAATTGTTCTGATGAACTTTTGTTTATGGTACCTAGACGTTATGAATCCAAGTGCAATACTAGATTGACAACAAGGTCTCATCAGTCTACAATTGAAATGGCTAGATGTAACCGTAAATTCTATGCTAACAGTTTCTTCTCTTACTTCATGCTTGTGGAACTCGTTTCTGGCTTCCTGTTTTCTGCTCAACTTTGATTTTCATGCTTCAAAAATTAAAATGCAATGTCAGTCATTATCTTCTGTGTTAATTCATATACTTTCATTGTTGTCTCTCTTTTATAGTGTTTTTTTTTTCTCTCCTATTCTCTCACACTCACTAACCCCTTGCATCTTAGTGGTTTTATTAGCTTGCTTGGAGGGAAATGATTAAAAAGAAAAATACTAGTACCTAATTTATTTAAAAATGTTTATATTTTTCACACAGTAAAAGTAAACAAAATGATAAGCATATAGCACAATGTTTATCACTTTGGAAAATGTAATTAGCTTTGCTAAGTTCAAATTCTGGCTGAGGTTGTTGCATTCACTTTCACATAGATACCCTTAAGGTAAGGTATAAATCCATCTATTCACCCCTAAGCTATGGGTTAAATACCAGTGCAAACTGGTTTCTCTAGTCTTTGATAGCAATTGAAAAGTCTGAAATGGCATTAGAACAGGTTCAACAACCTGCTAGTCCAGCCCATGGGGTGGCAACATTTAATAACTAAAACAGTAAAAATGGCATGTCCCAGTGGAACTGAATTGTTACCTGGCAATCTGGTCAATCAAGCCAGGTGGAAAGTAAACAAAATGAAACCTAAACAGTTTCATTTATTTTTAAATATATCAGTGCAAACAATTTTAAAATAGCAAGCATTTTTGTTTCCAAAAGGAAACTTTTTTATTTTTTTATTTATTTATTTATTTTTTTGATTGATTTTCTATGGTTTATCAACCCTTTTCAGGTTATTTAAAGATAAAAAAATATATATATATATTTTTTTTTGATATAATAATAGTTTAGTGATACAAGTTTTACTAATTAACCCATATCTGGGGGGTGAAGAGGTGGATTCATACCTTTTCCAAGAGTATTTGCATTCAAGTGAATATAATAAATCCAATGGGAATTGGAACTCTTTCCCATCCTGAGCCATTATCAATTACACCACCTGCACATCCAAGCTTATTTCACCTGGTATTCCCAAGCAGTCACTCATTTAGGTACTGACCAAGTTTAACATTGCTTAACTTCAATGGTTGTATAGGAACTGGTGTTTCAACATGATGTGGCAGTAAGCCCAAAGGAAACTGGTTATTTTTCTGTTTATATTAGATTTGAATAAGTTCCTGTTATCTATCTATACTGAGAAAACTTCTGAAAGTTTTCTTTAACCCCCATCTAAACTACAAGTGAATATTTGAAGCCTTATTTGGATTTAATCTGTCTGCTTACAGGATTTCTGCTACTCCACTTGGCAGCCATTTGTAATAAATATTTTTTATTTCATTGGCTGACCTCCTCAGAAATGAATACACACTTATCAGCTTTATTCTTTTTATTTTTATCTGTTGTTTATATACAATATGTGTTAATAATAATATCTTTGAAAAGTTTTGGTATATAATTAGTGTGTGTAGTACATGTTTCAGGTTAATTTACCTAATTGGGAACTCAATAACTTATTTGTTTACATGTTCTATGTCTATTCAGATATGTCATTTAAACAATCAAGAGATATTGAGCTCTTTTAAAGTTCACAATGGCCTAAATGTGTTGATAGGGTCCAATTTCAAAATAGGAAAAACAATCAATCAATCAAGGCCAATCATAATTAGGTTCATCATCATTGTAAAATCCATTGATCTTTTCATTAGCTGTAAAGTATGTGTTTCACCAGGGCTACATATGATTTTGAATTCAGAGCTCTCCTAGACTAGTTACCAACCAAGGCTGTAGAGCCCAGTCTGCCCTACTATTTATCCATAGAGGTTAAAAATTCAAAGTTGTCCTTCTCCTAGATCAGCTGCTACCCGAGGCTATAGGAGCCAGTCTGCCCTGCTATTTACCCATACCTGGGCAGAGAATAGATGGATTCATACCTTTTCCCATGAGTATTTGCATGTAAGTGAATGTAACAAGCGTGACTGGAATTTGAACTCTGCTTCTGGTTCCTTAGTCTCAGCCACTATACTCCATTATACTTCCTTTCTCATCATACTTAAATCCCACAGGGGCACATCAATGTGATGTTAGGGTTAGCAAGCTAGATCAATTATGACTGAATAGCGAGTCCCATTCTCACTGGGTACCCCATACTTTTGTCCTTGTGCCACATCTAAGCTACACTTAGAAAATTATAAGGTACTTTGACAAGGTGTAATGGTCAGCAAGATTGTCTTGTTAGATCAATTACAATTGAGTGGTGAGTTTGATCCTCACTGGGTGCTCCATACTTTCAGCCTTGTGCCACATCTAAGCTGTGCTTAGACAATCACCATACTTAAATACCACAGTGATTTCTATTTTGCTATAAGGAACAAACATAGAATAGAATGCTCATCTAGACTTTAGCATGTTCCTTTGAGACAGAAATGATAATATTTGTATATACACCAATGGTAAATTAAGTTTTATACAAGAAACCATTATATAAAACCTATATTCCCAACCTAGGGTATTTGATATTAATTTCCCTGTTTAAGAAAAAAAAAACTGGGATAATAACTTGAATATGTGTCCCCCACTAAAAATAATGTTTATAATAATTGAGAAATAAGAAAGCCTGTATATTTGAAAATACATTTTCACATGTGAACCATGCATTCTATCCTGAGTATCAAATGGCAGGATAGGATTTGAGATTTTGGTCACCACAGAAACTACTAACATTGAAGCCATGATTCTGGGCATGTCATGTGGATGGACAATTACAGAATCCCAAAGCAACTTGGTGAGCTCTCTAAGTGAAAGAGAAAACTAGTAGGTCATTGAAACATTTCAAAGACTGCATCAAGGCTAACATTGCCCATACTGGAATAGCCCTCAAGGAACTTGAAGAGTGTGCACATGATCGCATGCCCTGATGCACAAATTTGGGGCAGGCCAACATGAGAGCATTAATAAGGCCCTTGCAAAAAGGAAGTCAATAGCAGAAGCACCCAAACTTCCTGGTCTGTTTCTACTGCAGGAAAATCTTCTACCTAGTAAGTTATGAATCAAAAGAAACAAAGAAACCTAAGTGTGTATCACATATGTGACTGATTAATTCTAATACATTCCTTAGTTCCACCAGTTCTTACCTTCATGTTTAAGACCCACCATGCCATGCACAGTGTAGTGAATCACACTAATTTCCTTTGTATTCCATTGGTGAGATGTAAGTTCTACTCAAGCACCTTCTTCCCACAAACTGCTGTTCTGTGGAACCAAATCCCAAGAGAATGCTTCCCTGATCGCTACAACCTTGACTTGTTCAAGTCTAAGGTTAACTATTATCTTCCTCATATACCTGCATAAACTATGCCTTTTACTCTGTAACCCTCTACCTTGAGTGGCTCTTGGGCCTTGTACAGGGTGAATATCACTAAAAATAAAATTGCAGGTTGTTAGGATTTATTTACACCGTGACTTTGTAAATTTGGATAGGTTGTGTCTTCAAGAATTTTAACATCAATAAAAAAAATAAATGTCTGATTTTTTATAAATTTACCATCAGCAATTCAAGATTGAAACGCTTAGAAAGATTAAAAGAAATTTTCGTCATTTTTTTTTTTTTTTTTTTTTCTATAAAATTCTCTTGTATTTTATTTCCATCTGTCTAGATACAGAGGACCGAATGGTGATGTAAGAGAGTAGTTGCTTGCTCTGTTTATTTTGGTATGGCTCCATGTTACCTAATTGATTATTCAGAGAGATGATCTTTGACACTTGAGTCTAAGGCTGTCTTCAGTGGATGCTGATGAAATGAAGAATTTGGGCAGATGTGGAAGCGCAAGATTTATGCCAAAATTATATTTCCTGTAATGAAAGGATATTGGAACACTTTAAGTATATACATATATAATTTTTTTAATAAAATTTTTCACATTTTCAAATTGGTTGTTTTAGGTTACTGCTTTTTAAACCTTTTCCATTCATGACCCCATTTTTCATCACAAGATTTTTTGTGACCCTAGGGTATTAACCAACTACACTGAAAATAGAACCACTGTCATTGCACTAGGCATAATGGTGCCACATGCATGTTTTGTTATTGCAGCACTTATGTGGCTCATCATGTGAAATATTGCGCACTTGTAAAATAAACTGAAATTCAAGTGTTTGAATTTAATTTTCTGATCCCAGCATTTTGCTTCGTAACCCATAGTTTAAGAAGTGCTGTTTTAGGTTATCGGTAAATTTGCCAAAGTTCATATTTATTTTTATTTTGTATGATTTTTTCCTGAGTACTTTCAAATGTTATATTTGTTTTCAAGGATTGTTCTGAGTGTATTTACATAATTGCTTCTTTTTTTTTTTTTTTTTTTTTTTTTTATAATTCTGGCATTCTCATGTTTAATGGGACCAATTTCAAGTCACACAAGGTGATGTCATTTAAATGGTGAAAGTGATATTTTTATGTGTACTTATTTATTTATTTATTTTTTTTTTTTGAAAATGAATGTAGCAACGTTCAAAAGTACTCAGAAAAAATATTAAAATAAAAATAAATATGTACTTTGGCAAATTTACCAATAACATGAAATAACTAATTTGGAAATTTGAAAAACTTGATAGACAGAACTTGTTGATATCATTTAACCAAATATGTTTGAAAGAATTATTGTTGCCAAAATCTCTCTCTCTCTCTCTCTCTCTCTCTCACTCACTCACTCACACATAGGTGGACTCTTCTGTTGTATTCGACGTATAAGAATCAAGCAGCTCAGTTCCTAGGAACCAACAACCCAGACATCAGCACATATATGGATTTGATTATAGTGGTGAAGGCTTTGTGCAGAACCAATCACACTTTTTGAAAGGCCAAATACAGAGACCTGGGGCACTATGTGCCACAAGGTCCCCAAATGACCCTCTATGATCTATAGCCTTGGATGGCAACTGGTCTATCACAGAAAGAAATGGCAATCTAGTGCAGGAAAAATAATCTGCCTCATCAGTAATATATTGAAAGATACATGATCGCCTAAGCATGCGTCATGTATAGCACATAACTGATAGTAGATGATGCTAAAAGGTTTCAATTCTAAAATACTGATCAAAGGACCAAACATCAATATTTATTTTGAGGCTCCTTCTTGGTTGGGCTGAGAATTTCTCAGGTCTCTTTTGTATTTGTCACATCTCTAAACTGATTCTCTTGCTATGTCTTTAAGTAAATTATTGGCTCTCTCTATCTCTCTTTCCCTCTCTCTATCGCACATGATTGGGTTATTGCCTGACTGGTTTATTTGTTGATGGCTAATTCCCTCTTTTTCTCCATTTGCCTTGACCTGCAATTTCCATTCATAGGCATATTATCTCTGAGTAGTTCTTTTGCTTGAGGCGTCTGTGACTCTTCTTCTTGAAAAAAGATGCTAAACATAACCTCTACATCCGATTCTTTCTTCATTAGACTTCTTTTCTCTTTGAATTTCTGGCCTGATTACTTTTCGTTCTTGTGGCTAACCACAGCCTTTTGGATCTAATGAATGACAATTTGACATGACACTTTTTGGATATGAAATGAAAATGAGAAATTCCTTAAAGTGTGATGAGGATATATGAAGAGAACAAAATAAGTTTGGTTATATAGAACATCACTGTCAATTTATGTCTAGCATTTTCTATTTGATTATAAAGGAATCCTTTCTGAAATACCAAGAACATTTCAGGAAAAGGGATTTTTGTATATTTTATTTTCTCTCTTTATATATATATATATATATATATATATATATATATATATATATCTCATATTCTCTAACACTCGGTAACCCCTTGCATCTTAGTGGCTTTATTGTCTTGCTTAGAGTGAAATAATTAAAATATATAGTACTTCAAATGTAATTACAGTTGATACTTAATATTTGAAATAGATTACCCATTTTTATTTATTAAGCAGTGTGTATTACATCTAGAGACTTGCATATTACATGTGAAGAATCCTAGTGAAGAAAAATGTGTTTCTCAGCAGGGATTGAACCTGCGTCCTCTTTTATTGGAGAAACCTCTGTTTTATCCAATGTTCCTTACTGTTCTGCCACAGAATAGTACGCAGAAAGCAAGGTTCTATTTTCATGTTTGTTTGAATTTTTTTTCAACCCCTTCAAGAGAACTTTTTTTTTTTTACTAAGAAATGCACAGTCTGATAGGCATTATGTTTAATAAATAAAAGGTGGGAAATCTATTTCACATACAGCATATCCACTGTAATGATGGTTAAAGTAATAAAAATGTGGTATCAAAAATAAATCCGTATAGGTGAATTGAATGTATTAGGTTGGTGCAAAAATAATGACGTAATAATGTCGTTTTTTGACGTTAAAAATACGTCAAAAAATGACATTATTACGTCATTATTTTTGCACCAACCTAATATTTATGTTGTTTTTATATTGTTTGACTGAATTGTTTTGTTTTTATTTTTGGTTTAGAATATTAAATTTTCAGATTTGAAAAATGAAAATTGATTAACATATAATTATTTTCTCAGAAAGAAATGTTTTAAATCCTGCTTGATTTCATTTATTTATTTATTTCAGGTAAGTAACCGAATATAGCCGAACTGAAAATGGTGAGATAATGAACTTTATTTTTTATTTCGTTACTGAGATGTGAAATTGTTCGTTTTGGATTCATTTGAAATATTTTATGGGTCATAGATTAGAAGAAAAAAGGAAATTAACAAATAGTTTTTGAACTATAGGCTGACACCATTTGCTATTCTGTTTCAGCCTATTTTATATTGTAAGTTATAGACATCCTTACTAAAAAGTGATTCTCATTAGGCATTATCTAACTTTATTTCGAAACCTATATATATATATATATATATAGTGTGTACAGTAGTAATAAAACAGTGCTTGATGTAAAATAACAAACCTAAACTTTATACTCACAATATACATTAGTTCTTCACTGTTTGATGCAACTCTGACTTTTGTCTATAGTCAGGCACAAATGAAATTCTATATACATGAATCTGCATTGCATCAAATAGTGAGGAACAAATGTACATTTAGTTTTAGTTATATATATATATATATATATATATATTCAAACATATACTAAATTTAATACAACCAATCTAGTTGTTCAAAACAATTCTTTTCTGCCAACTAGCATCTTGCAAAAGGCCAACATTCTGTATAAATTTAAATGTCCTTTAGGAGATTGTATCTCTGATAAAAATGTCAACATGTATGTTGGCTTTACTACAACAATGCTAACAAAAAGGCTTACATTTCATTTGGATGAACATAATTCAATATCTCAGCATTTAAAGGAAAACTCATGCCCACACTCATAACTTAGATGGATATTAATTGAAAATACATCCATATTACATAAAAACAATAATAAGCAAAAACTGAAAATCCTTGAAGCCCTTTATATAAGAGAATTAAAGTCCAAAATAAAGTCAACTACGGATATAGCAACAAAGTTCTTAAATGTTTGTAACAACAAAAAAGAAAAAATTTATATACAATATGTCTTTATGTATGCATGATTAAAAAAAAAAAAAAATGAAAAAGTTACTTCTCTTATATTGGAGGGAAAAAAACAAAAAAACGTGAAGTTTAAATTTTGAAATCGAGAACACTGCATGAGCAATAAACTGAACAGTTGAAATGTTTTGAATTTACAGAAACATGTACACACTCACAGACAACTTAACACCTTGAAGATGGTGATGAGATTGAAAGTACTTGGGAAAATAAAAACTATTTGAAAGAAAATGTTGGTATCTTTCTTAATCAATTTTCTAAGGCTACCAAGAAATTAATCCGTGAACTTGAAAGAATCACAATGAAAATAAGTCAACATATGTTTAAATTATTTAACCCAACCTGTTTGAATTAAATTATGCTGCCTAAATATATACAATAATGCATGTTTCATTAAATAATATAGACAAGTTTTCATATTGTCTGATAAGCTTAACAACATTATCATTGAAAGATGAAAGGAAATCACCATATTGATACATGTTTAAATCCAATCTAAGCTTTCGGCTTATATAAGCCATTATCATAGATGACAATTACGTTTCAATATATCAATTATATAATGGCTTATGAATACTGAATACAGAGGGCTGGTGAACATAGGGTGTGACAAGGTTTCCAAATGGCCCTCCTCAAGTTTTAAATTCAAAGTTGTCCTAGACTGGTTGCCAACCAAGGATATTGAACCCAGTTTGTCTTGTTATACCCTATAGATGTGGGGGGAGAAACTCACCATTTGTCTCTAGCTATCCTGATGATGACTTAATCTTGAAGATATTTGGACACAAATGAATGTAATGAACTTGACTATTATTTAAGCACAGCCTTCCAATTTCTAAATCTGAGCCACTGTTCATTACACAACCATGCATCCAATATATATATATCTGTGTGTGTGTGGTGTGTGTGAATAAATACAAAAGAAAAACTTATCTTTTTTGACACGTTTTATCCTCTGATGGACTTTATTAATGCAAATTTGAGGATTTTGTTTTTGCAATATGTATATTTATAAACACAAGTAAAAATATTAGGTTTTCAAAATTTTTAAATTTAAGAACACTCATAAATATTCTTCAGGGTAACTTCAAAAGTCAAGGTAAACTATAGAGGGTGCTAATTGATGTAATTTAATGCCTAATAAACGAAAATGAGTAAATGTTGTAGTTGAATTTTTTATTTTCTTATTTGTTATATATATATATAAGTTACGGAAAACTTGGTAATTCGTATGGGTAGTCCCAAGGATGATATAAAATATAACATATATATAAAAATAATATGTATATATATATATATATATATATATATATATATATATATATGTTTCATTAAATAATATAGACAAGTGTTGTCTATTTATTTTATGTAAATTCTTTTCATAACGTCTGATAAGCTTAATAACATTATCATTAAACGAAGAAAGAAAATCACAATATTGATCCATATTTTTTAATCCAATCTAAGCTTTCGGCTTACATAAGCCATTATCAAAGATGACAATTACTGTACAATATATTAAGCAATACATAGACAAGAATGCGATGATAGTCTGTTTCTGTTTACATGGATGATTGGATTAAAAAATATGTATCAATATTGTGATTTTCTTCGTTTAATGATAATGTTAATTATATATTTTTTTATTAATGTATTTATTATGTTATTTTTATAAATGTATTCATTTTAAATAATAGGTTTTGATTTTTACCATTTACTTTTTAATTTAATTTTTTCAAATTTTTATGGTTATTTATATTGGCTTAGGAAAGGAGCATTTCTTTTAGGGAGTCAGACATTTGAAAAAATCCAGGATGCAGGTTAACATTTTGGTAAGATTCAATAGCAGCACTCTCAAGAACTTTCCATCTAATTTATATTCTCTTTTAATAAGTGTGGCATTCTTTAGATTAATGTTGTGATTGAACTTCTTGTTTAAATATTGCTTCAGTACTATTGATCATGTGTGTACTTTTTTTAAAGGGAAACAATAGAATTTATTTTCCTCTATGACACTGATCACATGACCAGTTTGTAACTGCCTTGAAGTATGTGATCATGATTTCATTTTTCCAATGTATCAACATCAGATGATTCAATCAATTGAGTATGTTGTGCTATTTGTATTTTTATAGATGAAATCAGATATATTGATTCATGTGTCATTTGTTGAGGCATAATCTGTGTTAGCGGTGAGGTAATTTATGACGAATACTTTTTTTTTTTTTTTTTTTTTTTTTTTTTTTTTATTGCTACATTGAGGTCATGATTGATAATTAAAATAACATAAAAATTAAAATTTTCAAATAACCATAGAATTAAAATTTTTAAATAACCATAAAAATTTGAAAAAATTAAAAGAAAATGATTAAATAAAAAACTACTTATAATCATCTCATCTTTCTTGGCAGATCTTTTCTTATCACAATTGTGGGATATTTAATAACAAATGCGATGGAAACATAAACAAGCAGAAAGAAAAAGAAACCAAATTAAATCGGCTTGACCAGTGGTTCTCAACTGGGGTCCATGTAACATTACTGGAGTCCAGACAAAAAAATAGCAAATTGAGGATTAATTACTCACATATTTTAAAATGGTTTATTATTAGTTATTTTACTAGTGTACATAAATGTTCCATAGAATTTAGTTGTTAAATACAAGTTTATTTTCATTAAATTAGTTTTACTTCAATATATATATATATATATATATATATATATATATATATATATATATATAATTATTTCTATAATACAATTCCTAAACTTATCTATTAGTAAAAAGTAAAATAAGTTTTTTTTTGTTTTGTTTTGGTATTAATTGGTTATGAGGGTCCAGTAAAAATTTTTTTTTACTTTTAAGTGGTCCATGGGTAAAAAAAAAAAAAAATGGTTGAGAACCATTGGGCTAGACTATATACACAAAACATATTTTTAAAAAATACAATGATTTTTTAAAAAAAATTAGAGAAAATAATATTTATCCCATAGAAGGACCAAGAGCCACCCAAGGTAGAGGGTTAGTGAATTGAGGTTATTGTATGGACCTAAGAGGATATTAAGATTATGAGGAGAAGCAGGACAGATAATGAGTGACCCTAAACTTGAATAGGTTAAAATTGTAGTGAATGCAGAAAAGCATCCTCTTGGGAGCTTGTTACACAAAGTAGTGTTCTCACCAAGAAGCTGAGTGGCTCTTTTTGTTATTGGAATACAAAGGGAATGAGGATGATTTGATGCAGTGTTTATGGCATTGAGACTCTTTAATGTAAAGGTCAGAACTTGTTAACTAAGAAATGTAGCTTACCTGGACTTTTGTCATGGAAATAGCGATAGAGTAGTTATAGGCTTGTAAAATTTTGTCTATGGGGAAAGGGACAGTAGGGATGGATAATAAAAATTTAACAGTGTAATCATTCAAGAAATACAGGACGCTTCACTCCCTCTTGGAGAATTGAAATCTGTATTGTTAATGATAATTTCACCCTCCTCCACAAAAAAAAAAAAAGATGTCTATCAGTGAATTAAAATAATCTTATGGGTTTTTCTCTTTTTTTGCCAATGCTAAGTGTACCATCATACAAACCATGAAAATAACTTTGAAAAAAAACAAAAAAACATTGTAAACCCACTGACTGGTTTTTCTCAAAAATATTTGATTTTAATAATGAAAATAGAATTTTTCAGGATCTAATATAATTTCAGTATTTCTTTTTGCTTTATCCAATAAATTTCATACTTGTCAACTCTTCTGCTGTTGCTGGAAGGTTCCAGATTTTGAGCTCTTTATCCCAGTCTCTCAGTTCATAACTAGTGTTCTTCTGGTTAACTCTTAAGTATTGGTCATCTACTGAATCAATTTTTACAAGATTCTCCCTGTAAATAAATTGTTGGGCTTTCTCCTGTCAAGTGAAAATTCTTCTTATTTACCCCTCTCCCCCAATACTGTTTTATCACTTGGAGCCAAGATTTAGTTAATTAGGTACCTCTACGAAATGTAAACAAAAATAGCATAGCATGATGAAAAAGACGCCGAACTTGACGAAAACATAATTTTATCGTCTAATGTTCATATTATTATTAAAGAGGAAAGATCAAAGTATTTTTTGGGTATTTGTTTACATTTTTTAATCATTCCTAGCATGTCCGAAATTTTCATTAAAAATTTTTTTTTTTTTTTTTTTTTTTTTTGTCGAAAAAAAAAGGACAGATAATCCATCATTTTCAATCATTTTTTTTCCATTTTATAAAAAAGATGAAAATCTCACTTTGATATTCTTTTAAAAATCAATTATCATTTTTTCAAAACTTATTTTAATAGAATCAGAAATTATAATGTTTATTTAAAATATTTTGAACCAAGCTTAACTTAGCTTCTGTGGCGAAAAAATGTAATTTGAAAATAAAACAAAGCAGGTCACTTGACAGGTGACGAAAGACATTTTCATGACGTTTAGATAACTTATGGGAGGATAATTCTTTCTACGGATGGAAGGAAGAGAAATTATTTAGATTTAAGTGAACAAATTATTTACCTCGTTACTTTTAAGGAAAACTTTCAGCGCACTAAATTTTAATTTTTTTTTTTTTTTTTTTTTTTTTTTTTGTACTTAGCTTTCATCTTTATGTTTATGATGCTTTATGGAAAATATAAAGAAATTAAAAAAATAAGACTGTTAAGAGTGAGATTAAATTTCATAAGAAAGGTATCTAATTAATTTATAGGTACCTTTCTTATGAAATTTTATCATAAGTTTACATAAAATACTATAATTTTATGTACATTTATTACATTTTACTGTGTTATTTGTATTTCCATTCATTTTATTATTAATTTTGATATTTCATTTATGGAAAAATGTCATAACTGAGATTAATATAAAAATAAGATCATATAAATTAAAGTTTAGCAGTAGTTAAATTTCATAAGATGATACTGATACTTATAGGTACCCTTCTCAGTTGAAATTGAAAAATTAAATTAACTTCTCCATACATATTTTGCAAAAGTAAAGGCCGGAGAACAATGCTGAACTCAAATAATGCAACTTAATTGTATTCTGGTTGGTCTTCCGTACTTTATAATTACCGCCCGATTATAAACACAAAATTACATTTCTTAATTACTGCAGATCTTCTGATTGGTCTAAATGATACAATTTTCAAAGCGCTAGACAATGACAATCTCATAAGGACACTTAGAAAAATTGATGTGGCTTTTAACTAATTTTATAATATTTTTAAAAAACTTAATGTAAAAATCTATTATAATTAAAGAAATAACAAATAATTGTATTAAAAATTCAATTTTCATTGAAAAAATTTTTTACTTTCAGAAAATATTGTCCATATTCATAAAAACAACTAAAAACAAATAAAAGCATTTGAAATTAAATAGTATCTTTTGTTTTATTGAGTTTTGTATGTTACAATTCAGAGCTGATTTTCAGGTACTGCGGATCCAATTAAAAAAAAAAAACAAAAACATGATTTGAATTCTTCAAAGCCTTGTGCTTTTAACTATTGTAATCACTAAAATTGATGTGCTCGACTTTCTAGAGTTTTTCATAAAATTAGTTATGGGGGTGTTAATAAATATAAAAAAAACATATTTCTGCCATGACTTTAATTAAAAAAAAAATATTTATAATAATTTTGATCATCTGTGAATAGTTTCTGAAGGTTTCATTAACATCCGACAATTATTTTTATTTTTGCAAGATTTTCCAAATTAATGTGTAATACAAAAAAAAACGGGCTAAAAATTGTCTGTTATTTACTAGTTCCAGTTGGTACAAAAAGAAACAAGGTTTTTTTAATCAAAATTTAGAATATTCTAAAAAGAAGGAAAAATTTTAAAAAATAATTAAAAAAAACTTTGGTTTTTCCTCTTCATAAAAACATAAGCATTTAGACGATAAAATTTTGTTTTCATAAAGTTTGGCATCTTTTTCATCAGACTATGCTCTCTTTTTTTTTTTTTTTTTTTTTTTTTTTTTTTTTTTTAGTGATTTCGTGGAGGTACCTAAGTTAAATTATACCAGAGATAACATTTTTCATTAACAGATTTATGGAATCTGGTTTGTTTACCAGTAAAGCATTGGCCTGAAATGGATCAATATTAGTCCCAAATCATATTTATGTTGGAAATAACTGCTGTGAATTCAGGCAATGATAGTTAACATTTTTGGACTGGTTTCAAAATCCTTCAGTTTTCCCCCTTTTTTTTTTTTTTTTTTTTTGAAGTTAAAGATCTAAATATCCAGGTTTTTAAGATTTTTAGGTTGACAGGTCTGAAATTTTATAAATTTTCATTTAATCATTAAACCTCAATATTTCTTATATTGATGAAAGAAAACGAAACACAGCTTCATATAAATATATCACATGTATCTCACAATACAACAGTCAGCCAAAAAAGGAACACCAGTAGTAAAAAAAAAAAAAAAAACAGCAACCTTTAAATTTTGTGTCCACAAAAAAAAAAGCAATGTGTCAAAAGCACAATTTTTTCCTTGATACCATTATTATTCTAAGTAATGCTTATTGTTTAAAAAGTGATGATTAGAATTATAATAAAAACCTAAACATATAATGAAAGTGAATTTATACATTTTTGCAGCGAAAATATTAAATACTATTTACTAGCTTGTTTATTTACAAGAATAATTTTATATTTTTAACATTTTAAAATCTATTACGATTATATTAAAACTAATGCAATGCAATATTTATCATTCACTAATTTATAAAGAAATAAATATGAAAACCATTTTTTATTCATAAATTTCTAAACATTTAATTTATTAAAATATGTAAAGCAACTATAAGGAAATCCTTATTTACCATTTTATAAAGTTCAAATGATTGGCAATTAGCCAATGTTTTGTCAACCATTCCAATAAACAATGTAATAGTGTTTATTATTTTTGTTGTCAATTCTCAAGAACAAGGAAATTGTAGAAATTCTCTTTCATGTTTTTTTTTTTTTTTTTTTATAGTTCTAATTTTTGCTTTTTAAAATAATAAACATTGCCGAGGAGTGAAGGCAGTTAAAATAATGGCGGTGCTAATGGAAAAACCATTTTATTTATTTTTGGGGCATCATGAAGACGCAAGATTCATTAAATGATGCTCCAATTACATTAGGCTCCAGCCAACCCGATATTCAAGTATTAGACATATAGAATTGAGTATTGTACAAACTGAAATATGTTAGCAGTTTTTGTAAATTTATCACCTTATTATTCCTGAATATTTCTGATTCCAGAGTTTCAATAACACTTGAGATTCCAAATTTGCATTGTAAACATATTTTAGCCAGACATGTTGGGTGGGGTACCTTTAGTTTTTATTATTGTTAGTTTTTATCTACACCATCCCATGACCCTCAGAAGCATCCTTGTGGCCCATGTGTAGGTAGTGACCTTTGGAAATCAATGTTATATCCACTAAAATATCAAATAACAATATTTATAAACCAATCACACTCAAGAACATAGTTAAAACACACCAATAAAATCATAGAATACAAATGAGAAAGTTTGTTGTATCAGTCAACATGATTTAGGTAGATACTGCCAAGATATCATGCGGATATAGTAGAAGACATAACGATGTGGCTTTTTAGGGCCAATTAGGAAGAAATAAATAATTTAATTCTGGAGCTGATTTTATTACGAAAAAGTGTATAAAAACATGAAAAATCCGGGGTGGGCCCAAACAGGGTACGCACAGCTGTCACACCACACCATTCACAGCTTATGATCTTCATAACCTCATGCTAAAAGTGACAGCATTGACAAACTTCAGACTATAGCAATGCCGCCAACAGTAAGAAACAATTTCTAACTATATCTTGTACCGTCTTTACTATGAAGCACATGTTGACTTTTTCATACAAATACACATATAACATTTCATTGTTTATCGCATACATACACAATTTATATTTTATTTCAGAACTTTATTATCAACCAAAACAAAAAAGACATTACTTTCCAATCTATCATTAACTGCTTGTATTCTTGTCGTTATATTAAATTAATGTTTATTTGTTAAAACTATGTTGTCTTTTCTACTGAATTTTATTCTTTCAATGAAAATTGTGTGATTATTCTAATTGGCCAAATTATGAGCAATCCCGCAACAATATTTTATGTTATTGTATCGAATCCTGACACTCCAAATTTTATCATTCAACAAAAAACCTAGTAGGATTCCTACACCAATACAAAAGTTAATCAAAATTCGACTAATGAACACATGTATTGTATAATAGTAAAAAATATAGAACGGTAGACAGAGATAGTTGGGTTTTAACAGTGACTCATCTGGAAGTAAGAAATCACTGGCATTAAATTCACAGAATGTTGGGCTTGAGATAGCAATTATACACAGGCAGGCAGTGATAAATTATAAACATCTCGCTGGCAAGGGCAGTACAACAATTATGCTTTTTGAAATTCTCCTATGGACCAAACTCTTATTCACTTTCTAATAAAGATGATTAAGAAACAGGTTTTTGAATAGTTTTTATGAAGCATTCTTCTGGGTAGGGGGAGAAAAAGAAGCATGCCTGACCCTCCTCACATCTGCTTAAGAAATTTGTCGTGGTTGCATTTTATATCTTCTGGGTTTCCTTTTCTTTTAATCCCAGTAAAAAATAAAATAAAAAAAAAAAAAAACAGCAAATGCTGGAAGAAGGAAAGTGATTCTCATGGTTGACTGTGCAATTACCAATTATTGACTGACAAGTGTTCATCCTGAAAGGAAGATGGGAAGAGGAACAGACAGACATATTGTATCTTGAAGAAGAGTTGGATGTTTATATTTGTAAATGTGTCAAGAAGGAAGACAATGGAAATGGAGAGAGAGAGAAAGAAAGAAAAAAAATAGCTTAAATGTGATGATAAATTGTGTAGTGGGGAGGATATTTCAATAATTTCGTTTTGCATGCTAAGAGGAGGGCAATAATTTTCAAAGGTTTGCAGATGGAAGCAAGACTCAGGTCAGTTTAGATATTCTAGAACAAAATTTTACTTTTTTTTTTTTTTTTTTTTTTTTTCAAGAGAAGACAGTTTAAATATTTTATGAGAACAACAAATTGAGGTTTGTTGAAGGAGAGTTTCAATTCTATTGGATAAGAAGAAAATCCTTGTGGTGGTGGGGAATTAAAATCATTTTAAGGCAGGTTTTGTGTCCGTCTATGAAGGGGATACTGAATGGTTCTTGGTTCAACTATAAAGGGAATTCAAAAATCTATTATGATTGATCATTTGGTCAGATTTTTTGAGAAGTGGATCAGGCCAAGAATTTATCATATGATGACACCGAGTTCAGGCATTGGTTTTATTAGATTCACTGCATAATTGCCAATAACCCAGGATGCCATATCAGTATCTCACAATACCACCAGGCTTGGTTGGTACTGCGTTATATTTTGGGTGTACCAGCTTGAAGCAGATGCAATCTCTCTCTTCCCTAATCTTGTAGCCTATCTCTTTTTTTATATCAAATTGCAATCAGTTACAGATATCATAGCTGAAGTGGAAACGACACTAGCATCTGATTCTAGCAAGATAAGCTTCAGTTGTAAAGTTAATATTTCTACTGTTCCTGGTCTCCCCTCTAAAAGAAATTGAACCATTTACTATTAGACATGAAGCTCAGGAGTGTTGAATAAACAGGAGAATAGAACTAATTTAAATTAAATTTTTTTTTTTTTTTTTTTTTTTTTTTTTTACAATGATGCTCATGCTGTACAAGGCTCCAGAGCTACTCAAGGTAGAGAGTTACAAATAAGAGACAGTTTATGGGAATATATGGGGAAAATAACAGTTAACTCTAGATTTGAACAGGTTAATATTGTAGTGATTGAGGAAGCATCTTCTTGGGAGTCAGTTACACAAAGCAGTGGTTCATGAGAAGAAGCTGCTCAAATTTTGTATCATTAACAAAAAGAGAAAAGGAAACATAGCTGCAGAATTATCAGAAAGCAGGCTACCCAGATTGATATACACTTGAAGAAGGCTGGAGGACACAACAGCTGAAATGTTGGATAAAAACAACAAAGATGAAGACAATAGTACAAATATAAACAGTATAGATAATGATAGCTCCTCATCCCAGAAATTCAGATTAAAAAAAGTGTCGAGAAACCAAATGAGATTGGCTGAGCTGTATGTCTAGACACCAAAAAAATGTAATGTCCATACGTCCCTAGTGTTGACCTTCATTGCATAATTATAAACGATATTAAAGTTTATATTTACCCCTCTTCTATAGATTTATATAATTCCATCAATAAGAACATTAGTCTGATGAAGTCCCTTTTAAGGGATGAAACATGCTACAAAGAATTATTTCCTCCATTTTGTCATTCAATTAACCCACAAAAAGATGTCTGTGTAGTGTAACAGATATTGGAACAGAATGAGGAATCAGCTAGTTGAGTCCAAATTCTGAGGCCAGTCTGTAGCATTCACTTTCACACATGAATGTATTTCCTTTGAGCTATTAAAAGGTTAAATAGCAAGGTGGACTGGGGCTTTCTAACCTTGTGTTTAACAGCAGGAAAATTCTGAATTCCAAATCGTGGAGAAAGCAACAGAAAACTACTCCTCTATCTTTCTCAACAGTGCATGACATTTAACACATAATAAAAAAATGGAATCCATGATGGGCCACAATGACCTATATCTAGAAGAGACCTGGTATTAGAAAAAAAATAAAAATATGGACGAAATGTAAAGATAGAAATGAAAGTGTTATGTCTCCTCTTTTAATATTTTGTAAGTATAAAAATATATTTTATATTAAAGTTCAAGTCATCTTTAGTCTGGTTATGCCAGCAATACATTTTTATAAAAAAAAAAAAACAAAAAAAACAATACATTTAAAAATAAAATTACAAACTCTACATTTTATCATCTACAAACTATATATCTTAAAAATATACGTTTGCCCTGAAAACATAAAATATCTGTAGTTGAGATCATAAAATTGCATACAAAACATTCAGATTTTGGCATTAAATAACCCATAGAATGTGATAACGTGTTAAACAAGAACAACTAAACCAAAATTTTTAATATTCTGTGCATTATTGCTGGCAATGGAGATTACTGAAAGATCTTCATGCAAAATCTGTTTCTGAAAAATAAAAAATCTCAGAAAGAAATGACTAGGCCGTTTCCTGACCTGGCATTTAACTTTTAAAAATATTTGACAGAGTCAACTGCATATTAATTGTTGGATGTGTTAATTGCTTGTCAAGTCTCACAAATAAATAGCAACAAAAACTTTGTGTTTATTATATATTGTCTAATGCCAACAATGTCTGACTGACATTTTAAATAGAGGTCAGTTAAACATAAAATGCCTGGAGTTTGTTTTTTTTTTTTTAAAATATCATGTAATGTAAATTATTTTGCTATTCCTGGCTCTTTCTAGAGGGGAAAAATAATCTACCAATGAAAAATACAAACACTTAGCTGCATAATGGAGAGTTCTCTTTTATATGGTTAAAATATTCTAAAAACTACAACTGTCCACAAGTCAATTTTCATACAATATCAGCACATCCCTGCATGAGACTTTAGATGACTTGAGCTGCACAAATGAATGAATTAACAAAAGAATGTTGTTAGAAAACATTGAAATAATGTGACTGTAAGAGTGTCTTTTTTTTTTTTTAAATATTATACATGTAACACAAAGTGCATTGATAGTTTAGTTTAATTGTTTTTGTTTAGTGGAATACCAACACCTCTATGGGTTATTGAATGCCAAAATCTAAAGATGAAAACTCATATATAATTAATTCAAGAGAATGATATTATTTCATGATTAAATTATAATTAATTAGCAGCATTTTTTTTTTCCGCAAAATAATCTTATGGAATCAAATTAAGAATGAAAACTAAAAAATCTTACAAAGTCAAATGCGGAGTATTCCTCGTTACAAAAAATAAGATTGATTAATCATAGCAAATTGAAAATTGATTTTTCTTTTTTTTTTTTTTTTTTTTTTTTGATAATGTATGTCTTTAATTTTATTATAAAATGTATTGTTGGTCATTTTGCTATAAAAATCTATTGCTGGTAATTTTATACAAAAATGTATTGGTAATTTTTTATATAAAAATATATTGCTGGTATTTTTACTATAAAAATGTATTGAAGAAAATATATTTAACGATGAAATGAGTCCTCACAATTCTACTGCTTTGAGCCTTCTAATCTATTCTTGGATTTAATTCAACTATTCAACTTAAGAAAATATTTGTTTTATAGCTAATGTGTAGGAATTTAAAAAAAAAACAAAACATTGTGCATTGTGTTTATCTTCTCACATTGTCACTAATAATAGAATTCTTATTGATGCACTTGAATATCTTTTTATTTGTCTTTAAATAAGCATGTCATGCTTTTTTTCATGGGAAAATGTTCCAACTGACATGTTTTGGGAGATTTTCACTGCCAAAAATGGATTCAGTACCAAAAAAAAAAAAACAGCATAGGAATATGGTTTAGATCATGATTTTCTTATAAATACAAGAAAAGTTACATTAAAAATCGAACTTTGATTCCTGACATATGGCACCAAAAGCACATAATGATCACTATGAAAGGACTGGAGTAAATTTTAAATATCTTCCTGAAAACAATTTTCTTACATTTTACAGATTTTAATATTAATTGTTTTAATATTTGGAAACTTACACTAAAAAGAAGAAAAAAAATGTTTGTTTCTGGCATTTTTTTTTTTTGTTAGTTTTATTTAAAATTGTGAAGCCAGAAACAAAAAAGTAGTCAAAATATAGCAAAAAAAAAAATTAAAAAAAATTGTGTTAATTTGACTGAATTTTTAGGTTGTAGGGCCCCCTAAAACCCCTTGATATACGTAAGTTTTGTAAAAGTGTCAAGTCTAATAAGAAGAGGCAGAAAATAAGCAAATATCCAGAACTGATCATCTAAAAATGACTGACTGAACATGTACGAGTTATGATTAATTTCAAACAATCATAACTTGACATATACTTGGAGTTAGGTTAAAGTTAGACCAGTTCTGAAATTCCAAGACACTTTTCCTTTAGACTAGATATAGTATATGTTAGTTTGGAAATGTTCCAAAAATGTTTACTTGTGAGCCTACCATGTAACCAATAAACTGTAATATCAGGTTTTATTTTATGGAATAGATTTTGCAGAAGTTTTTGGCTATATAATTTGTTTTGACAATAATTAGAGAGTAAAGATGAAGTCTAATCTTACAGTGCTGTGTCCTTTTGAGTAGGTATTTGCACTAATTCACTTTCTGCAACATATAGTTTGAATGCATAAAAATAACCCAGACTTAATATTTTCCATATGTTTGGCTGATACATACTTTGCACTAGTTTTGTAGATTGTTTTAAATTTAACTTTCTTTTGGATGCTCCATATAAAAAGTTTAGTGGTTACAAAATCTGGTTACTTGATATTTAAAGAATAAATAATTTTAGAACTAATTGTGATGGGACTAAATGCCATAAAATCTTTATTATGAAGACTAAGTGACTACTCAAGAGAATATAGAAGGATAAGAAATATAAACTAAAAATCAGTTGCTCTGGTAAGTAAACTGTTATTTTATGATACTTCTAAAATATATGTAAATACTATATACATTGTTGTATCTGAAAGTTCCCAGATTTTATATGCTGTGATTGTAGCATTAGGTGGAAATGTGTTAACAGCTTAAAATCATCTGTATTCAGTCTACTAAGTCAGCACAAAGCACTATATTTAATTATGATTTTATAAGACTGTGTTTGAATGATTCTGTGATCTTTACAATTTCTAGCAAATTCAGGCAACTTCCCTGCTGCATCAAATGCCTTTTTTATTTTAATTATTTTACCCCAATCAAGGCACAAGGGGTTTTTGAGTATGAAAGAATATGAGAAAAAGAAAAAAATTCTTAGGGAGAGAGGCCAATAAAAGAACAGGAATTAAGTAAACAATGATTGACATTGCATTGAAATATTTGAAGATCAAACTTGAATAGGAAGCAAAAGGCCGGATGAGAGTTCCACAAATGAGAAGTGTGAAGTGGAGTTCTCTTCTGGCCTCTTAGAAGTTTTACCTGAAGTTAGACAGACTTACTGCTAAGACCCACAAAATGCCTTATCAGACTTTTGGCAAACATTCTTTAGGTCAAACATTGATTTTTAAGAAGTTTGGACATTATAAAGTGGGTTGAGTTTGTTTCAAGATAATCATTAGGTTTCTCACATGACTAGAATCTGTTATGAAGTCCGTCAAGAGATTGATGTCAGAATTTTCTGATATCACTTTATCTCTCTCTTTGTCTAATGTGTACACACACAGATACTAATTTCTGTTTGAATTTCTGGGATGAGGCATTATCATTATTTACATTTGGACTATTGTCCTCATCTTTGTTGTTGTTATCACAGCATTTCAGGTGTTATATCCTCCTGCCTTCATCAAGTGTATATCGATCTGGATAACCTACAGGAATTTCTGAATTTAACCCTTTATTTAATCTACAGGGGTAGATAGTTCTTGTTCTACTGCCCATGTCTAGTGATATTTCATCAAGTTTTTATTTTTAGTATTGTTCAATTATTTCTTGCCCTGTTTCTACTAAGTCCAAGTTCACACTGCTCAGCCTAGGGATTGAACTCACAATTACTATGTCATCTGATTCATGAATCACAGAATAATAGCAGAGAGGATTAAAGCATTAGTTCATGAATTTGGTGACATAATGATTGTGAGTTCAATCCCTTGGCTGGGTAGTGTGTACCTGGGCTTATTGGAAACACCGATCATTAACATAGATTTACTCTTTATATTTTATTATTGATTAGTTAGGATGTGGGTTCTCAACTAGGGAGGAATTCCTGAGTTTCTGGAGGGGGAGTGGAAAATCTTTTAATTTTCTTATTTTTATTTGCAGAATTTTGTTTATTGAATTACGATACCCTGACATTCTATTGAACTTTTTTGTTTATTGAAGTATGCTTCAGTTTATTTTCTAATTAGTTATGAATTAAAACAAATTACTGTATATGTATTCACAAGTTTAAAAATCCATCATCATTTTCTATTGCTATTAAAATTTTTAAAACTCTTCTATAAAAATAATCCATGTAAATATGTTTGGTTTGGTTTGTTTTACAGCATTTTGAATCTCAATGGGTTATTTAATGCCGACAAAATTTTTATTGCTGATATTTTTTTTTGTCTAAAATATATTTCTGGTAATGCTTTTCCTTAAAAAATGTATTGCTAGTAATATATATTTTTTAAAAACCATTGTGGGTAATATTTTTTTTTTTTTCAAAAATGTATTGCTGGTAATAGTTTTTTTCTTCAAAAATTTATTACTGGTAATAATTTTTTAAAGTATTTCTGGTATTAAAACCTATTTTTACACTTTCATAGTCTTTTTATCCCAGTTTCGGGGTTAACTATTTGCCCATAGCTGAGACCCTAAGAGGTGCTACCATCCCGAGTCAGGGTGGACCTGGGAACACCAGTAATTAAGAGGTGGCTCCATGCTCCTCAAGGCCTCCCGATCAGAGGTCCCGCTGCTGGACGTAGTTTATCGTCATACCCAGGATGGTCCATGTAAATATTTACTAATATGGAAAAGAATTAAGATTTTCTAGAATACATATATATTATTTAGAATGCACTTTTTGAATTGGACAAGCTTGGAAAATAGGGAATGACATTCTGACTTCTGGGGAAAAGAGGGCATAAGGCCAAAAAAAAAAAAAATGATGGAGAACTATTAAGTTCTATTACTATTACTGAAATAATTACTATTAAGTTCTATTACTATTACTGAAATAATTACTATTAAGTTCTATTACTATTACTGAAATAATTACTATTAAGTTCTATTACTATTACTGAAATAATTACTATTAAGTTCTATTACTATTACTGAAATAATTACTATTAAGTTCTATTACTATTACTGAAATAATTACTATTAAGTTCTATTACTATTACTGAAATAATTACTATTAAGTTCTATTACTATTACTGAAATAATTACTATTAAGTTCTATTACTATTACTGAAATAATTACTATTAAGTTCTATTACTATTACTGAAATAATTACTATTAAGTTCTATTACTATTACTGAAATAATTACTATTAAGTTCTATTACTGAAATAATTTTTTGATCTTTTTTAAAATTGTGTTTGGTGAAGTTTTATAAACATTTTAATTATAATTGGATTATTTAAAAAAAAAAAAAAATTTTTTTATAGATTTTTGTTTTTGATTGTATTTCAGTTTATTGGATTTTCTTTTTGTTTACTTGTGTCAGATAAAATTCAGTTGTTGAGAACATTTTATTTTTTTTAGATTTTCAGGAATTTTTTTCTTTTTCTTTTTCTTTTTTTTTTTTTTTTTTTTTTCAAATGATTTTAACCTTCTCCCATTAAAATCACACAACCCCCCATTTAAAACTCACTTAAGGGACATATGAATAATATATATAAAAAAGTTAAACCAACATCAAAGATCTTGAAAGGGGAGCACACTGTATTCAGATTACAGAAAAAATGAGGTTTTTCCTTTCACTATAAAATAACAAATAATCTTAAAATGTTTTTACAGGGGTACAAAAGTTTATTACAGCAATAAAAGTAGACATATTAAAATATTGAAGAATCCTTTAGATATTTAAGACATTGTGCTTTGACTTTTCTTGATTTTTGTAAAGACATTTTCTTCTGAAAAAAGAAAAAAAAATACTTCATTTACTAATAAATAAAGACAAAATCAATAAACCTTCAAGGAAATTACACAAAGTTAATAGGGAAGGAAATGAACTGTAGTATGCTTTGAAGAAGCCATTGTATCGTTACAGATAACTATTTTGAATTTCCTTTTTGTAAACAGAATCAATATCTGCTGCATTTTTCTTTACTTACTTTTGTATTAGTGTTTAACTTTTATTTTTACTTAATCATTTTTTGACTTTCAATATTAATTTTCAACAAAGCAACGTGTCACTTCACACCTTTCAACTGCAACAATATAACACAAGGCTGATTTCATCTAAAAAACTCTTCAATATGTTGCATTTAAAAAAAGGAACTTTTTTTTTTTTTTATCTGCCATAAACATCTTTCAGATTCTTTAATTTTGTCAAAAAGAAATGACTGAAACTTCAGCTTTCTATTTTGCATTCACCTCATTTTTTTTTCTTGGAAAAACAGGAAGAAATCCTCGACATGCAAAATAAATTCTTTTGACAGCAGCAACACGTCTGTTGGGGTTGTTGTCATATCTCCACAATCTTGGCAATAACACATCACTTCAGTTTTAAAGGTTAGTCTCTATATTTTATAGAATTAAAAAGAACAACAGTGGGCTGTTGGGGAGAGAAATGATTACATGAATCTATTTTACTTACATATTCAACTCTGTTCTTTTTTTGTTTGAATTTCCGGTATAAAGAGTTATCATTATTTACATTTGGACTAATATCCTCATCATTATTGTTATTGCAACACTGTTTAAGCTATTAAGCCTTTTTGCCTTATTTACATCTCTGTAGATCTGGGTAACTTTCAGGTAATTTCAAACTGAATGCTTTTATCTAATAAATGGGTGTAGATTCTTGTTCTTCTATCTATAACTAGGGATATCTCATCTTGTTCTTATTTAGTACTGCTCAGTTATTGCTAGATCTGTTTCCACTGAGTCAGTTTGTACTACCCTGTTCAAGGATTGAACTCACAGTTCTCTATTATTTTTATTTACAATGCTAAAATGACATTTTAGTCAAATAATAATCTTTGACAGTTTTCAAATCTATTGTCATAAAGTAAATGAACCTGTTATTGATATTTGTATAGATAGGCACTGTATGAAAGGAAAATCTTTTATTGAACTGGTGACCATAAAAAAATCTATTTGCACATGTACAAGCAGCAGTAAAGTATCAATGGAACTTAGATGCAATTCCTTTTTGTATCTCCAAAAATGAGAGATCTATGGAATCCATTAAATGATTTTGTATTTAATAAATACTAATTTAAAAATATAACAGATTTAACATTTTTAACTATATATTTTTTTTTTTTTAATCATTTCCATCCAAGTAAGGCAATAATGTCACTAAGATGCAAGGGGTTACTGGGAGTGGAATTTTTTTATTGAGGAAAAAGGACAATAAAAGAACAGGAATCAGGAAGATCAAAGATGGTGATTGGCATTGCACTTAAATTTTTGTAGATTGTAGGTGGCTGTGAAGCAAGAAATCAGAAGAGAGTTCCACAGGCAAGAAGTGTCAAAAAAAACCTGTTATTGTTACATCTAGCTATTTCAACAGTAAAGTGATGAGACTTATTTGTCAATCTAGCAGTATGCTTAAATTTATGCAGTCAAGGTATTGAGGAGGAGAGCCGATATTTATTTGCATAATTATACAAAATGTGGCACAAGGCTAAAAGGGGGAATGGGGAAAAGGACAGTCTTCATCTGTCTTAACATTAAACTTAGCTAGCCACTGACCCAAACATACCACAATATTTCTAACACCAAAACAACACATTCTTACTTACCTTTCTTACTACATCCACCATAATACCTTATTGTCTCTATGAAAGTCCTAACTAATCCCCATATGTACAATTCATTGTTTGTGGGGGGTGAGGAGAATAAAATAACATTTAAAATCTAAACCCCAATGAATATTTACAAAAATGAACAAAACACTATATACAAGAAACTAAACAAAATAGTGTACTGAAGAGGAGAGCTCATTGGGACAATTGCAGTGAAAATATTTATAGAAAAGACAAAGTGAAGCCATGTCAAGGTGTTGGAAGTATCAAGATGCCAGATCAGGACTGATTACATTGCAGACCCTTCTTTGGATTTTTTTGAGAATCTCGAGATATATAGCAGGAGCATCAGACCAGATATAACAGCAATATTCAATGCACGAACGAATGGTAGATTTATAAATGTGCATGATGGATTCAGATGGGAAAAAGTTTCTGGTACAAAATAGTGAAGTAACCATCTTAGTTGCAGACCTAGCAATTGATTTAATATAATCGTTTCACTTAATGTCAGTAGAAAACTTGAGACCAAGAAAGCCCAATGAGTTGCTCTCTTGGAGGTTAGTTAACAAAGATTCCGTCATCTGGTGAATGGTAGAGTACCAAATTGAGCAGTTAGCTGTAAGTGTCTCATGTTGGCTGGTCCTCTCATTACTTGAGGGATGAACTTCAACTGATCCGTATATAGATCTTTTTCTAATCACCATCTGCCCATGTGGCATCTTTAAGTTCACTGTGTATGATCTAGCAAAGTAAACGGTACTCTGGTATCTTAATTATATTCAGTACTTATGATATTGGTTCTAGCTTATCTTTTTTGTTATTTTATTTGGTTGAGCTATCTTGGACATTCATGAGTCTATCACACCAAACATCATAGTCCTTCATTAATACTGGAAAGTCATTAAGGTGGCATTCTGTATCATAACATAGTTGGTCAGTGTAGGTGGTTGTTGGGCAACCATCCCATCTTGCACCATGGCTAGGTGTCCAGAGAAGTAGATCACTTGCAAGTTCTTGTTTTGCTTGCCAGCACTGTCCTGTAAAGTGTTTTCAGATTTCTACGATTCTAAGATTTCTACAATCTTACATGGATGGCGAATACCAAAAGTGTATTTGGCATCCATGTAAGATTGTAGAAATATTAAGGAGGGGTCCTTAGAGCTGTGGTTTAGTTGGATGTTGTCTCCAACAGATATTAAGTATAGCTCTCAGCATCTGAGTGTAGCTTCCATCAATCTTAGACTCTAGTGTTTTAGTTAATGTCCAAGCCATAGATTAAAACCACCTCTGCAGTGGTTCACAAGAATCTCTGTGTGAGGTTGTCTTGTAGATCAGATTAAATCCATTTTATTCAAGGTGGCCCAGGCTTTAGCCATGCAAATTTTCTCATCCTTTGTGAATCAATAAAATCTGTCAAATCTTTTACATACCTTGTAAGCAAAATAAATTCTACTGAAAAACTTATCTATAAACAAATAATATATCAACTAAACTAGACAGTCTGAGAATCTTTTGTTGATATTTAGGTTATCACAGATTTTATAAATATAACTTAAATTTGTTCATTTTCTCTTTAGATGATGATAATGAACCTCATCTTCATGGTGCTGTGATTTGCAAGCTCTGGCTGTTCTGTTTTTGTATAAAAAATGATTATGAGAGACTTAAAACGTAACCCATTTTTAAGATGGTAATCAAATTAGATGTTTCCATACAGGAAACATTGGACATTCATTGATTGAACAGTTAGCCTTATTGTGGGTTGAAATTTGTAAAATAAATTTTCTGAAAAGTTTTTCAGGAAATTAGATTTTCAATTTCACTGTTATTGCTCTTTCTAGTAGTGATGGTAATTTCCTTCTAAACCATTTATTTTCGGTAGTGCGATACGTTAACATCTTCATTATATCATTGTTTTCCCTCCTTGTTAGATGTACAATCCTTTTTAGCTGTTGTTGCTGTTGAAAGTCTTCAATTGATGTCGTTTTTCTGATGAAAGATCTTCTTTAAGATTTAAAGGATACATTTGCTTGAAGCCATTTTGAATCATTGATCTGAGAAAACAGTTGTATATAGCTGATAGTTTAGACATCATTGAATGAGTTGAATGCCATTCATAATATCCATCTTAGTCTGACAAGGAAGATTAATATTTTAATTTTGTAACATTATGGTGTTAGACAAAAGAACTCTTAGAGCAACTTGTGTTTAGTTGCAACTTTACTGCTAGATTTTTGTTTTAGTTTCTATAATTAATGCAGGAGATTTGTTTTTATATTTATAATTAATACTGGATTTTACAGTGGGCATTAATGGGTTAAATTTAGTAATAAAAATAATTTTGTCTTTTACGTTCATTGGCTCTTATGAAGCTCTTAGCTAACTTTTGGGCATGAAAAAAAAGTCTGTGCCCAATTGTTTGAATTCATTTTCCTGGGATGGGAGAGGAACAAAAAAAAAAAACTGAAAAGAAGTGTTGTATTGTTTTTCGTCTTTAAGTGAAAGAAGTTTTTATGAATACCTTTTCCACAGTTCAAGTAAGTGTGCTTCTTGTTGAGTTGATTCAGGTGTTTTCTTCCTGGTGTCTGATGGGTCAGTGCCTGCTTAATGATTGCTGTCAGGGTCTGAGGGAGGAACAGAAAAGGGGAAGGGGCTTTCATTCGTAGAATCATTTTATATCTAAGCAATGGAGGGGCAGCTTCTGTTCATGCCATGAATCAGTTCACAAACTTCAGGTTCTCGTGAGTAATGAGTTTTCCAGAGTTCTTTATTTTTTTTTTTTTCTTTCTTGGGTACAAAATTTACGTTTGTAAATATTGAGCAAGAATTCCTGTTTTTCTAAAAAAAATAAAAAACCGAGAAAGACAACAAAATAGCCAAAATGTTCATTTATTATACAAAGTAAGCTACCAGATTTGATTGACATGTTTACTGTTAGTAAGAATGTGTAGATACTCAGAATAATATTTATTAACTAAACTAAGTGGAGAGATACTGCTTTAAAGTTGACTGTTAAATCTACAATTATTGTTGGGCCAAACTGATAATTTTGCAAACTTGGGAGTAAAATTCTTTTACGTTTCATTAAAAAATAAACTTAAGGTGAACAAGATCCCCCTAAAAATGAATTAACATTCCAACAGAGGATATGAATAATTCTAGTTTTCTTGAGCTTAATTTTCTTTGAAACTGTGTCAAAATTTTTTTTGTCATATATATATATATATATATATATATATACATACTGTTTTTGATGTATCACAGCTCTTCAGCGTGGCTAAATATCTGATTGCTTCAAGCTGAGATTGAAACCTGACCAATTTGGTATCAGTCAAAGATCCTACCCCTAGGCTATCATCGCATGACAGAGAGGAAGGGAAATTTTTTACGTTTTCTATGTGAAATGTCAGTGGCCCAGAGAGCTCAATTCAGTTGAAGAGCAATGCATTAATACATATCTATCTATCTATCTATCTATCTATATATATATATATATATAATCTCCAACAGGCTGTTGAAACACTGCTTCCTATACAAACACCAAAGATAAGCAACATTGAGCCTAGTTAGTACTTTGATGGCCAACAGCGTGGGAATATCTGATACTAGAATGTGCAGGCAGTGTATTGCCTACTGGCTTGAAATTGTTAATCAGAGAGCTGAGTTCCAATTCCATTTAGGTTTTTTATATTTACTTATGTGCAAATACTATTGGAAAAGATATGAATTCACCTCTTCTTCTCCCTAGCTACAGGTTAATTAGTAAAACTTGTATCACTAAATATATCAAAAAGAAAAAATTCTTACAATCTAAAAAATATTCTCTGGCTTTAAATAACCTGCTGAGGGTTGATAATTCATAGAAAATTAATAAATAAATCAATTATATATCCAACATTTACCAGTAAATGGTAAGTCCAAAAATGAAAGTAAGAATATGACTTTAATTCTTAGATAATATTTTGATTTTGTAGCATTAAGAAACAGAAACATATTGTTAGAAACAAAGAAAAGTGTACTGAACTGTTATGTAATATCAGTCCTCCTATATGGCAGTGAATGCTGGACAATCTCTTCACAGATGAAGAAGAGACTTGAAGCAACAGAAACAAAGAAAAGAGTATTGAACTGTTACATAATATCAGTCCTCCTATATGGCAGTGAATACTGGACATTCTTCTTACTCTCTGCATGAGGGATGGTATCTTAAAATGTATTTAAAATTTTAATTCTCTTTCATTTTCAGTAACCTCTTGCATCTTAGTGGCATTTTTCTCATAGAATGCGAAATGATTTTAAAAAAAATCACTTTTTTTTTCTCTTATTTCTTTTGTGTGTGTGTGTGTGTTTCTGACTGCTTGCTCTTAAAGTTCCCTTATTTAGTTGATGTATAAAAGGGAGTAATTAAACAAAAATGGACATTTGTTCCCTCTGTCCACCCAATTCCCCTCTCCACTAATGGAGTGTCTTGTTAAATACACATTTGTGCCTAGAGACATTTCTCCTCTAAATGGCTCAGCTGAGGTAAGGAAATATCAAAGCTGTTTTTAATGATCCATTCTCGCTGGTCCCATTCAGCTGCCGTCTGATAGTATCTTACATTAATAAGCTTGAGGGAATTTCTATTTCTTTCATTATAATCATTTATTAAAATTGTCGACCTATGAAACTAACATAATTTTACAGTCTTACAAGTTGATACCAGAAAAAATTTTTTTTTTTTTTTTTTTGATTTTAAGAAAAATGAAGAACCTCATTGTTGCTCACATGTTCAGTCTATGGTATTCTCAGTATCCGTCTATAGAAGCATATCTCTGTTGCTTCAAGTCTCTTCTTCATCTGTGAGGAGATTGTCCAGGCATTGACTGCTATATAGGAGAACTCACATTATGTAACAATTCACTACTCTTTTCTTTGTTTCTAACAAGATTTTCCTGCTTTTTAATATTTGGCTTGGCTTTTGGAATGCACCTTTCACTTCAGATTTTGGTGTCACAATTTCCACCCCTGTTAAAACACTTCCCAGATATACAAAATCATTAATATGCAAACATACATTACAACCCTCACCCAAGCTCTCCACCCACTGCCAATGATCACCTGCCTCTCACATGGCATTTCCATCCTCAATCTTGTTGGTGGTTTCTGAAAGGTGGGTAAGAGTGTGCTACATGTTCACAAGGTAATGCAATGAAAGAAACACCATCACAAAAAATAAGAACATGAACTATGCCCCCCCCCCTTATATGTAGATGTTTTATTCAGGGCTCCACCTTGCTAGTCCAGGTAGGTAAGTAGATGATACTGGGGGCAACTTCTGTTATATCAGCACTTCCCTTTACTAACTCCTTGCCTATCTACTCATCCCGATGTGGTGGCTGGCAATACAAAAGGGAGGCTTCAGGACTGCAACATGGACACGTCTATCCCCCATCAACAGCAGACCGACACTTTCCCAGTCTCAAGCATAAATCTTAATATAGACCAGCACCTGGATATAACCTATTTCCGGTTTTGTTGCTACTTCACCCCCAAAAATCTCTCATCCATCTCTTTACTTCCCATTACCCTTTGGTTAAAATGGATGCTGCTTAGAAGACTGAACTTCAAAAGGACCTATCAAACATAAACACTTAAGATCAATGATAAAACTACCTCTCCCCACTTCTATGTGGGTGTGTTCATAGTATCACAAATGCACAAAAAAAACAAATTTAGAAATCACTGTGTCTTTAGGTTTCACTGAAAATAGGTTTTTCAGATTTCTGTCCAAGCACTAAGAGATAGTTTGAAGTAATTCTCACTTGAAGAAATAGGTTGAATTTAATTGTTTCTTTTGGCAGTGAATTTTAATGTTTCTTCTACTTTAAGCTATATTGAGGTTTTCTACTGTTAAGAAATTCTTTAAACATCTGACATAACCACCATCTAAAGGCAACTCGGTTAAATTATTATGGAACTTCATTGTTAAGCTGATAAACAAAATTTATAAACTAGTCAATGTTTGAAACTGCATTTTCTCTAAAATAACTTTTAAAATTTTGATTGTAAGGTGGTACACAAATCCAAATTGAAAACTACTTGACATCTGAGTATTTGCTTTGTTAGTTCAACATAAAATGAGCTGTAAACCATTTTATGTACTAAAAGTAATATGGTTTATAGAACTGCACTGAATCTAAGTTTATCTTTTCTTTTCTTTTCAATAATATTCACCCTGTACAAGGCCCAAGAGCCACTCAAGGTAGAAGGTTACATGTTAAGAGGTAAGAGGCAAACTTTATGGGGATATATTAGGAAAATAATAGTTAACTCTAGACTTGTACAGGTTAATACAGTAATGATTGGGGAAGCATCTTCTAAGGAGTTGCTTTCACAAAGTAATGGTTTGTGGAAAAAAGCTTTTCAAGTGAAACTTACATGTAAACCAATGTAATACAAAGAGTATAAGTGTAGTTTGCTACAATGTGTGTGGAATGGTGTGAACTGGTGGAACTAAGAAATGTAGTTCGCCTGAACACTTTCTACAGAAACAGCAATAGAGTAGTGAGAGGCTTGCAACATTTGTCTGTGGGGGAAAGGGGTTGGTTGTAGGATGGAAAATAATTCATAATAATCCACAAAGTCGTGGAGACACTTGACTAAACCAAAACATTAATCTTCAACTGAAGTCAGGGTTTTATGTTTCAATGCTTATAAATGGATCCTTTTATAGAGTTTATCTGTGGATGTTAAAAGTGGCTTAAATTGCTACTGCCACTTAACATTAGCTGGTGAGATAAAAAATCTCATTACCTGTTTGGCTCTGCAGGTGTTTCATGGTCTGAGAAAAAGTTTCTTCTGAAGATCAAATATCCAGTAAGAATTTAAAAATAACTGGATTAATTATTGTTATTTTTAAATCAATCGTAAAATAATACTCATGACATAGTAGAGGTTTTTTAAATCAAAGAAAATCTGAGGTATGTAATTTAGTGGTTGCTAAATTGTATCTATTTTGAGTTTGTGGACAACTTAGCAAATAAAAAGGAAGAAAATGCTTCCATTAAGTATGGGAAAGTAAAGATGGGTGGCAGCATTGGAGTAAATAGATTTGCCTATCATCTGATTGATAGTCCTGCCTGGTCTTTTGAACAGGAGTAGAGGTTTATTCCTTGTTTCTTATTCAGGATCGGGTTTCCATTTCCTTTTGAAGATTACTTTTAACTCAGTACCTGTCTAAATTCTGAAATTTTATTGCTAATTTCTTTTTTTTTGTTTTCTCTCCTCAGTTGGAGTAGATAGGTTTGCCTATCATCTGGCTCACACTACCTCACCAGATCTTTTGAACAGGAATAGATATATCCCTTGTTCTCTATTTAGGATTGGGTTTCTGGTTCCTTGAAAAATTTTTTCATTCTCTTTTACTCCCAGTAACCCCTTGTGTCTTAGTGGCATTATTGCCTTGCTTGTGGTGAATTGATTAAAATAAAAAGCATTAGTATTAATAAAAGCAACAATCAGTAGCTATTGCTTAAACTACTGGCCATAATGAAACCATTGTGAAAACAGTAAACATTGCTCAAGCCTTTTGGCTATAACAAAAAGAAACTGTGATGAATTTTTGTCATTGTTCATTTTGAGACAACCAAGACAGTGACGATGCTTTTTGTGTTGCTGATTCTAAATTTAAGATAAAAAAGAAAAATCTAAGTATCTAATTTTATAAAATTTAAAAGATATATGACAAAATATATACTTTGAAAATATGCTATATTTATGAGTAAAAGTGTTCAATATCAGGGATAGAGCCTGTGTAAATATAAAAGTGGGCTCTGAAGTCAACACTGAGTGGCAGCAGTCTGTTTCATGCTTGAACACAACTTTCAGGCCATGAAGATTGCATTCAAGCATGAAACAGACTTGTCACTCAGTGTTGACCTGAGTATCCACTTATATATTTGCATTCCTCTCACCAATGATTTCAAAAATTTAAATGCAATATCAATTGTCATCTTTGGTTTCTTGAATCTTGTTCTGACAATGTTTGATCTTCATGCTCACAAAAATATGATGTATCAAAAGGATGGATTTTCCCTTGACGCCACTATTATTTTAACTACCTTCACTCCTCAGCAATATTTACTGTTTTAAAAAAGGATTAGGGTTGTGATAAAATCTAAATATATGATGAAAAAGAATTTTTTGTCTGACTTTCTGAGATGAGGTGTTATCATTACACTATTCATAGTCAGACTATTGTAGATTAAATAAAGGGTTCAGTTCAGAGTTTCCTGTAAGTTACCCAGATTGATATACACTTGAGGAAGGCAGGTGAGTGCAATGGCTAAAATGTAGGGATAACAATAAAAAAAGATGAGGACAATAGTCCGAATACAAATAAAGAAAGTGAATTTATACATTTTTATTTTGTTCTTGAGAATTTACAAGAAAAATATTAAAAACTATTTCATTTTCATTTTTTTTTTTTTTTTTTTTTTTTTTTTTTTTTTTTTTTATGAATTTCTGTTTCTCTTCCACAAATAGATGTATTTGTTCAAATAATAATGAGCAAGACTTTAAAAATAAAATGATATTTGATTTTATTGAATTGTTTGACATCATTAATGGGAAGTATGTGTTTGATGAACAGTAGCAAGAGCATTGATATTTGGTTTGGAATTTGGTGAGTTTTATTTGTAAGTCACCATGATTTATTGATTGAAACCCCCAACCCAGGCATCTATCAATACTCTTGTATAGTCCCATTGGCACACAGGTGTTGATATCAACCATTTGGGGGATCCCTGATCAAGATAAACATTGGATTGTATGAATATTTTTTTTTTTGTAAGTGAATGTTGCATTAAGATGTTTTTAGAATAACTATTATATTTCCAGACACAAATTCTACTATTTAAACCATAGCTGGGGGGAGAAGAGATAGATCCATACCTTTGTCAAGAGTATTTGTAAAGTAAATGAATGTAACTCATTCATGAGAAGGATGTGTTTTATAAGCAGTAGCAGGTGAACAGATATTTGGTTGGAAATTGGTGAGTTTTAGTTTTAAGCCACCATTCAATGATTCCCCCTCACAACAGACATTTATCAAACCCCAAAGGGTTAATATTGACAACTTTACAGACCCCTGCTTGAAACCTTCTAAGCATAACAAATTATAATGATTTTACATTTTTGAAATTTTTTTTTAAAAGAAGGGATTAACTCCTGTAACTGAAATTACATTCAAAGGGAAGCGAGAAATTAATAAGGGATAATAAATGAGAAAGATGCCAGGCAAATCTAAAGGCAATTCCTTGAAAAGATGGTAAAGTACTTTTTACATCACTAGCCCCAACCCTTCTTCTCTCATCCCATTCATTTCATCTGTAACACAGGGAATAGAGGAAAGGAAGTCAAACGTGCAATCTGACAATACCACCTCATACGTTCAAAGAAGTAACAGAGGCTAACCAATTGGCATTTTTTTGTTATATAAAACAGTGACTTTATTGCCTTGCTTGGGGTGAAATGATAAAAAAAAGATGACAGGCAGAGACTGTAGGTTTTGCAATCTACAAGATGAAATTATTTTGGAATATGTGAAGCATTTCAGTTTTTATTTTAGATAAGCAGATCATCTAGCCCATCATCTTTTCCGAATGTAATCCTCTTATAACTAATGAAAGATGTTTTAACTCAGTTCTCATATTTGCTTTTAAAGTAGTAACTTTGTCCAACAAGTCTTACTGATGTAATGAATATGCATACACCTGTGTTCCCCTTCACAGGAATATGATTGGCTGGTGTCAGCAATAAATACAGGCTGATGTAGAGGTACAGGACGACGCCCATTGGACTACACCTATTGCGTACGACAAGTACCAGTCAATTACGGTTACTTACTAGATTGTTCTACTTGGTTGCAGTAGCCTAAACCACTTAGCTACTTCGATTAAATATATCCCTTTCCGGGACATATCAGTTGGCGACGAGGATGAAATCCAACTAATATATCCCGGAAAGGGATATATTTGATTGAAGTAGCTAAGTAGTTTAGACTACTGTAACTAAGTAGGACAATCTAGCAGGTAACCATAATTGATTGGTAGTTGTAGTCAATAGGTATAGATGATCATCTATGTCTTGAATGGACATGGCATTAAAAAATGCCTGGTCCTAACAGATTCTTATATCAAGTAAATTGTTATAGAATTGTCAGTTCATCTGCCAAAAAGAGATCCTTATTCTGATTTTTTAAAGTTTTTAATCTATTTGGTGTTAATGAACATCACCAGCTAGTTATTGATAAGAAATGTCTGACATTTCTGTTACCAGTCTGCTCATCTAAATACATACATACATATATGTCTTGTTTTTTAAACATTGTGTATGGAGAAAATTTAATAAAGAAAATGTGCTCCTTAAAAGGTCAAAAACTGTGTCCATCTTTGTGGGAACAACCACTGTGTAATCTATTGTTTTTTAAACTGACCAATAACAGATGATGATTTTTTTTCTGATGAGGCCTTATCAATATGCTTTTATCATTCAAACTGTTGTTCTCATCTTTGGTTGTTATAGAGTTTATTATAGACATGATGTTTCATCCAAGTATCCTCTGGCCATCTTCAGGTATCCACTATTTTGAAATGTGGAATTACCAGTATGCTTTTGACTTATTTGAACTGTTGTCTTCATCCCTGATTTTATAGATGTAAATTTTTATTTGTTATTTATTTATTATTATTTATTTATTTTTTTTTTTTACAATGGTGTTCATTCTGTACAAAGCTTGAGGGTCACTCAGAGGGAAGATTATAAAGAGGCATGGCTTATGCAGATACATGTGGAAGGTAACCATTAACAATAGCCTTGAACAGGTAAAAATAGTAGTCATTGGAGAAGCATTATCTTGGGAGTCAGTTTCACATGGCAGTGGTTTGTGGGAAGAAGCTGCTTGAGTGATAGACACAGTGAGGAATTTTTAATTGAAAATTTAAAAATAGGTCTTTTTCAAATGCCTTTGAACATGTGAGATTCTTTAAAAGAATTTAAGATAACATTTGAAAGCACTGAAGTGGCTGATCATTTCTTTTTGTTTTTCATGTTACGGAGTTTTTCTAGTGAACTTTCTGATGATCTACTTTTTTCTTATCTTTTCCCTCCCGCCATTTTGCACAAACCTTGACCTTTAATCTTTTTCTCTTGGGTTTTTTTTTTTTTCTTGTGTGCTTTTATTTGGTTTTATCTTACCATACGTGGATTTTCTAAAATTTTCTTTTTACATTTTACTTTTCTACTACTTGTTTCATATTACATTTTAATACTGCCTTGAATTAATGTCTGTGGAATATATCTACCTCACGGGTAAGTCTTTACTAACAGGATAATCTATATAGATTTTCTTTCTTAGATATAAACAAGTGTCAGTTTATAGAAATATGTATTATACGTACCGTATCGTTTTTCAGCAATTCTTTCCCACTGCCATAACGTAGCTTCCAAGTGCTTTTTCTATAAATATTTTCATGGCAATTGTTCTGATTAACTTTCCTCTTTTGTACGTAGACTTTATGAATTTAAGTGCACTTATAGATTGGTAGCTAGGTGTCATCATTTTACAGGTGAAATGGCTAGATGTAACTGTAAGTTCTATGCTAATAGTTTCTTCTCTCACACTTCTCGCTTGTGGAACGCTCTTTCAGTTTCTTGCTTCCCAGTCAAGTTTGATCTTCAAAAATTTAAGTGCAATATCAATCTTTATCTTCTGTTTTCTTAATTCCTGTCCTTTTATTGTTCTCTCACCTTAATGTTTTTGGCATACTTTCACATTTAGTAATCCCCATGTCTTAGTGACTTTATTGCCTTGCTTTGAGTGAAATGATTAGATAAAAAAAATATTTCTATAAATATTATATTTAGTGTGTCAACATATTTGAGAAGGCATCATTTTTTTTTTGTTTAATGATTAAAAAAAGTGCTCACACTTGGGACTCTTGTAGCTTTCTTAAAAATCAAATAAATTCTTCTAACAAATTTACAAAAAATGATATGAAAAATATACAGAATGGGAATATTGTTAAAACATGTTGGGTTTTCTTTTGACAAAATCTAGAATGATCAAATCTAGATATTTTATGACATGGTTTCTCTTCTCAGTTTTAAAATTGGATCTGCATAAGAAGATATTTTCTCATCACTAGTCTTTTAATATTGAAAATGGCTCATGCTTAAGAAAACCCATATTTGACATTAAATAACCCAGCAAGGCTTAGTGTGCCATAAAACCAACGAACCATAATCAAGATTGCTAATCCCCAATTTCTAGCACATTTCCTCTGTGTGTGTGTGTATGCAGGCGTACTGAAAAGTTCTTGGGCTGATCCACTTTCCAAAACCTAACCACATTTAAAAAATTTTTTTAAGTGTTTCTTGGTTAGGCTGAGAACTTTTCAACACTCTCCTTGTATTTTTGTTAACTTATTTTCTGAATTGAATCTAAATTATTAGATTAGCAAATATTTGTTGTATTAAATTTAGACATATGCATTTCTCCATGGCAATATGTATACATGAAGCCTCTGGCCACATCACATTGAAACACTGGATCTTGTACGATCACTGAAGTTAAGCAATGTTGAGTCTGGTCAGTACTGAAATGGGTTACCACTTGGGAATACCAGGTGCTGTAAACTTGGATATATGGATGTTTCAAATTGTAAATCGAAGAACTGAGTTCCAATTCCAGTTTGGTTCATTATATTCACTTATGTGCAAATACCCTTGGGAAAGGTATGAATCCACCTCTTCTTCCCCCAGCTATGGATTAATTAGTAGGACATATCAGTAAATCATTACCTCAAAAAAAAATTCTTACAATCTAAAAATGTTTCCAAGCTTTATGTAACCTGTAAAAAGTTGAGAAGCACGTAAAAAAAAACCCCAAATCAATCTTTCTCAAACTAAAGTAATATAACTAATATTTTTAAATAATTCCCTGTTGTGTCATAGAATTAGAATTCTTAATCCTCATCTGGTCACACTGCTTGCACAGATTCCCATGATTCTCTGTTGCCATCCAATTTCATCATGTTAGAGGGATTGCGGTTTATGTCCTCACAAATCTGCTTGATATAGGTTTTGGCTTGTCGTCCTCTGCTAGCTCTTCCTTGTGTAGGCTTCCACACAAGAACATCACTAAAAAACACCCTGCGAATCTGATTCTACTCTCTTTGATGATGGCTGATACTGGATGAAGGTTCCCCATACAATCACTCATTTGTCAGACCATCCTTCCAAGTGACATTCAAAACCACTGTCACCATGCGAGTATAGGCTTTATCTTATCTTTTTGCAGCTTTGAAGTAAGGGTCCATGCTGAGCAGCCATACAATAGAACAGAGGTAATGGTTGCTTAAAAGAGGCTTTCTTTTCATGTTGTCTGGAAGTCCAGACATTTACACTAGAGAAAATTTGTCAATGGCACCCCAGGCTTTACCAATGCGTGTGTTTACATCACTTTTACAACTAGATATTTTACTACCTAGATAAGTAAATTCTTCTACACATTGAAAGGTGTGTCAGACATTGTTGCATTTTCATTTAATTCTTAAATACAGTATAAAATAATTCATTTAGCAATTATTTTTGCTTATTTTCACATTTTTCTTTTGTTTTCCTCTCTAATTGCTTAAGCCACACTAATATCAGTAATGTAGTTTTTTCTTTTTTTTTTTTTTTTTTTTTTTTACAATTATGTTCACTCTGTACAAAGCCCAAGAGCCTCTCCAGGAGGAGGGATACGAAGAGGTAAAGTTTATGGAGATATGTGCGGAAGATAAACAGCTAACCCTAGACTTGAACTGATTAAGATTATAGTGATCAGGGAAGCATCCTCTTGGTATTCAGTTCTACAAAGCAGCAGTTCATGAGAAGCTACTGCTCATGTAGAACTTGCATCTCACTAATGGAATACAAAGGAAATGAGGGTGGTTCATTACAATGTGCATGGCAGGCGGGGTCTTATTGTGAAGGTTAGAACTGGTGGATCTAAGGAATGTAGTTTGTCTGGACACTTTCCATGGAAATAGCAATAGAGCAACAAGAGGCTTGCAACATTTCATCTGTGGGGAAAAGGGTTGTCGAGTGGAAAATAATTCATCTCCTCACAAGAATGTGGAGATGCTTTTGGACCCTATTGAACCTGGAAAGGGGTGACTAGGAAGCTCCTGTCAATATATGACAGCAGTACTCCATGTGATTAGCAAGTTTTTCCACTATTAAGTTGTTAAAACTAGTTCAAAGGTGAGATCAGTTGCTAAGCTCTGGTCATCTAGCATTTTGGAGGTGCATCCATATACTGTTGTGTCATCAACCTAGATATTCACAAATGAACAAAGTATGCTCTTAGGCAGATCATTTATGTAAAGTAGAAAGAGGGTTCGGCTGAGAAACAAGCCTTGGGGGACATCTGTGTTGATCACGTGAACCTTAGAGGACTGAATGTTACAAAGACTTACCTGTTAGGAAGGACTTGATAATTGAAGACTCTTCCAGTGGTTCCATAGCTAGAGAGCTTGTGCAGTAACACTCTATGCCTGACCTTGTCAAAAGGCCTTTGAAATATTTAAAGCTATTCCCCCCTTGAGATGTATTTATTGTCTAGTGCCTCACTGATGTTGGGTTGCTTAAGATTTAGTCAAATTTAAATACAGTTACTTATAAAGAATATTTATGTATACATGGAAAAGTAGGTTGACCTACAACATTTTTGAAGAATAAAAATAAACATTCTCTTTTACTTTAAAAATTTTCCAACAGAGCAAGACATTGATTTCCTATCTCAATAATTTTGTAAATTTCACCTCGTAAAACATTACAAATAAATCAGTCGTGATCACTACTATTACGGCTGTTACTAATACTCTTCGATCTATTAAGAGATTTCATTCATTTATATATATATATATATATATATATATATGCGGTTGCATGGATAGTGTTACAAACTACTGTCCATGCAACTGAATATATTACCTTTAACATGGATATTGAGCACTTTCCTCTAAATACCAAACACACACACACACACACACACACGCACACATATATATATATATAGTGTAACCTAGATATAAGAGAGATTTTCTCTGGTCCCAAATTAGAGTCTGTGTTAATGTATATATAAGAGACTTCTTCTCCGGTCCCAACAACTCTCTTATATCCGGGTTACACTGTATATATAAAATTAAAAGAACTCTCTAGTTTCAATAGACTGATTTAAAATCCAACAACACAAAATGGGTCTGATATAAATAAAACAAACAAACAAAAAGGCAGACAGACACTCACTTGAGTCTAGACATGGGAGGTGAAAAGGTAATGAAATTTAATTTGACCTATGGTCCCTATTTATTCTTAGAGATCCCAAGACATTTTATCTCGCATACAGTTTTGTCTTTCTTTCATTCTAACCCGAGGAAGCCAAAGGGAGAAGATGCTCTCAGTGAATTGACTTATTAATAAATTTTCCATTTTTATCTTATCTTCCCAACCACCCACCCACACACACACACACACATATATATATATATATATAGAGAGAGAGAGAGAGAGAGAGAGAGCAAAAGGGGTCTACTGCTTATCAAGAGCTAAATATGATAAAAATACAGTTTTAAGATATGCTATAAATATAGCATATCTTAAAACTGTTAAACTGCTCAATATCAGGGGTAGAATGTATGTAAATATAAAAATTGACATTGAGGTCAGCAATCAGTGGTGATAGTCTGTTTCATGCTTTAACACAATATTCAATAGACTAAAGATTATGTTTAAGCATGATACAGACAGTTTGCTTTTATATTTATGCTCTATCCTTGATATTGAGCACTTTAATCCATAAATATAGCATATCTTAAAGCTATATTTTTGTCATATACATATAACTTTCATGTTTTTATCATTGTGTGTGTGTGTGTGTATATATATATATATATAGAGAGAGAGAGAGAGGGATTGGTTAGCTACTCTAGTAGATGGGTATCCTCAAATATGAGTGGCCAGCTATTATTATAATATATGTAACTGAATGGGTAAATATATGTAGGTATATCAGTGAGCAATTGTATACAAAATATATATAAATACTCTATAGTGTAAGAAAAAACAGTGTTTAATGTAACATATATATAAAGTCCCAAGTTAGTTTTATTTTGAACTCTCACTAGATTTTAGATATGTATTGAATATTCAAATTAGATGCATTGATAAGTAAATTTTTTCACAAAACGTGATAAAAAACATATTGTATTTCTCTTATCACTTATATTTTATTTTCTAATCTGTGTCAATTGTGATAATAATAGGACAGTCTATTCTCTGAGGTTTTGTTGAGTTTCATTTTGCAAAATATTCATCTTTCAACAGAGTTAAAGTTTAACTGACAAATCAATCTAAATAGAAAATAACTTAAAACATTTCACCCCAAGCAAGGCAATAATGTCACTAAGACACAAGGGGTTACAGGGAGTGAAAGAGATCAAGAAGTCCTTAGTGAGGAGAAGTGAAGAAAGGATATCAAAGAGACAGAGTTCAGGGAGACAGAAGACAACGATTTGTGTTGCATTTAAATCTTTGATGATTGTAGTTGGCGAGAAAGCAAGAAATCGGAAAGGAGTTCCATAGGTGAGAAGTGCAAGAAAAGAAACTATTAGAATATAACATATGGTTGCATGTAGCTAGTTCAATAGTAAAACTGTGAGACCTAATTGCCAATCTAGTAGTACGATTAAATTCATGCAGTTGAGGCACCAAGAAGGAAAGTTCATCAGAACATTTGCAATGAAATTGGATAAGTTTTAAGAATAGTCATTTTCTATCAATACTATGCATTTTATGATAAATTATTCAGGTTTTGAAAGGAAAATACATATTCCATAAAATTAATAATTCGTTTTTTTTTTTTTGATTTTTTTCTCACCTACTATTTTTTATGTGAGTAATTAACTGCTTGAGTTGCCAAGTCTCCCCATATAAACCGGATTTATCCACTCGTTAATGATTTTATCATGTGTCCTGTTTTGTTGGCTTCATTGACTTTATTTATAAAAAAAAAATTGCAAAATCTTTAACTCAGATATTTTTGCATATGCATATATATATATATATATATATATATATATATATATATATATATATAGGTATGCTATATTTAGGGACTCATTTCAGTGCTATTCCAATGCCATATTGCAAGATGTTTGTGCATGCTGCATTACTTGATACCTGCTAGGACCTATCATGAAGAAATTCTAACCCTGTGTCAATACCTTTGGTACTGCTCATCAAATACACCCTTCTAATTAACGTCAAGTAATTCAATAAAAAAATGTATATTAATTTATTTTTAATGTGTTTAGTATTACTTATATTGCATAGTTTCTCTCATGCAAATAAAACATGTCCAGTCTGAGAGAAATAGAAATCAAAAAAGATTAACAAAATGCAAAGCCAAAATTAATCTTATCAAGAAACAATATTGCAAGATATTTGTGCAAACTACATTACTTGGAACCTTCCAGGACCTGTCATGCCACAAGTGTCAACTCATCCTCATTTCATTCATATTTCATTAGTGAAGAAGTTCAACACAAACCGATTCTTCCCCAGAAATGTTGCATTGTGGGATGGACTCTTCTTTGATCACTACAATTTTGGCCTCTTCAAGTCAAGGGTTAACTGTTGTCTATCCTACATATTCTCATAATGTGCACCCATAGTTCCTTATCTGTATGCCCTTGCACCATCTTCATTTGGTGACCTTGAGTGGCTCCTGGATCTTCCAGTGAGTGAATGATAGTAAAAAAAAAAAATAAAAAATAAAATAAAATATTGCAAATAACTTTGAAAATACTCAAAGATCTAGACTTCTTCCCTGAAACTGATATGCATTTAGTTATTATTCTTGCAATCAATAATATGCGGGGAAAACACAATTAAAATTACATATGACAGCAAAATATATTCAGTATATAAAATAGATGTTTTTAGATTTACTAAAATGTTGGCCAATATTCAGATTTGGTAAATAGGTTTAATATTTGAGTATTTTTCTAATTTAATTTTATTGTTGGATGTATGATGTATTATCTAAAGGCATGTTATGTTCCAGCTTTCTAAACATATAACTACATCCCTAAGAACAAGATTTAATGAAAATTTTATGCTTTTGAAATTTGTACATAGATACATACACACACATATATATATATATGTGTGTGTGTGTGTGCATGTATATATGTATAAAGGCTAAACAAGAAGCCATCATAAGATATATAAATATTTACCTGGGAATTGTTTTCTTCTTTGTTTTTTATATAAAGGTTTAGCCTATATAGCTTGGTGGCAAAAGGTTTTTTAAATTCATGTCAAGCCTCAGGCATATTGGATTTTCTCAGCTCTTTACCTCTGAACATTATAATAGTTCTTTTTATTCTCACCTGCAGAGATACTCTGCCTGTCGCACAAAAAAAAAAGAAAAACCAACTGAAACCCCAGTTGGTTTGTCTGTGTTACTTTGAAAATGTCAGACTACACATTCTTCTGCCTTTCCTCCTCTCCAATCTTAAAGATGTGTGGGGCTGAGAGAAGAGCAAATGGGTCAGGGAGGGTTGTAGAAAGTACATTACCATCTTTTCAGGGCCTTTGGTTTCACCTCATATCTTTCCTATTCATTATATCTTATTTCTTTCTTGGTGAAAATCATTTCAGTTGTAAGGTCTTTTTAGTTATACTTTTCTTTAAAAAAAATAATACAAGAACATTTTATAATGCTTAGAAATTTTAAAGCAGGTTTCCTTAAATTTTCAAAATTTACCCTGAGGTGGTTGATAAATTCCTGTGGTATGTTAAAATGGGGTCATGAACAAATCATGGTGACTTATGACTAAAACTCACCAATTTCTTTTATTGTCCTTTCTCCTCACTAAAGTTTTTTTTTTTCACTCCAAGCAAGGCCACTAAGATGCAAGGAGTTACTGAGTGTGAAAGAAGAAAGACTGAGAAAAAGAAATTCTCTTTCACTCTCAGTAACCCATTGCATCTTCGTGATGTTATTGCTTGGCTTGGGGTGAAATGATTTAAAAAAAAAAATATTTTAATCATGTGTCAATGACTTTGCTACTTCTCATCAAACACATCCAATAAGAATTCAATTAAAATGTATATTAATTCATTTTTAATGTGTTTATTATTACTTATACTGCACAGTTTCTCTCATTATTCAAATAAAACACGTCTAGTATAGGAAGAGAAATAGAAATCAAAAAATATTAACAAAATAAGGTAAAAAATGTGCAAAGGAATTTGTGCTCTTAAATAAAACATCATTATATATTTTTTTGTATATTCCTGGGTGGCTGGGAGTTGAATGAGGGATCAAAGGGATTGGATGGCTTCTTAAAATGGTTTGGAACCCCTCGTTTAAAATGTCTATTTTCCCTTACATAACTTTTTTTTTAATGCCTTTTACCAATAGTTGTCATTCTTCTTTTTTTTTTTTTTTAAAGTAATTCAGGAGAACCAAATCAAGTGTTATGTCAAACAATTTATGAAGTGAAATTTTCTAAGTGAAACTGAAGAAATAACTTTGGTCAAAAGCCAAAAATGTCCTTGAAACAAATAAAGTCAATCTAGACTAATTCTGGGTCAATGAATACAAATTATTGTCAAATTAGCTCTTATCTTCAATTTTTTTTAAAAAAATACTAAAGTCTACCCAATACAAGAGCCACTGAAGGTAGACAGTAACTAAATGAAGTGTGTGATATGATTGTGAGTGCACGAAGTAAAGATTATGATGATATAGGTCAGAATTGGCCACTGTGTAGAAGAGGCCAAAGTTGTAATGTTCAGGGAAGTATCCACACAGGAATGTGTTCCACAAAGTAGCAGTTCTTGAGAAAAAGTTAAGTGGAACTCTTTCCTTACAAATGGAATATGCAAGGAATTAGGGTGATTTTACTTTGTGGATATATCTGTATATATTTCTGAGATGAGTTATTGCAATTATTTACAATATGTACATTGTTTGGACTGTTGTCCTCATCTTTATTGCTTATATTCACGATATTTCAGTTGTTGTACGCTATAGCCTTCTTCAGGTGATTGGAATTTCAAACTGAACCCTTTATTTTGTTCACTGGGGTAGATTGGTCTAGCTCCACATACCATGCCTCTTCTGCATGTCTCTGCTATCTCTCTTTAACTCAACTCTCCAAGTTTTGTTGTGGATGTAGCTGGGTGAATCTTAGCTGTAAAATACTGAACTGGTGAAACTAAAGAATGGAGCTCATCTGAACATTTGCCATGGAAATAGCGATAGATTAGCAATGTTGCATCTGTGTAGAAAGAGGTCGCAGAACGGAAAATAAGTCATCTCCCACAACACTGCATAATTGATTATCAAGTTAAAGTTGATTTTAACCTTTTCGTATTCAATTTTTCACCCTGTTATGGTTTTTTTTTTTTTTTTGTTTTTTATAATTTCTATTACATTTAGAAATACAAAGTTCACATGGTGATTGGCACACTATCATAAAAGCATAATCTCTCAAAGTATGGCTGGCTAGGTTAAAAAATCTGTATACGCAAAGAGATTAAGATGGAAAAACAAACATTTTTTTCTAGATCAGTTTTAGATTTGTGTATAAGCCATTTTCAAATGAGAAGTCTACAACGATATCTACTTCTGAGATAATGTAGCTTCCCTGTGCATTTTTTTATAAATACTTTCATGGTAATTGTTCTGTTAAATTTTCCTCTATCGTACTGAGATTTTATGAACTTAAGCACAGTACTAGATTGGCGGCAAGGTCTCATCATGTTAGAACGGCTAGACATAGCTGTAAGTTCTATGCTAACGGTTTCTTCTCTTGCATTTCTCGTTTGTGAAACTCTCTTCCAGTTTCTTGATTTCCAATCAACTTTGATCTTCAAAAATTTAAATGCAAAATTTTAATTCCTCTTTTGTTATTGCTCCTTAATAGTGTTTTTTTTTTTCTCATACTTTTTAACAATTCAATAATTCCTTGTGTCTTAGTGGCTTTATTGTTTTACTTGGGGTGGAATGATTAAAAAAAAACCAAAAAACAAATGATACCCAGAACCAAATCAGTCACCCACAATGCATCCAATCTGAATGTCAGCAGCTGCCACCATTTAACTGCACGTGTGGCTACTGTTATTACCTATAATGTCTCATCACCATGTATTTCTGTGCCATAAGAAAATCCGGTCCCATAAAATGAGTTGCTTATTTTGTGGATTGCAAATGTGACATGAAAAATCTCTGAAAATCTATCTCAATATTAGTTCAGTTTTATCAAATATCAGAGATAAATTGTAGATCAAAGAAAATGTTTTAATATTTGCAATATCAATGTTATGAGTGCCGCTCTGAAAAACGTCAATGATACCCTGTAATTTATTGAACATTTAGATTTAATAAATTTTAACCTGTTACAAAAATTGAAGTAATCAATGTTTTAATATTTTAAAAGAATCCATTTGTAAGCATTGGCAGACGGTTGGGTGGCAAAGTTTTCTATTAGTCGTCAAAATGATCCCTCTGTTTAAATTTATATATTTATTTTTGTTTATATTTTGGTCATATCATCTCGGCTTCAGTCATTTCCCACTGGCGTAACATAACTTCCCTGTGCTTTTTCTATATATACTTTCATGGTAATTGTTCTGAATTTTCCTCTGTGGTACCGAGATTTTATGAATTCAAGTGCAGTACAAGATTGGTGGCAAAGTCTTATCATTTTACAGTTGAAATGGCAAAAGATGTATTCATAAGTTCTATGTTAACAGTTTCTTCTCTCACACTTCTCACTTGTGGAACTCTTTCATCTTCTTGCTTTCCAGTTAACTTTGATTTTCAAAAATTTGAATGCAATGTCTGTCATTATCTTTTGTCTTTTTAATTCCACTTCTTTTATTGTTCTTGCTCCTTAATAGTGTTTTTTGTCATATTCTCTCACACACAGTAACCATTTGTGTCTTAGTAACTTTATTGCCTTGTTTGAGGTGAAACAAATATATATATATATATATATATATATATATATATATATATAGTTGAAGTTACTGAAACTTTGGAACTTTCAAGTTAATTTTTTATGTATTAAAAGATAAGAGCTAATGTGAAAATAAAACATTTTATTCTCCTTTGTGATGACACTTTTAAAAAAAATTTGCAAAAGGTTGACCCTAGACTTCAAGTGGTTCAGATTGTAAGGATCTTGGAAGCATTCTTTCAATAGTCTGTTCCACAATTTGTAATACACACACACACACTGAGAAATTGATGTAATCCAAGAAGGTTATATAATCTGACCAATAGCTTTGTAATAATAATCATATTTTTGGTATTTTTATCTTTCATATTCTTTTGCTCCATTGATATAAAGTGTAAGAGTTATTTTCATTTCTGGGGGCTATTTTGACTTTAGAAAGGATATGTCAACTTAATATTAATAAAAATGTTGCTGATGTCAGCATCTCTACATGTGTGGTCCAGTAGAAAAATAATTATCACCTCTAGATATTTATATAATCTCCAAATACAAAACCATTTACGACTAAATGTATTGTCACACACAACAGATTCTTTCTAGCTTATTTCTTGATCCGACTACTTTTCACTTTTTCATGACTGCACTTGATTTCCTAAAGTCATTGCCAAAGCTGGTTTAGTGTTGCTCGACTTATTTGATGAGGGTAAGTGGAGAGACATTATACCCTGCTATAGCAATCTTAAACCTAGAGCAGTAATTTACAAAATGGATGATAAAAAAAGACCCCAAGAAATACATAAATGAAATATCTCTTAATTTAAATAAGATACAAAATGGATGTTTTTACAAAACACCACATTTGACACATTAGTCATTTAATAGGTTTTTGGTTTAAAGAATGCAGTTTCATTTAGATGAGAAATTAATTTATTAAGGCAAAAATGTATTGAAAGTGCACTAATTTCTGAGTTTTTCCACAGTAAATTTACATCCAGGATCATACAACATATCACCTTTTCTAATAAAATGAATATTACTACAATGTGGGATATTTAAAAACAATAGCGATAAAACAATACCCAACATTGTAGAAAGCTGAATGCATTTTGCTAGGTTATGCATCTAGATATACTTGATGCTAAAAATTTAAAGTTAAGCACCCCAGCATCTTTTCAGTGTAGAATTATAACTGACAATTGTTGCATTTTGTGACAATTCAAATTTCTATGTCTCTGGGACCTAATTTTGTACAAAAAAAGATAAAGTTGAAGATCAAATGTAGATCAGCAAACTTTTCCACTACCCATACCATTTTATCCTCAATATTAAAATGTGCTCACAAAATCCATATAGCCAAAAAAATAGATACTCCCAAAAATTACACAAAATTCATAAACTTGCCCTCGAACACCCTTTTGACTAAACTTTTAAACGAATTAGCCATCCCTAACACGATGGAAAAAAATCAGGAAGAAAAATAAACCAAACACCATTTCATATGCCACAGTGCAAAAACATTTATGTGGGGGAGACATCATGTGATCTAAAAATCCAGATCTATGAACACAAGAGAGACTTGCATTTAAACAGACTTTCTAACTCTCTTGTCTTACATCAAAATGACATGGGATATAACTTTGATTTCACTAATGCCAGCCTAACTAAAAAAAAACATAACCCTTTAAGGAGAAAATATTTTGAAAATATATTTATGGCATTACTACCAACTGTAAAGACTCACTTAAAACATTTCTTCACATCACCATTTTTATACAGATCCATTATTCATGAATCTAACTTATGTCTGTCTAATACATAAAATAATGAAAATTTACAATTCTTTTTCAAAATATACATGTTATATAGGAATAAAGTGTTGCTGCAGAGTGTGGAGTTTGAACACAAATCACCAGAGAGCAAACACAGGCGATCCCATTTTGAATAAGTAAATCACATGCTCATAAAAGAAATGTATATATGTGAATTAGTGTGGCATCTAAATGATCACTATATGGATTACTATTCAGATCACTATTTGGTGGTTACTATTCGAGTGAGTATTATTGAGGAAGTACTATTAGTGCAAGAGTTATTTGAAGCTGTCTGATACCAGTATTGTTTGAAGGCATTACTACTATTAGTATCTGTGATTACAAAGTCTCTACTACAAGGAGTGACAACAATGATTTGTTGACATTACAAAAGTAGCTAGAAGTGAATCAAGGTGAATTGCAAGTGAAATCCCAACATACAGTATATTCCACTGTATTTATAAGGATTGGGACATACCCATTATAGTCCATAGGGGTGTTTGGTATGACATTGACCCACACAAAGGTAATGACAACAGACATTCTCCACACGCACACATACATGAGAATATAAAAATCCAACCAAATACAAAATTATTGCAACATCTCGCTACATTTTCACTGACATAAACGAGGGTGACATCTATAGACATTCCTCACACACACTTATACACTTACATGAATTAATGTTAACATCCAACTTACACGTAGCCAAACAAGCATTTCTTTATATACACACTCTTACACTATCACATATTTTAACGTCGAAAATGTTCCTCACACATTTATATATTATATATTGTGTTTATACATGTGACACGTATCTGACCAATAAGAACTAACCAAAAATCTTAACATATCTGTACTTTGTCTCTTTGCTTTTTCATTTCTTTTTTGATCTTTGATGAAGCTTTAATAAAGTGAAACATATTAGATTGAGATATGTTTCTTACTTGTTCTTTATTTTATTTTATCGTGTGTGTGTGTGTGTGTGTGTTAAAGATCAAATGTACATCAGAATCTGTCTATAAAATGGGAAATCAAAATGGCTACAACTGAAAGAAAAGAAGAAAAAAGAGAAAGTTTAAGAAGTGAGTGTAAAGTGAAGAAAAAGAGAGAGAGAACATATTCCAGCACTAAAAAAAAAAAAAATGCTGGGATATAGCCAAGAAAATCTTGTCTTTCATCCAGTTCTTAAAAATGTATTTGAACAAAACATGAACTTTGGACAGTTTATTTGCAATTGTGACCCCAATATGCAATGTCTTATTCAAAAAGTAGTAGAAAAAAAATAAAAGTATTAAACAGACTTTTGAGCACTTTTTGTATGCTTTCAGTCTTCCATGGTAAATTTCCTCACAAAACTAAGGCTAATACAATGTCATATATTTAAAAACATTATATTTCTTTTCTGTCTGTGTGTGTATGTATATATATATATATATATATTTGTGTGTATGTGTGTAATATAATTTTATTTACTTGTATATCAAGCCTTGTAGTTCTGAAAAGAGGAGAGTTCAAACATCCATAAATCTTAGGTGTACTAGAAACCTATACTGAAATAGCTAACTCACAAAAAAATCCTAGCCTGGATTCCAAGTCATGTTGGTATACGGGGCAGTGAAATAGAAGACAAACTAGCTAAAGACACACACAACATGACAACAACCAACATAAAGATACCCCATACTGACTTCAGAAACAAAATTATGGGACTCAAAGCCTAAGAAATTATACGATATTCAACCCAATATAGAAGAATGGCTCTCAGGTTTCAGAAAAATAAGACATGAGGAAATACTTTTATCCAGACTCTGAATAGGATATACACATCTGATGCACTCACATCTACTAAAAAATGACACACTCCCATCATGCAACATATGTCAAGTACTTCTTACAGTTAAACATATCAGTTGCCATCATCTCAGCCAAACATGAAGAAAATATTATCAAGCAAGCAATACAAAAAAGCTCTTTCAAAAACATGAAACCAAACAAAATCCTAATCTTACAGGAAGTCAAATTTTATAGCAAAATATAAAACTATAAAAATACCCAACAAAACTACATAAAACTTGTAATATATTTTGAAAATGGAAAAAAAAGCAAAAAGAACCATTTATATTTCATAAAAATTGCCACTAAAAATAAATATGGAAACTATAATAACCAACTTCTATTGCAAACTAGATACAAAATAACTTGTATTTGAAAACATTTATTAAATTTAAGAACACTCACATATACATCTGGCTAACTGAAAAGGTAAATTATGAATAACATTTTTATTTTTGTTTATAAATACCTGTTGCACAATAAAATCCTTACATTTGCCTTGATAAAGTTCATCAGAGGATAAAATGCATTGGCTAAGATAAGTATTCCTTTTGTCTTTATTAAAGCTGCTGGTGTCTGTTGGGTATTTAAATATGTAATTGGACTATGACCTTTTTTTTTTTTTTTTTTTTTTTTTTTTTTTAATATATAAATCAAGATGTTTTGTCCAGTACACCTGAACTTCAAATAATGTATGTGGCATGTGATCTTTAGAATTTGTTAGACTGGGTATATATATATATATATATATATATATATATATCGGTATAAAGTACTGGCAGAAATTGTGTGTTGAAATAACAAAGATGATAATAGTCACAAAAAATATGGAAAATTAAAGTATTATTTATTACTATAAATATTATCTTTAGGAATAGCTATTGAGTCATGCGTATCGACTAAACATAAAGTTTATAGCAACATGATATATATTTAAACAATTAATGGATTTCTTTAATCTTACATTAATTCCAATTACTATAAATATTGTGTAGCTAAATGTGTTTGAATAGACAACCCCATTTTTTAAACATGTATTAACACCACAGCAATTGAAAGCTTTTTTTTTTTTTTTTAAAGAAAATATGTCTTTTGGCAGGGACTGAATCTGTGTTCTCTTATTTTTATTTTATTTTTTTTAAGGCAGTTTACCCTACGATAAAATGGGGATGAAGATTCAATCCATGCCAAGAGATAAATTTTCTTTAATAAGACTTATAATTGTCCAGGTTGGCAGGTATCAATTTCACTGCTTTTTTTAAAAAAAAATAAAAAAAAATGTAATGTCTCTTCAAATAAATAAATATAACATTTATAGTAATGTGTATATATATATATATATATATATATATATATGTGTGTGTGTATGTATTATTTTTTTTTTTTAATTTTTTTAATCAGTTCACCCCAAGCAAGGCAATAAACCTACTAAGACATGCAGGGGTGGGAGGTTTACTGAGTGTAAAATATTATAAAAAAAAAAGAAAAACAGTAAATATTGTAGCTTCTTTAGATCTTATCAAGAATCTCTAAATATATAGCATGAGTACCAGACCACATTTGGCAGCAATATTCAAAGCATGTACAAATGGTAGATTTATAATTATATAAGATAGATTCTTGTGTGTTTGTTTTTGTGAAAAAGATTGTCTAGCATGACACAGTGGACCAATAAACCTAGCAATTGATTCATTGTTTCCACTTCATGCCAGCCAAAAACGATAACCTGAGAAGATGCAATGAGTCACTCTCCTGGCGGTTAGCATTAGCCATGCTGATAGAAAGCAGAAAGGGTTCTCTCAGAGAGCATCTTCATTTTGGAGTCGTTAAAATTAACAAGCAGTTGCTTGTCCCAGTTAACAGAATGTAAGACATTTTTGAGATCAACTTCCAATTTGACTTTATCAAACCAATTGTACTTACTATTAAGACAGGAGTAAATAGTAGTTTCATCATCTTAGATACTAAGTTGAGAACTGATGCCATCAAAAAGGTTGTTAATAAAAATTAGTAACGACATAGGTCTAAGGATAGAGTCTAGTGGGACACACCTGCATTTATACAAAAAGATTTAGAAGAGTGGCCATTCATAATGGCTTTCAGTTTGTGATTTAATAAAAAAGACTGAATTGTCCAGAAATACCATAACTTATATATATATATATATATATATATATATATATATATATAGCTGGCCACTTGTATTTGAGGATACCCATCTACTAGGGCAGTTAGCTAATCCCTATTGCAGACACTTGTTCAGGTACATTTGTGTTTGTTCAACACCCACAGGTGCTACATACTGGGATAACATCAAGGAGTCTCCTTCCTGACAAATTAATCATGTTGAAATTTGAACCCAGGTCTCATGGTCAGAAAGCAAATGTTCTAACCAGTCGGCCATGTGGCCATATATATATATATATATATATATATATATATATATATAATTTTTTATATGCGTAGTACTTATTGGAATGCGCTCAATATCAGTGATAGAGCTAACATGTGTGTAAGAATGTACTTTATAAAATAACGGTCAGTAAATGCTGTTGGTAATCATAAAACAGTGCTTGATATAAAATAACAGCTTAAATTTATACTAAGAATAAATATACATTTTGTTCCTTTTTGATACACCTCTGAGTTTCGTGCATGTTGGAAACATACCTGACAATTGCTATGTTGCATTAAGCGGTAAGCAACAAATGAAGAAATGTGTATTTATTTTTAATATATAAATGTTTCCTACTACTTTGAACATTGTGTGCATGTGTAAAGGTCATCGTAAGATATTTACTTAAATTAATCAAAAGCAACACTTCCTTGTATGTGTTTATTGACATTTGTATGATGGTAACTATTATTTAAAGAGGATTAGTAAAAGTTTTGGCAACTCAAGAGAGAGATTGATTGATTTTATTTTGGCATTTTTTTTTCTTGGGGTGTTTCCACACAGATCTGTTATCAGTGAGTGCAAGGAGTTTAAATACTTGCTTCAGTATTTTTGTCAGCATGTTTTAAACTGAAACATTGATTTTTAGAAATTTTCATGAGGACTATAGTATTTATATTTGTTAAATTATGTTCATAATGACTGGAAACATTGAAGCATAGTTGCAATGAAATTTCTGAGGAATTGATAGATTTTTTTAAAAAAGGTTTTCCTCCAATGTTATTTCTCTTTACTTGAAATGTTCCATTTTAGTGTATATGCAGGTTTGAGAAATGTTCCATGAAATGAGACTCAAGATAAACCTTTCCAAAACAAACTGATTTGGAATTAGAATAAAAGCAGTGATAGCACGTGCCAAGAACTCCTCATAAAAATTCAGGATGTGGAATTAGTAAATACTAAACACTTTAAATAGTTCAGCATATGGATTAGTTACAACAAGTTTATTATGGTAGAAGTTGAAATTGGATATAGAATATTCGGCACCAGAGGTAGTTTTGCCCAACACCACAAATTGCTACAAAACTAAAACATTAACCTGAAAACTCAAGTCATGTTCTTAAATAGCCTCGTCAGATTGAAACTTTCACATGGATGCTATGCATGGCACCAAACCTGTTCAGAAATATATAAACTGTCTGCTGTATACAACTGCATTCTAACATCAGTGACGAAAAAAGGCTTTGAGCAAATGAAACCTGAGGGTCTTGGCAAAGACCATTGTTCTTTGAAAATTGTGGACTGGTGCTATAGAATCACAAAGAAAAAATTGTACCAAATAACAGAAACCAGATCACTGAATGACTAACAACAACAGCAACAATGAAAATGGATAGCACATATAACTAAAGAAATTAATGGTATAATCAAGCTATTGACATTTCACACTATTTCAAATAAAAGGCTAGGAAGGAAACCCCAGTCAATACTGGAAAGAGCAATAACAGTTACTGGACTTGGGTAACCTATTTTCATGAAAAATTGTTTTAAGAGAAAAATCATATAAATTTTAACTGAAAGCAGTACTGGCTGGTCAATGAATGCCAAAAGTTTCTTTGTTAAGAAATAGATATTACCATTACCATTAAACTGATTTGAGAAAACCAAGATGGAAGTTGAACAAGCAACTTCTATCTTGGACTGGCGAGTCAACCATCCTCCTCACCATCACTCAGCACCATGTTCATTGGCAACCACCCACCAGTTGCCTACCAGTTCAACCCATCTGCAGAATGGAGATGACCCTGTAACAGATTACTCTGGCACTATGATATCTGGAAGGGCAAAGTGGGTGTCATAGGCTCAATACTGTCATGGCATGAGACGGGGGTTCATCATGTTAAGTTGTTAAATAGCTCAAATGTATATACTAAGCACAAGTATTGAACTAATAGCTTTCAGCTAATGTTAATTTGTGCTTTAATAAGTCGACCCATTCCACCTGCAATTGAAATGAGTTCTGCCCATTGAGTTCTATATAAATATTATAGTTTTTTCCACTGGGGATTATTTAAATCTAGTTGCCTGGTGAAGTTATATCAGATTAGATCAATACATTATGACACAAAAAAATCTAGTTACATGTGATATCCATTTTAGTTGTTGCTGCTGTTGAAAGTCCTCAAGGGATGTGGTTTCTATTATTTAGTACAGTTCTCTGTGATTCTCTAGCATTAGTCCACAATGTTCAAAGAAAAATGGTCTATGAGCAAATTTATATCTGCTTTAATTATAATGACTCTTTCTGTTTGGCAAACAGACACCCAAAGGTATACAGGTACTTCTTTACATAATTTTCCTACTGTATATGGATTATGCCCTGAATTCTTATGCCAAATGTTTTTTTAGTGTAAAAAGAAAATGCTAAATCTCGGACCTTTGGAACATCCTCCGGCGCCAGGCTGATCTGCTGTAGGTCTTGGTAGATGACAGCCTTCCAGCAGCTTCATGATCTGCTACAAGGTCATCATCAATTTGCAGGTAGCAGGTTGAACAGGTAGATGACTCTGGTAGGCTAGTTATCAGGCTGTTGCAGGACATGATTAGCCAGCACTGACCAAAGGTGTAGAGAATATTCTGTTCTTCGGTTTTCAGGTGGAGCTCTTTATTAAGCGCAAGATCAGACCAATGCACTCCTTTGATGGGTCCTGAAGGCATGGGACTTGAAGCCATGGACATGGGACACAAGTCACTTGCTGTGAGGCTATATTTTGGTGCTGTATAGTAGCAAATGGTGACCATAAATTCTTGTCTCTCTATATTGTGAACCTATTAATTAGAATCCTGTCATTCTACACTTTTTCATTAATGGTAAAAATGATGTCGGTTAGGAAACATACTTCGTGGACATTTGTCAATCTCTGTCCCGATAAATAATTGCTAAGTTTTGAAGAAACCAACATGTCTGTCACTGAAGCCGGTTTTATGAACTGGAAAGACATATCATGGGTAGAATTAAAATTTAAATTAAAATTGCATTGAAAATTCAAGGAATTATACATGAGATATTTTTGCATAATCCCCACAATTTTATTTTGATATAATTTTTCATCATTAAATTCATGAA
>OZ010589.1:18666225-18693725 GCA_963932145.1 Acanthosepion lycidas
TATATATGTGTGTGTGTGTGTGTGTATATATATATATATATATATATGTGTGTGTGAATATATGTATGTATGCTTTTTTTCCACATTTTCTGACATTCTTTTGCAATGACTTGGAATCTGTGAATGCTTTCGTGTCTGTACAACAGTCTTGGCATTAGAAAAATTAAGCAAAAAAAACTTTCTTCTGATTTTTGACTATTTTGCCAAAATCAAGATAAAATGCTAGTTATATTATTAACCTTTAACCCTCTGCATTATTCACTATTTCCTTTTCATTGCATTGTTTTCAAAGGCTCCTCTACTGCACTACTTGGTGATTTTCTGTTGCCATAGCAGGATATGACAACACAAATGCAAAATTAAAATACACTGTCATTCATTCATAAGAGTCACTTGCAGTGGCAGCAATTAATTTTTGCTCTGTATGTAAACAAAATCACCTCCAAAATGTCAAAAATTTTAAAGAAAACATCAATTTTTATTTGATATTCAAAGCAATTGTAAGCAAGAAGAATGAAGTTGTGTACAGAGAAAAAATTCTTTAATGTATATGGCAAGTGGTGTAGAAGTCTATGGAGTATTTTTCATTTATTCTGGCCAATTTCATATAAGATGGCATTTCATTCTGGCACTAACTCTTTCTGCTATTTATTCTAATTGTTTTACCATATGTTTTTTTTTTTCTTCTTACCAATCCTCTGCTGAAGAGGAAAGAGAATGCTTTAATATTAACATACTGTTCCACATTTGACTCTTTAACTGACTGCTTTCTTCCCGACAACATTCTAAAGGGAACTAAACAAAGTATGTACAATATTTTATTCTTAATTTCTTTGTGCGCACATGCATGTGTATTTTATTTTAAAGATTTTTGGTATTTGCTATACACAAATAATATAGATGGATATTTGTGGTGTCAGTGCCATGGGCCATATTTCTTGTTGAATTCAATTTTTTTTACCGAGTTTTTGCTATTGTGATAATAATGAAAAGCAACTTTACTGTAAATAAGTCATTGTTGTTTTTTGGTGAGTTGAGTAATATTTGAATAGAAACAATTTTGAACTGAAGTTGTCTTCTATATGTCATGTCCTTTCAGAACATTGGTGACCATGGCTCTCCACAATTTCCTGTCCTGTTCATGATTTTTGTATTTTTTTTTTTTTTTAATTGGAAAAAAACAATTAGAATAATTACATTTCATTTGATCAAATACCAATAAGAACTAATTAATATTGTAACTCACTTTACACACTTTTTAGGTTGGAAAGATTTGAGCATTTCCTAATTGGTAACTTCTTGTTCCATGTATTATATCACTTCAGGGCGTCAGCTATCATAGCTCTCCACAAATTCCTGTCCTTTGCAGATCTTAATAAATTTTGTGATATTGCTATATCTCTTAAACCCTTTTCACCCATCCATTTACACATGCTCGTTAGGCAGGGGTTATGCACTGCTTTCCTCTGTCCCTGTTGCCTTCAATATATCAAATTTTCTAAGCTCCCTTTCCTCATTATGTGCCCGAGAAAGTTCAACTCTCTTTCTGAGATATAAATATAAGTGTCTTCTTTGTTTCCATTTTCTCTAAAACAGTCTGTGGTATTTTCAGCATCCTTCTGTAGAACCACATTTCTGTTGCTTCAAGTCTCTTCTTCTTCCCAACTCTTCTCTCCAATTTTACTTAAAAGGCTTGGGTCAATTTGTTGTATTGTTTTCAGGCACTCCCCATTGGTGCCACATATTAGGATCACCTCGCCAGACTTACAACACCCAGACAAATCAACCCTGGTGAGATTCAAACCAGGGTCTCATGATTGGAAAGCATTTTCACTACTCAGCCACATGCTCAATTTTTTGTTTTTGATTCTAACATTTAAATAACTAATCTGCAATAAGGTTTTTATAAATTAATAGATAAGAAACAGCTGTTGTGAACTGTTTAATGTATTTCATGATATAATATAAATTAAGAACTAGAAAGACCTGTGAAAATTTCACAGTTTACTATTTTAATATTCTGATGAATCTTAATTCTTAAGTTAATGATTCAATAAGTTCATAGTGAGATCTATGACAATAAAATATCCATGGAAATTTCCTTATTGCAACATTAAATATTTGAGCTTAACAACCTAAAAAATTATTGCAATAACAATCATGAAAAGATTTGAAATTGACAACTTTTCTATTTCACTAAAACAAACTTTAAACACTTTTATCTTCCCTTCTTTCTTTCTTACTGAAACCAAGTAGCACCTTTGATATATCATTTCTGTGTTCTCCCCTGCTCAAAACAGAATAGACCAATATTTATGAGGTATTGGCAGGGTGTAACGGTCGTGCAAACTAACAAAGGGAGGTACAAGCAGAATTATAATAGGATAATTAATTAATAATTAATTCCATGTTCAAGAGACCAAATTTGATCTTTAAACTCACCATGCCATTCTATCTTGGTGTAATGAAGTATTATTTGTACTGACCAATCAAAGCACAAGGCTTAATCTCTCATGAGTAATATTACATTTTATTTCACTTTGGACTTCATCAGTTACCATCATGTCTGCCTCCAACCCCTGGAGTCCTTATCTAAACATGAACTTTATGTTCTTGTGGGAATAGAAGAGATTCCTCTTATTACTAGAGTATGTGTTTATATGTCTATATTTGTCATCAGGTTCTTTTTTGACTCCTGCAACCCACCTGTAGCTGGGATGATCATGCGGGTCTGCGCTGAGTGACTAGTAGCAAAGCAACTCTCAGGTCAACCCTGTACCAGTTTTTTCTGAAGAACACTAAGTGCAAAGTCTTTTTTGACATAACCAGAAGTGATTTCATTACATAATATAAAACAATACTGATATATTTTCTAAATATAAGATATTGCAACAATGAATGAGAAAGATTAAACAGTGAAACAACTCTTTTTAAGAACATTAGCAAATAGATAGTTTCTAGATTACAATTGCATCAAGTGACCAGGCAATAATAACAAAAGGATGGATTGAGGCCTAAAAATGTAAATTTTTTGTTTTGCTTTCCTATTGTTTTCTTTTTGTACCAGTCATTGGTCAGTGATTGTCTGTAACAGTAATTCTTTTGAGAAGAATGATACAGCACTTTCTATATAATGAGGAGAACGAGCTTGGAGAATTTAATACACAGCACATATTAAAGGCAAGAAGGGCAGAGGAATGCAGTGAGTAATCTACTTAGCATGTTGGCTGCTAGAGGCCAATTACAAAATCTGACTTCAAATTCCAACTTTATAATAGCCAACTTAGGCTATAAAAAATGTTTAAGAGTAGATTTATAGCTTCAACTGAAGTCCTAACATTGTTTCCACAGTAAAAGTATCATTGTGAATAAACTTGTTGTTGGTGCCTGCCGATAAAAATGAAAATGTATCAGGAAATGTGTGATTATAAAAACAGTCAAAATATTACTTCTTCCATTGCCACATCTGCAATATATATATATATATATATATATATACTAGCAGTAAAACCCGTCTTCGACCGGATCTTTCATTACTGGGAATTTTTGCCATTCAATTGGAGCAGTTTAAGTTTAAAGTCATCCCACCCAAAAATCAATATTAGTAACAACATTTGGGTGCAACTGAGGCACATCCCCAAATGGTGGGGGGACACAGTTTGAATGGGGGCCCTGAAAAGGGTCATTTAGTTGTCATAATAATAATAAACAATAATTTTTATTTATAATATAATATTTTTTTTTATAATTCTAATAATCTTTTGGGTTAGATTTTAATTCTCTAAATTGATTATATGCTGTTTTTCAGAGACTTTAAATTTTGCCTTTGATTTTTGCACAAAGTGCAAAAAGTAGTTTTTTTTTTCGATGTTTCACCTTCAAGGTTGTAATTTTTTTTAGCCAATTTGGACTCAAAACTGGCACTGAAGAATTATCTATCAAACAAAAAAATTTTCATTGAAATTGGATGAAAACTGGAAATGCATAAATAACATCCAATCACACACACACACACATTTTGAGAATTATAGAGATAGATAGGCACTTCCAAAGAGTCTCTAAAAAATGAACATCAACGTGTTAATGAATTTGTGTGAATGGATGGCAGAACAGTAATAAAAAGGATGAGAAAGAGTAAAATATTTCTTAGAGAAATAAAATACAGGATGTTGTGGAGAGCCGTTATTGCTAAGGTCCTGAAAGAAGAATAGCACGTTCTTTATGAAATATATCTTTCATTGAAGTAAATCAATTTCTCTTGAAGGTTAGCAGTGCAAAAACATTTCTGTACCCTCTCATGTGATATTCTCTTTCTGGATTAATAAGGGTTGGGAATTTGACCCACCCATTAAAACAAGTTTATTTTAAAATAACCACTGTAGAAGAAAACAAAAGAAAGATCGGTCTAAGTTCTTCAAAATATAAGATTACATGTTCATAAAAGACATTAATCTTGTAGTGGAAACAAATGCAAAACTACATGAAATCAGTTCATCTGTCCAAGACACACCCAGGCAATAATTACACACGCATAAGAGTTGAGTAGTTCAAAAATATTTTTTGAAAATGTTCACCCTCCCAGCTGGTGTTCTTTTACTTTGTGTGTAAGAGTCACAAGTGATATAAAAATATACTTTTCAGCAAATCCCAGGAGATGGTAATAATCTTTCATTAAATTTATTGAAAAATCTTAATGGCAGAATGTTCAAGAAAACAAAAATAAAATTCTAATAATAAAATTGAATGTTCATTTTTAAAACTACTCCAATGTCAGAGAACAAAAGAATGACTATTCCAAATTCTTCCAAATATAAAATTAAATGGTAACTGACAAAATGGATATAAATCAACTAACAACAATTATCTTGTGTATACAGTGTAACCCGGATATAAGAGAGTTGTCGGGACCGGAGAAGAAGTCTCTTATATCCGGGTTTGGTCTATTTTGTTTAGGTAAGTATGGCTCTAATTTGGGACCAGATAAAATCTCTCTTATATCAGGGTTTCTCTTATATCAGGGTCTCTTATATCCAGGTTACACTGTATATGTAAAAAATGTACAAGGGATGAAAGTTCATGAGAACAGATTCCAGGACCTTCTCACTCCTTGGAGGAATCACTCTGATTGAACATGTTTTAAGGGGTGTAACTGTACTCACTACACTTGACCAATTGCAGTTTGGTGAGGCTATTTAACCCATAGTTGGAGGTTTTGAATTCAGAGTTGTCCTTCTCTTAGACTAGTTGCCACCCAAAGCTATAGGACCCAGCCTGTCCCGCTATTTACCCATAGCTAGTGTGGAGAAAAGATTGATTTATATTATTCTCAAGGGTATTTACACATAAATGGATATAACAAACTCAAATGGAATTCTTCAAACCCAGTTGTTTTCTATTACTCCACCATGTTTCTCTCTCTCTCTCTCTCTCTCTCTCTCTCTCTATATATATATATATATATATATATATATATATATAATGAAATGGACAAAGTCCGATAATTATTTGAAGACATTTTTATGTTTACACATTCTATTTATATCAGGTTATCCCATAAGTTCTGTCCGAATTTTGAATAAAGAAAACAAGTGACCAAATGTTACATTTAATTACAGATTCAATCAACAATGTATTTTCCCTGATTATCTATGACTTCCTTCCAACTATTAACAAGCTTACTAATTCCATTACTGTAAAATTCTTTTGGCTTCGATTAGAAGAACTCACAAATGTCAGTTTTAACCTCTTCCTGTGTTAGAAAAGCTGTTTCTTCCAAATGATTCTGTAAGCTACAAAACAAATGGTAGTCTGAAGGAGCAAGATCGGGAAAAGAAGGTGGATGAGGAATTTTCTCCCAACCAAGTTCTTTGATCTTTTGTGATGTGATTCTTGCTGTGTGGGATCGTGCATTGTCCTGATGAAACATCACCCCTTTTTGAATCACTAGAGCAGGTCTTTTTTTCCTAAAAGCTTGGTTGAAATGCTCTAATTGCTGACAGTATATTTGAGCATTAATTGTTGCATTAGGTGGTAAGAATTCAAAGTGGATTATTCCTTGGCGATCCCACCAGATTGAAAGAAGAACCTTTTGCTCATGAAGTTCCCTTCTCAGCTGTGGCTGGGGTCCTTCCCCTTTACCAAGCCACTGTCTATGATGCTTAACATTTCAATAAAAGATCCATTTTTCATCGCCAGTCACAAATCTATCCAAAAAAGGTGAAACAAGTTGGTGAGAATGGAGAGAAAAGCAGATGTCAACTCAGGATTTGAGGTTGTTTTCAGACAATTCATGAGGCACCCATTTTCCAAGTTTAGGAACTTTTCCAAGTTGTTGAAGATGACAATGAACAGTTGTATAGTTTGAACTAAGAACCACTGCCAATTCCTCAACTGATAAAGCAGGATTTTCTTCAAGGATTGCTTCAAGAAGCTTTTCATCAAACTCAACTGGACGTCCAGTTCGATCTTCATCTTCAAGGGTGAAATCTCCACCTCTGAATTTTGCAAACCATCTTCTGCAAGTTCTTTCATTCACGCATTCCTCTCCATAAACTGAGTGAATGTTTCTAGCCACTTTGGCTGCTGAGTTTCCTTTCTTGAACTCATAAAGCATTATGTGCAAATGATTCTTGGGTACTTCCATGTTAGCAGGGTTTTAATCAAACAAAATTTAATTTTATTGTTCTCTGAAATAAAATTTGATCATTTTAAATGCATCTAAACCTAAAAATAATGTTCAGCTCCATTAGACATTATAAAATACCTTCTAAATTTTGTTCATTTTAACAAAAAGTTAAAATTCAGACAGAACTTATAGAATGACCTGATAATAAACAGTATTAACAACATTTACTGGCCTGAATGTCTGAGAAATTGTCATAGAAAATGCTCCTCTGTGGGGAAATTAGTAAAAGCATGTCAGGCTATATGACGGTTCCTGTCGGAGGACGCATATTTTCTATGACAGTTTCTTGGACATTCAGGCTGGTAAATGTTGTTAATACTGTTTATTATAAACAGAGCATTTACTTAAATATTTGTATCTATAAAAAAGAATGTATAAACATAAAAATATCTTAAAATATATAGTAGGCATCTGTTTATCTTGCAAGATAAAAGTAGTAACCGGTTTGGTCAGAATTCATTCTTGAGTGGTGAGATTAGAGTGACCTCTCCAGGGCACCAGCCTGGGTGATGGAATATGGAGGCTACCCAAATTACATGGCCAACTTCATCACTGTAGCAAGCCAAAGCAAATACAGGGCATTACAACTGGGAACAGCTTGGCTGTAGGAATTGCCGAAAGGTTGTCAGTCTTGACAGCCAACTGCCTTAGGGGTCCTACTCTGGTTCTTTTGTCTGGATTTACTTCTGTAACCTTTTTTTGTGTTTGGGTATGATTACAATGCAGTGGAGTTTTAAAATCAGTTTTCCTTCCCCAAGATGAACTGCCTAATATATATATATATATATATATATATATATATATAGGGAAAATGTATATATTAAAAAAAAAAAAGAGAGAAACTGCAAATGTTTTTGGTTATAATGTGGATTTGTTTTAGTGTATATATTATGTTATACTTCATATTTTTGTGACACCTGTAGCAAAAATATGAAGAATAAAATATAATACCAGTCTCAGTTCTGCCATTCATTTTCACACGCTCATTAAGTAAGCAATTCACTGCTTCCTCTCTTGTCTTTAATGTCTTGTGAGTGTTAGATTTTCCAGGCTCTTTTTCCTCATTATGTGTCCCAGAAGTGTTAACTGTTTCTTTCTGATTCTAAGTACAAGTATCTTTTTAGTTCCCATTTTTGAAGTTCAAATGCAAATGTTCTAATCACTTGTTCACATGCCCAATTTTTTTTATTCTAACATAGAACTAATTACTTAAATTAGTATTAGAAGACAGAATATAAGAAGCAGGTGTTGTAAACTGTTTATAGTATTTTATGATATAGAATTGATTAAGAATAATTAAATAATTGACATTCAATCTTATACTTTTAGTGTGATATTCCTTGTTGAGGCAGCCATGTGATTTCGGCAACATTATCTGACGTGAAACCAATTAAAGATACTAGATTATTTATCATTTGAAGATTTGATGAAAGTACAATCATCAAAGTCATTTCACTAAATAAGTTAAAGACTTATTGATCTAATGCTTCTGAAATTACTGAATTGATTAAGCGTTTTCAGGTGAAAGATCGATTTTAAATCATTCTCACAAAACTCTGGCAATTCAATTCATTTGATGGATTCATTTTCTGCAGCTTATCAACTCTTTGCAGATTATTTAAAGCCAGAAGATTTTTTTTGAGATAATGATTTAGTAATACAAGGTTTACTAATTAACCCATAGCTAGGGGAGATGAGGTGGATACATACCCTTCCCAAGGCTTTTGTGTATAATATAATCAACCCAATGGGAACTGGAGCTTTCTGATTAATAATTCAGAGGAATTATCCATCACACTACCCACACATTCAAGTTTACACCATTTGGTATTCTCAAACGGTCACCCATATAGGTACTGAGTAGGGTTGACATTGCTTAACCTCAGTGATCTTACAGGAACCGGCTTTCCAAACTGATGTGGCTGTAAGTAACCCTTGGCAATTCAAATTCATGAGTATTACCATATTTTTGTGAGGATATAACATACACTTTTGGAAAATAAAGTTTTGGAAAAAGGAAAATTACTGTCATATTTAAAAGATCTTTGTTGAGCAAACTTCGGTCAGATGCTTTCATATATTGTTCTTGACACAAAAGAGCACAAAATGTCAAATTAAGAAAATGGAATTTCTGTGTGGAATTTCTGGGATGAAGAGTTATCATTAGTTCAACATGATATAGCTGAAAACCTATGACGTTATTCATTAAGCTTTTATTTTGAGTGGCTCTTGGCCATATATTGAGTGTGCAATAATAAAAATATATCTCTCAGGATTATTTGAATATAATGAACCCAACAGGAATTGGAAGTCAACAATTCAGGACTATTATTCATCATATCACCCATACATCCATGCTTATAGCACCTAGTATTCCCAAACGGTTATCTGTCTAGGTACTGACCAGGATTGATGTTGCTTAACTTTGGTGATCATACAGAAACCAGTATCTCAAAATGATGTAACTATAAGTGTTGGCAATTCAAATATTTTTTGGCAATATAACATGCAACCATCTTTTGAAAAATAAAGTTTTGAAAAAAAGAGAATTGCATTCATCTTCAAAAGATCTTTATTGAACAAACTTTAGTCAGATGCTTTCAAGATGTCTAAATATATTGTCCTCGGCACAAAGGAGCTCAAAACGTCAAATTAAGAAAATGGAATTTTTGTCTGAATTTCTGGGATGATGAGTTATTATTTACATTGTCCTATGAGACAATGGCCTAGTGGATGAAAGCGTGAATTTGATGACATATTAATCGTGGTTTCAATCCCTGGGCAGGGCAGTGTGTATTTGGACTCTGTGGAAACGAGAGAGCAATAACTGAGCAGTACTAAAAATAAGAACTAGACAAGATATCCATAGACATGGGAGGTGGAATGAAAACAGTCTACCTCCGTATATTAAATAATGAGTAAGGTCAGAATTTCCTTTAGGTTACCCAGATCAAGATAGACCTGAGCAAGGTCCAAGAGTACAACATTTGAAACATATTAACAACAAAGATGAAGACATTAGTCCAAATAGTGTAAATAAGAAAATATAAATCATTTTATTTTCTGTTGGTGGAGGACCAAAATGTCGTATGACAGTTCAATTTCCACATTCTTGTGTATAAATGATCACACTTAATTTCAATTTAGCTCTCAATGGCAGTCTCTTTTCTTTAGACATCATGAAAAAAAAAGTCAAATGAAAAATGAAGAAACAAACTATTTTGCACCCTTGGCCTAAGATGCACTACTTAGGTTTTTGATGACGCATTCTACTTGACAGTAAGCACATGCCAGACTGTCAAGTGTATAATGAAAGATTGAAGAACCAGTTAGGCAATTGCTGATGCTAATTTGCATTAAGCACTTTGATTGGTCGAGCCCAAGTCACATTTGAAATCCATATAACTGTTATAAAAAAAAACACATTCAATTTAACTAAACTATGTCTGCCTATTTAAATATATTTGCATATGGTTTGTATCCTTCATATATATAATTGGTGCCTCCAAAAATTCATTAAAAAATGAGAATGCATGATAAAAAAAATGCCTTAAACTTAATAGAAAAGTTTTTTCATCAAAATCTTTGTTATTATTAAAAGAAAAGACAAAAGGATTTTTTTATTAATAATTTATTTAATTTAAAAAACAAATTCCAATTAATTTAAATTCATTTTGAAATGCGGCAAAGTCTTTTACTTATTGGAAAGATTAAATTTAATTCTATTAGCTTGAAATTAAACTAGAAGCTTCAGGAGAGATTTTTGTTTTATAAAATTCATTTTAAACCTTAGGTACTTTTTTTTTTTTTAGTTATCTACATATAATTTATGCCTTTCATATATAGGACACAAGCAAAATTTGACCATAAATTTGGGGGTGAAGCAATAGCATACAATAAAAAAATACAGTGAATCCTGCTACTTTTAATACTGATTCAAAGCTAAACAATTTCAAAATCAGTTTTGATGAAGCAAGGTCAGATTGGGTGTGTCAGTATAGGAATCACCTGGGTGTCAGGGATGGTGGTGAATAGTATCATTTGTGTGTCTTACAATGCTGGAATGAACTGAACTGGTGGGGATATTATCTGCTCTTTTCTGTTTTCCCCTCAAGAGACCCACCCTCTCTTTGCTTAGAGATTATGCGCCAGAAGGAGGTCAGAGAATAAATCAACGAAAATGTGGGAACATCAGCAACACAATGAATTTAATTGTCTAAACAAATCTTAAAACACACACACACACATATACATACATATATATATATATATATATATATATATATAATGGCTGGATAGAGATGAAAAACTGAAACCACATTAACATTTTTGGAAGATTATGGTGCGTGCTTCATAGAACGGAAGTATTTTGTGTTGTCAGAGCTTCTTTGATAATGGTCAAACAATAGATTCACTTTTCTAAGAAGCCTAGTCTAAAATTGTGCATTCCAAGCTCAAGAGAGGGGTTGGTACCGAAATCAAAGACATTATGATGATTATTACCACATTAGTGTCTTAGGAATTTTTGTAGGTATTTTGGTACTTGTGTACTAAAATATCAAAATTTTCAGTGTTGTTGTTTTTTTTTTTTTTGTTTGTCAATCAAAATAAAACAAATAAATTCAAATGTAAACAATCAAATAAAAAGAAAGCAAGATTTTTCCTTGTAGATTGAACGGTAGGCATAACTGGTGATATCATAACACGCACCATCCTCAGTGTAGTTGTATATTTTAAGTTTCAAGAACTATTTTGGCCATAACCATATGCAGACCTGTATTTTTAGAAACAACCAGAAAATAGTAACATTTTATACTATTTTTTTAATACTTGTTACACATTTTTATACATAAAAAACTTCCATGATCAAAGTCTATGTTTGACTCTCAGCATTACCTGATCCTTCTGGAATGTTCTGTTAAGTCAGTTTCTACTTTTGAATTAAAAAAAAAAAAAAAAAAAAATTTAAAAATCACATCTGAAATTAATCTTTTTATAATACAAGTACTGCATTTTTTTTTTTTCTGACTTTTGAAAATTACTTGGATGTACTTTTATGAAAATGATGAAAAAGGTAAAAAATGGACCTACCTTTCGAACATAATTTTCTCCCCTAATCTCAAAACATGATCAAAATAATAGAATTTAAGTGGGTATCAAAAAATTGGTTAAAAAATAGTCAAAATAGGTGAAACACCATTTGGTACCGCCATTTTTGTACCCAGGTACTTACTGAAATTTCAGAGCCAAATTGACCCCACCTACTGAACATGGTTCCAGATACCTTACTTGATAAAATCTTGAGTATGAATTTATTTTCTTAAAGCGTTGTCTCAATTATATCAGTTACCTGATTCATCCCCCTAACATAGAAATACTGAATGTGAGAATGCAACAAATTAAAAATAATGGTGACAAATCACTAAAATAGTCCTCTACCCCTGAAAAATATTTTAGTACAGTTGTATAAAAATACCAAATTTTCTGATGAGGCAGTGGTATTATGAAATTTCTTTAAATTTTCTATGGAATTGATGACATTTTGGATTTTTATACCTCCACCTTCCCCTGTACTAGGTATCATAGTAATGATATCATTTTGTCATTTGATAGTACTTTCACACTAATGCAGAAGTATCCTTGGACATACATTGTTTCTTAACTTCATCAATGAACTTTCTGATGACATGAGTTCCCAAGGGTCTGTAATGTAATTGGTCCTGACCTGGCATCTTGACTTCAGTCACTTCCCCCATCGCCATGATGTGGTTTCCCTCTATCTTTTCTATAAATGTTTTTCTCGCAATTGTTCTAATGAGCTCTCCTCCTTAGTACTTCGACTGCATGTATTTAAGCATACTACTAGACTGGCAATTAGGTCTCATCATTTTACTGTTAAAATGTTACTGTAAATGCAAGTTCTATTCTAATAGTTTCTTGCACTTCTCACATGTGGAACTCTCTTCTGATTTATACTTCCTTGCCACTTCTTCAAAAATTTAAATACAATGTTAATCACCATCTTCTGTCGTCCTGAATCTTGTTCTTTTTATTGTTCTTTCTCCTTACAAAAGTCTTCTCACTCTTTTTCACTCTGAGTAACCCCTTGCATCCTAGTGGCATTATCACCTCAGTGTGAAATGATTAAAAGAAAATGATCTTTACTAAAATTGAATCGAAAACAATTTCATGTTCAACAAATAGTCTATCTTCTTGGCAGGCTGAAGAATTTGTGCTTTTACTTTGCACTAATGCCCTGGGGAAAGGCATGACTCTGTTTCCTCTCCCTTTTGCAGCTTTGACTGCAAGTCTAAGAAAAAGTTATGTCAATTCACAGATGATAAAGAAAAGGATTCTACGAAGAGCCAGGATAGCATTAAAAAACTATTCTGCTGCTTGTTCTTTACACATTGAACCTCGAGTGTCTGGTTGTAAGATCTAATCAGATAATTTAGTTTATTGCTCCTCTTGTCCTTAAAAATCCCAATGCATTTTCCTTATACACAGTTTGGTGTTTCATTCTGACCTGAAGACACCAAACCTAATATACGTTGGTGAAACGCATTATCAATTTAAACACCTTTTGCACTTTGTCTCATCTTCTCCATTTTTGTTTTGGATACTTTTTTTTTTTACTTTTTTTTTTTACTTTTTTTTTTTACTTTTTTGTTTTACTTTTTTTTTTTACTTTTTTTTTTTACTTTTTTTTTTATTTTTGTTTAGTTTGTATTTCACATGATGCCTGCTTAACCAATGAAAAACAAATAACACAAAAATTAAAATACCAGAATTTCATTTTTCCCCTCCTCCTCTGAAGCTTTAATAAAAGTGAAAGATGTTAGATTTATAAATGTTTCATATTTGTTCATTATCCTATCATGCACACACACACACACACACACATATATTTGACAATTGGAAAATGTTCATGAAAGTAATTTTATTTTGAAATATATCCAAAAATAAAAGATGAAATGTGTTTATGTTTAAATAATGAAATCTTTTTTTTTTTTTCCAAGCTAGTGTTACCTTGTTACTAAAAAAAAAAAAAAAAAAAAAAATGAGTGACTTTTAAAAAAGTTTAACATTTATTTTCTTTCAGTTGGAATTATAGAAGATAAAATCCTTCAGAATGGGTAGAACGTAAAAGATTTGGTTTTGTACTCAAACTGAAAGAAAATAAATGTTAACAACTTCTTCTCATTTTCTTTTTTACTCACAAGAAACGCCAACTTCGGGAAAAAATAAGATTCCATTATTTAAACATACACAAATACATGTATTTAATTTCTATCTTTTTTTTTTTTACTTTATGAAGCCTTAAATCGCAAAATGCATTATCAAGTATATTTCAAAACAAATCTACTTTCATGAATGTTTCCAAATTGGCAAAAAATGTTAAGAACACTGTCAGGGTTATATATCCTAATTTTAAAACATAAGATTTTTCTTTAACTGGTAGCTTAGTGGTTATCATTAGAAAGAAGATTATGAAGTATAAGGGTTAGTTACTGATACCAACTGAAGTTATTTAATCCTTATTAATCCAAATGAAATTACTGGTTTTAAGATTAGTTGAGACTCTAACTTTTTGTTGCATCCAACTGTCAATAATTGATGGCTGATTATATCTATGACTATGCAGAAGGAATAGTACAGAAACTTGAATTTCAACATGGCTACTGTTAAAGAGTATATTTTTAAATGTAGAATAGGCTGTTAACTTAAAAAAAGAATTTAAACACAGATACTGTTAAAGAGTATACAGGGAATCCTTGACTTATGACAAAATTCCATTCCTACAATGTATTGTATTGCAATTTTCCATGTAAGTTGGAATGTACCCATGATTTTTCATAAAAAAGCACTTATATCACTCAACCCAGTAGATGCAATTATGAAGTAATAATCTAGGACTTAATAACACCTTTCTATGACATGTGTTAACATAATTAGGACTAAAAAAACACATGGAGGACATAAATATAATACATATAATAAAATGAAATTGTTTTAAGATGCTTGTATATTTATTGCCAGTGATGTCATTGGCTCTTGGTAGATGAGATGACAAAGCATAAGATCTTGTCTTTCTTGCAGTACTCGAAAGCAGCAGCAAATCTGGACAAGCTTTTTTATCAGAAATTCACCAACTTATAGTTTAACAAGAAATTATCCTTATCTGTTACAGAGAAACTCAATATGTATACACATATGTACATGTTTTTAAGTTTATGTATACACATATGTACATGTTTTAAGCAACAGTCGAATGACTTAAGCCAATTGGCCAACTGGCCAATGTTCACTGCTTTTTCTCTCTTTTTGGAGTGTTTAACAATGTCTAATTTCTTTTCCATGGTGATGGCTTTCCTTTTCTTCAAAGTACCGCTATCAGAAGAGGTTACACTATGCTTGGGAGCCATAATAAAAGGCAATAAAGTTTCCACAAAGAACACAAACAAAAGAGTGTGCAACAAGTCAATATGGTGTACCACCAGGAATTGACCGATGCTGCATTATGTATGAAGCAAACAACTTCAGCTGAAACAAGATTAATGGAGATTGTGTCATAACCATGAATCATTGTAGGTCAAGGCTCTTGTAACCCAGGGACCTACTGTATTTTTAAACCCAGAATAGGCCATAGATATAATGAATTTCCAGATGGATATTGCTGACATGTATATTTGAAATCTACTCAAAGATGATTATGTAAGAAAATATAAATGTACAAATAAACCTATTTTTGATTTATTTACTTTTTTAATTTTTAGTCACTTCCTCCTCTCTGATGAATTAACAATCTGTTCAAAGTATTGATTTATAATCAATACTATGAACAGATTATTAGCTATAAGCACTAATCAATTTCTATTTTCAGGAAATAATTTTGTTTGGAAATAAAAGAAACAATGTATTAAATATTAGATTCACAGTAGGAATTCCAAATTTAGGTCTATAGTTTCTACAAATAAAAGGCAATGTTTGTCTGTCTTCCACATTTTATTTCATCCCTTAACTTTAATCAAGTTAGACTTAGGCCTGCTACTGGTAACATGTAACCCAGTATAACCTGACACATGGATGAATGGTTAGTGATTAAATCAGCTCCTCCACTAGCTTTTCTGCTGGTGAAGGGGGTGAATGAGTTTCTTATAGGAGCCAATTACCAACGCATACACACATGTATAGAATTAATACAAATATAAAGTTTGTCACTTAGCTAATTGATGTTACCTTCAGCATTCTGACTTCAGAGTTTTGTAGACGGACCATCCAGTAATCACTCTGTCCACTTGTCAGGGGGTATCAGCTATTGACTATTAATATTTCTTGTTTTTTTTGTTTTGTTTTTATATGAACTTCTCCTTGGTGCAAGGTTTATTTTTATAGTATGTGTGTGTGATGTGCTCCTGTGCCCACCTATGTATATATATGTGTGTGTGTGTGTATAGAGAATTTTGTAGTTGTTTCTCCTTTTTGTTGTATTGTTACACGTTGAAAATACAATTTGTGACAAAAGACATGACTTACCTCAGAATTCGAAACGAGCGCGAATGTGTCTTGCCTGCAAAGTGATGACAAAAAGAAATATGGCCGCTATTGAAGACACAATTTATGTGCGCATATCTCATCCAAAATGAGACAATAGGAATAGCATAAAAAGGTGGTGCCAGCAGCACCAAGTGTCAGGGAGTCATTCGGCAGACTGCATGTAATAGAGTTGGACGTATGGATTGACAGACGGACAAAGAGGAAGTCAAAGCAGGCACGACTGAGTTGGTGTCTGTTTCACAACTGCCCAGTGTAACGGCTGAGAAAGGTAGTCACGCAATCCATTTCCTTGAGGCGACTGAAGAAGAAAAAGAATAGCTGGCTTGTTAGCAAGCACTGCACTGCACTTTCTGACCCCCACTCCTCATCATCATTTTTTTTTTCTCCTACACAATTGGTGTCTAAGAATATTTATTTAGAGTAACTTTAGTGGTTTAACAGTTCTATAATTTTAAAAAGTTAAATTGAGATGAGGAGGTATCATGATTATGTCTTGCATCAATGCAAGACATATTGTATAGCTACATGTCTATCCATCTCAATTTAAGTTTTGGAAAATCATAAAACTGTGAAACCAGTAATGTTATTCTAAATAAATATTCTTAAAAACTCTAGTTGCATTTGCAACCTCTTTATCTTATATTTTTTGTGGCATATATATATATATATATATATATATATATATATATATATGAATAAAAACAGACCACTTTAAGGTTCCATGTAATAAGTTATTTCACCACAACCCCTTTAACAGGGCTCTGGATCATCAGACTTTACTTCCAAAAGTTAAAATGAAAAAAAAATCTTGTCTTTCTTGCAGTACTCAAAAGCAGAAGCAAATCTGGGCAATGCTTTTTTTTTTTTTTTTTTTTTTTTTTTCATTTCAACTTTTGGAAGTAAAGTCTGATGATCCAGAGCCCTGTTAAAGGGGTTGTGGTGAAATAAATTATTACATGGAACCTTAAAGTGGTCTGTTTTTATTCAAACATATCTGCTCTGAATTTTACATTGAGCTCTCTGGATATCATCCTCCTTGGGTCTACCCATGCGGATTACCTAGTTTTGCATAAACTAAATATATATATATATATATATATATATATATATATAAAATGAACTTACATTTTTATATATACAAGTCTAGGATGGGTTCTCAAACCTTGAATGGCAACCTTCCTAGAGATGGTCTCTTGATAAAACACTCTGTGTACTTGGGCTATTATGAGTGTGGGTGTCAGGAAAATCATCTGGTTTTGTAAAACCTTGCCTCAAATCATTATGATAAATCCTTTGCTAGGTAGGATCCACCTTACTTTGTGCGAGATTAATTCCAGTTCTGCCTCAACAAGAAAAACATCGCTATGTATATATGTACTTCTAGAAATCATAGGCTTATGGCTATATCACATTGGAACACCAATCCTTGTATGATCACTGAAGTTAAGCAATATTTAGCCTGGTCAGTACCTAGATGATTGACTGTTTGGTGCTGTAAGCTTGGATGTTCGGGTGGTGGAATGGATAACAGCTTGAAATTGGAGATCAGAGAATTCCAATTCCAATTGGGTTTGTTATATTCACTTAAGTGCCAATACTCTTTAGAAAGGTATGAATACAACTCTTCTCCCTCCAGCTATGGGTTAATTAGTAGGACTTGTATCACTAAATCATTATTATCTCAAAAAATATTCTTACAATCTAAAAAGTATTTTCAGGTTTTAAATAACGTGCAAAATGTCGATAGGATGTAAAAAAACTAATCAATCAGTCAATACAGGCCTTGGGCTCATTTCTCGGCAAAGCCATAAAGTTAATCCAGATGACGTAGACAGAATTAAAATCCGATCCTTAATTTGTCCTGACAGATTTATTGTACACTTTTTTTTCTTTTTAATCATTTAACCCCCAAGCAAAGCAATAAAGCCAGGGTTATTAAGTGTGAATGAATAAGAAAAACATTATTAAGAAGAGTGAACAATACTAGAACAAGAATTAAGAAAACATTCTATTCTATAATATCTGGAAAGCATTTTAACAGAAGACAGTGTGACTGTGAAATTCAAAGGTGCATTGGGATAGCAAAAGAAGCCTTACAAAAGCTAAGAAAAATATTAAGAAACAGGAAAATTTCTTTAGAAACAAAGAGTACTGAACTGCTATGTAATATTTATCAGTCCTCCTATATGGCAGTGAATGCTGACAATCTCTTCGAAGATGAAGAAGATACTTGAAGTAACAGAAATGGTCTATAGAAGGATGCTGAGAATACCATAGACTGAACATGTGAGCAACAACAAAGTTTTAGAGAAAATGGAAACAAAAAGGACACTTATACTTAACATCAGAAAGAAGTAGTTGAAATTTTTAGGACACATAATGAGAAAAGTAGGCTTGGAAAATCTGATACTCACAAGTGGGACAAAGTAAAACAACACATAATCTATCTAGTGAGCTTGAGTAAATGGATGGCGGAACAGGGTTTAGGAATGATAACAAAAATACAAAATTTATTAAGAGCTACAAAGGACAGGAAATTGTGGAGAGCTATGATCACCAACATCCTGAAGGGACATGGCATAATCTGAATCTAAATTTTGGGAAACTCTTAAATCAATATCATGTGTTACTTCCAGCATGTTAACAATGATCACTTTTGACCTGTGCTTCTGTGTTTTGAAAGAAGAGAAGGTTGTTCATGAATTATGAATATTGGATGATCTAAAACCCAACACAATGACTGTTCTGTCCTTATCATGCTGTCCTGTGACCTGTCCTCTCTCCTATTAAATTACATCAACTATCACCACTCATCTAAGCCAGCCATGAAATGTCTGCTTGTCGTAGGCTGTCTGAAGCAAATTCTTGTATCAAATCTCCTTTCCCAGAGAATAAAACTGTTGTTAAAAGTCCAATTTAACTTTGTTAAAAAATGGAGCTGTCAACTTGACATCTTTGTTGCAAGCTTGAACAACATATGGATGCCGGAAAGATTATTTTTTTTTCCATCCTGATTTTTAATTTTGTCATGTATATCCGTTAAAAAAAAAAAAAAAAGAAGTCTATCTTTTTCCATAGGTCACAGTGATAAAGTTTATAGTCAAGCGTTTTTTAAATAATGATGCTTATAAACTTTTGGTTATGTTTTTTTTTTTCCTGTGATTATATTCTTAATTTCTGTTTTCTCTCAAATATTATTCAGAACATCAACCGACATCTTCACTTGCAGTTTTGATTACATAACAGAACATGCTGCTATGAAATTAAATCTGTGCCATTGCCACCAAAAAAAAAAGAAAAAGAAGTTCATCAAAAGAATATAAAATATTTGAGTGTAATTATTAAATAAAAATTTCCCCAAGCTTGCAGTTCCCATGTGAATAAGATTTTAGGTTAATTCCATTCAAATATAGAACTGAAGCTTTATTTGTTTTCTTCATATGTATTTGTAATTAAGCTAAAAATGACCCTTGAACATTATGACTATATCATTTGTTTATGTAAAACAAACATTTTAACACTTACAACATTGATTCAACTTATTATTAACCAGTTTACATGCAATTCAGACTATTAAATTGTTTACATGCAAATTGGACTGTTAACCAGTCTACATGCAAATTAACTTCAGTCAGTCACTTTCCCATCACTGTAATGTTACTTCCCCCTGTCTTTTCTATAAATACTTTCAGTTGTTATAAGAAGCTCTCCTCCTTGGTCCCTCAATCACATGAATACTACTAGATTGGCAAATAGCTCTCATCGTTTTAATGTTGAAATAGCCACATTTAACTGAAAATTCTATTCTAATAGTTTTTTTCTCTCACACTTCTCATCTGTGGAACTTTCTTCTGATTTCTTGTTTCCCTGCTACCTACAAACTTCAAAACGTTAAATGCAGCATCAGTCGCCATCTTCCTGGGATCTGTTGTTTGATTATACTTTTTTCCCACTAAAGTCTTCTTATTCTCTTTCAGTCCCAGTTATCTCTTGCGTCTTAGTGGCATTATCACCTTACTCAAATACGGGTATCCACTAAAAATAAGGTTTCAGTAATAAAATCTGTCAGAATAATAAATAAAAATCCATCACTTCTTTAGAAATAGCTTTGTTGACTTTAGAATAGATAACTGAGCACACACACACACATATATATATATATATATATATATATATTAGGTAAGATTTGCATTTAAAGGCACTATTCAGCTTTACTTCATCTTCAATGCACTCTGTAGCCAAGCACATCAGATCTAACAATGTTTCCCCTGCCCAGGTGGACGCAAGTTGGAATCCTGCCAGAGAGCACCTATTTTTCTTTAATAAGATTTCTCAAATATTCATGCCAGTAGATGAAAGTAAGCAAATATACTATTTAATAAACATAGCATTTACTCAAAATAATGTTTAAATACTAAAAACATAGAAGAACATAAACAATGGTAATATATTTTCCATGCAACATTTTCATACTTATTACATTGACTTAGAAATTTTCATAAAGAAATATTTTTTACAATAATGGCCACAGCACTTGTTATCTGAGTTAAATAGCAGTAGGGAGGCTCCAATCCCCAAATTCACAGGGTCTGAGGTCGTAATTCCAGGGGTTAAAAATCAGTCTTGCAAGTCCATCGTTAGAAAATACTGGGGGTGCAAATCAAAACAGTCAAAAATTCAAATCACAACTTGCAACATACAACTACTCTTTTCACTGATGAATAACCAAGGTAATCCTGTTGTCCAAAGTAGCGTTCTTTATTGGGTTAAGAAAGGTTCTGATTGGTTGAGACTGGCAGGTAAAAGCAAACAACATATTTTTCAAGGCTGACTAAAGTCGACAGCACAAAGAACATAAATTCTTTTTCCAAGGTAAAACTTTTGATTTTCTTTTTCCATACCATATTACATTTGAATTCTTGATAATTTCTTTGACCTTTAAGAAGTATAAATAGCCATTTGGTCTGCAATAAAGATCAAGGAATATTTTTTCATTTCTTTATTGCATGTGAACCGATAATAGAAAATGAATTTGTTAGAAATTACTTTATCATCTGTTGTTCTATCTGAAAATTGAGTTATCAAAAATAATGGCTAAATTATAGAACTGAAGAGAATGTAACGAGTTTTATGCAAATAATTAGAGTTGATTGAGAATCCTGAAATTAGTTTGACTTTCAATCATTGCATGTTTTTGTAGCGAGTGTTTACAATTTATTTTACATTTGTAACCTTGTTTAAATGTAAAAAATAATACTTTATATAATGACCTCTTATAAAATAAGTAACTTTATATTTTATGATAATTTTAATAATTGTAAAGAGTTTATCTCCCTTAGGTTTTACCCTAAAACCCTAAATAAATATGAGTTTCTTTCATGTCACCATAATTTCAGTTTGATGTCAATAATATAAAATAACTTAAATAAAGTAAACATTTAAAGAAGTATTTATTTAATTCTCTTTTTAATTAAATCGTTTCCAGCTTCTTGCTTTCCAGTTGAGTTTAATCTTCAAAATTTTCAATGCAATGCCAATCATTATCATCTGTCTTAATTCCTGTTCTTTTATTGTTCTCTTTTTCTTAATAATGTTTTCTTTTTTTCATATTCTCTCACACTCAGTAACCCTTGTGTCTTAGTGGCTTTATTGCCTTGCTTGGTGTGAAATGTTAAAAAAAATAGATTACTAGTAAATTTTGAATGCTTTTTTGTTTTTTATGATATTTACAACATACCTTTCCATTGGTGAATGAATCTATATCTATCTATCTCTCTCTCTCTCTCTCTCTATCTATATATATATATATATATATATATATAAAAGGATAAAAATATAGTTTTAAGGTATGTTATATTTATGGGTAAAAGTGTTCAATAACAGGAATAGAGCCTATGTAAATATAAATAATAATAGAAATAAAACTTGGCCTGAAGATTGCATTCAAGCATGAGCACAGACTGTCGCCACTCGGTGTTGCCCTCATTGTCCATTTTTATATTTATTCTGTGTGTTTAAGTTGCAAATGTTCTTAAGGCAAATATTATGAAAAATGACAGACATTTTCTGTTGATCAATTTTAATGATTGACTTTTACAGATTACAAATAATCCTTCTCAGACAAGGAGGAAATTCTGCCAGTAATTGTCCAAAGTTCATTTCATAAGAAAAGTACAAGAGATATGGTTCAAGCGCTAAAAAAGTCAAAAGTTTGGACCATATTTCTTATTACTTATATCTCTTTAAAAAAAAATCAAGGGATATGTTTTTATGTATTGTTGCACTTTTACTCTTTTTTCACAAAAATAAAACACTTTTTGATTCTTTTTAGAAAGTATAAAATTTTTTACTTGTTAGGAATTCATTTTAGACAGTAAAACTTAGTGATAAAACTTTTTAGATAAGATTGAAAACCCTTTATTAGTTATTTATTAAGTTGCTGTGATAATTCTTATTTAATTCTTATTAAACGTCTGTAAGCAAATTTAAAATATGCAGTTATTTTTTATTCACTGTCCTGCAGAATTAGGTACTCCTTGTACTTTATCAAAATATATGAATGAGTTAAACCACAATACATAGGATGATACCTTTCTGCTTAGGGTATTATTGTTGCAATATTATATAATATATATTAGGGTGCCTCTTATTTTTGAGGTGTATGCTGAAATTGAATTGTCACCCCTAAATTTGTTCCATTCACTGAAAAATGCCACATATAAAATTTTAAGGAGATTGCATAATATTTGGAGAGCACCTTTGCTTGTTAAAACTTAAAATATATAAGGTGGACAAAAAAATAGACTTTTTTTTTAATTTATTTTACAGTTAATAGCTTACCATTAGTTGAATCTTTAGAAAACTAGAAATATTTTTTATCTAACAGTGGGAAATTTCAGTTTTAACCAATGTTTATTATTTTCAGACCTCAATTATGGCAAGTGTATCCAATGCCAAGCAGAAAAGTGCAGTTTGGAAGTTTTTTTAAGATTTCTGTTGATAACCAAAGTAAAGCAATATGTCAATTGTAACTAAGTACTTAAGTGATTTACATAACAAAATTGTTCTCTTTATTATTTAAACTCTTACCAAATTTTTTAAATAAAAAGGATATCTTACTTTATTTCATAAGCTTTTTATTCATTTTTACTAAGTGTTTTATTAATAAATGCATTTTATTCATATAGTTTCCCAAACCAACTATAGGGCCTGAAAATAATGAATTTTAATCATAGTAGGTATTGGAATCAGTAAAAATATTGGTATTGTCCCATCACTTATATATATAGTTTTTTAGTTATTATAATATTGTCATGGGTTTAACAGCTATCACTATAGACAATTTTAAATTTGAAAATTTACAAAAAGGGTATTTAGTAAGCATTTATAAATATATCTTCTGTCAGTAATACAATATTTTTGTTTGCTCATGAGGAATGATAATGTTATATAACTTTTAGTCTCCCATAGATAAGTAATATAATTTTTTTATTTCTTGATGATGATAATAATAATAATAATGACCTCTCTTAAACCATACATTCTTAATTCATGGTAGTTAGCTTACATAAAATGTCCTGTGAAGGACTATATGGGAACTGACCAAAAATGATGGACAGCATCTGTGAAAGGTGAGTACAACTTATGGATGTTGCCAGACAAATGAACTAGAAGTTGGGCATCATATTAAACCATGGAATCCAGATTATAGGAAAAGATCAAGAGGTAGGTCAGTAAAAACCTTCGTCGATCAACTCCAAGATGATACCAGAATCAGAAAGGAAGAACTGTGTAGAACTATGGATGACAGAAATCTTTGGAAGGAAGTGGTCAGAAGTTCAAGGATGATCAGATAGATCTTAGAACTTAAAGTATAGAATATATTCCATTTTGGATTTCTGAATCAAATTCTGGTGTGTGTCTTTATGGAGACATGGTGAAGTAATGGATGGCAGCTCTCCAAATGAGGAATCAGAGCTGAGTTTAAATTCTAGTTGAGCTTGTTAGATACACTTACATGCAAATACTCTTGGGGAAAGGTATGAATCCATCTCTACTCCCCTTCAGCTATGGGTAAATAGCTGGACAAACTGAGTCTTTGGTGACAACTGGTCCGGGAGAAGGAAAACTTTGAATTCAAAACCTCCAACTATGGGTTAAATAACCTTACTAACCTGCATTGGACCAAGCATGTTGAGTACGGCTACACCCCTGACAACATGATCAATCAGGGAGGGTTCCTCCAACAGGAGTAGAAGACCCTTAATTTGGTGTTTATGAATTTAATGAAAACAATGTAGTTAAGTAATTTAATATATTGGACTCATTTTTCTAAAGCCATGGGACATAGGTGATCATGCATTACTAAGTATCCCACTTCCTTATTGCCTGAGAATTGCCATGACTCCTTGGGGAATATAGTGGCATGGTTCCCCGTTGCCTTCTTCATGGTTTTTGAATTCACATCTGTCTTTCTGGATTGGCTAGCACCTAAGCTAAAGGACCTGTCTACTCTTCAAGGCTAGATGGGGAAAATATCAAGATGTAGAACAGCAACAACCTTCTTTTGTCAACTCACAGACAGCACCAGAATCAAAAAGGAAGAATTGGATAGATTTATGGACAACAGAAACAGTTGGAAAGAAGTAGTTAGAAGTGTTTATTTGAAGACAACCAGATAGATAACTTTAGTCCATATTGTATTTGAGCCTTTTAAGTTCTATGAGGTACTTTTATAAATCAGAATACATGACAACATTTATATTGGATTAGAATATAATAAAAAGTACAGTATAAACTCGAGTACAAAGTGAGTTTTCATGCTCAGTTTTTTACGCAATAAATAGGGATTCACACTATACACAGGTAATATTCTTTTTGGGGAAGTTAAAAATCATGCATTTTTAGTGACTGGTTGGACTCTGCACAGGTCAATTATTTCTGGAGGTTTTAAAATTCATGCATTCAGTGACTGTAATCTACCTGGTAGGCCTATATTCTTACAGTACCTTTGGCTAACCTTAACAGTACAAGTAAGCTCCTTTAGCTTACCTCCCGTAGCTGCAGATTCTTTCTTTCTGTTGCTACATGAACAGTAGAATGTCATTCATTATGCTTGTCACTTAAACTATACAAATACTTTAATAATTGAAAAATTAACAATGTTTTTTTTCCTTTCTCCAATTTGTGTTTATCTTCATTCACATGTGTTTACATCACTGAGGTTTTGTTTTTTCCAATGGTACCCACCTCTTTTTGTCTGATATATATGTTGTGTTCCTTATTCTGTAGTAGTCAGGCATGAAGAGAAACAAAAGTACGGTATCTAATCTAATGAAGATCATTTATTTGCTATAAAATATGTCCAGGATGATGCCTAGTATTGCAATATTAACTACAGTAGGCCAGGCCTACTAGTATCGCTTGGAAGCTGGGGTTGCATTATACACAAGCTATACGGAAAAATCGTTTTTCCCAAAGGAATTCATGAAGCAGGCTTATACATAAATATATATGGTATACTATTTTAAACAAATATTTAAAAAATTTCTTATGGACTTTGGGATTTGCAGTGTGATGTGATGGATAACAGCTTGGAATGGGAAATCAGAGAGCCAAGTTTGAATTCCAGTCGGGTTTGTTACATTCACATGTGAAAATATCCTTGGGAAAAGCACGAATCCATCTTTTTCCCCTCCAGCTATAGTCTTGGTCGGAAACTAGTTTACTGCAGAAAGAAACAGCCCACTGTGGGAAAATCTTCTGCCTAGTCAGTCATGAAACAAAAGAGGCAGACAGTTTTGAATTAACCAAAGTTTGGCAGAGCTGCTTTGGATAATTTGGCAGGTTGTACTTGTTACCACCGTTTTTTTTTTGTTTTTTTTTAAAATCTCTGCGCCCACATTCATGGAATGTGGCACAAGGTCCATTCAGAAATTGCTTAAGTTTCCTCTGCATTTCCCCATAAAAATCCTTTTGGGGATGCTTCAGGTGTGAGACCCCCCCCCCTCCTGTATGAGAAGTAATAACTAGAGGAATACCCTCCACCTTGAACTTGAGCTTAATATTCATTTGACACACCCGCTTGACCTGGCTGAGTCAGGGAAGTATACTTGTTACTAATATAAGATGGAATTTAGCTTCAGTCCCTTGCTCCATCACTGAATTATACCCCCCTTCTGAAATGCATCAGGGGGCAGGGGGGGACTTATAGAAGATTCTCCTCTTAGTTGTTTTTATAATTATTGTTGCTTTATTGTAACATTATCCATGGTGCCAAGGTTCCAGCCACCAGACGTTAGTTAGCCCCCTCCCCCCAGGAGGAATAAATAACAGTTGCTGTTCAGTGCTGAGGCGTGGGGGGGGGGTCATGACAAAAGGCTCTGGGCTCCTTTTGGTGTGTTTGTCTTTGTTTATGCCTGCTGGCAGGTCAGGGAGGGACTGCTGCCTGTCTGTCTCTTCACTAGATATGAAGAATTTTAGCCTCTCTGTCTGTCCATCCATACGTCTGTCAGTGATGAAGCTTGTATACAGCTGTCTTCAACTCTCATCCTATTCTCTCTCAGAGTTTGTCTACGGTATTGCATAATTGGAAATAACATACACGCTCAGCTTTTTTTGATGTTGAAATGAGCCAAACGCTCAATAGCCGGACATATATGGTCAGGTAAAAAAAAAAAAAAAAAAAAGAATTTATGCATCTTTTGTTTTTAACATTCTTCCAGAATTGCATGCACACATGTGCAACTATTTAGCATTCTATTTACTGCTGCAGACAATTGCACTTTAACAGTCTCTCTTATGGAAACACTGTACATCCCATAATATAACTTTGTTTTCTTTTCATTCCATTTCTGAATAAAATATTTGATTAAAAATAAGAAAAATATTTCCTATGAAGGATCAGCTCTAATATATATATATATATATATATATTTAAAGAAGTTATGGATTTTTTATTTAATAATCTGACAGACTTTGTCACTTTAAACATTATTTTTTCGTGGATACCCATATTTGAGTAGACACTCTGTTTATTTATTGAATTGTATATTTATTTATCATCTACCAGCCTGAATATTTGAGAAATCTTATTAGACAAAATTTTTTTATAATTTGTATAATTAAAATGTTAGGAAAATTAATGAGTTGAAAAAATATTTTTTTGTGTGACATATTTCACCCTTTAGGACTTAATTGGATTAAAGTGATATTTCCATTAATATAATTATACATGTGCACTGCAAATTTAAACTTT